>CM066040.1:276838865-278038865 GCA_033557465.1 Ichthyophis bannanicus | reverse complement strand
CGATGACTCCCAAATCTACCTCTCTACACCTAATATAATATTCCAGGAACCCAGTCCAAGATCTCTGCCTGCCTTTCAGACATCGCTGCCTGGATGTCTCATCGCTGATTGAAACTGAACATGGCTAAGACTGAACTCCTTATCTTTCCCCCCAACTCCTCCCTTCCTCTTCCTCCTTTCTCAGTCTATGTAGATGGATCTACTATCCTTCCTGTTCCCTCGGCCCGCAATCTAGGGGTTATCTTTGACACCTCTCTCTCCTTTTCCACTCATATCCAGCTTGTAGCTAAGACCTGCCGCTTCTTTCTCTACAACATCAGCAAAATCCGCCCCTTCCTCTCTGAACACACTACCACTCCTTATCCACTCCTTAATCTCCTCTCGCCTCGATTACTGCAACCTACTCCTCACTGGTCTCCCCAAGAGCCACCTCCTTCCCCTTCAATCTATACAAAATCATGCTGCTCGACTAATCTTCTGCCAGCCTCGACATGACCACACTGCTCCTCTTCTCAAGTCACTTCACTGGATCCCTGTCCAATTCCACATCCAATTCAAACTTCTCCTACTGACCTATAAATGCATTCACTCCATGGCCCCTCAATACCTCTTATCTCTCCCTACATCCCCTCTCGAAATCTGTGCTCCGCTAACAAATTACTGCTATTAATGCCTTTCACCTGCACCGCGAACTCCCGACTGCGCTCCTTTCACCTTGCTGCAACATATGCCTGGAACAGCCTACCTGCGTCTGTACGCCAGGCATCCTCCCTGCCCCTCTTCAAGTCCAGCTTGAAGACCCACCTCTTCACTGTTGCTTTCAGATCCTGACTTCCATCCTCATCTTATCCTAACCCCCGTCAACGTTTATGACCAAACTGTATAGACCATACCGTATCTTGTGCAGAACTGACTATGCTCTGTACTGTTCTGATTAGATTGTATCCCCGATGAGCTTGACTCTAACGGTCAGGGACTGTCTCTTGTATGTTGGCTACCTCTTGTAGGTTAGCTGTACAGTGCTGCGTGCGTGGCACTTTATAAGTGCTGAATAGTAGTATTAGTAGAAGTTTCTGTGTTTCTACATCTGCACACCCTCCTACCACAATCAAACTTTGGGAGATCCACAAGGCAGACCACTAATAATGTTCTGACCGTACCACATGCAAGGACAAACACAATCATCAAACATGTACCCATGCATTTGACCTCTACACTCCGTCCCTATGGAACTCTCTCACAACCAAAATCTAGAACAAGGACATCTCCTTTTTTCAGAAACAAATAAAGACCCACTTATTCAGAAAACACTTTGGCTCAGATCTGAACACCACCCAATGAACACATAATTATATTGAACACGAGATAAATTTGTGGTTGAGATATGAAGAAGAATTGTAAATAAGTTAGGAAATCCTGATGCTTACCCAATTGGGACTATAAATAAGTTGAGACCATGTTGAATGTATAACCCCTGTAAATAAGCTATGACCTGTTTGATGTATCTGTTGTTTAATGCAAACCACTTTGCCCCAGTGAAAAGCAGTATATAAGCATAGCTAAACAAATAAATTAAATAAAATAGGCGGGTATGCATACAGAAGGCTCCCGGACCAGTGCAGCAGAAAGGAGTCCGCCACCACTCAGAATGGGGCCGGCCTCCAAGAGCCGAAGCACTGCAGCTGTGCATTCTCGGGGCTGGCAAAGAGGTCCAATGTCGGGGTCCCCCAGCGTTGGAAGATGGAGTTAGCTACCTCTGGGTTGAGTTGCCACTAGTAAGGCTGAAGCACACTGCTGAACCGATCTGCGCAGATTGTCGGCCTGGCAGGTAGACCATCCAGAAAGTCATGCCATTCTCTGTGGCAAAATTCCAAAGATGGACCGCCTCCAGACAGAAGAGGTATGAGCCCATTCCCCCCTGTTTGTTGATGCAGAACATTGCTACTTGGTTGTCTATCTGGGTGAGCACCACCTGACCCACCAGGTGGGTGCAGAACACTCAGAGGGTGTTCTTCCCAACCTGGAGTTCCAGGAGGTTCATCTGGAGGGCACTCTCCTCCTGAGTCCAGGTGCCCTGCAACTGTAGACCCCCACAGTGGACTCCCCAGCCGAGCTTGGAGGCATCAGTAGTGAGGATGTGGCATGCAGGAGGGGCCTGGAAGGGTAGGCAGGCTGTGAGGTTCAGTAGGCTCTGCCACTAGGTGAGAGAGACTGCTAGAGGCCGGGTGATGCGGACCCGATCCTCCAGATGGCCCATGGCCTGAGTCCACTGAGAGCTCAGAATCCACTGGGCCCATCACAACCAGAGACATGCCTGCGGGGTCACATGAACGAGTGAGGCTATGTGCCCCAAGAGGCACAGCAGAAGCCAGGCAGATGCTGTTGAGAGGCTCTGCATCTCCTTTGCTAGGGACAAGAGGTACTGCACCCGGTCCAGAGGAAGGAAGGCTTTGGCCTATGACATCCAGAAGGGCTCCGATGAACTCCAGGCACTGAATAAGGAGCAGATGCGACTTTGGGAAGCTGATTACAAACCCCAGAGTCTGCAGCACCCTGATGGTGCGGCGGACTGTGTTGTATACCTCCCCTGGCAAGCTTGCTTTTATAAGCCAGTCATCCAGATAGGGTAAGACGAAGATTCCCCGCAAGCAGAGGTGAGCAGCGACAAACACCAGGCAAGAGAGGCCGAAGGGGAGCACCCTGTATTGGTAGTAGCAACCTCTGATGATGAAGCCGAGGTACTGACAGTATCAGGGGTGGATCAAGATGTGGGTACAGGCATCTTTGAGATCCAAGGAGTATAGCCAGTCTTCCCAGAGGAGGGAGGGCAGGAGGTCTGACCCAGTATGGCATATCTTATGTTCTTATCTAACCCTCCAACCACAAAACCTTATCTGACATGCCCCATTGTATGCCTGAGGATTTGACAGCTCCAGTCGCCCATATTCCTTTCTGAGCATTAACTTATTCTAGCCTATTTCCCCCTCCACAGGACCCATGCCATGATTCTCTGGAAATCCAACAGATCTCTCTTTAGCAGTTAACATCTGCAACCTATCGAGAATCTGTGGCAGAAAACACTTTTAGCAGTGCATACTTCCCTATTAGTAACAGGGATAAATCCCTCTTTGGTCACCAGCTGCTTTACCTGCTCCAAAACTGGCTTAATATTCAAGCAATAGAGTCTGTTCAGCTGCCTGGGCAGATTATAATTCCCAGATATTTTATATGTTCCTTGGCTCATTTGAATAGGAAACTCCCCCTCCATCTACCATCCAACCCTTACCCAGGGGCAGCATCTCTAACGTATCTAGATTAATGTTTAACCCAGTCATCTCTTCATACTGTTGAAATGCTTGCAAAATACTTGGCACCACCTGCTGTGTATTAACTATAAAGAGCAAAATATCATCGGCAAACAAACCCATTTCAGCTCTACTTTCCCAAATTTGACCCCCCAGAATTCCCTCATGTCCCTTAGCCAAACTACCAGAGGCTCCAGTGTTAAGATGAAGAGCAACAGTGACTAGGCACACGCCTGCCAGGTACCTCTCTCTAGCTGAAAACTAGATGTCAACTCCCCATTCAGTAACAGAGAGGCCCTGGACTATCATACAAAGCTTGTATCCACTGTGCACCCCCCCCCCCCCTTTATCCCCATTTGCCATAATGCCCAGAACATAAATCCCCATCACACTTTATCAAAAGTCTTCTTAGCATCCAGGTCTAGTACCACTTCATCTGTCACTTTTTCCACAGACTTTTGGGAGAACTGCCAAAACCTTCCTCATTCATAATGGATAATCTCCAGTGCCCCCTATCAAAATTGGTTTGATCTATTTTCACCAACACTGGCAGGACTGTACTAAACCAGTATGTCAATATAGCTGCTAGAATTGTCAAATCCATATTTATTAGATAAATGGGATGATACAACCTTATCTTTAATTGATCCTTCCTGCTCTTATACAAGAGAACTATAAGGGCCTTCTTCATCTTGGCAGACAGTGTCTGACCACTCAATACTGCATTAAAAGCATCCCTCAGGGGTTCCAAAAGCTGAAACCTAAGAAGTTTGTAGAATTCAAACCCATATTCATCTAACCCTGGGTCTTCCCCAATTAAAGCTTTAGGATGACCAGTTACAATTCACTAGAAGAGTTGCCTAATGATTCGAGCACTGGCTTTGTAACCAAGAAACCAACATTCAATTCCCACTAGCACTCCTTATGGCTTTGGGCAAGTCAATTAACCCTCCACTGCCTCAGAAGAAAGGCCTGGTCCGGTCACACTTTTTTGAAGGATTAGAGGAAGCCCTTCAGCCACCCATCTGCTCAGCTCAGTGGCATCACATGACCTCCGGCCTCTTTTTCCTGAAACTGTACAGGTTCTGTTATATTTCCTCAAATGTAGCTATCTCCCACCATTAGAAATTTTTTTATATGCCCTGAACTGTCCAAAACTCTAAGAAATTGGCTTATTTTAAGAGAACTTTTCACATCTAGGTTACTAGTTCAAATCTTTCTCTGGTCAATAGTGAGTAAAAGTCATTAATACTTAAAAGAGGCATTCATTGAATGAAATGGTCGTTTAACTCTGATTCAAAGTGGGAAGGAATATCTGTTAGTACAACTTGGCACTGGTGTTGCTGGGCTCAGCAAACAGGCCAAAGAATACACATGCATGGAAGATGGTAGTGCATCCAGAGCAGGCTTGAAACACATTAGAGGGGCAATGAGAGGCAAGCGTGCACTCCCACTGCCTATATTATACATGTTCAGTAGATAAAGTGTAGTTACTCACCTGTAACAGGTGTTCTCCAGGAACAGCAGGAATCAGTCCTCACTTATGGGTGACGTTGACACCAACAGAGTCCGCATGGAACAATTCCCCAGCTTTCAAAGAAAGCCTTTGGGATTGCTGCCACGCATGCGTGGTCCTCTTCCCGCCCAAGGGTGCCATCTTGCTCAGTCAGGTCCCTTAGCTTGAGCCCTACCAAGCAGATGGCAAGGGAAGGACAAAAATCCAGCAACTCTTCAGGGGAGGTGAGAGAGTAGTGAGGACTGATTCCTGCTGTCCCTGGAGAACACCTGTTACAGGTGAGTAACTATGCTTTCTCCAGAAACAAGCAGGAAGTCAGTCCTCACTTATGGGACTCCCCAGCTACAGGCTACTGAACCTGTAACCAAAAATGCCTCCGCGAGGCCGTGAGCAGAAGCTGATGCCTGAAGGAGCCCGAGACCTTGGGTCTTCAGGTGAAGCACTCGGTAGCCATGAAGAAAGGTCGGAGGGCAGGAGTTGCTTATACCCCGAAAAGATTACGGAGTACAGCCTGGCCGAAGGGGCTGTCCCGGTAGGACTCCCTCTCCAGGCAGTAGTGAGCAGCGAAGGTATTTGTAGAAGATCAGGTCGCTGCCCGGCAGATGTCCATCAGGGGCACGGAGCGCAGCAAAGTCACCGAGGCCGCCTTGGCCCGAACTCCATGTGCGGTGTCTCGATGATCCAGTGGGGCACCCGCCTTCACGTGAGTGAAAGCGATGCAGTCCGCTACCCAACCCGAGAGGGTACATTTGGTAACTGTTTGACCCAGTCCATTGGGATTGTAGGTCACAAAGAGCCGGCCAGACTTGCAATGAGTCTGAGTGTGCTGCAAGTAGAAGGTGAGAGACCATCTGCAGTCAAGGGTGTGGAGAGCTGCCAATGTCTGGTCAGCGTGGGGTCTTGGGAAGAAAGTCAGCAGGACTATCTCCTGATTAAAATGGAAATCCGAGACGACTTTAAGCAGGAATTTAGTGTGGATACGGAGGACCACCCTATTCCGATAGAACCTGGTGTAAGGGGCATCAGCCATGAGAGCCTGGAGCTCACTGACTCTGTGGGCCGAGGTCAGCGCCACCAGGAAGGGCAGCTTCCGGGACAGGTGCTGGAGAGAGCATGTCGCCATCGACTCGAAGGGTGGACGGGAGAGCTGCATGAGCACCACATTCAGGTCCCATTCTGCCGGAGGAGAATGGATGGGTGGCTTGGAGAGTAGGAGACCCCACATAAAGCAGGAGACTAATGGCTGCCCCAAGAGGGCTTTCCCTGAATGGTGATGTGGTTCACTTAGATGGCGCTCAAGTGTACCCTGACAGAGTTTGACTTCAGCCCTTCCTTTGAGAGATGGAGGAGGTACAGGAGGATCCACTGAATGGGGCACGAGAACAGGTCTATCTGGAGCTCTGAGCACCATTCCAAGAAGCGCCTCCACTTGAAGGCGTAGGCCCGTCTAGTGGAATCCTTTCGCAAAGTAAGGACTTCTTCGACTTTCTCTGGAAGAGCCAGAGAGGCTAGGGAAACCCGTTCAGCCACCAGGTCATGAGGGATAAGGAGGCTAGGTTCGGGTACTGCACCAGCCCCTCCTCCTGTGTTAGCAGGCCCGGGGCAGAGCCCAGGGGAACAGGAGGCTCCGTCGATAGCCAGAGCAGAAGCGGGAACCAAGGCTATGGAAGCCACGAGGGGGCTACGAGGATCAATGATGACCGATCCCGCTGGGCCTTGAAAAGGATTCACGCAACGAGAGGGAATGGAGGGAATGCATAGAGCAGACAGGATGACCAGTCCAGGAGCAATGCATCTGGACTCTCTCTGCTTGGGTGTGGTACCAGGCCACAAAATCGGGGAAGCTACACGTTCTGGGGACTGGCAAAGAGTTCTATCGCCAGGCATCTCCCAGCGAAGAAACAGCCAGTCCACCACCCCAGGATCCAGCCGCCATTCATGGGGGCTAAGGATTCTGCTGAGTCTGTCCACCAGGACATTCTCCTGACCTGGGAGGTGGGTCACCTTGAGGGATATCTTCCATCGGACAGTGAAGGATCAGATGAGGACCGCTTCCCAGCAGAGGGAGCATGATCCTGTGCCTCCCTCCTTGTTGACGTAGAACATCGCCACGCGGTTATCAGTCTTCATGAGAACCGAGCTCCCCTTGAGGTGATCCTCGAAAGCCCTTAGGGCCCACCGAATCCCCTGGAGTTCAAGCAAGTTTATCTGCTGCTGAGACTCCTCGGGTGATTACTGCCCCTGCATGTACAGCGGTCCACAGTGGGCTCCCCACCCTAACAGAGAAGCATCTGTCGTCAGCACCACATCGTGCTGTGGGGCCTGGAAGGTCAATCCCCAAAGGAGGTTGCGGGGGTTTTGCCACCAGCTCAGGGACAAGCGGAGGTCAGGAAAGACCCTGACAGAGTCTCTCAGGTGACCGAGGGACAGGCTCCATTGGGCGCTGAGGCACCACTGAGCTGTCCGTATGTGCAGGTGGGCGTGGGGAACCACATGCATGGTAGAGGCCATGAGGACTAGGAGGCATAGCATGGTCCGAGCGGTGACCCGGGGAGTGCTTTGGACCCGGGCCGCCAGAGCTCTGAGGCAGTCAGTGTGATCCGCTGGTAAGAAGACGGTCGCCTGCTGAGTATCGAGGCGCGCCCCATGAATTCAAGTTTATTTATTTTATTTATTTATTTATTTAACAGTTTCTTCTATACCGCCCCTTCCAGAGATCAGGGGCGGTTTACATTGAACAGAGAGTTAGTATACTTCTGTATACTTTACAAGGAACAATGTTTTAACTATATACACATGTGTAGATACAGGGAACATACTTTGAACGTTAGCTAGAATAGTACTTTTTAAACTATGTACAGGTTATAAAACATGGAACATAACATAGATAATGACAGTAGTTATTTACAATAGTGAATTCAAGTGCCTGTACCGGCTCGTGGTGAGGCTTTGGGTAGGTGACCAAGAACCCCAAGCCCTCCAACAGAAGGATTGTGTGCAATATTTCTCGCTGGGTTTCCTCAACCGAGGAGCCCGTAATAAGCCAGTCGTAGAGGTAGGGATAGACCGACATGCCCTGACGCCTAAGATGGGCGGCAACCACGACGAGGCACTTCGTAAAGACTTGTGAGGCGGTCGCGAGGCCGAAGGGAAGAACCCTGTACTGGAAGTGCTCTCCCTGCACCCTGAAGCACAGATACTGCCTGTGTTAGGGGTGGATTAAGATATGGGCGTAAGCGTCCTTTAGATCCAAGGAGCATAGCCAGTCACCCTGCCAGAGGAAGGGCAGCAGAACACCAAGGGATAACATCTTGCACTTCTCCTGCACCAAGAACTTATTCAACTTTCTGAGGTTGAGGATGGGCCGTAGACTCCCTGTCTTTTTCAAGACGAGGAAGTACCGGGAATAGAAGCCCCGACCTCAAAGGTGCGGAGGGACCTTCTCAACTGCCCATTCAGCAAGGAGAGAGAGAATTTCCCGCTGCAGTAAAACCTGGTGTGCGGGGAGTCAAGAAGGCTTCGCAGGGGAGAAGGGAGGTGGAAGCCTGTCGAAGCGAAGGCGATAGCCGTCTCAGACGACCTGGAGAACCCAGGTGTCTGAGGTGATGGAAGCCCACAATGGGGCGAAATACAACAGGAATCCCCCCACTGGCTGCTGAGTCGCTGGAGGGTGCGGGGCTATGCCAACGGTATTAAAACCCCCGTGCGGATTGTGGAGGAGCCGGAGTTTGGGCTTTCGACCCTTTCAGCTTGCGATGCCCTTGGACGGATTTACCCTGTGTTGGAGTGGTCAGCGTGGAAGTAGTTGGGTATGGCGGGTAGTCTCGGTACTGGAGGCCCTTCCTAGGAAAGAAGGGCTTCTTGGCTGGTTGTTTTTTCCGGGGCAGAGTGGAGGTCTTGCGTGAGAGACGGGTTCCGGTGACAAACTCTGTCTCTCTCTCCATGGCTTTTTCCTCCATCGGCTTGCCGAAGAGCTGCTCGCCGAGGCAGGGAACGTCCAGGAGCTTTTCCTGCAACCACTGCTCCAAATCTGAGGATTGGAGCCATGCCTGGCGGCAGGCCCAATGGCCGCGGCCGCCACCCGAGCCGATATCTCGAATCCATCATAGGCGGCTCGGGAGAGGTATTTTGAGCAGTCTGCAACGGACTTCAACAGAGTGCCGAATCTATTGAGAGACTTTACCTCGAGGCCTGCAGAGAACCCTCCGAGCTCCTTGGCTAAATTGCACAAGAACATACCCATGTATAATTGGTATGCTTGAATGAGACAAGAGAGCATGGAGCCTTGGAAGGCCCTGCAGCCCAGGGCATCAAGGGCTCTCAAATCTTGGCTGGGCGGTACCAACTAGTGTGATTTTGGGCTCTTCTGCTTCCTCATGTCCGATTCCACCACCATAGAGGTGTGGGGAAGTTGGGTCTTCCTGAATGCTGGTCCATGTTGTACCTTGTACATAGTATCAAAGCGCTTGCTCCAGATGGAGACCGAGGCGGGGGCCTCCCACAGGCGGAGCAGCAGCCGAGACAGAAGGAGGAACCAGCACAGTGAGAGATTCCCTAGGCGGGGACTCAAACTGAAGAATATCGAGTTCTTCAGCACGAGAATCCTCCCCAGTCTGACTGGCCAGGTTAAGGGCCCGTGCCATGTCCCGAACGAACGCCAGGAAGGAGGTGTCCTCAGGTGGCGAGTGCCACTGGAACACAGGCGGGGAGGGGCCAGACAGAAGATCCCGATGGGCATGGGTTTCCGGGGAGGTGTCCCCATCGGACTCCCACTCCAAGAAATCGATCGAGGAGTCCGAGCTGGGCAGATCGCCCTGTCCAATGGCTGGTGCCCGCTTGGAGCCGGAAGCCCTGGAAGATCTCACCTCCGAGGAACGGGAGGGCGAGTGAGACTGACATCGAGGACCCTCACGAGGCCCGCGACTCTCAGGGGTTTCCTGGATGGATTTCGGTGTTCCACGTGAGGAACCCATGGTCTCTGGGTGTGAGTCAGCGAAGCTGGCTGTGAGCACCTGCTGGGAAGCAATGAACGCGGAAATGCTGCGTTCCAGTGCCAGCATGCGGGACTCCCATGCGGGCGTGGGACCCTGTGACGCCAACCCCGGGGTCACCAGGTCGGGCATCGAGGAGGAGGGGGCCTTCAATGGGACAGCCCTCAGGTGACCGGGCGCCTTTGCTGGAGGCCTTCGTATCCATGCGGGGTACCTTGCGGGGCTGCTCCTTGTCTGACTCTCGGGAACGCCAAAGGGGGCTAAGCAACCGAGTGTGGGAATGCTCGCGCTTGTCAGGAGCCCCCGAAAGCGATTTCGAGGCCTTCTTCTTCTTACGACGTAGCACCTCGGGGGCCCTGGTCGGAGTACTGCCGAGAGCGCAGGGCTGAAGGGGGGGACCCCACTGGGAGGAGAGATGACCGAGGGTGCCACCGGGGATTCCCAGGCAGTCTTTTGAAAAATGTCGTCTGACTTCTGCTTATGACTGAGCAGGGCCTTAGAGGACATTTTCTTGCAGAGCAAACAGAGCTCTGGATCATGGTCAGCTCCGAGGCACCACAGACAACAGTCATCAGTGTCCGTAAATGGCATGTTTCTAGAGCATCTATCGTATTTTTTTAAGCCGGTGGCCATGGGGGCAAAAATGGCCCCTGCAAGGTCGAAGACCCATGCGGCCAGCGGTTAGGGAAAGGAAAAAAGGGTGCGAAGTCCGTGACAAAAAATGAAGAAAGAAAAAGCTATCCTCAACTTCTCTAAGGAATAGAGCAAGGGAAGGACAGGTAGAGGATCGGTGCAACTGGAAAACAAAAGGCCTGTAGGCCAAAACAAAAACCTTTTTCCGAGGGATGAGGGCGTGCGTCCGAAGGGTTCCGCAGAAAAAGGGAGACTGAGCAAGATGGTACCCTTGGGCGGGAAGAGGACCACGCAAGCGTGGTAGCAATCCCAAAGGCTTTCTTTGAAAGCTGGGGAATTTCTCCGTGCGGACTCCGTCGGTGCCAATGTCACCCATAAGTGAGGACTGACTTCCTGCTTGTTCCTGGAGAAATAGAGGACTTCAGCTTCCAGTGCCCTTTTATAAAAGAAAAAATCCATGAGAAAAATACATGTTTTACAACATATCTTTAGAGATTACTAAATCTTTCTGATACATCTGTATGATTCCTGTTATTGTAATAAATTGGTCCATTTGGGCCAAAATTCTATAATATAAATCCACAATATAAATTGTCCTGAACATCTATTTACATGTTCAAAGAATAATTTATCCTGTTCTCTGAAACACTATATTCATGGCACTGTACTATTTATATATTGTAACTAACTTTTGTTCCAGACAAAAATGCTGAAGTATTTACCCTAGCATTTCTCTAGCAGTGGGACGCTATTTGATTGACAATGCAATTACCAGAGCAAAGTTTCTGGTACAGTTAGCGACATTTAAAACACAATTTCAATATTTTTCATCTCCAATGGCTTTGAGTGATATAACTGATTTCCTTCTGCTTTGATAAACTCAAAACCTTGGTGGAAGTGGGAAAAAAGAGGTAATTCTGTTTTTTTTATCTCTAACAAATCCACTAAACTACGTGCTTAAATAACTCCGTTTTCCACCTGTTTCTGTAGCTTGAGAAATTGAAAAATAGAAACATAATGGCAGAAAAAGACCACTTGGCCTATCTAGTCGGCCCTTCCATATCACATACTAAGGTCCCTTCTTTTCCTTCAGAGATCTTCTGTGTTTGTTTCCTGCTTTTTTGAATTCGGGTGGAGGGCGATTCCAGAACATGCACGCCCAGCCAGCGGGCACATCTGAATCGAAAACGGGCTTGACTTAAACGTGATTCCACAGCCATGGGAATAGACGCACCCGCGGTGTTGGAATCGGGGACATAGACATTTTCGGCACAGCACGAACAAAGCACCATGGAGTATGAGACATGGCAATAAGCAGCAAATGGATTTGTACATCCCTGCGCCCACTGCATTCTGAAATGATGGCCGTTTTCAATCCTGCCCATCCCTACTACAGACCTGTATATGGAACAGACACCCCCCCCCCCTGTAAAACGTGCATCTCCTAAGCTGCTCTTCGCACTGCTGATGCCAACTACACATGAATACTGAAGATACAGAAATGTTGATGCAAACCAGACTATATACGAGTATACCAGTCTGCTGCATGCCCAGAACACTGTAAGTCATCTAAGCGCACTCAAAGATAGTATAAAAGTAGGTAGAAAGTGATATGTTTGTCATAACATAACTTGCATCACTACATACATGGCAGTAGAAGACATCCTTAGTTAGGCTTGCATTGGTCATCTCTGAAAACAGTCTGTACAATGCCAAGTATGGACCAGAAAAAATCAGAAGAGGTTCTCCATAGCTAAATGTCAAAATATATCCCTGTCACTAATAAGGGACCCTCAGAATGGAAGCATTCAACATTTGGACTGCACTAATACATGCCCAAAGGCACAGTTATTTCTTTCTAAATATGTGCACATATTAAGAGACCACTGATGGTGCTTCTGGGCATGTATTAGTATGACATGGATATGTTTTGACACTGCGTAATAGAGAACCTGTTCTGATTTATTCTGCTCGATCACACTGGCATCTGGTGATGCTGCAGTCATCCCAACAGTCAAGGTACTGGCCAGGTATTCATGTCCCCCCAAGTCTGCGGATGAGCACACCAGATCCTCCTGTGCAACACTCAAACCACACACATGCACACACACACACACACACACACACACACACGCATACATACACACACACACACACACACACACTGTGATGCTGCGGACCCTCTGAGAAGAGAAGAAAATGTTTTAAACGCAGGAAAAGTCAAGCACAAGCTGCAATATTACGAGGAACCAGATAGGGGGAGCAAGAGGGACCTCCGAGGAACTGAGGAACCACACCTCCTAGGTCATGAGGTAATGCCAACCAGCTGTCAATCAAGGAAGGGAGGAGTACCTCTTAAAGAGAGTCTGGAAGACTGGAAAGCAGGACGGCCAGAAGGAGGACGGCCAGAAGCAGCAGAACGGCCAGGACGGGCAGAACCAGCAGGACATCCGAATGAATGGGCAGGATATCCAGAAGAAGCAGTAACCCCTGGACAAGGGTTTCGCAGGAGGCAGCAGCAGCCTCAGTGGCTTGAGGAAAGGAGCAACCGTGGAGAAGGTGGGATAGCTTCATCCAGAGTGAGTGCTTTTCGTCCAGAGAGGCAAAGGCGTGGCTGTGACTGCGGTCTAAAGCCAACAGAAGGACGGTTGGAGAACCTAAGGCCTATTGCTCAGGCCAGGCAGGATCCCAGCCGGAGTAGGCCTCAAACCTCACCGGGAGTAGACAAGCCAAGGAGAAAAGGTAACCCATGTTTAACTGAAAGCAGGTTACAGACTGCTGGTGTATGGGAAGGACAGGGAGCAGAGGAAAACTGTCCGTATGAAACTGCTTATGAGATAAGGTGCAAGAAACACGTACCGAATAAGAGACTTGTTAATGACAAAGCTTTGCATGAAGCTAAGGTAAAACACTTGCAAAAGGAAGACAGTTCCCAGTATAGGAAGGCGCAGGACCGACGCCCTACATTCAACCCTGAGCATTGGGAGGTTGTACAGAGGATATATAAAAAGCCTGATTACGATTTG
Source organism: Ichthyophis bannanicus (assembly GCA_033557465.1). NCBI lineage: Eukaryota > Metazoa > Chordata > Amphibia > Gymnophiona > Ichthyophiidae > Ichthyophis > Ichthyophis bannanicus. Next base: position 278,025,394 of record CM066040.1, on the reverse strand, counting down.
CCAGCAAGTACTGACTTGGTTTCAGAGGCTTCAGAAGGGGAACCGATGCAGGTGGAATTTGCTTCAGATACTGAGATGACTGTAGTTATTGTAAGACAGGAACTCTGGAGTCCTTGCTTAGCACATAAGCTCTATCTTGGGGAATAGAGACTGTTTGTTTTGATACACCATTTATTGTGAAGATAACAGCTTTGCTTTAACGTCATGTTTTACTTTTTCTTTAACCTGAAGTAAGGAACTTGTGTTGATGTTTTTGTCCAAGCATATGAACTTTTTTGCAAGAAAGGGAAACAAATGCCTTTGTTTTCCCTCCACTCGGACCTTTGTATTCTTTGGGATTTTGGTAACAAAGGAAGCTACCAGGGCTGAAAGTCCCTGGGCCCTGTAAGGCATTAGCCAAACCCAACCTCATATATTTTTATGTCCCACCTACCTTAGTCCATTACACTGCCAAGGTAGGCCCTGTGACATCACACACACACACTCACACTCTCTCTCTCTCTCACTTGCAGTCACAATAACATACTTCTGTCAAAACAATGTCCTGCACCTATACACAACTGCTATGAGAACATGATGGCCTGGCTCAAGACAACACATCTGATCTGAATATTGCAGCCAAACATGATTCTGCTCCATACTACCTCACATACCATCCCTACATCTACAGTACATTCCCATTTCTACGAACACTGGAATTGTTAGGGAAGCTCTGAAAAGCCCCTTTTGCACAAACAGCAAATATCAGCATAGCCAGAATAAAGACTACTGCATAGCTTTATATTTCTGCAGTGTTTTTTATTGTTCCCTAACCTTATGAACATCCCTCAGCTGTGCATTCTATGCTTTACAACTGAATCTTGTGCCATTCCAGACAGCAGACAAACCAGTTCAATGCAGACATGTCACAACCATACATCTATATGGGATTCGTTGAAGACCAGAGCAGTAATTTTTCTAAGTCCTGGCCTTATTCTACGTTGCCGCTGGTATAATGTAGGTATCTGCGGGAAACACTCAGGATGTACACAGGTCTTTCCTGAATATGCTTTATACATCTGCGCGGCTTGCCATGCGTCTATTCCACCCCCTCCCATCCATGTTCTGAGATCCCCATGCTAGCGCCATGTATGTGCAGGGCCATTTAGTTTTGGAATACGGTTCTAGACATTTTTGCAAGAAAGATGTCTATCCCTCATGTCTAACTGACTTATTTGTGTTCTGGAATGACCTCCATACTGTCTTCATCTCTACTACCTCCACTGGGAGACTATTCCATAGATCTACCACTCTTTCTGTAAAGAAATATTTCCACATATTACTCCTGAGTCTATCCCCTTTCACCCTCATCCTATGTTCCCTCATAGCAGAGGTTGCTTTCAATTAAAAGAGACTTTCCTCTTGTGCATTTATGCCATGGAGGTATTTAAACATCTCATAGAAACATAAAAGCATGATGGCAGAAAAAGACCACATGGCCTATCTAGTCTCTATCATATCTCCTCTTTCCCACCTTTCCTCTAACATATACATATTAAGATCTTTAGTCTGTCCTCATATGCTTTATAACAAAGACCACTAACCATTTTAGCAGCAACCCTCTTTACCGACTCCATCCTGTTTATGTCCTTTTGAAGATGCGGTCTCCAGAATTGCACACATTACTCCAAATGAGGTAGCACCAGAGCTACCTTATTTGGAGTATTGTGTGCAATTCTGGAGACCGCATCTAAGGAGGCACTATCACCTCCTTTTTTCTGCTGGCCATTCCTCTTCCTATGCACCCAAGCATCCTTCTGGCTTTCGCCGTCACCTTTTCTACCTGTCTAGCCATCTTAAGATCATCAGAAACAATAACGCCCAGGTCCCACTCTTTTTTCATGGACAGAAGTCCTTCGCCCCCTACACTGTAGGAAAATGGGTTTGACTTAAACGTGATTCCACAGCCATGGGAATAGATGCACCCGTGGTGTCAGAATCGGGGACATAGACATTTCCAACACGGCACGAACAAAGCACCATGGAGTATGAGACATGGCTATACGCAGCAAATGGATTTGTACGCCCCTGTGCCCACTGCATTCTGAAATGATGGCCATTTTCAATCCTGCCCATCCCTGCTACAGACCTGTATATGGAACAGACACCCACACCCCCTGTAAAACGTGCATCTCCTAAGCTGCTCCTCTCACTGCTGAAGCCAACTACACATGAATACTGAAATGTTGATGCAAACTAGATTATATATACCAGTTTGCTGCATGCCCAGAATACTGTATGTCATCTAAGCGCACTCAAAGGCTTGCATTGGTCATCTCTGAAAACAGTCTGTACAATGCCAAGTATGGACCAGAAAAAATCAGGGTGGTCACCTCCCCACTATATAATCCCTCCCTTTCCTCTCCCAAAGAATTACTATAGCACACAAGGGCATTCCTATCTTCCTTTTCATAAGCCCCCACAGACAGTTTTTCAGCCAAGCCAGAGAGACACAAGCATCCACGCTCATGGTCCTCTCGGCTTGGCACCTAACATTGCTACGGCAGCAATGCTACCAGTATACATGCATTTACTTATGTAAAAATGCATTTGGGAGGTAATTTTATAGTTGCATAAAATTCCGCACCATTAATGTGCATAAGTCATCTATTTTCCAAGACGTACGCACACAGTTGGGCCTTTACGTGCATACTTTAGTCGGGCACTTTTCTGTAGGTACATGCATCTGGCTGATGGTATGAAATTTTAGTGTGTAGCAAGGGTGGAGCATGGGCACAGGTTGGATGAAGTGAAAATTTACGCACATAGGTTATAAAATACTATAACTTAGATGCGTTCTTTACAAATCTAGCAGATGGCATTTAAACCACTCTGAGGACCTGCACACGCCTACCAACAAAGTCCGTATCATCACACCAGTCAGAATTTTATTGCGGGCCATTTATGCCTGTATGTAGCCACATAAGCACAACGATGACTGGTCATGGGAGGAAAAGTACAGCAGAGATTGCATTGTCAACATTTTTGGTACCTGGTTCCATATGAGTTCCAAGTCCTTGAAAAGTTCTATACCCATATTATGTGCACAGGTCAAATATTCATAGAGCAACTCTATGTGCATAGCAAACTCTATGGCAAGACCCATTATTCAACCCCCTTCCTCTCCATGTGCACATTTTGGTAAATACATAGTATGTTAATTCGTATTCTCTGATTTGCCAAATAATTTCAAATTCAATTTTTACATTTCAGAGTATAGAAAATTGTTTTCCTTTGATTAATAATGGCTTCTTTTACGAATAAGAGCTCGTCACAGTTCTGTAATATCAGTAACCTAGGCAATATCTGTGATTAACATTTTACTAAGTTATAGAGAACCTAAGCTCAGGATACAGTTGCCAACATATAAACCCTAAACACCACCTGGGTTATCATATAATTATCGAACTTCAACCATTCCCTATAAGCATTTCTTTCTTTTCTTAGTTTCTAAATGTCACATACATTGTTTTCTCAGTGGAAACAATTAAATGGCCAGACGGAATATTAGTGGCATTGACTCACAAAATCAGACCACCTGGGGCCTATTTACTTTAACAAGATCATGCACAAACATTTTAACTAACCTAATGTTCAATACAATAACTACAATTTCTGCACATGCACTTTATCTTCCAACTGTGAATGATTTCAAGTCACAACCATTAGCTGCATTTGTTTGTATGGGATAAACAGAATTGGGAGGTTACTGACTGAATCAACAAATCATGCGCTAAGTCATATTTTCTATACAGTACACTATACAATATATAAACAAGGAAATCTGAAAATGAACTGTCCCGTAGTCTCTCTGTAAAAATCTTCAAGAATTCTATTTTTTATTTACCCATTTTCATAATGTAATTGCAACATTAAGGGGTATGTCTGGTAAAGTGTGGCAACAGCATAGGGCTTGCTGTGCACCAAAATACACTGAGGTAACCATTGCGTTGTGTCTTCAAGTCAATGCTGACTCCTGGCAACCCAGCAGCTACTGGAGTTTCTTGGCAGTGCACCAGAAGGAGATTGCTAGGCCTTTCTTCCAAGGCAAGCGAAGATTAACTGAGTTGCCCAAGGCCACAAGGAGTGCTAGTGGGAATCAAACCATGGCTTCATGGTTACCATGCCTGTGTGCTAACCACTAGGCTACTCCTCTGCAGTAGCCATTACTGTATGCTAAATATGTGGCCACACTACGAATCCCACGCTAACTGCTTAGCACAGACTGGGGTAGTTCAGGGTGGAGCGTGCAGACTGCGGTTAGCGTGGGCATCTTTAATGTACACTAACCATCAATGTTGCACTTGGTCAATGGCTGGTGTTGAGTGCACTAGCAGAAACAGTGGTAAGCCATTTAGTGTGGAGATTATGTGGAGCCCATGTTAACCACATGAGGACATGCTGAGTATGCCTCCATTTGTTAGCATGAGTCCGGTGCCACACCCCTGCTACATTCCGGGTTATAACACTCAGCGCCCTGCTGCATTTTAGTAAATATCCCCCTACATGCTGTCGCCTACAAATCTATCTGGAAAACTGATGGACTAAATCAAATGCTGAATAACAAAAGGAATATGTTTATCCTTTCCTGGTTATACCTCTGTCCAATGTAAGCATAAAAGTTCAACATATAATGTGTTTCATGTAAAATTCTATAAGTTGAAGTTACCTGTAAACTGCTTTGACTCTAAGATAAAGTGGTATATAAAAATGGTTAAATAAATTAAAAAAAAAATATAGGACCATGTTTACTACTTAACTATCTTTTATACTTCAACAAATAGCAGTGGGTACCCCTACTCTAGCCACCTTACTGGGCAGACTAAATGGACCATCCTGGTCTTTATCTGCCGTCATATACTCTACTTTGTACATCCCACATTGCATTTGGATGCCATTTTTAAAATTGCCCTCCATATGTCCCTATACCCAACATACCTCCTCGATTGCTCTGGATCAGAAAAAGGAGTTTTGATTATCACTTAACTGGACACTTTCAGCGAGAAATTTTAAAAAGAAATTAGTCCCATCTATTCATGGAGCACTTTGGAGAGATAATAGCATAAATCTCACACCCCACCAACAGTAAATTATACTCAGTCCTCTATTAAGAAGTTTGTAATCTAGCAGCATTTTCGCCTCCCTCTTTTCCAGTTGAAGAACATGAATGACTTGTACATCCTATATTAGCATGTTTTCAGTTTCTTTTTTCATGTTAAACTGTTACTGTTCCTGTTTCTTGTAACCTGCTTTGACCTGGAGAAATGTGGTATAGAAAAATAGTCAAATAAATAAATAAACAATCCCCAAAGTTAATGGACAATGATGAAAACTCCAAAGAGAAACACATTTAAGTTGGGTTGACTTAGACAAGTCTGAGTAAATCCTAACTTTCATGTGATAACAAAAAGTGCCTTTAGTCAGATGTACACTTGGGCACAGTTTGGGTGGAGCATGGACAAAGTACATGAGTACATGTGCAGCTTATAAAATACTATAATTTATGCACGTACTTGAAAAATACTGGCACAAATATTTACACCAGCCTGGAGCTGGTGTATATATCCCTGTCTGCACTGTAGGTAAGCGTTATGCCACTTACGCTAGTATTTCATAAAGACAAGTCTATTATAAAATAGGCTTTAATCAGACGCCGCCCTGTAAGATTACCCTCCTTGTTCATAGTGTGGAATGGGGCAAAATATGTGTGGGGAATGAGTACTGATCGCATCGTGCAGTCAATGCTGACATGGAGTAATCTGTAGGCAATGCAGATTACTTACTGTCAGCTCAACAGATGGCATTAAGAGCATCTGCAGTTTCTGCAATGCATTTAATGGACGGTGAGTATATTTCCTCTGCGTCAGCTATATGGGAAAACACTGGGCATGCCCCCCAGCTGTTACCACAGACTCTCTGTGGTTACTGCACATTAAGCTTTGCAGCTAACTTTCAGTAACTGCTCATTTTCACCACACATTAGTAAAAAGATTCCAAAATGTCCCAGGGTCTGAGGCTTCAGAATACATGAAAAAAGAAACATTGTTCTTAGGATTGCCTCTGAAGAGGTCTTCAACACTGCAGTCAAATCGAAATTGTCCAAAGTCAGATCTTCTTCTTGGGCCCCCATTTCAAAGGAAACTGCTCTTTCATAAGTCAGAGCATAGCAGAGTCCAGAGACTGGCAGCAAGTTCCGGCAGGGTACTTTAGCTTTTCTAACATAGACAGTGGTGGAATAAGTGATTTAGGAAAATCAATCAATGTTTTGCTCCTTATGGAATTTTCCAAGACCTCTGTTCTGTTCCAAAATGTTAAGTTATCTTTAATGAGAGCATCGTTAAGTGCCAATCAAGACGCAAAGTTGGCTTCACAGCCAAGCGAATGCTTCTCTTGTCTTGAAATAGTAGAATCTTGTGAAGAAAGTTTGATATTCTTCCAGGAGCACATTCACACAACCAGTGACTAAAACCAGCCCAGGCCCGGCTCAACCATCAGTCAAAGTAGGCAGTCTCCTAGGGCAGCAGCTTCTGGGGGTGGCAAAGACTAGGGCATTCAAAGCTAAACAATGGATTCTGACAGTCAAGTGGTGGGAAGGGGACTGTAAGGTTTAAGATTTGCCTAAGGTGCCAACACCTTGAACCAATCTGGGGCCAGCCCACTAGTCACAGATGTCTTCATATGAGATACCAAAGCTCAGACCTTACCCAGTACAAAAACAAGTGGGCAGCACCAGCAAAGGGCACAAAAAGAACTGGTGCAGTGATAGAAGGAGGGTTCAACTCAGTCAATGCTCCCAGAGCTGATTTCAAACTAGCGATACCCCACCACATTGTGAAAGAAGCTCCATAGGATCTGCTGCAGATTCATTGGCATAGATGCACCTCCTGGTGTTTGGGACTCAAGTCTTTGTCCTTGCAAGATCCCGACAGATACTGTACCAATAGCAAAGCCCATTCCAACAGACATGATGTCTGCTACAACCACTTGGCATCATTCTTTTGAGAATAATTTGACCTGCTGTGTAGTTAGGCTTTAAAGAGTTTTAAAACAAAACTACTTCTAGCATTTTTAATGCTTAACTGCTTTAAACAGAAGGGCAGTTTTCTTGGAAAAGGGGTGAATAAACTGTGATATTGAGATTAATAGCTGTTACCTAAGATATTCTTAGCTAGGTAGAATTGCTGAAAAGGTCACTCTAGCAGACTAATTAAAGTGTTAATCATCAAAGGGCTTATTGGAATCATTTCCCTTTGATACAAAGACAAGTAGTTATTTTTTCCTACATGCCCTACCCAACTCCAACCCACCCTGGGCAGATCACTTACATTTATAGTCAGTTTTCCCAATTAAGAATGAAATTTGTCATTACAGGATATTTTAATCAGCAAGTGATTAACCCTTAATAAAGCAGTTCAGTGGGAAGCAAACACAAAATATTAGCAGATAATATAAGAAAAAAATCCTGAAGGACTTCATTCTACTGAAGGTATTCCTACTCCCTTAGCAACTCTAAATAGCTAAATAACTTAAAAATACAATGATGCAGACAGCAGTCCAGCAGTGAGATTCGGGCTATCCAGTTTATTGTGCTGAGTGACACATGTATGATTATTTCTCAACTGGTGAGAGGTCGTAAGTGTGTCTCAGTGCAACGAGCTCCTGGCTCACAGAGAACACGTCTGATCTCTGGAGGCTAGAGTAGCGGAGGAACTGAGGCAGACAGAGGTACTTACAGGAGACCTTCAGGGACATAGTAAAGAAGTCTCACCTCCAGTCTGGTAGCCTCTGTGCTACCATGGAGAAGAAAGGCCACCAGGAAGGCGAGCATATCCTTGGTGTAACAAGAACTGATCCTGTAGCCAGGAGCTCCCCTCCAGGGGATGCAATATCCTCTCACACTGAGGATATGTCTCCAGGGACTTCTTCCCAGGAGGGAAGGATTAGAAAGGCCATTTTAGTTAGTGATTCGACTGTTAAGTATATAGATAGCTGAATGACTGGTGAGTATGACAATTACTTGGTCACTTGCCTGCCTCCTGTGAAGGTGGCAGACCTCATGCATAACCTAGAGAGGATTTTAGACAGTGCTGGGAAGGAGCCAGCTGTCCTGGTATATGATGATACCAATGCCATAGGAAAATGTGAGAGGGGGGTTCTGGAATCCAATTTAGGATTTCAGGTATAAAGTTGAAATCCAGGAACTTCATGATAGTATTCTCAGAAATGCTTCCTGTTCCATGCATGGGACCCAAGAGACAGACAGAGCTCCAGAGTCTCAATGCGTGGATGAGACAATGGTGAAAGGAGGCAGATTTTAGATTTGCTAGGAACTGGGCTACATTCTGCGGAAGCAGAAGTCTATTCTGGAAAGATGGGCTTCACCTTAACAGGGGTGGTACCAGGCTATGGCACTAACTTTTAAAAAAGGAAACAGAGACATTTTTAAACTAGAACTTCAACAAAAGTTGACAGTTTCTCAGGAGCTCATGGTTCAGAGTAAGGTATCTTGCAATGATACCATCAAAACAGAGAAGTTAGGGCATCCTGATAGAGTGGTTGCAATAAAGGCTAAAATACAGGGTAGCCGTGCTGTCAAAACCCGGGAAGGAAGCTGGGGAGAGTGGGTCATACAGACCTATATCTCTGATAAATTTAGACGCTAAAATACTAGCTAAGATATTAGCCACCAGACTTTAAAAATTTCTTCCAAAACAATTATCTTTCATTGGCCCACACATAAGAATAATAATTTTTCATTTTTCAAATGCATTTAAAAATTACTTAGCTGCCAATGGAAGAATTCCATGAAAACGCATAACCACATGATGCTACTTAACAACCGTTGTCAAGTAGCGTCCTGGATGGTTGTCAAGTAGAGTCCTGTGCTTAGAGGTTTTCATGGAATTCTTCACTTGGCAGCTAAGTAATTTTTTAAATACATTTGAAAAATGAAAACTTTTTATTCCTTATGTGTGGGCTAATGAAAGATAATAATTGGGGGACTGAGTAGCCTGGATCTGCCTAGTACTCTAATTGATGTGGTAGGGTCGGGGCTCCCTCATCAGATTCCAGATGTTGTTGGTGCATATAGCTGAATAAAGGCTGTGCTGATGAGCATTTTTCACAGATGAATAGAAATGAAGGGGCATGTTTACTAAACAGCGGTAGCAGCTTCCGTGCAATATCGGAGCCACAGCCCCACTGAAATCAATGGGGCTGTGGCTCTGATATCGCATGGAAGCCGCTGCCACTGTTTAGTAAACATACCCCTAAGTGTTCACTGATTGCACTCTATTTCATTACAGTTCTTGCAAGTTTCTTCTTAATTAAAAATGCAACACCATTTTTGGAATCCTGCATAGGTATCCAAAATAGTTTCCTAGTTGTTGTGAAAGAAAGCTTAAAGTGAAAGGAAAAATGTGATTTAGAATGCATGTTGGTGCAGATGGCCAAAATCCTAGATGATTACACATGGTGCAACCTGTAGCCTTTGGCATCCATACACTATGCTAGGTTTTTTTAGTCAAGCTCTAAACCAGTGATATACCAAGGGCAGGGCAGTTGGTGTGCTCCACCCTGGGTGCAGGCAATAAAGGGGTGCATATGGTAATGTACTAAGAACAGAAGAAGCATGAGCCCACAGTGATCTCAATGCAAATTTGCCCCTGCTCCTTCCTACATCTATCTGTTTTCTTCACTGTTTCGTGACTGCTTGGCTCCATTCCGAGGCAGAACATTTGTGCATTGGGAAGCCGGCGCTAGGGGCAAGCCCTTGAGTGGTGTGCACATCTGGGATCATGCTGCAGTCACTGCTGTGTCTCTCCTGAGCAGGTAAAAGAGCTATCGGGAAGGGCTGAAATGGCTGGAAGTCAGAGCTTGCCTCATGAGGGGGGGGGGTGTCAAATATCTTAGGTACGTCACTGCTCTAAACATCTGACTTTAGAACATTTTGAAGGAAAGCTGACATTGTTGATTAACGTGTATATACCCGCCTAAAACTGCTTTAACATTTATTTGAAAAGTGGCATGTAAATGTGGAAAAAAATTAATACTAATTATCATTGGCTTCAGGTGTATTTATTGGGGCACTTAGTTGAAATGTCAGAAGAATTTCTATTTTATAAAATAAAATATTACTTTAATAGCATAGGCTCTCAGAACTACAGTCTTTCTAATAGTGCACAAATTCTCTCACACAAATGTACTCCTGCTCTGAAGAAGGTGCAAATGTGTGTATTATATGAAATGGGGTCAACTCTGGGAGAGGTTATCCCAAGTAGACTCATATTTGTACACAAACAAATTTGAAGACTTTTTTTTAATGGAGATCTGGCTGGTCAAAGCTAGGGGACGTCGAGGTAGGTACTGGTTACTGTAGATTAGCAATGATACAATATCACAGTCTCTCTTAGATACAAGTCATAGTCAAATTAGTTGCTCCACTCCAAGTTAATATATCAAAACTCCAAGGACCCAATATTTCAAAGCCCTTATTTGGATAACTTCAGATGCCATTTGGATGAGGGTGTTGAGCGAGATATTTAGTGGCACTATCTGGAAAGTGCCACTGAGTAGTTCCAGAGATGGTCTAGGCACTATCTGGATAGTGATGATTTTCAGCTGCTATCCGGATAACATACTTCAGTCAAAAAGCAGTCCTAAATTGCTATCTGGTCAGCACATCCAGACAGTGGCTGAAAATCGCTGCTATATGGATAAGGTCAGCCCTTATCTGAATAGAAATCATGCAATACGGATATTAAGCGGCAACCACTATCTAGATAATGCTACTGAATATTTGATGGTATTTAAATGCTGTGGCTGACTGCTGTGGTGTTTAAATATCAAATGCTTTGAATATCAGGTAGCAAATTTGAGAACCAATAGGAGTCAAGGCAATACTTTACAACAGTTCAAGATGCTGGTAGCAACATCTAGATGAGATAGATAAACAAAGTTGATATCTGAAATGTGTAACAGGCCTCTGCATAATCACTTGGTATAAGGCAGATTTTACGCTTCTCTCACATGACTCTCTCCAGGGCTTAGATATCCCAAAGGCCTTTAATTGTGTCAGCAGGTTCAAGGTCCTTCCCCTGTATTGAAAAGAAATTATCCCTGGGTCCCATCTCATCTAGATTCTTCTCTAAGTTCTCATCAGGTGACAAACCTTGTCTCTTTCTTTCTCCTGCTTCCAGACCTCTTGTTATTAGAAACCCCACTGGTCCTGCGTTAAGTAGCAGTTTTAGACCTGATCGGTAGAAAGAATTCCTCTCTGATTGGCGGCTGTACCTGATGACAGCTTCACCAATAGTGGCAGAGTCTTCCCATTGGTGAGATAGCTTCCTAAGGATTACCTCCACCAGTCTCCTATTACTTTTACGCTCCACCTTATCTGAAACAGGGGGAGGGAGGAGGAAGGAGGGATGGTGACCAGGTGTCTTCCTCTAGAGGGCTCATAAACCATGCTTTCCTTGCAAAGATCTGGGTATTTATACTCACACTATGGTAATTTACATTCCTTTCTCTGAGCTGAATCCCTACTTCTCCCATTGTCAATCTCCAAGACGTTCAGATGCTTGTTCGAGGGCCCACATCTCCCTTGTCGGTATCTCAGAAATGGCAAAGCATGGTGAATAGTAAATTTCAGTGCACTCAGGTCACATATATAAGTTACATGCTGTGATGCTATATACCTATCATCAAGGGAAAATGAGGGATAGAAAGGGAAAAACAGAGAAAGAAGCTGCTGGTCGTAGCCAGGAGAAACAAAGGGAAAAAGATTGCCAGAGAAGAAAACTATAAATCCCAAAAAATCTAAGGTGGAGATTCAGTCTGGAGCACAGGAGCAAGAGGGAAGCTAGGAGTCATAAAAACAGCAGGTGTAGGAAGAGGTTCTTTCAGTCTAGATGAGCCAGTGACCTACAAATAAAACAATAAGGTAACAGAACTGCTAAAAGAAACTGTTTGCAACTTTTAATGCTTGACTGCTGTTGGTCTGATAAAGCCTGTGAAAACACAGGACTGATAAGGAGACTGTTGTGGAAATCCAAGATTGTTGATTGAGTGCTTGGTCAGGCCTGAGAATAGAAGGGCCAGGCCTGTGGGATGGCTACAACCAAAACAGAAGACAATGAACCATCCCCAATGCATGATGCTGGTGTCTCTGGAACAGTCTTGCAGTGGTGCCACTCATTTCTTTCCTCCTGCTCCTTCTCAGTTTTCTCGAGCTTTTCCTCCTCTGATCCTGTCCCCCTTTTTTGTGGTGTCCCTCGGACTCCATGTTGGCCCCCCTCCTCTTCAATGTTTTCCTGGTCCCCTTTACCCTACTAGTATAGCAATCCTGACTGTTGGCATATTACTATGATGATGATATCATCATACTACATCACATCTCCCGTGGCACCTGACCTCATCCCATTAAACTCCTGCCTTTCTTCTGTCTCTGAGTGGCTCGCCTCCAACCTCTTACATCTCAATACCCTGAAGATATCTGCCATCTGGTCCTTGCCCCTCTCTGGCTCCCACATTATCTGGTTCCCCTGTCTCACTAGTCCGTTCTCTCCGCTATTTAGGAGTTACCCTGAACTGTGCTCTCTCATTTCATGAACATATTTCACTTCTTGTCCAGCATTCATTTCTGTCTCTTAGGCAAATTCACACTCTCTGCCCTTTTCTAGATGTTCCATCCCTCATTACCCTTCTCTTAACGTTAGTAATGTCCTGCCTTGACTACTGTAATTCTGTTCTGTCCAGCCTCCCTTAATTCCAAATCCGTCATCTTCAATTGAGCCAAAACACCACTGCCCAGATTATCTCTCACACCACTCGCTATGATCACATCACCCCATTGCTTATCGACCTTCATCTTCCACCGCATAAACTTCAATGTACTCACCACAGTCCATTAAGCTATCTTCGCACAGAACCCCCAATACTTATCTGACCTTCTCCAGTTCCATACTCCCTCTCGCAGCCTCCATTTGGTTCATATCAATCATCTGCATCTTCCCTCCCCCTCACGTGCCCACCTCGAATCCACTCACCACTCAGCTTTCTTTTTCCTAAGCCCCTCCCTTAGGAACTCTCTCCCTTCCTCCCTCCTCTTGAAACATTCTTTTCCCAAGTTTAAGTCCCTTCTTAAGACTCACCTCTTTAGTATTGCCTTTGGTCTTCCCCTCTCTGTTTCATGATCTCTCTGACCCTCCCCCTCTAACTCTCCTCCCCCTCCCTCACCCTACTGCCAGTTTTTCTGTTTTCTTCCCTAATGTTCCTGGACTGTTCTTCTGTTAGTGTAGCTGGGTTTAAAAAAGGTTTGGACAAGTTCCTGGAGGAAAGTTCCATAAACCATTATTAAGAAGGGACCCAGGATATCAATGAGACCCAGTACAAGCATTGCGGAACCTGTGTCTTTTGGGGAAACTGCTAGATACGTATGACCTAGATTGGCCACTATTGGAAACAGGATACTGGGCTTGATGGACCTTGGTCTGACCCAGTATGGCATATCTTATGTTCTTATGTTCTTCTTTCCTGTCAAATATTGTGATTCCTTTCATTTTTCCTAACTTTGACTTTATTTGTAAACCGCCCTGATGTCATATAAAGCAATGTAATAAAGATAAAGATACATTGCAGCTTTTTCCCAGGTCTGCCTGAAATACACTTTAGGAACATCTGTACACATATTGCATAAAAGTATGTATGCTTCCATTCATATATACTCCTGCACAATTTTATAATAGCAATTTTCCATGTGTAAAGCATGTTTTGCACATGAAAAATACTTCCTAAAATTATATCCTAATGGTGCCCTAAAAGGGTAATTTCATAACTGAGTGCCTATGTGAAATGTCTAAAAGAGCACCCAATATATGCCTGTTTAATACATGTCACAAATACTAAATAACCCCAGCAAAGAGATATTGAATTGTTTCAAATATATAGAAACCCTAAGCAATAATTTAAATGGGTGGAGAGGGGCCATCAGATAGTGGCTATTATTATTAGTTCATCTTAAATTTATTCAGGTCCCAAAGCACCAACAGGTCTATTTTTACTCTGTGTTTAAATCAATGCATATAAAATCACCAATCTCTTGACTAAGTTTTACGTCTATAGAAGTTCAGGCATATAATTGTTCAATCTGATATTCAGCATACACAGCAAGATGTAACTGCTCCATAATAAAGTCTCTTCCAGTTCTAGCTAGTTTTAACTAGAAGAGACTGTAATATGGAGCAGTTACATCTTGCTGTGTATGCAGAATATCAGATTGAACAATTATATGCCTGAACTTCTATAGACGTAAAACTTAGTCAAGAGACTGGTGATTTTATATGCATTGATTTAAAAAAAAAAGAGCAAAAAGAAGAAATTATACCTTACCTGCTAATTGTCTTTCCTTGAGATTTCTCCGGGCCAGTCCAGGAACATTAGGGTTGTCAACCTTCTCCAGCAGCTGACTGAATTCTGAAGTTTTGCTGACACGCTATCCGGCTCTCCCTGGTGGCAGAACCTCAGTCTATCACTTTTCAAGCACTCTAAGAATATAACCCATTCCTTGAACCAAAACTATTATAAACAACACTAAACCATCAAATGAATATTCAGAGCCTACCCCAAAAGTTAACAGCTCCTCTTTTCTTTTTTTTTTACTCTACAGCGAACTCCGTTTTAGAACAAGGAAGCCCCATAGACCACATTGACCCAGGCTCCCTGGGCGGAAGACCAACAATAACATCTTCTGAGTCTCCCGCTCAGTAACTCATACGCCCCTAAGTCCGGTAACAGATGGACTACAGACTTACAAGTGACCTTTGCCAAATACCGTCAAACTGCAAATGTGATGGGTGGGTCCTGGACTGGCCTGGAGAGATCTCAAGGAAAGACAATTAGCAGGTACGGTCTAATTTCTTCTTTCTCTTCGTCTCTCCGGGCCAGTCCAGGAACATTAGGGAAGTACCAAAGCAGTACCTAACCCCGGGAGGGACCCGCTAGGCCCACTATGATGGCCAAAGCCGCCACATTTGCGTCTCCCCTGGCTTGAACATCCAATCTATAATGCTTTGCAAACGTGTGAAGAGATGACCAAGTAGCTGCCCGGCATATATCCACAGGCGGAATCAAAGCAAACTCGGCCCAGGATGCCGCCTGGCTACGAGTCAAATGAGCGCGGAGCCCTTCCGGAGGTGTCTTTCCACTTGCTTGATACGCCGCTGCTATGGCTTGTCTTACCCATCTAGCAATCGAGGCCTTGGAGGCTGCTTCCCCCTTCCGAGGCCCCCCAAACAGCACAAACAGCCTGTCTGCTCTTCGAAAAGGTTTCGTCCTCCTAAGGTACCTTCTGAGCACTTTACCTAAATCCAACTTATTCAGAACCCCATCTAAGGGCATTCCCCCCTGGCCCCAAAAGGTTGGAAGTGAAATAGTCTGATTCACATGAAACTTTGACACTACCTTTGGAAGAATGGAGGGAACCGGCTGCAACATGACCTTCTCCTCGGAAAACTGAAGATATGGCTCTTTACACGAAAGCGCCTAGAGATCCAAAATCCTTCTTGCTGAACACAAAGCCACTAAGAAAGCGGTCTTCCATGATAGCTCCTTGAGCGATACTTCCCTTGCCGGTTCAAAGGGAGGTTTCGCCAATTCTTCGAGAACTAAATTCAGATCCTAGGCCGGAACCACTGCCCGAACCGGAGGACGTATGTTCTTCACTGCTCTCAAGAATCGCAGAATATCCAGATGACCGGACAGGAGAACTCCCCATACCTTACCTCGAAAACACGCCAGAGCCGCTAACTGAACTTTGAGAGTACTGAGGGCTAAACCCTTATCCAGTCCGTCCTGCAGAAACGACAACACCTCTGGTACTACAGTGTTGCCCAGTCACAGGTCCCGCTCTTCACACCAGTGCTCAAAGATACGCCAAATGCGAATATAAGCCAGGGAAGTAGACTGTCTCCTGGCCTTCAACAGAGTGGCTATCACTGACGACGAATACCCTCTATGCCTTAACTTCTCCCTTTCAAGAGCCAAACTGTAAGCGAGAAGCGATCCACATTCGGCATGATTAGCAGACCCTGGCACAAGAGGTTCGCCCGAGCAGGTAGCTTCCAGGGACTGTCTATTAGGAGCCATACCAGGTCCGCATACCACGCTCTCCTGGGCCAATCTGGGGCAATGAGAATCACCCGACCGATAATTGGCCATGGAGGAAAAGCATAAAGTATCACCCTCGACGGCCACGGCTGCGCTAAGCCATCGAGACCTTCCGATATACGCTCCCTGCGCCTGCTGAAAAACCGACTTGCCTTGGCATTGTCGAAGGTGGCCATCAGATCCATCACCGGCTGTCCCCATCGTCGGGTAAGGTCGTGAAACACCACTGCGTTCAACTCCCATTCCCCCGGATCCATCACATGCCGGCTGAGATAATCGGCCTGCACATTGTCTCATCCTGCCACATGCGCTGCCGAAAGAGCTAACAGATGAGACTGCACCCAGATCATCAACCGCTGACTCTCTTCTAACAAGGCTGTACTGCCTGTTCCGCCTTGCCGATTGATATAGGACACTGTCACCACATTGTCGGAGAACACTCGTACTGCCTTTCCCTCCAGAAGATGGAGAAACTCGTGAAGAGCCAGGTGCACCGCCCTGAGTTCCAAATGATTGATAGAGTAACCCGTCACCTCTGGCGGCCAACACCCTTGAGTCATGTGCAATTGACAATGCACCCCCCATCCCAAGAGACTGGCATCTGTAGTGATGAGCACCCAGTCCGGATGTAGCAATGGAACTCCCACTCGAAGATGGGCGGGATCCAACCACCACTGCAGACTGTCGCTTACTTCCTGTGAATGTGTCAACTTCCGATCCAGGGGATGATCCTGAGGTGACCACCTTGTCAGCAACGCCTGCTGCAACGGATGCATATGCACCCTTGCCCAGGGTACCAGATCCAAGGCCGCCACCATGGAACCTGGGAGCTGCAAGTAACACCACACCGTCGGAGCTTTCAGGCACAAAAATGCTACTACTTGCCTCAAAATCTTTTGCACCCTGACCTCCGGCAGAAAAACTGATCCTATCTCTGTGTTGAACACCGCACCCAGGTAAAGGAGCCGCTGCACCAGCTGCAACTGAATCTTGTCCTGATTTATTACCCAACCAAGATGTTCCAGGAGACTCACCACCCGCGCTGTTGCTGCCACCGACTCTGACACGGAAGGCGCTCGAATCAGCCAATCGTCGAGGTACAGATGCACCAGAAAGCCCTCTCGATGCAACGCCACCGCCGCCACCACTACCATCAGCTTCGTGAAGGTCCACGGCGCCATAGCCAAACCAAAAGGCAATGCTTGGAACTGAAAATGACCCATGGGCACTGCAAAACGCAAAAACCTTTGATGCTCTGATCTGACGGGTATGTGAAGATAGGCCTCTGTCAGATCTATGGACGTAAGCACCTCTGTTGGCCGCACCGAACGAATAACTGACCGTAGCGTCTCCATTCGGAAGTGCGGAACTCTCAAACAACGGTTCATGTTTTTGAGATCCAATATACGATGAAAAGACCCCTCTTTTTTGGGAACCACGAAATAAATCGAGTATCGACCTAATCCTAACTGGTCGTGAGGGACCGGAACCACTGCCCAAAGACACAGCAACCGCTGAAGCGTCACGGACACCGCTTTCATCTTTTCCGCAGACCCACATGGAGACACCACGAAAGCCTCCGCTAACGGCTGAGCAAACTCAAGTGCGTAGCCATCGCGAATAATTTCCAGTAACCACTGGTCGGTCGTTATGGTGGCCCAGACGGAAAGGAAGCCTTGTAGACGTCCTCCCATAACAATTTCCGTCTGGACTAACCTCCTTTCATTGTGGCTTTTTACTGGAGTTCTGCTGGGTCCCGAAATAACCCCTGCCAAACTCCCGAACTCCTCGAAAGGACTGACCTCTGGCCACAAAGCGTCCTCTTTGATACAGGGCAAAGCGAGATCCTCTGAATCTGCAAAACTCTCGGGATGGACCCCTGTGCAAACTGTTAGGTTTCTGATTTTTTTCGGGTGGTCCTCTGGAAGGCGACCCCCTTTGGAGTCTCCGAGATCCTTTACAATCTTCTCCAAGGCTGCCCCAAAGAGCAGCGTGCCCTGGTACGGAAGCTTACTAAGCCGCTGCCTTGGACGACGCATCCGCCGCCCAATTTCTCAGCCAGAGAAACCTCCTGGCTGCAATTACCGAGGCCATGGACTTCGCTGAAATCCTAACCATATCATAGAACGTATCTGCTAGGTAAGCTGCCGCTGATTCCAGCTTTGCGCCTTCCTCTTCATCTCCTTTGGAGTGCGTACCGACTTGAATCCATTGAATGGAGGCCCTGGAGACATACGCACCACAGATAGCTGCTCTTAGCGACAGCGCGCAAGTCTCAAAAGTCTGCTTCAGTAAGGTTTCCAATTTCCTATCCTGTAAATCCTTAAGGGCCACACCACCCTCCACAGGAATTGTAGTTTTCTTAGTCACTGCTGACACCAGAGCATCCACCTTAGGCATCTTCAGTAATTCCTGCTACTCCTGTGGTAACGGATACAACTGTCCGATGGTCTGTGCTCCCCGTAGGGTAGCTTCCGGACACTCCCATTCAGATTCTACCATCTGCTTTATGACGCTGTGAACAGGAAAACACCTTTGCTCCGCTTTAAAGCCTTGGAGCAGAGGATCCTCCAACGGCTCTTCCTGAGCCGCTGGCAGAACGGCAGTGACTGGGCAATAAGCGCCCCCAATTCCTCTTTCACATCCTCCAGATCCGTGGCCCACTGATCCAGACCTGAATCTGAAAGGATCTCTCCTTCTTCAGCCTCTTGGAGCCCTGAGATGCGTTGACCGATGCCATCGGTACACGCTTCAGCTCCCAGGGCCGATTTGGAAGGTCCCTCCCCTGGTTCTCTTGGGTCTGTGACGGCAGGGAGATAGAGCCCTTGCTCTGAACCTGCTGCCACTTTAAACAATAAGCTTGATGCAACACCAGTATAAAGTCTGCTGAAAAAACAGACTCTAAGCCCCCCTGAGCTGCAGGCAATGACTGTGAAGGAGCTTCCTCCACCTGAAGAGACTTTTTTTCGATTTAGATTTCCTCTTCGCGGGCTTTTCCTGACTAAACCCCAGAACTGAAGTTTTATCTGAAAAGGCCGCCGTTCCCGCCATTTTTGTCCTGCTCTGAGGTCTCCCTAAAGGATCGCCGGATTCTGGCCTGCCCTCCATGCTGCCGCGACCTTAACTGAATTCAACCTTTCCTATGAACCGCCGACAACACCCCGGGACTGAGAGCCCCAGCCGACAACTAATGAATCTAAACTCTGTCGGACTCGGCCGCATGCACATCCTTAATAACGCTGCAGACGGAGACTTCCGGTTTGGTAATGAGCTGATCAGATGGGTTACAATCAGCTCCGGGTCTCCTACCCCACAAAACAGCGATAAATCTCCACACGGCATGGAAACCCCCACTAATATCCTTTTGTACGAGTGTTGAGGAAGCTGTCGGCCCTAGAAAGGAACAGATACAAAGCGGCAAACAACCCGATGGCATCGAAGACCCCACGGAGGGAGAAGCCGTGAGTCCCTGAGGCCAAGATGGCGGAGGGAGCGCCCAGTAGCCCTAACTTGGGTGGCACGCAAGGTCTGGTGGCCGAAGTAACTGCGGCGGTGGTGCAAGCGCTAGAGGTCCAGTTCCAGGAATTGGCGGAGCCGATGCACAGTGTTGGCCAGCACATTACCGACTTCGCAGGGCGGGTGGAGCAGGCGGAGACACGCATCTCGGACGTGGAGGATACTCAGCACTCCTTGCAAGCCAAAGTGGAGGCCCTGGAGATCCTCGTAAAACAACAAGGTGAAAAAATCAACAACCTTGAAAACCGAGGGCGGCGTAAGAACCTTCAGTTTGTGGGGATCCCGGAGAGCGTGGCAGGTGGCACCCTTTATAGTTTCTTGCTGGCCTGGATAGAAAAACTACTGAGCGGTAAGGGGGAAAGCCCAGTGAAGTTGGAGCATATGCACAGGCTTGGCCCTAAGCGCGAACAGGCACGGAGACCGTGTGCGGTTATTGCACGCTTTTTGGACTACAGACAGAAAGAAGAAGTGCTAAGGGCTGCCCGGAGCCGTAAATTGCAAAAGCATGATTCGGAGCAAATATTAGTGTTCCAAGACTACTCTGCCTTAGTCAGCCAGCAACGTCGGGCCTATTCCACTGTGTGTGCACAGCTACTGAATAAGGGGGTGCGTTTTTCATTGTTATACCCTGCCCGACTGCGGGTGGACTTTCAGGGCCAGACATGCTACCTGCTATCACCAGGGGCGGCTGCTTCTTTTTTGGACACCTTGAATACTCCGGCTGAATCGAACCCCTGAAGACTGCGATAGGAGCAACGATGGCGTCTTGCCTTTTGGACTGAGGGGGAAGCCTTAGTGGCCGAGCGCAGGTACAGGATGGCTGAGGCTGTTCCCTGCACTCCTGGAACTGAACTGGAACTGAAATTGCTGCTGGGGCTCCTTTTCGCTAGGTTTGGGGGGCCAAGTGCTTGGGGTTGAGTGGCTGTGTGTATGTTTGTTGGTAGATATAGCTATCTGAGATGCTAGGCCTGATATAGCTACAACTTGTAACGTTTGGCAACTGTTTCCCTCACAGTATCAATGTGGCTTGCAGCGCCCTGGTTACAGTTTCTTTTTCTAAACTGTAGACGAAGGGAAGCTGTGTTCAGCTGCTCAGGCAGGGGAAGGGGGCGTTTTTTCTTTTCTACACTCCGTCCAGTTTTGTGTGGACTTCCAGGAACAGACATGCTACCTATTGGTGCTAGTGGAGGCCAGTTCTCTGTGGGTCACCTTGAGAGATAACCCAGACCCAGACTCAGGGACATTGTGATAGAAGCCTGGATGGAGTGTGGCACTCCTGGCGGAGGGGGAAAAGCCAGGGGGCTGTAGCCTGCAAAACATACTGTGCCCTGCTTCTTTGTGGACTGTTAATGTAGAATGTGTTGAGGGTGGCTTGTTCTGGGGAAGGGAGGTACGTGGCTGAGCAGCTGTATGAGTGTTAGTTAGTGGGTAGGGATATGTGAAGTGTGTGATGTTTGTTACTGTTATACCTAGCAAATGTTTGCAACTGTTTTATTTATGGTATTAGTAGGGCTTGTAATGTCCTGGTTTAGGCCTCCCCTTAAGGTATGGGTTAAGGGGTGTTAGGTTCCTTGATTAATAGGGCGTAGGGAGGAGGGGCTAGGTCACTCACGAGGAGGTTACAGCCACAGTGTGCGCTGTCTAGGGGAGGGCTTAGTGACTCGGCTTCCGAGGTTCTTGGGAGCTGGCATGGTGGGGGATGGGTAGGGTGGCCTAGGACTGGATTGGGAGTGGTAGACCTACACGGGCGGAATTCACGCGATTTGGTAGTTTCGCAGCACTACGCATTAATAAAGACAAATCGGAGGCTTTGGATATTTCGGGGCACATATGAGGATCTTGGGAGGGGGTTTCCCTCTCAGATGGGCGGCCGAGGATTTTATCTATCTTGGCATAGTGTTGACTAGACAGCCTCATGCGATGAATGTGCGGAATCTGGAACGTACCTTACGTCGCCTGCAAACTCAGTTGAAGACGTGGGAGCCTCTCCCGCTATCCCTATCAGGAAGAGTAGCGGCAGTTAAAATGGTTATTCTACCACGGATTTTGTATTGGTTACAGACCTTGCCGGTTTGGCTGTTACGTCGAGATATGCATCGGTTGGAAGCTTCTCTTAAAACATTCTTATGGAAGGGGAACAGGGCGCGTATTCCGTGGGTTCGGTTGATGGGGAATGGCGTGAGGGGGGGATGGGATTGCCGGATTTGAGGATATATGCCCTGGCCTGTCAGGCTAGACACATTGGGGATTGGTTGGGAGGGACAGACATATACACGCCTATGGCTTTGGAGGAGTGCTTAGTGGCCCCGCTAACGTTGCTAGGGGTTTTACATGGGGCGAACCGTGACCTTCCGAGTAATGTAGTGCATAGTGAGTTGATTGATTCGGCTAAGAGAACCTGGAAACAACTTAATATGTATTGGAACGAATCATGGAGTGTCTCTAGCTGGTTACCATTACAAGGGAATGTTAACTTCCTTCCTGGATCAGAGATGGCGATGTTTCAGGATTGGAGGATACGCGGCATACGGAATGTAGGGCATCTGGTGGACCCATCAGGAAGATGCAAATCATTTCTGACATTAAGTCTGGAATTTGATTTGCCTGCTAGACATTGCTTTGCCTATATGCAGGTCTCTCATTATGTGTCCTCCTTGTCACGAGTGGCGTTGCAAATCGAACGGTCAGCACAGATATTGGAATTTTTTGGGTTAGGGGAAGACAGTCCACCATCGATTTCCGATTTGAAGCTTCGACTAGATCGCTTTTGGGCGGTTCCTGACTATCGGGGGGTAGAGGCGGCCTGGGAAGTAGAATTGGGTGGGGAAGTGCTCCCGGGGTCGGTTTGTAAGGCCTTGCGACGGATAGTGAGAGTGGCGCAGGGGTCACGTTGGAGAGAGATTCAATTTAAATGCGTAACTAGGGCCCATTTCTCGCTACGGAGGGCATTGCGTAGTCGGTTAACGACTGATGGCCGCTGTCCGCGATGTTTGGAGCCTTTGGCAACCTTGTTGCATATGTGGTGGGGATGTATGGGACTGAGATCTTATTGGGCTAAGATATGTACCTTTCTCAGTGGATTGTTGCAGCAGAGACTGAGATGGTCTGGCTCCTTTGTGGTGTTAGATCGGATTGATCCCCCCTGCCCTGCGAAGACAGGGGAACGTTTGCTAATGCGGAAGGCCTGTCTGGTGGGGAAAGGGCCGATTCTCTGTTTATGGAGAGAGCACCAGTCGCCTACCTTTGGCGAATGGCGGAATTGTTTCCATCAAATGATGTTAACAGAGAGATGGATAGCATGGGGCAGTGTCAAGCATTGGACAGCATTTATGCTGGTATGAGAACCTTATATCCAACAGTTAGGGGCTTGTTGTCGTAATGAGATTCTACAAGTAGGTAGTTGAGTGAGGCGATGCCAGTGGGGGAGTATGGAGTAGAGTAGAAGTAGCTGCTGCTATATGATCTTATAGAATAGGTAGGGGAGTGTGGGGTGGGTGAGGGGGAGGGGGGAGGGTGGGAGGGTTGGGGGTGGGGGGACGGGACAAAATGTTATAACCCACTTGTTTTCTTTCTTTTTGTGCTGGCTCCGGGAGGGGATAAGAGTACACCCCCCCTTGGAGATGTTTGTTTAGTGTTTGTTGTTGTTTGTTGGTGGACTATAAATAAAGTATAAAAAAAATAATAAATAACGCTGCAGACTTGCGCTGCAGAAATCACCCCCTGATCGGATTTAGCTGTGCCGCCCGGTTCCGACGCACCTGACACACTGCCTTTGCGAACCTGCACTATTTTCCTCTTCAAGTCACTCACTCCCGCTGCTAGCGGTAGAGTGTACTTGGCTCCGGAGGCGGTCAGATAGGTGCTGGGAGCCCCAGAGACTTTCTCCACCCTCACCCAGGAACAGGAGCTGTTGACTGAGGCAGGCTCTGCCTCCACTGCTCCGTGCCAAACTCGGCCCCTTAACTGTGAAGCAAATTGATCTCCGTCTCAGCGGAGAAGAGCTCTGCTAGGGTCCTTCTCCTCAAATCACTTTTCTCTCCCTTGAAAAATTGAAAAACAAAAACTAGTTGCAGCCTAAAATTTATTTTCGTTTCTTCAGGAGCCTGTCAGCTTTATGTTCCTTCCAGCTGCTGAGGACTGAAAGACTGAGGTTCTGCCACCAGTGAGAGCCGGATAGCGTGTCAGCAAAACTTCAGAATTCAGTCCTCAGCTGCTGGAGAAGGTTGACAACCCTAATGTTCCTGGAATGGCCCAGAGAGACGAAGAGGAATAGACTTGTTGGTGCTTTAGGACCAATGAATGATGTGAGTATGCTCCCTAAATAAATTTAAGGTTAATTGGCAATAATCGCCACTATCTGATGGCCCCTCTCCACCTGTTTAGTTGCGCTTTTACTAAAGTATGCTAAGCAATGAATGCATATTTTTGTGCATGGTAACTCCCTGCTCGGACCTGTGGTAACTGTTGCTGAGGGGGTATGACAGTTACCGCACGCTGATTCGTGTGCCAGTTTCCACCCATGCATTAGTGTGCAGAATGGATAGGACAGAGTTGGAGAGAGGGTATGCTGAGCACAATGCAGTTACTGAGGGGGAAAATCTTGGGTACTGCTAATGTTGCCATTAGCACTGGTACACCTAATGCCACCTCAATAGGTGGAGGTAAGTGCATCTGCAGGAACAGTGCTGTGTGTTAGATGACCTGAAACATCTACCTGTCAAGATCAAAGAACATGGGGAGGGGGGAATATTCAAACAAACAATGCAGTTAGCAGACTTGCTAACTGTGTTAATCATGCTAACTGAATATCTACAGGTGCCACTGCTGCACACCCCGATGCTAACTTGGGGAGGGGTAGGGGCGGCACCCAGCGATATCCAGGCAGTGATGATATTGAGCCACTGCCCAGTTATCACTATGAGATGAAAGTTAGGCACTTTGAAGGCTGGTCTAACTTTTGCCGCAGAAGCTAACCGGTTAGCTTCAGCGCTATCCGGCTGACCTGGATATTCAATGCTGGTGGACGGATATGACCCAGCATTGAATATCTAGGTCCAAAGTTCAGCAACGGCAGCTTACTTACTTACTTACTTACTTACTTAAAAACATTTATAGACCGTCAAGTGCAAAGCATTCTAAGTGGTGTACAAACATCAATCAAAAACAGAATTAGTCAATTACAAATTAATCCCATCCAGCCCCTTTACCCTATCCAGATAGCTGCTATAGCACTATCTGCTGCCTCTGAATATCAGGTCCATAGTCTTAAAATGGGCCTGCACCTTACACGAATGCAGGTAGTGATTACCTACTTAACTCAGTAATGCTTAAAAAGTACTTGCTGACTTTGTGCTATGTAGACCATTTGAAACTTGCATCATTTGATTTATTCACATTAATAAAATATACTACACAAAACAATTACATAATTACAAAACAAAACCACCTCAGCATGGATTCAGGCCTAACCATGTGGTAGAAACATTACTAACATCATTTTTTGATAGACTCATAAAGGGCATTGATAAACCATAGCAAGGATTCATCTTAATATCACTAGATACCACTGCAGCATTTGATTCGGTCAATCACGAACTCCTAATTCTACTACTACAAGACATAGGACTCCATGAAACAACCCAGATGTGGTTCACCTTATACCTTACTGACAGAAAACAAGAAGTCAAAATAGGACAACACACTTCTGCCGCCTTCAAACACAACAAGGGGTACCACAAGAATCTACCCTATCACGTCTACTATTTAACATCTACTGTATTTTCATCCACAATGCTCAGTCATAAAAGCCTACAACATACTGTTTCATATATACGCTGATCATATCCTGTTGTCTGCACACTTCTCCACCATAAAACCCATACACACTGCTTTCACATACTGCCTCAAGTCAGTAAACGAATGGCTAAACAACCACAATTTATTCAAAAACTATTAAAAAATGGAAGTTCTCTACATATCGAGAGACAAAACCTTTAATCCACCAACCACACTGAACGTTATGGATACGGACCTGGAGGTCAAAACAGAAATTCACTACCTAGGAAGCTGGAACAATTATCACTACAAACACATTTCAACAAAAACACTACTAGAGCACCTACGAGCACTGCTTGACGAAAACAACTTCCGTACTGTACTATAAGTCATGATAACTCCCCATATAGATTTCTGCAACATCATGTATCACAGCTTGACAAACTATGCCATTTACCCACTACAAATGGCACAGAACACAGCAGTACGCATCCTACACAGAACTGCAAGATCTGAGCACATAACCCCAACGCTGAAGCACTTCTACCATCTTCCAATTACAACACAAATAAAATGCAAAGCCCTACTCTCCATATTCAAAATATCACACGACCTATCCGCCGATCACCTTCAATCTCTGTTACACAAGACTCAAAACAACCGAAGCAGGAGATCGAATGCCCAACATACATTCAGTATACCTACATCCTCTCACTTGGTTTGCAGCTTGTCGTGCTGTGAGGGCTTGCGTGCATCAGTGATGCTGAGAGCTAAACTATCGGTAGTTTAACTACTGGCAGGGTCTCCCAAGATGGACAGGTCTCAGCTGAGGTGCCAGACCAAGACAAACCACCCATCTGGGAAGCAGCAGAATGGGATAGTGTTGACGGCGGAGGATCACATTTTTGTGACAACGGCAACAACACCAAACTTAAACTGCGCGGAAGAAAGGCCCGCCAATCTACTTCTGTATCTTGCCATGAAAACCCAATGGATAGATACAACAAAACAAATTCTGCTATGGTGCTGGAAGATGAGACCCCCAGGTCGGAAGGCACTCAACTAGCTACTGGGGAAGAGCTGAAAACTTTTCAGAGTAAAGCCAGCATTTATGATGTGGTTGGATCAAAGCCCTCGGGAAGTCTGACTGCTGATGTAGCTGCGCATGAAATGAGAGTCAGAAGCTGTAAAGATGTCTTACACATTGGAACATGGAATGTACGAAGCATGAACCAAGGGAAGTTGGAGGTGGTCAAGAATGAAATGGAACGTGTACAACTTGATCTGTTGGGTGTCAGCGAACTGAAATGGATTGGCATCGAGCACTTTGCATCAGATGATCACATGGTCTACTATGCTGGAAATGAAAGACAAAGAAGAAATGGTGTCGCCTTTATAATAAAGAAGAAACTTGCAAGAACTGTAATGAAATACAATGCAGTCAGCGAACGCTTAATCTCTATTCGTCTACGAGGATTGCCTATCAACATAACTATAATTCAAGTATATGCCCCAACAACAGCTGCAGAAGAGAATGAAATTGAAGAGTTCTGTGAACAAGTACAAGCTGAAACTGACAGAACATGCAAACAGGATATCCTGATAGTCATGGGTGACTGGAACGCAAAGGTTGGCAACAAAGAAGAAGGCAAAGTGCAGTGGAGGAGTGGCCTAGTGGTTGGGGCAAGGTACTTCAGGCCGGAAGGTCGGGGGTTCAAATCCCACTAGAGAACAGCAACCTTGGGCCGGAAGGACTGGGGTTTCTAGTCCCACAGGTGCTCCTTGTGGTCTTGGGCAAGCCACTTAACCCTCCATAGCCCATGTTCCCTGTAAAATAGTTATCTCCATGTTATAATGCCCTGTTCAATGTAATTTCAGTTTGTTCAATGTAAACTGCACTGATGCAGAATAGCGCGGTATATAAGAGAATATAAATAAAATAAATAAATAAATAAGTAGTTGGAAAATATGGACTTGGCAACAGATATGAAGCTGGAGAAAGACTGATAGAATTCTGCAAGACCAATGATCTATTCATCTCAAACACCTTCTTCCAGCAACACAAGCGGCGACTGTACACATGGACTTCACCCAATGGATTGTATAAAAATCAAATTGACTACATCTGTGGAAGTCAACGATGGAAAAGCTCTATAACATCAACAACGACAATCTGGAGCTGACTGTGGTACAGATCATCAACTACTAGTATGCAAACTCAAGCTAAAGTTGAAAAAGATCAAACCACTCATGAATGCAGCAAAATATGACCTTGAAAATATACCACTGGAATTTAAAGACGGCCTGCAAAATCGATTTGCTGCTTTAGATACAAATGACAGAGCTCCGGAAGAGTTATGGAATGACATCAAGAAGGCTGTGTTGGAAGAAAGCGAGAAGTCTCTACAAAAGGTGAAAAAGCAAAAACGGCCAAAATGGATGACGGAAGAAACTCTGAAAATTGTCCAGAAACGCAGAAAAGCTAAAGCCAGAGGAGAAAGAAATAACAGAATTCAACAGAGATTTCCAACATGCAGCAAGACAGGACAAGGAAAAGTACTACAATGACACTTGCAAGGAAATAGAAGCAGAAACTATTAGAGGAAGAACAAGATCGGCTTTCCTAAAGCTACGAGAGTTAAAGAAAACGTTCCAGCCTCGAATTGGAATGTTACAAGATGCTCAAGGTTCTATGTTGAATGATGCTGAGAAAATCAAGAAAAGGTGGAAGGAATATACAGAGTTTTTATATGATAAAGATCAAGTGGACCAACAGCCGTTTCAACCTGTACCTTATGATCGGGAACCATTGGTGATGAAAGAAGAAGTTGAAGCAGCATTGAAAGCCTTATCAAAGAACAAAGCACCAGGCATCGATAGCATTCCTATAGAAGTATTGCAGCAATCTGATGCAGCTGTTACCATACTTACAAGGCTCTGCCAAGAAATATGGAAGACAACATCATGGCCAACTGACTGGAAAAGATCTGTGTTTATACCAATACTAAAGAAAGGTGATCCAACTGACTGTGGAAATTATCGAACAATCGCTCTGATCCCACATGCCAGCAAGATTCTATTGAAGATTATTCAAAAGAGACTACAACCATACCTGGAACAAGAACTATCTGAAGTGCAAGCAGGGTTCAGGAAAGGGCGAGGAACGAGAGACATCATTGCGGATGTGAGATGGATCCTTGAAAAGACTAAAGAATACCAAAAGGATATCTATTTGTGCTTTATCGACTATAGCAAGGCTTTTGACTGTGTAAACCATGAGAAACTCTGGGCCACATTAAGAAGCATGGGTATACCAGAACACCTGATCGTTCTCTTGCGCAATCTGTACATTGATCAAGAAGCAACAGTTCGAACGGAACAAGGAGAAACAGAATGGTTTAAAATAAGCAAAGGTGTAAGACAAGGCTGCATACGTTCCCCCTACCTGTTTAATTTATATGCAGAACAAATCATCAGAGAAACAGGATCATATGAAGACAACAGAGGTGTGAAGATTGGTGGAAGACTCATCAACAACCTTCGCTATGCTGATGATACTACATTACTGGCTGAAAGTGAAGATGATCTGAAACATTTGCTTCTCACAATCAAAGAACATAGTCTCAAAATGGGCCTGCACCTTAATGTAAAGAAGACAAAGATCATGACAACTGGCATAATCAACAGGTTCATCGTTGAAGGAGAAGAAATTGAAATTGTGAACAACTTTAACCTACTTGGATCAACTATCAATAAAGAAGCAACAAGCAGTCAAGAAATCAAACGACGCATTACTCTTGGCAGAATGGCTATGGAAGACCTAGATAAGATTCTCAAGAGCAGAGATGTCTCTCTCCATACAAAGATTCGACTTGTTCAAGCCATGGTATTTTCAATAACATCATATGGATGTGAAAGCTGGACAGTGAAAAAGACAGACAGGAAGAAAATTGATGCCTTTGAATTATGGTGCTGGCGGCGAATACTGTGTATACCATGGACTGCCCGAAGAACAAACCAGTCAGTACTAGAGGAGATCAAACCTAAGCTTTCTTTAGAAGCTCAGATGACAAGACTTTGACTTTCATACTTTGGAAACATCATGCGAAGAGAGAGATCATTAGAGAAAGACATCATGCTTGGCAAGATAGAAGGTCAACGCAAAAGAGGAAGGCCAGCAATGAGATGGATCGATACAATAACAGCAGCTACGGGTTCCAGTCTGTCATCAATGAGCCGCCTGACTGAAGACCGAACACAATTTAGGATAGCTATCCAGAGGGTCGCCATGAGTCGACTCCGACTCGACGGCACTTAACAACAACAACAACAACAACAACAACATACCTACATCAAAAGCACAAAGTGGCACGCAAGAGAGCTTTCTCGTTATATGCTAAGTTCATCTGGAACTCACTCCTGGTAGACATAAGAGCAACAACTGTAAACTGTTTTATTGTTCACGTTATATGTAAACCACACTGATTTCAAAGGGCGCGGTATATAAAAGCAAATAAATAAAATAGACTTCAGAAGAAAACTCAAGTCACACCTCTTCAGAGAGCACTTCAGAGACAAAACCTAACAGGCACAATGACACCTGCAATTAACATAAAACTACCCTTGTTAATGACCCAAGTTCCGGTTGAATGTTAAATATTCAAATGCCTTTCATTGTACTTTTCATGTTTAAATTATCAACATTAACTGTACACATGTTGCATGTTCCAGTGGTTCAATGTAATACGTTATGTTGAGTTCTCTGTAAACTGCTTTGACTGCAGGATAAAGCGGTATATAAGCAAAGCAAATAAATAAATAAAATAAATAATAATCAGTTTACTAAAAAGAAATCCAAAACAGATGGCAAAAGAAAGCAAATAAGAATGGAGGAGTAGTCTATTGGTTAAAGCAGTAGTCTTAGACCCAGAAATGCCAGGTTCAAATCCCACTGACACTTCTTGCAGCATTGGGCAAGTCACGTAACCATCCATGACTTCAGATACAAACTTAGATTTATAGCCCTGTGGTGGCAGGAAAATGCATACTGTAACTTCTCTTGGAAACCAGCAATGGTTTTCAACCTGAACAAACCAGCTAGTCTAGTTTTCATGATATCCATAATGAATATGCATGACAGATCTCCATACAATGAATGCAATGCATACATATTTATCCTATACATTGCAGATATGTATGCCGTCTTTATAGCTGAAGTTTGTTCTTTTGGTTTGACCTCTGTCCCCGGCTCTCTCATTTACTGTTTAATGAGTTTCACTATAACTTTTGTTGGGTTTTCTACTACTACTACTACTATTTATCATTTATATAGCGCTACCATTCGTACGCAGCGCTGTACAGACATAAAAGAGACAGTCCCTGCTCGTCAGAACTTACAAGCTAGTTAAGTCGAGACAAAACACAGAGTAACAGAGTAACAGTTAACATATAATACAACGTGAAAACACAAAATATGGAGTTTGTAGTCTAGACAGGACCAAAGACGGGGGTCAAGATCTAAAAGCAATGGTGAAGAGATGGGTTTTTAGCCTGAACTTGAATAGGGCCAAGGAGGGTGCCTGGCGTATAGACTCAGGTAGCTTGTTCCAGGCAAAGGGTGCAGCAAGGTGAAAGGATCAAAGTTTGGAGTTAGCAGTAGAGGAGAAGGGCACAGATAGAAGCAGTCTGTAAGAAGAGCGAAGTACCCGAGAGGGGTTGTAAAGTGCGATAAGGGATGAAAGATACTGAGGAGCTGCAGAGTGAATACATTTATAGGTCAGGAGGAGAAGCTTGAATTGGATGCGGAAATGGATAGGGAGCCAGTGGAGTGACTTGAGGAGGGGGGTAATATGGGAATGGTGAGGCTGGCGGAAGATTAGTCAAACAGCAGAATGTTGAACAGACTGAAGGGGAAGAGATGGTTCGCGGGGAGACCAGCAAGGAGCAGATTGCAGTAGTCAAGACGAGAGGTGATTAAAGAGTGGACAAGCGTCTTAGTAGTGTGTTCGGAGAGGAAGGGGCGAATTTTGCTAATGTTATAGAGAAAGAAACAGCAGGTCTTGGCTACTAGTTGGATATGAGTGGAGAAGGAGAGAGAGGAGTCAAAGATAACCCCAAGATTGCGGGCCGAGGAAACAGGGAGGATAACAGCATTATCGACAGAGAGGGGAAGAAGAGGAGGGGGGGTTTTGGGGGAGATTTTGGGAGGAAAGATAAGGAGCTCGGTCTTGGACATATTCAGTTTAAGGCGGCGGTGAGACATCCAGGTAGCAATGTCAGAAAGGCAGGCGGAGATCTTGGTCTAGATGGCCGGAGAGATTAGAGGCGTAGAGAGGTAGATTTGGGAGTCATCAGCATAGAGGTGGTACTAAAAGCCATGGGAAGAGATAAGTGTGCCAAGGGACTTGGTATAGAGGGACAAAAGGAGAGGTCCCAGGACAGAGCCTTGGGGTACACCGCCTGGGAGCGGGGTGGCAGAGGAGAATGAACCACCAGAGCACACACTGAAGGATCGATAGGAGAGGTAGAAGGAAAACCAGGATAATACAGAGCTACTGAAACCAAGTGAGGACATGATGTCGAGGAGAAGGTTGTGATCACCAGTTTCAAAAGCAGCAGAGAGGTCAAGAAGGATGAGGACAGAGTAGAGACTGTTGGATTTTGCTAGAAACAAGTCATTGGAGACCTTGGTGAGAGCAGTTTCGGTAGAGTGTAGGGGACAAAAGCCGGACTGTAAAGGGTCTAGGAGAGCATGAGAGAAGAGGAAGTCAAGGCATCGGCAGTGGACCGCGCGTTCAAGTAGTTTAGAGATGAAGGGAATGAGAGAGATGGGTCGATAATTGGAGGGACAGGTGGGATCGAGGGAAGGTTTCTTGAGGAGGGGTGTGACCACAGCATGCTTAAATTCTGCAGGAAAGGTTGCGGTGGAGAGCGAAAGGTTGAGAATGTGAGAGATGGAAGGGACAACGGTGGAGGATATAGGGCTTAGGAGACGGGTGGGGATAGGATCAGAGGAGCAGGTTGTGAGTTTGGAGGAGGAGAGAAGGAGGGCGGTTTCCTCGTCAGAGATCACAGGGAAGGAAGAGAGGGTAGCAGAGGTGGGGGGGGGGAGTTGGGATTGGGGAGAGGTAGTAGGGGTAGGGGGGAATTGGAGGGTGATCTTATGGATTTTGTCATGGAAGTAGTCAGCCAGGGTTTGGGCGGGAAGGGAGGGAGGAATTGGAGGTGGAGGGACCTTGAGGAGAGAGAACATAAGAACATAAAATATGCCATACTGGGTCAGACCCAGGTCCATCAAGCCCAGTATTCTGTTTCCAACAGTGGCCAATCTAGGTCACATGTACCTAGCAGTTTCCCCAAAAGACACATGTTCCACAATGCTTGTACTGGGTCAAGCATTGATATCCTGGGTCCCTTCTTAATAATGGTTTATGGACCTTTCCTCCAGGAACTTGTCCAAACCTTTTTTAAACCCAGCTACACTAAGAGCCTTTACTACATCCTCCAGTAACAAATTCCAGAGTTTGATTACACGTTGAGTGAAAAAATATTTTCTTTTATTACTCTTAAATAGTTTACCCTGTAGCTTCATTGCATGCCCCCTAGTCTTTCTATATTCTGATAATGTAAACAATCGATCTATGTTTACCCGTTCCACTCCGTTCATTAATTTATAGACTTCTATCATATCTCCGCTCAGCCATCTCTTTTCCAGGTTAAAGAGCCTTACCTTTTTAGCCTTTCTTCATAGGAGTATCCTTCCATCCCCTTTACCATTTTGGTGACTCTTCTCTGAACCTTTTCTAAAATCGCTATATCCTTTTTAAGATACGGCGACCAGAATTGCACACAATATTCAGGGTGTGGTCTCACCATGGAATGATATAGAGGCACTATAATTTCTTTTGTTTTATTTTCCATTCCTTTCCTTATCATACCTAGCATTCTATTTGCTCTCTTGGCCACCGCTGCACACTGGGCCGAGGGTTTTAACATGGTATCCACAATGACGCCTAAATCTTTTAAATTGTGGTGGTTCCTAATGTGGAACCTTGCATCGTGTAACCATAGTTTGGGTTTTTCTTCCCTAGGTGCATAACTTTGCACTTGTCCACATTAAATTTCATCTGCCATTTTCATCTGCCATTAAATTTCATCTGCCAGTCTTCCAGTTTATCAAGATCCTCCTGCAATTTTCCACAATCCTCTTGGGTTTTAACAACTTTAAATAGTGTTGTGTCATCTGCAAATTTGATAACCTCACTCGTTATTCCACTTTCTAGGTCATTTATGAATATGTCAAAAAGCAGCGGACCCAGCACAGATCCCTGGGGTACACCACTATTCACCTTTCTCCATTGGGAAAATTGGCCATTTAGCCCTACCCTCTGCTTTCTATCTTTTAACCGGTTCCTGATCCACAATAGTACACTGCCTCCTATCCCATGACTCTTTAGTTTTGCCAAAAGTCTCTGATGAGGCACCTTGTCAAAGGCTTTCTGAAAGTCCAGATACACTATATCAACCGACTCACTTTTGTCCACCTGTTTATTCACTCTTTCAAAAAAACATAACAGATTAGTAAGACAAGATCTTCCTTGTCTAAAGCCATGTTGGCTGTCTTCTATTAGGCCATGACTATCTACATGCTGAGTAATTTTATTCTTTATGATGGTTTCTACCATTTTTCCCAGTACTGACGTCAGGCTCACCGATCTGTAGTTTCCCGGATCACCCCTGGAACCCTTTTTAAAAATTGGTGTTACATTGGCGATCCTCCAATCTTCAGGTATTAGAGATGATTTTAATGATAGTTCACAGATTACTAATAGCAGGTCTGCAATCTCATATTTCAGTTCTTTCAACACCCTTGGATGTATACTATTCGGCCCAGGTGATTTGCTACTCTTCAGTTTATCTAATAGTTGTAATATATCTTCCGGATGTATCGATATTTCCTTCAATTCTTCCGCACCTTTAAATACCACTTCAGTCATGGGTAACATCCCTACATTTTCCTCAGTAAAGATCGAAGCAAAGAATTCATTCAGTATCTCCGCTATCGCCTTGTCGCCTCTTAGTGCCCCTTTAACCCCTCTATCATCTAATGGACCAACTGACTCTCTCACAGGTTTTTTGCTATGAATGTACTTGAAAAAGTCTTTATTTTGCGTTTTTGCTTCCGCAGCAAGCTTCTTCTCAAATTCTCCCTTTGACTGCCTTATCAATGCCTTGCATTTGACTTGCCAGTGCTTGTGCTGTTTCCAGGTTTCGTCGTTTGGCTCTTTTTTCCATTTCCTGAAAGATGCTTTTTTGGCAACAACAGCCTCTCTGACCTCACCTTTAAATCATGCTGGCAGTTTTTTGGACTTCCTTCCACTTTTCTTAAAGCGTGGAATACAGCTGGTCTGGGCTTCCAAGATAGTAGTTTTCAACAACACCCAAGCTTGATGTAAGTCTTTAACCTTTGCAACTGCTTCTTTTAGTTTTTTTCTTAACTATTTTCCTCATTTTATCATAGTCTCCCTTTCGAAAGTTAAAAGGTAGTACTGTGGATTTCCTTACTATCCCTCCTCCACTAATTAAATCAAAGGCGATCATGCTATGATCACTATTGCCAAGTGGCCCCAACAACCTTATCTCTTGCACAAGATCTGGTGTTCCACTAAGGACTAGGTCTAATATGGCTTCCCCTCTGGTTGGTTCATGAACCAGCTGCTCCAAGAAGCAGTCATTTGTTTCATCTAGGAACTTTATCTCCCTAGCATGTCCTGCCATGACACTGACCCAGTCGATACCGGGGTAATTGAAATCACCCATTATTATTACTGCACTGTAACTTTTGTTAGCTTCCTTGATTTCTTTGAGCATTTCATCATCCATTTGTTCATTCTGGCCAGCCGGTCGATAGTACACCCCCACTGCCATTGCCTTCCCCTTTTTACATGGAATTTCAATCCATAGAGATTCTACAGCAAATTTTGTTTCCTGCAAAACTTTAATCCTTTCTGACTCAATGCCCTCTCTGACATAGAGCGCAACCCCTCCACCAATTTGATCAGCTCTGTCATTACGATATAGTTTGTACCCAGGTATCACAGTGTCCCACTGTTATCCTCCTTCCACCATGTCTCTGATATTCCAATCATATCTAACCTTTCATTTAGTGCTATATATTCTAACTCTCCCATCTTATTTTTTAGACTTCTAGCATTTGCATACAAGCATTTTAGAAACTGTATTTTATTCATATTAATTTGGCTATTGGTGGACATGGGTAATTTGGGATCTTTAAGCTCTGTCTGCTCCATACTCGAAGGCATTTGAGAGTTGAGAGTATTAAAGAGACGGCGAGGATTGGAGGAAAGAGAGTTGGTCAGATGGACGTAGTAATCTTGCTTGGCAATAGCTATGGCAGATTGGAAGGAGACAAGCATGAATTTGAAGTGAAGAAGGTCAGCACGGGAGCGGGATTTGAGCCAGACACGCTCAGCAGAACGGGCACAGGAACGTAGATAACGGGTAGTGGAAGTGAGCCAGGGCTGGGGTATCAAACGCCTCACAGGGCGTGGGGTGATCGGAGCAAGGGTATCCAGGGCCGACGAGAGTGCAGCATTATAGGACGTTACTGCGTTGTTAACAGATGTAGAAGAAAAAGTGAAAGAGAGGTGACAAGATGGCGGAGGAGAGAGCTAGAGGATCAATAGCATGAAGGTTTCTAAATAGGTTGGCAGAGATAGGACGAGGCTGGGGCGGAGGATGGTGAATGTTAAGACGTAAAAGATGATGGTCAGATAAGGGAAGAACTGAGTTGCAGAAGTTTGAGGGTAAGCAGTTAGAGAAGAATATCAGGACAAGGCACTGGCCAAGCTGGTGAGTGGGGGCAGTGGAGCAGAGTTGGAGGTTGAATGAGGAGGTAAGGGAGAGGAGCTTTAAGGCATGAGGATCGAGGGAATATCAACATGAATGTTAGTCCCCAAGAATAAGAGTGGGGAAGGAGGGGTCAAGAAAGACCGATAGCCATGAGTCAAAGTCGGTGAGAAAGATAGAAACAGAATTGTTAGGAGGGTGATAAATAACAGCGACCCGGAGAGGAAGTGGAATAAGAGGCGGATGGAGTGGACTTCAAAAGAGAGAGAGGAGTGAGATTGGGGTAGAATGAGGGGTTGGAATTGGCAAGAGGGGGAAAGTAGAAGCCCAATGCCACCACCACGGCTGGAGGGTCGAGGCGTGTGGGAAAACTGATAGCCACCATGACAGAGAGTGGTAGTGGATGCGGTATCATTAGGGAGAAGCCAGGTCTCAGTTAGAGCAAGGAGGTGAAGGGCATTAGAGATAAAAAGATCGTGAGTAAAAGCAAGTTTGTTGGAGGCAGAGTGTGAGTTCCACAAGGCACATAAGAAGGAGAGAGTGGAGGGGGAGAGGAGAGGAGAGGGATATGGATAAGGTTAGACAAGTTGCATGAAGGCTTCTTCATGGAGTGAGAGATAGGTCTGGGGGAAGGGGAGGCCAGAACAGGGGATGATATGGATAAGGTTAGACAAGTTCAATGAAGGGCTCTTGTCAGAGTGAGAGATAAATCGAGTTGGTCTAGGAATAGGGTTGATAAGGATAAGGTTAGACAAGTTACGTGAAGGCCTCTTATCAGAGTGAGATTTAAAACTAGAGGGGCCAGGGTTGATATTACCAGATGAGAGGAGAAGAAGGAGTAGCAGAGTACGAGGTCGAGAGGAGACAGTGCGGTGGAAGCGAGGGTGAGGTTGCCTTAGGGAGAGTGGGGATGGTTGAATGAGAGGGAGAGAGAGATGGAGTTTAAGAGCTGATGAGAGGGTAGAAGACAGAATAGAGGGAGAAGTGAGGGTGATAAGGGAGGGATCAGGAGTGTAGGAATGATAGTGTTGGTAGGAGGGGATACAGTTAGGGAGAATGAGGAAAAAGAGGATAATGTGATGTGGAGCCATGGAAGGAGTGGAGTGGGCTGTGCAGTAAATGTTATCTTAGGAATAGTGGGGTGGCAATGCAGCGTAATTAATTAATAGGCAGTCAAATAGTCAAGAGTCCAATAGGCTATGTAGTTAATATACAAGTTAAGCAATTAATCCACAGGCAATGCAATTCATACAGTTAATACACAGGCAATGCAAACAATTTCAAATATAATGATTGGATAAGCAGCAATGGAGTCAGCAGGCTAGATTACAAGCTAGGTGGTTAAACTACAAGCTAGGCAGTGTGACGATTTATAGGCAGTAATAAGTAGATAAGATTTGTTATGCATTGAACTTATGTTTCTCAGCTGTTTTCACATTTGCACATGATTGGCCTGTTTAAAATACTTTCTGATTCGGTGGGCTACATTATCCCTAGGATCTACCTTACGCATATTAGTTCCCTTATCTATTAATGGTGAACGTGTTGAAGATATTATCTCTGAATGTTAAAGAGATCAACAATCCCATAAAGCGCAAGAAGGTCTTATTATACGGTTAGAAATTAGCCATAGATATGCTCTAATTGCAGGAAACCCGATCTTCGGGAATCCAAGAAGCTGGGAAGAGGATACTATAACGTATTCATTTGTTCTCCCACAATTCATAAAAAAATGGAGTAGCGATTCTGATGTATCATACCCTCTTTTTCTATTCTTAATACAGCCACCAATTGTGAATGTCGTTGGGCAAAGGCACAGATTCAACTCTATATAGGGAAGTTAATCTTATTTACTTTATATGCCTCCAATCGGGATTGCCCAGGTTTTTTTTCATTCTGTAGCCAAACAACTCACCACTGCTGAAAACACTCTAATTTTGCTTGTTTTTGACTCTTTATTAGATCGGCAATCAAGATGTCATTATCGACCCTCTAAGGTGGCTAAGGTTATTAGTGCCCTAATGGAAGACCAATGTCTAATCGATCCCTGGCAGTTACATACCCCACGGATATAGCACAGTTACTTACCTGTAACAGGTGATCTCTGGGAACAGCAGGAATAAGTCTTCACATATGGGTACGTCGGTACCAACGGAGCCTGCACGGGAATGCTCTCCAGCATCCAATCAGAAAGCTTTTGGGAGCATACCTCGCGCCTGCGCGCTGACTTCCCACCTTTTCCACTTCTTCTCCTCAGTTGAGTTTCATAGCTGAGACAAAGGAGAGAAAGTGGAAAGGAAGATAGATAGAGAGATACAACTCCTAGGGGAGGTGGGTGGGTTGTGAAGACTTATTCCTGCTGCTCCCAGAGATCACCTGTTACAGGTAAGTAACTGTGCTATCTCCAGGAACAAGTAGGAATGAGTCTTCACATATGGGGACTCCCTAGCTATAGATGCCAGGGGGAGATCCCATAAAATGCGTGTCCCAGGATCAGGAGTGCATTTTCCACCCAGGAATCTCCGGCATCCCATGAGGGATGGAGGGTAGGAGTTGAGAAGAGAGGAGCTGTAAGGAAAAACAGCGAACCTAAGGACTACAGAGAGGAGTCCTTGGTATGTATGATAAGTATCATTAAAATTATTTAATGAACAATTATAATATGGAGCTTACCTACTGGATTGTAGGAAGTAGAGAGCGGGATGGAGTCTACTGGATATGCAGTAGCGGAATCCTCAAGGTGACCTCACAGCAGTGAGGATGAAGGTCCAAACCTGGAATTAGCAGGAGACCCAGGTGTCAACTTGGGCAGGATAAGAACGGCAGGTCTTCAACGGAAAGCTTTATGGGAAAAGCTGAAAATTCTTTTAGGTACAGAGTCATTAACATTGAGGACTAAAAGAAGAAGACTGACCGATTTGGACAACTAGTCCAGTCCTAGAGGGAAGGAGGGGTATGGAAAGAAGCCCGTATTCCCAAGGAGAATAGATGTGTACTCAGAACTAATGAAGATGTACACTGTCTTTCCTAGATGGTGAGAGATAGGAAAGATATTGAAGCCTGACGCTTCAAGGATAGGGAGACTTAGGGCAAAGTAGAAGCTGTTAGCACCACAGCAATGGTTGTGTGCATAAGAGCCCCCACATACTGAGGAACAGTATGAAAATATGGAAACCCACTGTCTGGAACTTCTAAGAAGGTAAAAATTTTTATAGCCTAGACAGTTAGGGAGATAGTATGTAATACATATCGACCTATAAAAAGCCTCCCAACAGATGCATATATATATATAGGGGGATATATATACCTATATATATGTATAGATATAGATATGTGTAAAGATATATATAGATATATATATATATGTGGGGGCATAAGTATGCACACACAGCTTACAGACATATGTATGTAGATGCATATATAGAGATATATACATACATGAATATGAGTCTGAAGATACATGTCTACCACTAAGCCCCATAAGAACATTCACATGGGGAATGTGAAGGGGAAAGATTCATCCAATAACAAGAGGGTGAAACCCACTTGACAGATGTATAGAGAATCTATTTCTGTGGGCTAAGAGGATGCAGGAATGCAATCCAGTAAAATAACCAGGATGGTTGCGTGAAAAACAGAGGATAATATCAGTCTGTAAAGAGCAAGTCGGGAGTCCTTTAGAACTCTGGCATGGTAGATGGGTAGAAACGCATAGAGAAGATACCAGGAGGACCCACTGGAGGGACATAGGGGTATCATGCGTTACTAGTAGCCTTGGATATTCACGTAGAAAAAGCTTATATTCTGAATTATAACAGGAGACAAGAGGGTGTGGAGAACCCTCACAGTCATGGGAATGATTTATAAGCTTTTTTCTACTATATAGAATAGCCCTCAGAGTTAAAGTTCAATGCTCTGTAGCAAGGGCCCATAGTAGAAAGCTTCTCTGAAGATTGCAGAGAGCATTGTGCAGGAGAATTATGAGATAAAACTGACTGAAGTCAGGTGTGTTGCCACATCCTAGGAAAAGGAGATGGCTAGAAAAAAGATAATGTGAGAAGCCTAAAATGAGTAGGATTATCCAAGATAGATGAGGACTAGCTTGGAATCACTACTGAGGCTAGACAAAAATTGTGGAAGATAGACTGGAACCTGTGGAAAAGTACCAGTAGTTCAATCACTGGAACTCCTGCATGCACAGCAGCTGAAAAAGACAGCAGAGAGAATCATCCTGTGCAAAACAAAGAGAAACAGACAAAGGGAGAGGAGATATTCCTGTCCCTGCCTGATGAGTTATCTTGAGAATGTATTCAAGGAAACAGAAAGTCTACACTGGAATGAAAGGCTAGAGAAGCTTTTCAGTATGATACCACTCAGTCAGGGGAAACCCTGGATGAGAGGGTAGAGAAAAACAGGTAATTGGAGGGTGACTTACCCATATGGCGAGTCAGCTGAAGGAAAAAATGTACATGTTGGGACAGAAGCAAAAAAAGAAGCGGCAGATACACACCCAATAAACTTAAAAACTTTATTAAACCAAGGGGTGGCCAAAACCCAACACAGGCCGTGTTTCGTAATTACTTCATCAGGGGCTATCCAGGCACACTAAAAAAACAAATATATAGATTAAAAAAATCAAATTAAAAAACAATAATCATATAGAAAATGTGGAGAATTAAAAATAATAGAAATAAAATTATAAACATTGATATATAATATAAGCATAAAGGCCATCTTTATTATATGGGTAGGCTCAGTGGAGTTATTAGAGGAATTTAATGTATGGATCAATAGCTTAGATAGCAATCTACGGTTTCAGGTCACTTTTGATGAGACTAAGATTTCCTATTTGGATCTATTGATTAAGAGAGAGGGGTTAGGCTTTGTTACGACTCTGTATAGAAAACCTACCGACCGCAATACCCTTCTTCATCATTCAAGTTTTCATAATCCTGCTTTTAAGAATAATTTACCGGTAGGACAATTCCTACGGGTTAGGAGGATTTGTACTTTAGACGAAGAATTTGAGAATCAGTCTGTAGCTTTGCGAGAGCGATTTCAAGAACGTAGCTATCCTCCCTGTGCTATCAATAAAGCCTATGTTAGAGCGAGAGATTCGTCAAGGGCGGATTTACTTAGACCACATGGTAAGAAAAAAGGCCAGGACAAGATGGTCTGTCCCTTGAATTATTCTTTGGTTTCTCATAAGATCATAAATATCCTTAAGAAAGAATGGCACTTGATACAAGCCATTCCAGGTTTTGAAAAATTAGATTTAATGGTGGCACATAGAAGAAGTGCTAATCTTCGGGATCTCCTCGTTTCTTCGGCTCTTACAGAAAGAAAACCCCTCTCAAGCTATAAGGGTCAATATCAGTGCGGGCACTGTTCGGTTTGTACACATTCCCTTCCGGTCCGTAAGTTTTTTATGCATCCCACCACCCAGAAAAAACATTACATACATGATCATTCCAATTGTGACACCACAAATGTCATATATGTTATTACATGTCCATGCAAGCTGCTGTACGTCGGTAAGACCAAACGTAAAATACGTGTCAGGATCGTTGAGCACAAGAGTAGCATCAGAAGAAAGTTAGTAGATAAACCACTTGTCCAGCATTGGATTGAGAAGAATCACTCACTCTCTGATCTACGTTTTTTGTGATCAAGAAGGTCATACCAAATTGGAGAGGTGGGGACAATGAGAAGACATTATTAAGGCTCGAACAGAGATACATTTTTTTGTTAGATACATTCACCCCTCGGGGTTTAAATTTAGAAAAAGACTTATCCGTGTTCCTTTAAGAGTCGTTATTGGTGGTTTGAGATTCATAGTTTTTAGCTGATCCTTATGCACAATTTCCTCTCCCCCTCCCCCCCCCTTCCCCCCCTCCCCCCCCTCCCCCCCCCCTCCCCCCCCTCCCCTCCCCCCTCCTTCCCCTCCCCCCCTCCCCCCCTCCCCTTCTTTCCCCCTCCCCCTCCCCTCCCCCCCCTCCCCCCTCCCCCTCCCCCCCCCTCCCCTTCCCCCCTTTCCCCCCCCCCCTCCCCCTTCCCCTTCCCCCCCCCCCGTCTCCTCCCCTCTCCCTCTTCCCTTTTCCCCCCTTTTCCCTTCCCTTCCCTTTTCCCTCCCCCTCCCTCCCCCTCCCGTTCCCTCCTCCCCTTCCCCTCTTCCTCCCCATCATTCACAACCCTTTCCCCCTCCCCCCTCCCTACCCAACCCTTCCCCCACCCCCCAGTTCCGCAGTATTCCCTATCTCATACATTTAATAGTTCATTTATTTGAGTTGCATTATACATTATTACATTAAATCTTTTAGTCAGTACATGCCATGATAATTGATTTGGTTCACAATATATAGTGATTGATCGGTGCCTTTTTTCTTCCATTCATCTTTTTCAAGCTCCTTATTGTTACACTTCCGGTTCAGGTTTCTTTTTAATGCGCATGTGTCGGCGTTTTTCTACTCTTGAGAATCCTCAAACGGCGTGCTACAGATGGTTCCTTGTTTTGTTACCTTCTTAGTGTTATATAGTTGCAGGTTTGGCATTTATTATGTTTTTACAATTATATATGCAATTATTATGATGTTTTGTAGGCTTTTTAAATCGAGCGTTTACAATCCCCGATGTTTAAAGAAAGACTTTTTACTCACTCCTTTTTAAGCTTATCGTTAATCTTGGTACTTTCCTTTTCCCCTTTCTCCTCCCTCCCCTCCTCCCTACCCCTTCCTCCCCCCCTTTCCCTTTTCCCTTCTCTCCTTTCCTCCCCCCCTTCCCCTCTCCCCTTCCCTTCTTCCCCCCTCCCTTTCCCCCCCTTCCCCCCCCCTTTCCCCCCCTTCCTTTTCCCCCCCCCTCCCCCACTTTCCCCGGGTGTTTTATTTATAGTTTCTTATATGAAATGTTCTTTCACACGATTGTTTAAACGCCTTAGTTTTAAATACAATTCCATCCTTTATGGCAGTCCGGTTTCTTTTAACAGTTGGATTACATTTATTTCATTAGGCACTGATCAGTTTTCGTTTTTTGACCTTTGATATACAAGTTCGTGCCTTCTAATTTAGCGTTCACCTGG
This sequence comes from Ichthyophis bannanicus, assembly GCA_033557465.1. Taxonomy (NCBI): domain Eukaryota; kingdom Metazoa; phylum Chordata; class Amphibia; order Gymnophiona; family Ichthyophiidae; genus Ichthyophis; species Ichthyophis bannanicus. The sequence goes on along the minus strand of CM066040.1, from coordinate 277,981,956 downwards.
ACCTTTCCTGCACCCGATATTTTTGACGTTGTATTAACATATTGATGTCACTTTTAAGGTTTTTTGGTTCATGCACCTGAGACTCGGATGGGATAGCGCGGCACAAGGAATACACTGGATATTGTAAAGGCAAGAAAGATTTTAATGTGTTCATAATTCCTTTCTTGGTTTGTTTTTGCATATCTTTCGATTCCCTTTCTCTTTTGATTTTCATTATGTTTCACTATATCCTCATGGTGTTCAACACGGTCTTATTAGTTTCAACAACCGATGAGAGTTTGTCTTGTTTGTTTCTACATAAGATTTTCTAGAGAACCCTCTCTCCTATTTACATGTTTTAACAACCGTTGGGTGGTTGGTTTGTTCGTTTTTTAGAGAATCTTCTTTCCTATTTATATATTCTATACAATATGCCTTTATGTTGGTCCTTTTTTTAATCAACACAATTTATTGTATAAGGGCTAATTTTATAACTATAGAAATAACTTCCCCCCCTTTTTTTGATTATTTTATGCTCATGAGTTTTATAATAGGGATAGTATTAAAATACAATTTTATGAGAATTATACTTACATTTTTTTAGACATACATTTAAATTAATGTATACTGAGCCCTCGCTAAGATGATTTCATTTACTTAATCAGGGTTTAGTACTGGTTATATTTATCATTATGAATTCTTAAGAGGGACAGTACGTTTAGATTTTAAATAAAGATACACAATCTATATGTCAATGGGGGCTACAGCCATGGTTTCTTGATATTTATAACTATGTAAACACACTCATAATTTTTATCTTTTTACTAATATTATTTTAATCCTTTTATATGGCATATGGGTCACAGGTTTATAATCACCTTTTTTACTACCACTATTTTTTATTTTTTCTAGAAGCTATTCTGATATTTGTCTCTGCCAGTTTTTACCGATTCTGGTGAAGTTTTTTGTACTTCACACCCACAGGTAATATCCATCTTTGTAGTATGAGCTTTTATTGGCAATCATATAATGGTTTTTAGATGGGTCCTCCTCTTCCAGTCTCCTCATCCCTTCTTGTTTCGCAATGAATTACAGTTGTGTTTTATATTCTTTGTGTTATTTTGTGTATTGCATTTTATACTTATAAATGTTTTAGTTAATTTATCATAATTTGTATTCCAATTTAGTGTTCATATTCTTAATTATTTATTTATTTATATTATACATATTTTCATATTTAATTATATATGTGTATATAGATGAATTTTCTGTGTTTATTTATGGAGTTGTTGGTTAATCAAATACGTTAGTTATTTGGTTTTTATGATTTTTATTAAGGTTCTTAAGATATTTGGTCACTGATATGGTCCATTTTGGCCTTTATGCTTATATTATATATCAATGTTTATAATTTTATTTCTATTATTTTTAATTCTCCACATTTTCTATATGATTATTGTTTTTTAATTTGATTTTTTTAATCTATATATTTGTTTTTTTAGTGTGCCTGGATAGCCCCTGATGAAGTAATTACGAAACACGGCCTGTGTTGGGTTTTGGCCACCCCTTGGTTTAATAAAGTTTTTAAGTTTATTGGGTGTGTATCTGCCGCTTCTTTTTTTGCTCCTGCCTGGTTGAGTGGCTAGTGCTGTTTTTTTTGTGGACCCCATGTTGGGACAGAAACTATCATGGGATAGTTGTAACTTCCCTTCTTGGTAGTAAGAAGAGGAGAATTCTGTAACCCATGGACAAGAACATCCTGACAGCTTAGCATACTGAAAAAGGAAAACCCCAGTGTAGAGCTTTAAGAAAAAACAGTGAACAAACTTCTGCTAGGAAGAAGTTAACTGTAGATTGCAACCTTCAGAACCTAGGGTTGCTGGGTATGCTCAGACTGGCTAGAGTTTGGAAACTTCAGACTAGGACGAGGTGTCCCTTGCTTGGGTACATCTGGATGATGGGCAGGAGAAGAATGAAACCTTCTTTTCTTAGGGAAAGAAGGTTTGGTAGGACATTTCCTACCTCCTGGGGAAGAAGAAGGCTTAGAATGGTCTCCAGAACCAGGGACGTCAGTGGAGCAATGAGCAACCTGACGTAAAGCCTCCTTATTGAAGAGATTTTCTCCAGTACAAGGAGAATTACCCAGTGTGTGTTGTGCCCATCTGCTCAAGTCTGAAGCTTGGAGCCAGGATCTACGACGTGCTCCAATGGCAATAGCAGAGGATCTGCTAACAGACTCAAAAGAGTCTAGAGAAGCACGAGAAAGAAACCAAGAGATATTCCGGCTATGACTAAGAAGCAAGGAATAGTCAGTAGCCTTAGGCTCTGACAAAAAAGGAGTCAAAAGAGATAATTTCTTTGTGATCTCCTGGAGTGTTAGACTCATATAAAATATATAAGAAACAATTCTTGATGCCAGCATAGATGTTTGGAAGGTTTGACGTCCAAAGGCATCAAGTGCTCTAGATGCACGACCTGGCGGATAAGAAGAATGCTTCTTCTTGCTTTTTACTTTCCTCATTGCTGATTCCACTACAATGGAATGATGGGGAAGTTGAGTCTTTTGAAACCCTGGAGGGGGACACCTGATACAGAACATTAGTTGCTGTAGAAGGTGAGGGAACCCTTAAAGGTGATTCCCATATTCTTAGAAGAAGATCCTGCAAAGAATGATGTAAAGGAAGCATTATATTTTCCTTTTCTGCAGGAGAGCCTTGGTTAAGATCACAGCCAGGGATAGGAATAGCAAGAAAGGTTGCCATATCAAGGAGAAATTTCTGAAAAGAAGGATCTCCAATGGGAACCATCCCTGGGTAAGCTAAGGTTGAAGAAGCAGCCTGAGCACCAGAAGATGTACTGGTCTGGTGCAGAAAAAGAACCCCACTAGATGGATAGTGATACTGGCAGTCACGATTTGAGGCAGTTAGTACTGCATCGTCCATGCCAGGTATCGATTCCAAACTAGGCATAGAAAGGATCGATGGTACCGATGTTACTGCATGAATCGACATCGATACCGATACCGGCAGCTGAGGCAGAATCGGAGACGGTAATGTCATCGAGGCCGTCATCGGAGGCTGCTTAAGCGGTACCGAGGTAACCAGAGAGTCTTGGTGAATATCCTCGGTACTGCGTATCCAGAAACAATAAGGGTCGGTTCCAAGACGCGTCGGTACCCAGTCATCTAGACTAGATATCAATTCCAGACTCGACATCGAAGGGAGCGAGTCTATCGATGCATGTCTAGAGGGCACCGACATCGGTGGTGGTATTGGCGATGCCGATACAGGAGAGTCACTCTGGGTCGTATCGATCGGTCCCGAAGGTACCGAGGACGCCAGATGACGATCCCTGGTGAAGAGTGGAACACTCGACACCGGTGCCAATGCCGGGGTATCGGTACCGCTCGAAGCGGGTACCATCCCCAAGCATGGCTTAGATACAGGAAAGTCAATCAGGAACGTATCGATCGGTCCTGAAGGTACCGAGGACGCCAGATGACGATCCCTGGTGAAGAGTGGAACACTTGACACCGGTGCCGATGCCAGGGTATCGGTACCGCTCGAAGCGGATACCACCACCGAGCATGGCTCAGGTATGTTCTGTGAGGGGTGAGCCCCAGGAACAACCTGAAACCCCTGAAATGCTTTGGAGCCCGAAGACTCCCGCCGGGGTTTTAATGTCAATGGGGTCTTGAGGGCAAGGCCGGAGCCGTCATCGTGCTTGGCATGAGACCTACCACTCAAGGATTGGCAAGTCTTAACAGACTGTTTGTGGGTTACCTGATCCTGTAGAGAAGAAAAAAACGGTGCCTTCACTGCCGGAGTGAAAACGGTATCGAGGGAAACTCGAAAGAGGGAAGGTCTTCTCACAGTATTGTAGCCTGATGGTTCAGGGGAAAAAGGGTCAGGACCCAAACAGGTTAGACACCAGTTATTGGAGTCTAAAAATAAAACTGTGTTTCCACAGTGAAAGCACTTCTTAGGAGAAGAAGGCTCCATGATGAAGAGGCCTTGTAGGCCCAAAACGTTAAGACAGAAGCAGAGGGAAAAATCTCTCTGAGTTTAAGAAAAAGAAAAGAAAAAACCACCGGCGGTACCTGTGGCGGCGGGAAAAACAGCCGCGACCACAAGAAAACAAGAAATGAAGAATTTAAAGAAAAAGGTTTCTGCGGTGACAGGAGGACGTCCTGCCGGCTCCGCGGAAAAACGAAAACTGAGGAGAAGAAGTGGAAAAGGCGGGAAGTCAGCGCGCAGGCGCGAGGGATGCTCCCAAAAGCTTTCTGATTGGATGCTGGGGAGCATTCCCGTGCAGGCTCCGTCGGTACCAACGTACCCATATGTGAAGATTCATTCCTGCTTGTTCCTGGAGATACCTTTTACTCATTGTCCCATCACACCCATTCCCATATTGATTTTTTTCTAACCTCTAAAAGGCTTTTGCAGTGGATTACTTCGTCAGAGATTCTTGCTACTATGCTCTCTGATCATGCTGCAATTTCGCTCACTGTACAGATTTTGCCTAGTTCCCCTACTATGGCCCTATGGCATTTCCTGAAAGGTTTCTTTAATGATACCATGTTCTGTACAACCATTAAAGTGGCCATCTTGACTTACTTTGCGCATAATAAACCAGAAGATACCTCCATACAGGCTTGGTGGGAGACCTTTAAGGCCACACTCCGCTCCACTATCACTAGTTGTTCTACTGCAAGAAGCCAACAGTGTAAGCAGACCCTTCAACAGTTATCACTTCAAATAAAGGCAGGAGAGCGTATTTTGGCTAAAAACTCTGATGTGTTGTTGATCCTTATGTACGTTCAAAAATTGTGGTATCAGTATAACATGATTCTTAGCATGGAAGCTCAGCAGATATAATTCATAATCAGAATGGCCTCTACTATGCAGAACAGAACCGGTCGGGTCGACTTCTTGCGAATAAGTTAAGAATGCATCGGAAAGTGGCTCGGGTGACAGCTCTTACTGACGATAGTGGTTCATTGCTTACTCAAGATGCCAATATTTTAGAAGCTTTTTGAGCTTATTATATCAACCTATATAAGTCTGAGGTGGTTGATTGTAACAATGATTTTGATCATCTGACTAGTTCTCTTCAACAGCCCATTTTAACTGGCACCCAATCCATGCAAATTGATGCCAATACGCAAGATGCTGAGATTGCCCAAGCTATACAGCAACTGGTTTGTGACCAGATCAGACGGCATCCCTATAGAATTCTACAAAGTTTTCAGTAAAGAACTAGTGCCTTATCTGTGTATAGCACCTACTTTGGTGAGATACGTTGGCAAAACCCTTGTACGGGGCTGTTCTCCGACGTGACTATCGTGATGCATGAAAAACCTGGCTGAGACACGATCAAAGTAGCAAACTACTGCCTGATCTCATTAGTCAACTCAGATTACAAGATTTATGCTACACTTTTAGTGAACCGTTTAAATAAAGTTATTCCATTCCTTATCCACATGGATCAGTGTGGATTTGTTTCTGGTCGCTCCACTACAGGTAACGCTTGCCTTCTCTGCAATATCCTTGCCCTCTCGCAGGAGGTGCAAACCTCACTCATAGGCCTCTCACTAGATGCAGAGAGGGCATTCAACAGGTTGGATTGGTCTTTCTTGTTCCAAGCCCTGCGTTGGTTTGGTATAGGAGAAGCTTTCATAAATACAGTATGGTTGAAGTGTTATACACTCACTCTACCTCACATATATGTGCTAATTCAACAGTCTCCAAGTCCTTTGTCTTACACTGTGACATGTGCCAAGGCTGCCCTTTATCACCACTTTTGTTCAACTTAGCATTAGAACCCTTAGCTCTCCTACTTAGACAATCACCGAATATTCAGGGTTTTAGTTCGCAAGTATCTGCTTATGATATCTTTCTGTTTACTGACTCTGATTCCATTTAATTGATCCTGACAGTGATCGAGTCTTATTCTCGGCTGTTGGGCTATAAAATTAACTGGACCAAATCGTTGGTCTTTCCCTTAAACAAACTGGTAACCAGAGCTGACTTAGCATGGTTCCCCTTCCAGTGGGTGGATTCTTCAATCAAATATTTAGAGATACATTTCTTTCCTACGCTGGAGGATATTTTGACTCATAATGCCTCTTCCTATCTTAACATGGTCCAATCCCTATTATTGCTGTGGTCGCCCCTCCACCTATCTTGGTGGGGCCGCCTTCAAACTATTAAAATGATCTTTATCCCAAAAATTAATTATACACTGGGAATGTTACTGGTTCTATTTCCTCCTGCTTTCTACAAGAACTTGGAGAAAGTATTGATAGATTTCCTTTCGAAGCAGAACACTCCTCGGATAGTGACCTGTAAGCTCAAGCTTAGCAAATCTGCTGGAGGTGTCCACTTCCCCAATTTTTTTCTGATAATATCATGCTTATCTGTTAAAACAAGGGCCCCAATGAGCTTTTCCAGCAGGCAAATACTTACAAGTGCAAATTTCTTCCCAGCAGTAGCAATCCCTCTTGGTAGTACATAACATTAAAGGCATCTCATCAGCAATTCAGTCCATTCCACTCCATTTATGCATAGCATCCCCGAAATGGGGATGCTCAAATTTTATGCCTCAGGTCATATTAAACCACGGATAAAACAATTCAATCACATGATATTTTATTAGGAACAAATGTATAACAAATGCACTACAAATGTTTTTGTGATATGTTCACCTGCAGAACCGATAAAAGAACTTGAAGTAAGAGTTTAGTAAAATTTGCTAAATTTATCGTATGCTTGAAAAGTAGCGTTTTTTCGACAAGAACGCAATCAGTCATTCTATCAAGTAAGTTAGATTTTTGTTAAATATATTGTTTTTTATTCAAATATATTTGTATTTTGAATTTACAGTGATTCCATTTTGAGTATGATACATATTTCTGCCATCCCTGTTTTGGGGACACTATACATGAATGGGTAGGGCGTTTGCAATGAGTGATAATACGAGCAATTAAGTGTAACAGAGCACGTGCAGTGTGCACTTATTCCACAAACCGTGCTATTTGGTGTTTTTGTGCTGTCTGTTTATGATTTTTCACATTTTTCAACTTTAGAATGTCAAGGCATTACAAATTACATGAAGTTATTTCAATGAGGATGATGATGAATGGATAGCAGCCGACATATACATTACTCCACCTGTTGATCCCACGCAAAGTGATGAAGACAGTGGTGATGAAGAAAATATGTCACTTGATATAATCTTACACATTGTCAACTAGAATCACAGGCACAGGCAGAGGCAACTACACAGTGACGTGGTGCAGAAAGAAGTATTTATTTAACCAGTTTTCTATACTGCCTTATCCTTCAATCAAAGCAGTGGACACTGGAGGGTTAAGTGGCTTGCCCAAGGCAACAAGGAGTGCCTATAGGACTAGAAACCCCAATCCCTCTGGCCTGAGATTGCTGTCCCCAGGTGGGACTTGAGCCCCTGGCCCTCTGTCACCTTGTCCTAACCACTAGGCTGCTCCTCCCTCCCTGTATAAGTAGAGTCACATGTATAAGTAGACTCACATGTGATGTTGAAGAGCTACAAGATAGAACCAGTTCACCGGCTCTATATGATGACACTGATTTAGGCCCATCACTTGTGACAGAGCCCATGCCGAAGAAGACTTCATGAAGAATATTCAGACATTTTTCATGAGCCATAAAATTATTTTTTTCTTTTAAATAATAATTCACACCTCCCCTAGGCATTTCCAGGCCCAGTCCACAATAAGGCAAGCAAGTGAACTCACACGCCCGAAGGTCCAGTTTCTTGATATTCCATGTCCTCAAAGATGCAGTCCCAGAGTTCTGCTTCTTCTTGCTCCATAGGCTCAAGTACCTCAGGAACCATGGAAAGCTTGTGTAGGGGCTGACTTTAGGTAGGAGGAGCTCCTTGGTGCTTTGGGAGCTGCCTTACATACTCTCCATCCTGTCAGGGAGGAATTTTGGCTCCACCCTCTTCCCTAGGTTCCCACGATATCAGCCAGTCCCCAGCTCTACCCCTTCAACCCAAATCTCTTTTCCTTAGTGCAGGAAGATCTCAAAGACATGGGTTCGATCTAGCCCAGCTCCTTCTCCCCTGGCTTGCCTTGGGCTCTTCCTCCTCCTCCCTGCACAGATGGCCCTGACTGAGGGGTATCCTTGGAGCTGGGTGCTATGGGGTTTTCCACCTCCCTGGATAGTGGGGCAAGCTAATCCTGCCACAAAATGCTATGATGTTTGGCTTAGTATGCACATAATTTTTGTGCGTGCGGAGATAGAGTGTTGGAAGGGGCAGCAGCAGTGGCAGTGGGAAGGGAAGATGGAAGATATGGTGGGCAACCTTGGAGGGGAAAGGAAGAGGCATAAATGCTGGAAACTTGAGGAGAGAGATGCTAGACACCTTAAGGGGAAGGGAAGGGGAGGAGACACTGGAGGCCTGGGGAGAAGAAGAAAAAGGGGAAAAGCAGGGAAGAAGGAAAATGCTGGATACTGTAGGGAGGAAGGGAAGACAAGAGATGTTCAAGATTTGTGGAAGTTGGGAAGGAAAGGGGATATGCTAGATTATGGGTGAGATAGGGAAACGCACATGTCTCACCTTAGGCTGGACCTGTTTACACATGTATATGCCTGATTATACATATGCAAACTGCAAATGCAATGTGTGCCTTTGAGTTAAAGCTGACTCCTGGCGACCTAGCAGCTTTTGGGTTTTCTTTCTTGGCAGTTTGACCAGAAGTAAATTTCCAGGCCTGTCTTCCAAGGTTATAGAAAGCTAAGTGGCCTGCCCAAGGCCACAAGGAGTGCTAGTGGGAATCAAATACTGATCTTTTGGTTCCCAGGCCAGTGCTCTAACCATTAGACTACTCTTCCATGATTGCAAATAAGGCTTCTAAAATAATCTCCCATAAAGTGTTTGAAAATGTACTATAGTTTAGTTGTACTGCAGTAATTGATTTGCACAATTTAAAATTATTTAGGAACACAAATTTTGCTTGGGTTAAAGAGTGTTATAAATCACTAAAGAGAAAGCTTTTGTAATAGATTTGAATTTAATAATGTAATATTTTCCAAGCATATCTAATAGCTTTCATAGCAATACTATTCTTAATGTATAAGATTAAAGAACCCTCAAACTGTGGAAGCGTCCCATATAGCAGCAGTTATGATAGATATTTCTCATTACTATACAGTACCAGCAGCATCGGAATCTATCACAGCTAAGATACACAGCAAACAACAATGCACATTGAGAAGAATACTTCTATTTTTTTAACAACTCATAAAAACCATAGCAGAAACAATCTAGAACCACAAACACCTTAAGGGTAAGTTTATAAGGTTTGCTTAGATTTATGCACATTTTCACATGTGTTTTTCAAGCCTATTTTATAAAATAAGGCACAAGCGTATTTTATAAACTAGGGGCCTGATTTTCAAAGGCATTTGCAAGGGTAATTGCCCTAGTTACCCTGTAAATGCCTTATCTGGGATTTTCAAAGGGCACCTACATGGGTAGTGCTCTTCAAAAATCCCAAATAAGTCCCTAACGCACCCAGATGCTATGCGATTAGCATCAGGGCATGTTGGGATGTTCCGGGGTGGAGGAAAGGGTTAACCGCTTAGCCCTCACCTATCTTTCAAATGCAGAGGGCTAAGCGGCTAGCATCGAAAATCGGTGCTACCCGGCAAACTCTTGCAGTTTCTGAGGTGTGCGGCAAGACCCGGATTTATAATGCCGGGCTTGCATATGACCCTGGCATTGAAAATCCAGGTTACGTGGAAGGGAGGCGGGCTATGCGCTGATGCAGCACATGGCACCGCCCAGTTCAAAATCGGGCCCTAGAGTCATAAACTGTCAAAAAGATGCATTAAACTAGGCACAAGCACTTACACCAGCGGCAAATGCCCGTGCCTAGATTTTGCAATAAAACGTATAAGTTATAGTAGTTTACAACTTATGCACTTATTTATTTTATTTATTTAACATTTCTGTTACACCGTTTTTCACGGTTAGCGCTCCGCCCACGCTCCACCCAAACTACACCCTTGTAGATGTCCACAGTCAAAACGCCATCTGTCTGATGCATGCATTTACAGAACAGTGACTGACCATATTAGAAGTAGGATTCTAGAAGGGATGTCTAGAAAGAATCAGGGACACCTAGAATAGAACATTCAAAAATCCAGGGGAGCGGCAGCAGTGAAGGGAGGCGCATATAAGTGCTTTCTGAGATCGCCACATCTCCATCCTGAAAAATTAACCTCTTAACCTCCTGTTTCTAAAAAAGAGGCCTGGTAGATGGCAAGGCCAGCTACATGCACAGATGTAGGCGATTTTACAAATAGGGATGTCCTCAAATTGCATGGCCTCGTAACCAGGTACTTGGATGTGCCGGTAGGGGTATCACGGAAGGGGGCAACTATACGTGTACTATGAGATTTCCACGTCCTGGCCTGCCATTTCAGATACTCAGACATGTGGCAGGAGGCAGTAATAAGTTTGGGGTATGTATTTACACACAAGTTTCTTAGAGCAGGAAATAATACGTGTAGCAATGAAAATACATATAGCGTAGTTACTCACCTGTAACAGGTGATCTCTGGGAACAAGCAGGAATTTAGTCTTCACATATGGGTATCGTCGGTACCGATGGAGCCCGCACGGGAACGCTCCCCAGCGTCCAATAGGAAAGCTTTTGGGAGCATCCCACAGCGCATGCGTGCTGCTTTCCCACCTCTGTACTTCTCTCATTTCAGTTAAGTTTATAGCTGAGACCAAAGGAGAGACGGAGAGAAAGAGAGAGATAGAGATAACTCCTAGGGGAGGTGGGTGGGTTGTGAAGACTAAATTCCTGCTGTTCCCGGAGATCACCTGTTACAGGTGAGTAACTACGCTATCTCCAGGAACAAGCAGGAATGCAGTCTTCACATATGGGGACTCCGCAGCTGAAAGATGCCAAGCTAGCTGCGAACCCAGGTGAGATGGGTCATGCTTCCTTCCATGGACCTTAAGCATCCAAACTGTGAATGGTGGGTAGGAGTTGTATTAAGTATGGAAGAGATGTTGGAGAACAGCCTGGCCAAACAAGGCATCCTGACGGGAGTCCTTGTCTAAGCAATAGTGGGCTGTGAAGGTGTGTACCAAAGCCCAAGTGGCTGCTTTGCAGATGTCATCAATAGGGACAGAACGAAGGCTAGCCGTTGAGGCTGCCATTGCTCTCACATTGTGAGCCGTGACATGGCCTTTGAAAGAAAGTCCCTTACTCTGATATGTATAGGAAATGCAATCTGCAATCCAATTTGACAGAGTTCTTTTAGAAACTGGAAGTCCCAAATGACTAGAGTCAAAAGCCACAAAAAGCTGAGAAGATTTTCTATATGGCTTAGTTCTTTGGAGATAAAAGGCTAAGGCTCTTTTACAATCCAATGTGTGAAGATTCCTTTCTGCACTGGAGGCATGAGGCCTAGGGAAGAATATAGGAAGATAAACCGCCTGGTTTAAATGAAAAGGTGAAACCACCTTTGGCAGAAAGTGAGGATGAGTCCTGAGGACTACTTTATCATGGTGAAACCTTGTATAAGGAGGGTCAGCTACTAACGCCTGTAGTTCACTAATGCATCTTGCAGAAGTGATGGCAATTAGGAAAATAACTTTCCATGAAAGAAACTTTAGGTCTGAAGTGGCTAAAGCTTCAAAGGGTGGTTTCATAAGCTGACCAAGAACAAGATTTAGATCCCATGCCACCGGTGGTGGTTTAATGGGAGGTTTTGCTAAAAGCAGGCCTCTCATAAATCTTGATATAAGTGGATGAGAGGAAATAGGTTGTCCATCGAAAGGTTTATGAAAAGCAGTAAGAGCACTAAGATGGACCCTGACTGAATTGGTCTTCAGACCAGAAGTTGATAATTGTAGAAAATACTCTAGTAGCAACTCTACAGGTAGTAAAAGGGGGTTAAGTCCCTTTTGTGAACACCAGATAGAGAACCTTTTCCACTTAAAAGCGTAGGAACGTTTTGTGGAAGGTTTTCTGGAAGCCAGGAGGATGTCCTTTACTTGTTGAGAAAGGTTAATATCCTGGAATTCTAGGTTTTCAGTAACCAGGCCCTGAGATGTAGAGACTGGGGATTGGGATGCAGTAAGGATCGGTCCTCCTGCGACAGGAGATCTGGAGCATTCCCCAACTCCAGAGGAGTGGTTTGAGAGAGATACAGAAGAAGAGGATACCACGTTTGCCGTGGCCTACGTGGAGCTATGAGTATCATACGACCTCTGTCTTTCTGAAGTTTGAATAAAGTCTTGGGAATGAGGGGAATGGGTGGGAAGGCATAGAGGAAGTCCTGTCCCCAGTGGAGTAGGAAAGCATCTCTTGCTGACAGTATTGAGCCAGAATTCTGGAACAGAATCGGGGAAGTTTGGCATTCTGTGGACTTGCAAAGAGGTCTATACCTGGTGTTCCCCAGATTCGAAACACTCGAGCAAGCTGGTATGAGTGGAAATTTTGTGTTTATTATACAAGCAACAAAAAGACATACAAAAAGCAAAAACAAGCAACCCAACCAATACCCACACCCCCCCAAAACCCCCACCCACCCTGACATGGCACCAACAGGAATCAACCCCCCCCCCCCGTGACCCACCTCCCTAAACCCACCACCAAACCCAACAACCAACTCACGTGCCCACCACCCCCAACCTAGCTCACCGCAGCCCAAACAATATCCATGTCCCAACCCCCCCTCCCCACATTAGTCCAATGTTCATGTCCGTCCCACCCCCCCCCCGCAACAACACCCCATAGTAGTCCAAACATAGTCCATATTCATCCCCACACCCCACCCCCCCACAACAACCCTCACCAGTCCATATGTCCGCATTGTCCACTGGTGGAGGACTGCCAAACCCCCCCCCCCCCTTGAACCTACCCAAAATACACAGTCCCCTGTCCCCATCCCCTCCCCTTCAGAGGGAGCAGCAGCTCCCCCCCCCCAATCCCCGCCCCCTCCCCATCCACCCCACAAAACTAATACATCAACAGCAAAATCCCCGCCCCCACCCCCCAAAACAAAAACCTAAGGGCACCTCGAGCCCGTCCCCAACAGAATCCCACCAAAAACAAAATCAATTATGCAAAACAAAAGATAAACAAAAGATAAACATAACCCAGTGCTGCCCTGCAACCCAGACAGCGGAACGGGATGCACAGAACACAAAAAGGACGTACACAAAAACAAAAACAAGTGGGACAGCCAACCCCCAAGGAGAAAGGGAGAGCGGACAAGTGGTCAAACCTCTGCAGCACCAGCGCACCCCCCCCCCCCCTCCGGGAGAAAAACAACCCCAAAGTCCTACCCAGTAACAAACCCCAGGGAAGGGAACCCTCCCCCTCCTGTCACACCCCCTCCCCCGGGAAACAAAACAACCCCAAAGCCCTACAAGGACGAGAACCCCAGGGAACCCCTCCCCCTCACGGGGGGAGGAGGGTGAGGTGACGCCACAGACGCTCCCAACGATGGGCCTCCACCACCCGCCTTTCGCGTTGCGCCATGCTGGACACTTCCTCCAAAATGTCCCGCACCACCTCGTCGAGGGGCAGGACCAACCCCCGGGTCGATACATGACAGCGCGCTTGCCACAGGTGGTAGCGCGAGGTAGAGGGTCCCGGAGTCCTGCCTTAGAGGAAAGGACCAGGCCCCGTACACCCACTCCGCATACGTGAGGAGGGAAAGGTCGCGCAGGTGAAGAGCAGCGGACACCAACCGGCAGGCCCCCACGTTAAAGGGGCACTGCGGGAGGAAATGGTCCATGGTCTCCGTCTGCCCTTCACACCCGGCCCTCGGACAGACCCGCTCGGCCTGTGACCTGTACTTGAGGTTGTCCCTCACGTACAAACGCCCGTGGAAAGACAACCAGGCCACATCCCGAACTTTCTTCGGCAGCCGAGGGGAGTTCAAATGCCGAAGGCCCCGCTGCATCACATCCGCTGGACAGTCCTGCAGGGCCCACCGTGGTTGAAAGTGAGAGGTGAGTACCATCCGGTACAATCCTTTCCGCCCCAAGGACTGGGCGAGCGGGTCGGTCACCCCCCACCGCCGAATGAGCCCCACCATCGCAAATACGTACGATGGGGCCTGTTCCCCGCTCCGACGCACACGTGGGACCGAGGACGCCCCCTCCCACTGCTCCCAGAAGCGGGAGAACCACTCCCGATAGGAGACCACCCACCAAACCCCACCCCCTTCCCGCATCCTACCTAAGTGAAACGCCATAGACAAGACTGACAGGAAAACAAGGGGGTGCAACATACCCAAACCGCCCTCTGCCCGATCCAGGCAAACGATGTTGCGCTGGACAGGGTTCAGGCGGTTCCCCCACAGAAAACAGAAAAAGACGGCACTGACAGACGCCTGACGGGACGACGGAAGAACGAAGACCGTGGCCACGTGCAGAAAGAGGGGAAGTAGAAACGCCCCGAGGAGTTTGATCTTCTCCTCGAACGTACACCTCCACCCCCTCCACCGCAGCACCCGACACCGTGCAGTCTCAAGACAACGATCCCAATTGGACTCCGCACAGTCCTCCGACCCGAAGACGAGGCCCAAAACGCGGACCTCCCCCACGGGAGGAGGAAAGGGGGCGCAGGAAGGTGGGGAGGCCCCCGAGGCCCCCAACCACAGCGTCTGGCACTTGCTGTGGTTGACAACAGAGTGGGCTACCTCCGAGTACTCCTCCACGGCCTCCCGCAGGGCCTCTACCCCTTCAGTGCCGTCCACGTAAACTGAGATGTCGCCAGCATATGCAACGACGGTCACCGGGGGCGCACCAGGCGCCTCCAGGCCCCGCAACCCACCTGAGGACAAGCTCCGGAGGAAGGGGTCGAGGGAGAAAACATACAGCAAGGGGCTCAAAGGGCACCCCTGCCGCACCCCCGAGGCGACACCAAACGGCCGTCCGAGCCATCCGTTAATAAACGGGAAGCTCACCCCCCCTCGGTACAGCGCCTGCAAGACGAAGAGGAAACCTGCGGGGAGGCCGAAGTGCTGGAGCACCACCCACAAGTACCGGTGACTGACTCGATCGAAGGCTTTGGACTGGTCCAAGGAGACCAACCAATGGTCCCGTTGGAGCGACTGGCCTCTCTCCACCACCTCCCGGACTGTGGCGACAGCGTCCAGAACCCCTCTCCCCCGAACGGAACAATACTGGGAAGCGGACAGCAAAACGCCCGACACCTCCACCAGTCGGTTGGCCAAACACTTGGCCAGGATCTTCCGGTCCGCGTTCAGAAGAGAGAGCGGCCGCCAAAAGTCCAAGGAGCTATCGTCCTTCCCCTTGGAGAGCAGCAGCAGGACAGACTCGCGAAATGACCGCGGGAGAAACCCCGTGTCCATGATCTCCTGAAACAGGGAGGTCAGGAAGGGGGCCAGCTGGGCGATGAAAGTACGATAGAACTCCACCGGGAGCCCATCGCGCCCAGGCACCTTCCCCAACGGCATGGCACGAATTGCCCTCTCCACCTCCACCTGCTGAATCGGAGCAGCGAGTGCATCAACCTGTGCCTGGACCACAGCCAAATACACCGGGGGAAGGCCCAAGTACTCTCGGATATGGGTGAGGTCCACGGGGCGATCCCCAAACAGGTCTGAGAAGTATTCCCCCACCATCCGTAAAAGGTCCTCCTGGGAGGTATGAATGGTACCGTCCTCGCCCCGCAGGGCCATGACCTCCCGACGCCGAACCCTCTCCTTGCAAGTCAGGAAAGGGTCTGGGGCGGCGACCCCACCGGCCGTCCCCTCGAAGCATAGGCAGGCATGGCGATCATAAAGCAGGCCACGGAGCTGGACTCGCACTTCTTCCACCTCCTCCCACGCTGCCCCTCGGGATACCAAACGATCCAGCGACCTCCGGAGGACAGTGTAAGTGAGGTAGCGGGATCGAGCCATGGAGGTACCCCGGGAACGGAAGAGTTGGCGGGCACGCGTCTTCACCTCATCCCACCAGGCGCCACGGGAAGGAAAAACACCCAACAGGGTCTCCTGGTCTGCGAGAAAGGCCAAGAACTCCTGGACCACCTCTGATGTTGCCAACAACTGCACATTCAGTCGCCACAGGCCAGGACCCCTGCTGAGCTCCTCGTGGTTAGCCAGAAAGGACACAGAGAGGACGCGGTGGTCCGAAAAGTCAACCGCCTGCAGCTGCGGAGGGGAACACTCCACCCGGGCACTCACATATATCCGATCGATACGACTCCTGCAGGTCCCATGGTAGTAGGTGAACCCCGGCGACCGTGGAAAGGCCCGGTGGAAGACATCCACAAGGTCAGCCGTCCGGGTCATCTCGGCCAAAAAGAGGCCCTCGTAACTGGGTGGGCAACGATCCCCCCCCTCGATCCTGCAACAGGGTGGTGGTGTTGAAATCCCCGGCGAGGACCACCAAACGGGAGGTGTGTAAGTAGGGGCGGATGACCCGAAACAGGGTCTTCCGCGCCAACTTAGACTGGGGGCCGTAGACCACCACGAAACGAAACCGATGGGGCCCGCAGTAGCCGTCTAAGAGCAAGCACCGGCCCTGCTCCAGTTCCCACACATACTGCACCTGAAATCGGTTAGACGTGAACAAAACCGCCACTCCTGCGTACAGCTGGGCCGCAAGTGACCAGTACGAAGGACCCCACCTCCACTCCCTCTTCGCCCGATGAAGGCTAGCGAGCGAGGTGAGCCTGGTCTCCTGCAAGAAGATGACATCCAGCCCACTCGTGGAAAGAAAATCATAGGCCGTAGCCCGCGCCTGGTCCGTAAAAATGCTGGCCACGTTGATAGTGGCGCACGAGAACGCAGGAGTGCACGCCATGCCTAATTCGTGTTCAGTGACCCTTTCCTCCTCTTCTCACCATACCCTGGATCCCCGGAATCCCGCTTGCAGGACAAGCCCGTGAGCTGGAGCAACTCCTCACGGTCCACGTTGACCACCTCGAGGATCTCCTCCTCCTCCTGCTCGACCCTGTCACCCCACGAGGTGCTAGTGTCCCCGAGACCACCAGGCAAAGCTGTCGCAGGGGCTAACCGAGCTCCCATGGGGCGAGGGGGCACGGACAGGTCAGGGGTCGGAGGAATGATCTCCTCCGTGGGGTCCACCACCGGTGCCGCCCCCCCCCCCTCCCCGGACAAAGACTGAGACAACGGACCAGTGCCCACCCCCGCGGGGGAGGCCGGGACGGCCGGGTCAGCAGGGGGCTCCTGCGAAGGCCCAGCACCCAACTGCGGGGGCAAAAACCCGTCCTCCCTCACCCGTCGGGTGCCAGTATCCACACAAATTGGAGGACCCTGACCGCGGCGCGCCTTCGATAGTTTCGGAGGCCGCCGCCGAGGAAGAGGGGCCGCCCCCGCCACTAACCGCTCCGAGCGCCGCACAGGGGGCCCTGCCTCCACAGGCAAGCCCTCATCCGCCTCAGCCGCATCAGCAGCCAAAAAGACGAAACGGTTGATGTCCAACACGGGCTCTGCATCCGGCAATGGGGATGTCTCCCGTTTCTTCCTTTTGGACTTGCCACCCTTAGAAGGGACCGTGGTCCATTCTTGAGGTGGCACCACCCGCAACCCACTATCCTGTCGTGACACAGCAACCTCCACCACATCAACCCTCTCTCCTCCTTCCTACCCAAATCCCCTCCCCCTGGTGGCTCCCTCGGTTCAATGGACTCCTCCACCCTAGGGCCCCCGGACTCCTCCTGAGGGAGAGGGTCCTCCACAACCTCCTCCCGCACAGGAGCCCGAGGTGGGGCGACGGCATCCCCCCCCCGGTCCATTGTGTGATGCGGAGGGGCAGCGGGCAAAGGGGTGGCCCAACTCCCCGCAAAGGTTACACCGAATAAGCAAACACCCGGCCGAGGCGTGACCCCGTCCACCACAACGGGTGCAGACCTGCTCGGGACAGTTCATGCTCAAATGACGGAATGAGCCACAGCGGTGACACTCGCGAGGTTGCCCGGGGTAATAGCACAAGATGCGATCCCGACCGAGGAAACCGGCCGAGGGCACGTGCTGCACCACGTTTCCCACCTCACGCAAACGGATCCTACCCTTCCACAACCCGTCCCACACCCCTAGGGGCCCAGCGCCCTTGACCAGGGGTGCGAGGAGCACCGCATGGCGCGACAACCAAAACTGGATGTCCTGCCCTGGGAGCGACTCATTCCGGGACAGGATGGTCACAGGTACCGTCCCCTGGCGAGAGAGAGGCACAACACGAAAGTCAGCCCACCCGCCCTGCCCCCTCTGCTGCTGGTATCGGTCCCAGAAAATCTCCAGCCCCCGTCTCATCATGAAACTAACATCATATTCAATGGTGTTGTTCATGTGGATGAAGGCGTAGAGATCTCCCGGGAGAAACCCCAGCCCAAGGACCATCCTCAAGACCTGTTCCCTGGCTGGAGGGGGCCCTCCCCAGCCTACCGGATCTGCGCCATGTTGCGCCATCGGACCTCACCCCCTACCCCTCGGAACCCTCCCCCACTTCCTCCCCCTCCTGCAGGACCATTCCCTTGGGAACCCCCCTCCCCCCAGCCCCACCTGACGTCCCCGGAGTGGTGCCGGACCCCCTCAGAGCCTCTGCAAAAGTACGGGGGGGAACTGACCCCCCAACTCTCATCCCCTGCTCTCCTCTCACCTCTCCTGCATCTACCTGCGAGGGACCCTGCTGCTGGTCTGCAGGATCCGCAGCCACCTCACAGGGGGCGACCTGGGGGCTGGGCAGGACTAACTCTGCAAAGATGGAGTCAGGGATACTATCCCTTCCAGATCCCTGGGTGCCACCGAGAACCTCCGGAGCACCCCCTTCTACCAAATCTTGCTGCTGCCTAAAGGCAGCAAAGGCCCCTTGAGGGCCATCCGGGGTTTCCAAAGCCAACTGGAGAGCATCACGGAGCTGGTTCTCGGTAACACCCAGGGGGCCAGAGAGCCCCCCCGAACCCCCGTCCCGTGTTCCTGACCCATCGCAGATCTCCTGGGTTTCAGCCACGACTACCGGGAACGGACACCGCTCCCCTCCATTCCCGGGATCCATGGGGACCACCCCATCTCCCAGCCCCACCGACATCAGACCCTTCCCCCCCTCAGGACCATACATTACCTCCGCACCCACTGGTAGACCAGTCATCCGCTCCCCCTCCCCCTCCCCTCCAACTACCGGAGTACCCGGCGCTTCCCCACGGCCGACAGACATGAAGGACGGCAATCCCTTAACTGCCCCACCGGCCGCTACCCCCTGCAAGGCTACCGGCAATAAGGCAGGACCGTCCCGAGACAGTAGGGCAGATCCCCCCAAAACGAAACCCCCCAAACCTCCGCCCCCCTGCCCCCCGTCATTCCCAGGTCCTACCTTATTGCTGGTGCCAGACGTGGCACAGAGGTCCGGAACATCTTGGCCGGCAGCCAAGGCTCCAGCAGCAAGGGCGGACGCACCCCTGCGAGCCAGGCCTCCCTCGGCCACATCAACAGACAGGACAGGCAGCTGCACATCCCGCTCCTTTGCCCCAGGCTGCAAAGGCGGCTGACCAACAATCTTCCGGCCCCCCCCAGGGGCTGCAGAAAAAGAACAGCAGCCCCTGCCCTGCTCCTTCCCCCCCCCCCCCCAGCACCCTTCCGGCGCCAGACAGCCACCCCAGGGAACTGGGGCCGGCCAGTCTGCAGCCTCTGGGGATCCTGGAAAGAGGAAGCAGCAGAACCCCCAGAAACCCCCAGCAAAACCGCAGACTTCGGGACCTCCATGGTGGCTAAACCGGCAGGCATCCAAAGATCCAGAGCCGCATCCGCCGATCCCCGACGTGCAGAGGAACTGTCCACCCGGCCAGGGCCTGCTACATCCATCGCAAAGGAGCTGCAAGGAAGACGCAATTCTTCAGCGGATCGCCGCCGGTGCTCTCCCGATGGAACAGAGTGCAGAGTACCCCCGTCTTCACACTTCCGGGAGAACCCGGAAGTGACGTCAGTCGAGTTGCGGCGGCCATCTTTGGAGCTGGATCAGCTGGAGGGAAGCCCTACAACGTCATCCTGCAACGGGGCAGCCCTCTCCGGAACCCGGACTGCAGTTGGTGGCACTCCCCGGCGATCAGAAGGACGAAACCGGTCTTCGGGGGCTGCCGTTAGAGAAGCAGAAACATCGGCCAAAAACACCCGCGGATGGGGGGGATCGGCGCCTCCGGACCCACCCTCTATGGCAGGACCGGCGTTGCCGGACACAGCGAGCAGCAGATGAGGGGCCGTTGCAGAAGCCCGCAAACTCTGACGAGCTGCACCGTCCCCTGGAAAAGGCCAAGCTCCAACGTGGGGCATGGGGTCCAGGGGACCAGATATCACCGGCCCGACTTCCAAGAATGAAACAGCCCGTCTGCCATCTCCACCGGTGGCCTGCAGGTAAGGGTCTCCGGACCACACACCTTCTTCTCCTCTCACAGGGGTCGGATAGATGAAGGGAAGGCTGCGGGGTTGGGGACATCCCCCCTTGCTACCTACCCCCGGGGGCCTCCCCTGGACTGCAGTCATACCATGTTTGTTAGCCCACTTATCATAGTTGTGGTATATTTCAGAAAGGGACCCACAACCCTGGTGTTTTAAATAGGTCATCTCCTGATACCTGGCCTTCAAGGCCCGCTTCACCCCCTTCCTATAGGTGTTATAGGCCACCCACTCCTCACCGGGAAGGGTGGCCTGCAGGCTCTCCAGGTGGGAGAGCTGGGCTTGCAGCTGGGCCGCCTCCTCCTGGAGACCCCGGAGCCGCCGTACCGCCGCCACGATCTCATCTGGGGCCCTAGCTGGCTGCTGGAAGGACGGCAGGCCTGACCCTCCATCCTCATCCTCACTGGAGGAGGTAGAGGCCTCCTCCAGGACCCGAGGCGGAGGGGGGAACCTGCCTCCTCCAGTACCGTACGAGGTAGGCATCCAAGGCCTCCCTAGGGCCTCTCCCTGCCTCCACCCAGCCTCCACACCCTGCCTGGGAGGGAGAAAGGAGCCTCCCCCCTGGGGCAGCGGGCCCGAGCCTCCGGGCATGTGGGTCCCTCTTCCTTGGCCATGTGCAGTCCTACCTGGGTAGTCCCCCTCCCGGGGTACCGACCGCAGCAAGCTTCCGGCTTCCCCATCCGGTAGCAGCAAAGGAGGCCTACCAGGCTTGGTAGGCCTCAGGGCCTGGGCCTCTCCCGCTGGAGGTGGCCCAGGATCCGTCATCCAGGCTCAGTCAAACGGCTAAGCTCCGCCCCCTAGCAGGAGCTCTGCACAGTAGGTCCTCACACCTTGACTGCTGAGGAGCAACTGAGTGGAGATTTTGTTTATTGTGACAAGCAACAGAAAAACAGACAAAAAGCAAAAACAATCACCCCAACCAAGTCCCACACCCCCCCAAAATCCCACCCCCTGACATAATGCACAACAAGAATCACCCCCCCCGTAACCCACCTCCCCAAACCCACCACCACACCCAGCACCCAACACACGTGCCCCACCCCCCAACAACAATCCGCAATAGTCCATGACAATGTCCATGTCCCCCCCCCCTTCAGTCCAATGTCCATGCCGGACCCGACCCCCCCCCCCTGCAGCAACACCCCAGAATAGTCCAAACAGTGTCCATGTTGCATCGCAAAAGCCCCTCCCCCTCACAACAACCCCCACCAGTCCACATTGTCCGCACTGTCCGTTGGTGGGGATTGCCGGAGCCCCCCCCAAACCCACCCAAATACAACATCCCCTGTCCCCATCCCCTCCCCTGCAGAGGGAGCAGCAGCTCCCCTCTCCCTCCACCCCGATCCCCGCCCTCTCCCCATCCATCCCACAAAAACAAACACAGCAAAAGCAAACCTCCCCACCCCCCCCCCCCCAACCAAAAAATAAGGGCACCGTGAGCCCGGCCCCCACAGAATCCCCCCCAAACAAAACATAACAAAATATACAAAGCCAAAACGAAAAAAAAAAATAAACAAAACCCCTGTGCTGCCCTGCAATCCAGTCAGCGGAGCGGGATGCCCATGACAAAAAAACAACATAAAAAAACACCAAACCAATTGGGACAGCCACCCCTAAGAAAAAAGGGAGAGCGGACAAGTGGTCCAACCCCTGCAACAGCACCAGCTCACCCCCCCCCCCCTCCGGGAGAAAAACAACCCCAAAAAAACCTACCCATAAACAAAAACCCCAGGGAAGGGAACCCTCCCCCTCCTGTCACCCCCCCCCCCCCAGGGAAACAAACCAACCCCAAAGCCCTACAGGGATGAGAACCCCAGGGAACCCCTCCCCCTCACGGGGGGCGGAGGGTGAGGTGACGCCACAGACGCTCCCAACGATGGGCCTCCACCACCCGCCTTTCGCGTTGCGCCATGCTGGACACTTCCTCCAGAATGTCCCGCACCACCTCGTCGAGGGGCAGGACCAACCCCCGGGTCGAGACATGACAGCGCGCTTGCCACAGGTGGTAGCGCACTACGGCCGTGACGAGGTAGAGGGTCCCGGAGTCCTGCCTTAGAGGAAAGGACCAGGCCCCGTACACCCACTCCGCATACGTGAGGAGGGAAAGGTCGCGCAGGTGAAGAGCAGCGGACACCAACCGGCAGGCCTCCATGTTAAAGGGGCACTGCCGGAGGAAATGGTCCATGGTCTCCGTCTGCCCTTCACACCCGGCCCTCGGACAGACCCGCTCGGCCTGTGACCTGTACTTGAGGTTGTCCCTCACGTACAAACGCCCGTGGAAAGACAACCAGGCCACATCCCGAACCTTCTTCGGTAGCCGAGGGGAGTTCAACAGCCGAAGGCCCCGCTGCATCACATCCGCCGGACAGTCCCGCAGGGCCCACCGTGGTTGAAAATGGGAGGCGAGTACCATCCGATATAAGCCTTTCCGCCCCAAGGACTGGGCGAGCGGGTCGGTCACCCCCCACCGCCGAATGAGCCCCACCATCGCAAATACGTACGATGGGGCCTGTTCCCCGCTCTGACGCACACGTGGGACCGAGGACGCCCCCTCCCACTGCTCCCAGAAGCAGGAGAACCATTCCCGATAGGAGGCCACCCACCAAACCCCACCCCCTTCCCGCATCCTACCTAAGTGAAACGCCATAGACAAGACTGACAGGAAGACAAGGGGGTGCAACATACCCAAACCGCCCTCTGCCCGATCCAGGCAAACGATGTTGCGCTGGACGGGGTTCAGGCGGTTACCCCACAGAAAACAGAAAAAGACAGCACAGACAGACGCCTGACGGGACGACGGAAGGACGAAGACCGTGGCCACGTGTAGAAAGAGAGGAAGCAGAAACGTCCCGAGGAGTTTGATCTTCTCCTCGTACGTACACCGCCACCCCCTCCACCGCAGCACCCGACACCGTGCAGTCTCGAGACAACGGTCCCAATTGGACTCCGCACAGTCCTCCGACCCGAAGACGAGGCCCAAAACGCGGACCTCCCCCACGGGAGGAGGAAAGGGGGCGCAGGAAGGCGGGGAGGCCTCCGAGGGGCCCAACCACAGCGTCTGGCACTTGCTGTGGTTGACAACAGAGTGGGCTACCTCCGAGTACTCCTCCACGGCCTCCCGCAGGGCCTCTACCCCTTCAGTGCCGTCCACGTAAACTGAGATGTCGTCAGCGTAGGCAACGACGGACACCGGGGGCGCACCAGGCGCCTCCAGGCCCCGCAACCCACCTGAGGACAATCTCCGGAGGAAGGGGTCGAGGGAGAAAACATACAGCAGGGGGCTCAAAGGGCACCCCTGCCGCACCCCCGAGGCGACACCAAACGGCCGTCCGAGCCACCCGTTAATAAACGGGAAGCTCACCCCCCCTCGGTACAGCGCCTGCACGACGAAGAGGAAACCTGCGGGGAGGCCGAAGTGCTGGAGCACCACCCACAGGTACCGGTGACTGACCCGATCGAAGGCTTTGGACTGATCCAAGGAGACCAACCAGTGGTTCCGTTGGAGCGACCGGCCTCTCTCCACCACCTCCCGGACTGTGGCGACAGCGTCCAGAACCCCTCTCCCCCGAACGGAACAATACTGGGAAGGGGACAGCAAAACGCCCGACACCTCCACCAGTCGGTTGGCCAAACACTTGGCCAGGATCTTCCGGTCCGCGTTCAGAAGAGAGAGCGGCCGCCAAAAGTCCAAGGAGCTATCGTCCTTCCCCTTGGAGAGCAGCAGCAGGACAGACTCGCGAAATGACCGCGGGAGAAACCCCGTATCCATGATCTCCTGAAACAAAGAGGTCAGGAAGGGGGCCAGCTGGGCGATGAAAGTGCGATAGAACTCCACAGGAAGCCCATCGCGCCCAGGCACCTTCCCCAACGGCATGGCACGAATCGCCCTCTCCACCTCCACCTGCTGAATCGGAGCAGCAAGTGCATCAACCTGTGCCTGAACCACAGCCGAATACACCGGGGGAAGGCCCAAGTACTCTCGGATATGGGTGAGGTCCACGGGGCGATCCCCAAACAGGTCCGAGAAGTATTTCCCCACCATCCGCAAAAGGTCCTCCTGGGAGGTATGAATGGTACCGTCCTCGCCCCGCAGGGCCATGACCTCCCGACGCCGAACCCTCTCCTTGCAAGTCAGGAAAGGGTCTGGAGTGCCGACCCCACCGGCCGCCCCCTCAAAGCATAGGGAGGCATGGCGATCATAAAGCAGGCCACGGAGCTGGACGCGTACCTCTTCCACCTCCTCCCGCGCTGCCCCTCGGGATACCAAACGATCCAGCGACCTCCGGCGGACAGTGTAAGTGAGGTAGCGGGATCGAGCCATGGAGGTACCCCGGGAACGGAAGAGTTGGCGGGCACGCGTCTTCACCTCGTCCCACCAGGCGCCACGGGAAGGAAAAACACCCAACAGGGTCTCCTGGTCTGCGAGAAAGGCCAAGAACTCCTGGACCACCTCTGATGTTGCCAACAACTGCACATTCAGTCGCCACAGGCCAGGACCCCTGCTAAGCTCCTCGCGGTTAGCCAGGAAGGACACGGAGAGGACGCGGTGGTCCGAAAAGTCAACCGCCTGCAACTGCGGAGGGGAACACTCCACCCGGGCACTCACATATATCCGATCGATACGACTCCTGCAGGTCCCATGATAGTAGGTGAACCCCGGCGACCTAGGGAAGGCCCGGTGGAAAACATCCACCAGGTCAGCCGTCCGGGTCATCTCGGCCAAAAAGAGGCCCTCGTAACTGGGTGGGCAACGATCCCCCCCTCGGTCCTGCAAAAAGGTGGTGGTGTTGAAATCCCCGGCGAGGACCACCAAACGGGAGGTGTGTAAGTAGGGGCGGATGACCCCAAACAGGGTCTTCCGCGCCAACTTAGACTGGGGGCCATAGACCACCACGAAACGAAACCGATGAGGCCCGCAGTAGCCGTCTAAGAGCAAACACCGGCCCTGCTCCAGTTCCCACACGTACTGCACCTGAAATCGGTTAGACGTGAACAAAACCGCCACTCCTGCGTAGGGCTGTGCCGCAAGCGACCAGTACGAAGGGCCCCACCTCCACTCCCGCTTCGCCCGATGAAGGCTAGCGAGCGAGGTGAGCCTGGTCTCCTGCAAGAAGATGACATCCAGCCCACTCGTGGAAAGAAAATCATAGGCCGTAGCCCGCGCCTGGTCCGAGAAAATGCTGGCCACGTTGATGGTGGCGCACGAGAACGCAGGAGTGCACGCCATGCCTAGTTCGTGTGCAGTGACCCTTTCCTCCTCTTCTCACCATACCCGGGATCCCCGGAATCCCGCTTGCAGCACAAGCCCGTGAGCTGGAGCAACTCCTCACGGTCCACGTTGATCACCTCGAGGATCTCCTCCTCCTCCTGCTCGACCCTGTCCCCCCACGAGGTGCTGGTGTCCCTGAGACCACCAGGCAAAGCTGTCGCAGGGGCTAACCCAGTTCCCATGGGGCGAGGGGGCACGGACAGGTCAGGGGTCGGAGGAATGATCTCCTCCGTGGGGTCCACCACCGGTGCCTCCCCCCCCTCCCTGGACAAAGACTGAGACAACGGACCAGTGCCCACCCCCGCGGGGGAGGCCGGGATGGCCGGGTCAGCAGGGGGCTCCTGCGAAGGCCCAGTACCCAACTGCGGGGGCAAAGACTCGGCCTCCCTCACCCGTCGGGCGCCAGAATCCACCTTGACCGGAGGACCCTGACCGCGGCGCGCCTTCGAAACTTTCAAAGGTCGCCGCTGAGGAAGAGGGGCCGCCCCCGCCGCTAACCGCTCCGAGCGCCGCACAGGAAGCCCTGCCTCCACAGGCATGCCCTCATCCACCTCAGCCGCATCAGTAGCCAAGAAGACGAAACGGTTGACGTCCAACACGGGCTCTACTTCCAACAATGGGGAGGTCTCCCGCTTCTTCCTCTTGGACTTGCCACCCTTGGAAGGGACCGTGGTCCATTCCTGAGGTGGCACCACCCGCAACCCACTATCCTGTCGTGACACATCAACCTCCACCACATCAACCCTCTCCTCCCTCCTACCCAAATCCCCTCCCCCTGGTGGCTCCCTCGGTTCAATGGACTCCTCCACCCTAGGGCCCCCTGGCTCCTCCTGAGGGAGAGGGTCCTCCACAACCTCCTCCCGCACAGGAGCCCGAGGTGGGGCGACGGCATCCCCCCCCGGTCCATTGTGTGATGCGGAGGGGCAGCGGGCAAAGGGGTGGCCCAACTCCCCGCAAAGGTTACACCGGATAAGCAAACACCCGGCCGAGGCATGACCCCGTCCACCACAACGGGTGCAGACCTGCTCGGGACAGTTCATGCTCAAATGGCGGAATGAGCCACAGCGGTGACACTCGCGGGGTTGCCCGGGGTAATAGCACAAGATGCGATCCCGACCGAGGAAACCGGCCGAGGGCACGTGCTGCACATTTCCCACCTCACGCAAATGGATCTTACCTTTCCACGACCCGTCCCACACCCCTAGCGGCCCAGCGCCCTTAACCAGGGGTGCGAGGAGCACCGCATGGCGCGACAACCAAAACTGGATGTCCTGCCCTGGGAGCGACTCATTCCGGGATAGGATGGTCACAGGTACCGTCCCCTGGCGAGAGATAGGCACAACACGAAAGTCAGCCCACCCTCCCTGCCCCCTCTGCTGCTGGTATCGGTCCCAGAAAATCTCCAGCCCCCGTCTCAGCATGAAACTAACATCATATTCAATGGTGTTGTTCATGTGGATAAAGGCGTAGAGATCTCCCGGGAGAAACCCCAGCCCCAGGACCATCCTCAAGACCTGTTCCCTGGCTGGAGGGGGCCCCTCCCCAGCCCACCGGATCTGCGCCACGTTGCGCCATCGGACCTCACCCCCTACCCCTCGGAACCCTCCCCCACCTCCTCCCCCTCCTACAGGACCATTCCCCTGGGAACCCCCCCTCCCCCCAGCCCCACCTGACGTCCCCGGAGTGGGGCCCGGCCCCCGCCCTGCCTCCGCAAGGGGACGGGGGGGGGGGGGCCCGACCCCCAGCTCCCAGCCCCTGCCCTCCTTGGTCTTCTCCTGCATCCACCTGCGGGGGACCCTGCTGCTGGTCTGCAGGATCCGCAACCGCCTCACATGGGGCGACCTGAGGACTGGGCAAGGTCAGCTCCGCAAACACAGAATCAGGGATGCTATCCCTTCCGGATCCCTGGGTGCCACCGAGAACCCCCGGATCACCCCCTGCTGCCACCTCCGGCTGCCGAAAGGCAGCAAAGGCCCCTGGAGGGCCTGTCGGGGTCTCCAAAGCTAATTGAAGGGCATCACGGACCTGGTTCTCGGTAACACCCAGGGGACCAGAAAGCCCCCCCAAACCTCCGTCCCGTGTTCCCGACCCAGCGCAAGACTCCTGGGTCTCAGCCACCACTATCGGGGACGGACCCCGCTCCCCTCCATTCCCGGGATCCAGAGGGACCACCCCATCCCCTAACCCCACTGAGAACGGACCCTTCCCCCGATCAGGACCAACCGCTACCTCCTTCCCCACTATTAGACCAGTCGTCCGCTCCCCCTTTCCCTCCACCGACCCACCGTCCGCTACCCCCTGTACAGCTACCGGCAATAAGGCAGGACCTACCCGAGACAGCAGGGCAGAGCCCCCAACAATAACGTCCCCCAAACCTCCACCCCCCTGCCCCCCGTCCCTCCCAGGTCCTACCTTATTGTCGGTGCCAGACGTGGCACAGGAGACCAGAACCTCGTGACCGGCAGCCAGGGCTCCAGCAGCAAGGGCGGACGCCCCCCTGCGAGCCAGGCTTCCCTCGGCCACAGCAACAGACAAGACAGGCAGCTGCACAGCCCGCTCCACGGTCCCAGAATGCAGAGACAGCTGACCAATACTCTTCCCTCCCTGACCCCCTCCGGGGGCCGCAGAAAAGAAAGAGCAGCCCCCATCCTGCTCCTTCCCCCTTCCAGCACCCTTCCGGCCCCAGCCAGCCACCGCAGAAGACGCTGAGCGAGCACCCTGTAGCTTTCTGGGGGCCGGAAGGGCAGCCAAAACAGGGGAATCCTGTCTGCCAGCCATCCCCCTATCAAAACCCTGCACCGGGACTTTAACTGCTGCCGAAGAAGAGCCAGCCCCCGAGGACCATCGGACACCAAACCTCGCTGGGAAAGCAACAATAAATCCTCCACAGCATCACTGCAAAGAGCCGGCATCAGAAGAGCAGCAGACCCATAGTGACTTGCAGACTTCCTGGAAGACCCGGAAATGATGTAATCATCCCGACGGTGGCCATCTTGGGGTTGCAAAGGAGCCGGGGAAAGCCCTGCCAACCGCACTTCCTGTAGAGGAACTTCATCAGCTACACCAAGACACCTGCGGGGACTCCGGCGGCCATCTTGGACACTCTGTTCAGCTGCCACAGACCCAGGGAGTGCCGGAATGGACAGAGACAGAGCCTCGGGAACCGGTTTCTGGCTTCGGTTTTCATCCACCAGCCCTTCCTCCTGATACAGGGATGCAACATCGGTTGTGGGATCCTGTGCAGTACGCTGGGCCAGTGCCCCTCCCCCAACCGCCCCGGGGGCAGCGGACCTCAGAGAACACACTGAAGGAACAGCAGGACATGCCACCATAGCCACCGATGCCTCATCCGTCGATCCATCTTCCACAGTAGCCGACAGGTAAGGAACTCTGGGGTCTGGAACATTATGCACCACTGCCAATGATGATAACCCTTTCTCCACTTTACCCAGGGCAGGCAAGTGTGGGTAACAAAACCTTCTGGGATCCACCGGCCGTCCCACCCCCGGGGGCCCCCCCTGAACTGCACCTAAGGCTGCCCAACGATCATACTGTTGATAAATTTCTGTGAGGGACCCACAACCCTGGGTTTTTAAAGACATAAGCTGTATATACCTGTCTCTCAGGGCCCGCTTCACCCCCTTTCTATAGGTTTTATAGGCCACCCATTCCTCCCCGGGAACGGTGGCCTGCAGGCTCTCCAGGTGGGAGAGCTGGGCTTGCAGCTGGGCCGCCTCCTCCTGGAGACCCCGGAGCCGCCGCACCGCCGCCACGACCTCGTCTGGGGCCCTAGCTGGCTGCTGGAAGGATGGCAGGCCTGACCCTCCGTCCTCATCCTCACTGGAGGAGGTAGAGGCCTCCTCCAGGACCCGAGGCGGAGGGGGGAACCCGCCTCCTCCAGTGCTATACTGCACGGTCCTCCAGGGTCTCCCCAGGGCCTCTCCCTGCCGCCACCCAGCCTCCACACCCTGCCTGGGGA
This sequence comes from Ichthyophis bannanicus, assembly GCA_033557465.1. Lineage (NCBI taxonomy): Eukaryota > Metazoa > Chordata > Amphibia > Gymnophiona > Ichthyophiidae > Ichthyophis > Ichthyophis bannanicus. Next base: position 277,952,270 of record CM066040.1, on the reverse strand, counting down.
GGAGACAGGAGCCTCCTCCCTGGGGTAGCGGGCCCAAACCTCCATACCTGTGGGTCCCTCGGTCCTGGCCAGGTGCAGTCCTACCTGGGGAGTCCCCCTCCCGGGGCGCCGGCTGTTCCAAGCTGCTGGTTCCTCCATCCGAGTTCAGAGAAGGAGGCCCACCAGGCTTGGTAGGCCTCTGGGCCTGGGCCTCTCCTACTGGAGGTGGCCCAGGACCCGACATCCAGGCTCAGGTAGTTGCTAAACCCCGCCCCCTAGCAGGAGCTCTCTGGGAGAGGTCTGCACTCTAGCTCTGCTGAACAGGAACTGAGTGGAGGGACCACTCGTGTGGCAGCAGTATTTGACTGAGTTTGTCTGCCCATAAGTTTTGAATGCCTGGAAGGTATACCGCAAACAGGTGAATTTGTAACTCTCTGGTGAGGGCCCATAGTCGCAAAGCTTCATTGCATAGCGACAGAGAGCCTGTTCTGCCTTGCTTGTTCACATAGAATATACCTGATTGTCAGTTTGGACCAGAACTGTTTTGTTGCTCAGATGGCTTTGAAAGACTTGAATAGCACTGAAAATGGCTCTCAGCTCTAGGAGGTTTATGTGAAGGGAAACCTCCTGTGGGGTCCAAAGATCCTGAGTGGAGAAATTGTGCGAATAGGTCCCCCAGCCCATCTTGGACGCATCTGTGGTCAGGGTGGTCTCACCAACAAAGATCACATGTGCTTGTGTTGTTCTGAAATAGCACTGAGTCATTCATCTCCCTTGCCCCGCACAGGCCATGCCTCCACTACACCCCCATGCTACACAGACGTTCTCATGCTGGGTACGTCTATATATATGGCTTCTAAAATGAGTTAGGGGATGTCACTGCGATTTATACATGTGAATGCCTATTTTCAGATGTTCAACTCACAAATAGGGCTGCTAAAATACCCCCTATGTGCATAAGTGGCCATTTATAAGTGGAAATCACTAAAATGCTATGCATTCTGCATGTTAACATGCATGTAAATCTAGGCAACCCTTATAAAATTACCCTACTTCTGAATTATCCATTATCATCAAGAAACTCAGTTTTAAGATCTCATACAGTCTTATAAACCCGCCTTGTATTCTGTGGTTACTGTTACTGTTTATTGCACCAGTCATAAGTTCGAGCACGACTCATGCATTCATCGCCATACACTTGCTGTAACTTGTCATAAGTCTCTTTGCACCTATCTCTGTTTCTGGCAGAATTAAATGCAAATCCATTGTTCAATTTTTTCACTTATCGTAAATCTGATGAACCTCTTTTACACGATACCAAACATCATGTGATAAAAAGTACAGGTGTGCGGCAGCCACACTACACTCTGCACATGCAGAGCACATAACTAGGTCACTGCATGCTTAATAGCATCGTGGTGCGGCGTACTGTTATATAGCTACACAACAAGTCTCAGTGCTTTTTGATCACACCTCGTATGTACATAACCTCGCACTCCACCCAAACTCTACCCCTGTGCATGCCCACAGTGAAAGTACACATACTTACAGAATTGCAGTCATGTCTTTTATGCATGCAAGCTGCTTGAGTATATAACTAAATTAACCAGATTTATACGCATTATTCTTAAATCAAGTATCTGAATGTACACAAATTGCACCTATGTTATAAAGAATAATGAGCATCTACTTGTCTTTGTAAGACATGTGTGCCAAGCACTGATGCTAGCCCTATGCTCATTGCAAACGTTGACACGCAGATTTGTAAAGAGTGCATGTAAGTTATAATATTTTATAACTTATATGTGGAAATTTAGGCTCTGCATATGCTTTTCCCAAACCCTGCCCCATGGTCACCCATTCTGAAAGAACATGCTATCAGCCTGATGCCCGTACTTCTAGAATAATGATCGCTTAAAGTGTGCATGCAAGTGCCCATCCGTGCATGTAAGTCATGGAAAATACATGATTTACACACATGGATAGTGTGTAATTTTACGCAGCTCATTATAGAATTACCTCCATAGTGTGGATGCACTTCCACCTCCTAATGAGTTGGCGTTAAGTGATCGGCACTATTTGCCAGGGCAAAAGTTACTGTGCAGTACGTAACCATGTGCTGACTTCAAGGCACAGTCTATCCTATTTATTCCCTTCATTCCACAATATACACTTAGTATGCACACTAATTCATACAGTAATTGCTTACCACACTTTATAAAAGTCGCCTTAAACATTAATGCATGAATTTTTGTTTTCACATGAAACTCCATATGTTAATCAATACCAAACTAATAACACCTCAAGTGATAATTTTGGTCAAAACAAATATTTTGACTGCTATTTTGCACAATATTTCAGCGTTCTCATTTTGGGGATGCTATGCATGAGAGAGCGGGTGAAGTGGCTGCTGTATAAAACAATTGCAAATAATGTCAAACAACTGCAAATAACTTTCCAAAACTTATTATAAATGAAATGTAATTAGTATTATGTGGAAATGATCTTTATGTATCAAAATTGTGTAGTCAGCCACATCACATATGACAGTGGTGCATGACATGTAGAGGGGGCAGGATATGGAGAAGGGAATGGCCCAGAGTAGAAACATAGAAATATGACAGAAAAAGACCACATGGCCTATCTAGTCTGTCCTTTCATATCAACAACTACAACAGTCCCCTTTTTTCCTTTAAAGATCATCTGTGTTTGTCCCATGCTTTTTTGAATTCAGATACTGTCCTCATCTCTACCACCTCCACGGATCCACCACTCTTTCCGTAAAGAAATATTTCCACATATCACTCCTGAATATATCCCCTTTCACCCTCATCCCATGTCCCCTCATAGCTTCCCTTGCTTTCAATTGAAAGAGGCTCTCCCCCTGTACATTTATGCCATGGAGGTATTTAAACATCTCAATCATATCACCTCTATCCTGCCTTTCCTCTAAGGTGTACATATTAAGATCCTTAAGTCTGTCCTCATATGCTTTATAATGAAGACCACTAACCATTTTAGTAGCCACCCTCTGTACTGACTCCATCCTATTTATATCCTTTTGAAGATGTGGTCTCCAGAATTGCATACTATACTCTAAATGAGGTTCAACCAAAGATTGTATGAGGCAATATCACCTCCTTTTTTCTGCTAGCCATTCCTCTCCATATGTTTATGTTTTATGTTTATTCGAATTTGATATACCGCTCAGACCAAAAAGGTATCAGAGCGGTTTACAATACCACATCATTTAGTGAAAAAGAAAAGAACGCCAATTATAAGATAGGACAGAGTAGAGTAAGGAAACAGTCAAACAGATGAGAGGAGAGAGACATGGAACAGCACATTACAGCACATTACCCAGATAGATAAGCAGGACATCAAACTAGCCTCCAGACACCGACGCCACGGACCAACACCTAAGGGCCACGCATCCTTCTAGCTTTTGCCGTCGCCTTTTCTACCTGTTTAGTTACTTTGAGATCATCAGACACAACCACGCCTAGGTCCCGCTCTTCTTTAATGGACAAAAGTACTTCACCCCCTATACTATATTGCTCCCTTGGATTGCTGCAGCCCAAATGCATGACCTTACATTTTTTAACATTAAATCCCAGCTGCCAAATTCTAGACCATTCTTCAAGCTTAGCTAGATCCCTCCTCATGTTATCTATACCTTCCTGGGTGTCTACTCTATTGCAGATTTTGGTATCATCCACAAAGAGACAAACCTTACCCGACAGCCCTTCCGTTTTATCACTAACAAAGATGTTAAATAGAATCGGACCAAGGACAGATCCCTGGTGCACACCACTGGTAACTCCTTCTCCTTAGAGTGAGCTCCATTTACCTGTACTCTTTGTCGCCTCCCACCCAACAAATTTCATAGTAGGCCATGGATGTGGCAGAGTCAAGTCAAGTGGGTGGCCCAGATGTGTTGGTATGCCCAAGAAGGGATGTGGAGGGATCCATGGCAGGGTGGGTGGGCTGGAGGAAGGGGCCACATGCTGCCACAGACACCTGTCCTAAGCATGGGGCCACCTGTGCGGCAGCCTTACCACCCCATGGTGACAGAAACAGGCCTGGGACCACATCCGCAGTGCCCGATGGCTGACATGCATGCCTTGTGCAGCTAGACGGTGGTGTGCTGGGGGTACCATGTGTATGCAACACACCATGCACATGTCCCACCCCCCCAAGACAGCCACCATGTGTGCGGCACTGGCATCGTGCAATGGGCAGGTGACACTGCACCCTTGGCATATCTCAGCAAAAATATTGGCGGAGTGGGCCTCGAACCCCCGGACCCAGAGGCTGTCCCCATACCAGCAGCCCACGATGGAACACTGCTGTGACTAATGTCCCAGGCAGGCAATGTGCATGATACACAGAGGCATGGGCCAGCCATACATGGTGTGGAAATGCACAGGCCCGTGGCAGCTGCTGCACATACCGCAGCAGGTGCTGACATGTGCATTGAGTGGTATGGGCATATGGCTCAGGCATTCATGCAAAGTAATGTATATGTCGGCTGCTATCCATTCATCATCATCCTCTAGCATTGAAATAACTTTATGTAATTTGTAATGCCTTGACATTCTAAAGTTGAAAAATGTGAAAAATCATAAATAGACAACACAAAAACACCAAATAGCACGGTTTGTGGAATAATTGCATACTGCACATGCTCTGTTACACTTAATTGCTCATATTATTGCTCATCACAAATGCCCTACGCATTCATGCATAGCATCCCCATAACGGAGACGGCAGAAATATGTAACATACGCAGAACAGAATCACTATAAATTCTACATACAAATATATTTGATTAAAAACAATATATTAAACAAAAATCAAGCTTACTTGAGAGAATGACTAATTGCATTCTTGTCGAAAAAAACACTACTTTTCAAGCGTACGATAAATTTAGCAAATTTTATTAAACTCTTACTTCAAGTTCTTTTATCGGTTCTGCAGGTGAACATATCACAGAACTGTTTGCAATGCATTCATTCTACATTTGTTCCTAATAAAATATTGCGTGATTGAATTGTTTTATGCGTGATTTAATATGACCTGAGGCATAAAATTTGAGCGTACCCATTTCGGGGACGCTATGCACAAGTATGAAAATTTAGTTTTAGTTTCAAATAAAATAGATTGACAAATTGAATGTTTATAAATTGTAAAATATTGAAACTTATCAGCTTAGTGAAATTCCTTCAAATCAGACACAGTAAGTTCACGTCCTTCCACAAATTTCTATTTATTTTATCTCTTCTGTATTTTTTTGGGACTTGAACTCCCTTCCCAGCCTCAAGAAGATAACCCAAAGCAGTGTAGAAATTAATTATTTTGTAAGGATCTTTTCAAGACCCTCACTAGTTCAGCATGTTGCTATGATCAGGAGCACACCTTCTTAACCTAATTAGAAGATGCATACCATTCCAATGTAACTTTCCCTTTAGGGATGGATGCCTTAGTCCTGCTTGCTCTTATATACCTTCAGGAGATCCTGTGTGGTGTGGTATATAGAAGTGGCTCTCTCTTAGATCATAGATTATTTTGTTACAAGTGTAAAGTCTCCCTTTGATCTTTAGTTTGTCTGGGCCCGATACTGAGGTGGGCAAACGGCGGCGCATAACCTGCCTGCCAACCCCCTAACCCTGATATTCACTTCCGCGCCGACGGAAGTGAATATCTGGGTTAGCTCGGATGCTCCGGCAGCCGCAGAGGCTAAACGGGAAGCTGTGATTTCCGTTGCTACCCGCATAGCCTCTGCGTATTAAAGATAGGCAAGGTTTTTTCTCACCTAACTTTAAGGCACAGAGGGCTACGTGGGTAGCAACGAAAATCGCTGCTACCCGTGTAGTCCCTTCCTCTGCCCCCACTCTGCCCTGGAATGCCCCTAGCACGCCCCGATGCTATGCCTGAGTCTGTACATCAGGCTTCATCCCTGACCCATTTTAAATCTATGCTAAAAGCTCACCTCTCTGAGGATGCTTTTGGATCCTGATCTGTTTAATCTCCTTTGTGTCTCCTTACCCTTCCCTAGTTGTCTCCTTCTTCTTAGCTGTTGTCTTGTCTGTCTTGACTTGATTGTAAACTCAAACAAGCAGAGATTGTCTTTACATGCATCTGTACAGTGCTGCGTACGCCTTGCAGCACTATATAAATGATCAGTAGTAGTAGTAAAGAAACATTTACACTATCGGAGGCTCTGAAAGATGCCTTTGAATCATTAAGTTACTGATTATCTGCTGTATATGTTGGATAGACTATTATAAACAATTAACAATGGTAACAATGCTGAATGTGCCCTTCATTTATTTTGTTGATACTGACCATCTAGCACTATGACTTGGCTCTGTGAGTTAATTGGTTTTTATGGTTTATTAATGCCATTTCAAGTTAAGATAAATTTGTTCAGCTATATTCCAGTAGTTCAAAGCAGAAAATCCTAATCAAAAGTTTGAATGTTCTCTTCGCTGGTTGCAGTTTAGCATTCTAGTGAACTTATTGCTCCCCCAGGCATGTCTAGCTTGCAGAACTTCTTTGCTGGAAAATGGTCAATTTAAAATTTTCAAAGCTATGCATATTCCAATTCAGGACACAAAGGGGCATGTTTACTAAACTGCGGTAACGTAGCAGCGGCTACGTTAAAGCGCGTTATGTAACATTAAGGCGCGTTAACGTAACGTTAACGTGCCTTAACATTACATAACGCGCCTTAACTTTCCCAGCCACGGTAAGTCCTGCTGAGGGTGGAGAGAGGGTGGAGAGAAGGGGTCAATGGGCGGGGAGTGGGCGGGGAGAAGCCCCTTCCACACTAATGCGGAGAAATTAAGGGCTGAATCCTAACGCAACTGAAAACCTGGCGTTAGCACACGTTTGCAAGAGAGATAAACCATTTCAGTGTCAGCAATGTACAGCATAGGCAGGGAGCTCAAGCAAGGTGATAGTAGTGCTCCATTTGCAGCAACAGCATAGTGCCCTGGTATGAAAGGCCACTATGATGATGGCGCAAATGGGGCATGGGGGCTGCAGGCGGGACATGCAGTGGGGGCTACTGGGGCACAGGGTGGACTAGGCGGTTGCCGAGGTGGCACATAGAAATGCAGAAAATGGAAACCAGCAAGACAGCAACTGACCAGGGACAGACATGCCCACGAGTCTGTGTCCCACAGTGTCCCATCCAGGAGACATTACCCAGCAGGCACCCCAAGGGGCGCATAACATTGACAGGCAGTACCGGGGGAAGCGTGGGCATCTATGTAGGTACCCCAACCCCAGAACCCACACCTTAGGCAGCCACCTACCTGCCCCCTGGATGGCCTGGGATGGCGCACCACCAGCACCGACAGCATATGGTCATGGCGGCATGGCAGAGGGGGTGGGTGATTGCACTGGAGGGAGCAGTGGCACCCGCCTGCAGTGGATCTAGGCCATGCCCTGTACCAGTATGTGGTGTGCAGTGCAACAGAAGAGGTCTGGCCGAGGAATGTAAGGGTAGCACCAGGGACCACTATGCTGCTGTGGCAACAGTGTGGTGCCGTACACTCAACCAGCATGTCCAAGAGCAGAGGGTCAGAGGTTCAGGTCCCATCTGTGGATCTTGCAGAGCATCTCCCCATAGTTTTAGTCCATAATGCAGCCACAACAACAACATGGGCAAACCCCAATGCAGTGGTGCACAGGGGTACGGACACCCACTCACAAGGGCTCCCCTATACACAGCTCCATGGAGTGTCAGGCTGTTGGCCCCAGCACAGAGCTGCAGTTATCACCTGAGCACTACTACTACCCCCTGCACAGATTAGCAATGTCAGCACTGTGATCAGGACCAGTGCAGCGGGTAAGGTTGTCAACCACCTCCATCTCTGCACAATGCTGAGATAGGTGTGGGAGTGTGCATATGTCTCTCCATTGTTTTGTGTCTGCCAACACCTCACTGAGCCCACATTGCTCACACTGCTTCCAGCGTTAGACTGCAAATGTGCATAATGAGGAGCAAGGTATTGTGGGTATGGCCCAGACAGGGCGGATTGGCCGGGATGCATCTGCACAGGGTGGAGGGCAATGGCTGGGACACTGCAGTGCTCAACCACCAGCTGCATGGACAGGGTGGCCACAGCATGTCACGCTGGGGGGGGGGGGGTCACTCTCACTCTGACCGAGCAGTGACCATGGCATGTCTATGTTCCCACATAGAGACACACATTATTTGTTTCCATTGATAACTGTGTGTTTCTGGTTTTGGGGCCCAATCATGGAGATACCTGGTTGGTGTCCGTGCTGTGTATCCTACCTCTGGGTGCACAGGGTTCCCCTGTGAGCATGCAGTATGGACTGGTTAGTGGGCTGTCTTCAGTTCGCCTGTGCTTGGTGGGAACACCTTGTAGGATGATGCAGGTGAAGTCTGACTGTGCTGTCTGTTGATGAATGGCAGACTATTGGTGTGGAGCAGTTGAGCCTACCCCATGCATCATTGCTGGTCTGCAATGGTCACAGGTATGGCACTGGCCCAGTAGCCCTGGAGGGCTGTCATCCACCAGCAGGACTGTGGTTGCTGGTACTGCAGCCATTCTGCAGGGTGCAGGCACCTATCCCACCATACTCTCATCTACAAAAAGGGTGATTGAGGCCCCTTGGGGTATATAGTGCATACCACTTAGACCCATAGTAGCAGTGCTACATAGCCCTCATGCGAATCTAGACACCCCACTGCCCTGATAACAGGTACCCATGGCAGCCAGACCTTAACACCGGGTACGCACTAATCTAGGTGGTGTCCGTTCCCACAGAGCCACATGTGACTGAAGAACACAGCTGGAACAGATGTATCTTTGGTTACACTGCTGGGAACACCTGTCACACACTGGCACTGCTGGGGATGTGCAGCAAGACCTATCTCTAGCAGCACATGTACTGTGGACCTAGTGCTGGGCGCCCATCCTATCCCTCAAGGTGAACACGGAACCTGCACAATGGCATGGTCTGTAGCTACTCTGTGCCAGTATCACGCACTGTCAGTCCGTATTACCACGCTGCAGTACCAGGGAGTTGCAGACCCCATTTGGTGGTCAGCTGTAGGCCGCTGTTCTGCATGTGCAATGCATCATGGGTGCTGGTGGGGTTACCCTATCCTGGCACACAGAGCAGACGGTTTGTGCAGTGACCTGCAGTCCTTCTCTACCCAGCCATTGTTGTGCAACAGGCCACAGAGGTATAGCCTACTGGTTAGTACACTGACGTTCTAGGTGGAGGTCATGGATTCAATTCCTCATTGTTCTCTCCTGTCCAAGGCAGGTATTTTGCTTGCCTGTGACAGTCATATCTTTGCAGATCCGTGCTGCCAGCCCATAGTACCCTCACCACAGTTGCCATCAATACCTATAAGGCGTTATAAGGTTCCAAATAAGGCACCTTATTAGGCATGTTACAAGGCTCCTTATTAGGCACAGTACAAGGCACGTTACAAGGCACCTTATTAGGCACAGCACAAGGCACTTTATAAGGCACGTGCCTTGTACTGTGCCTAATAAGGTGCCTTATAATGTGCCTTATAACGCGCGTTACCTGACACGGCTTGCCATAATGATGCCCCGCCCACGCCTTTATATGGGCATCTGTATCCTTACCTAATGCAAATGACATTACCGCAGTTTAGTAAATATGCCCCAAAGTCTATTCTTCAATAAGCAACTCTCTCATATTCTGAAAATTCTGGTTTCTAACTATGAAAAGAATTAACAAACAGGAAAAGCACAAAGTTATTCAAGCAAGGGAGTCAAATAATGTTTTCTGTTTAATGATTAATCATCTGATTTATAAATTCTGAACAAAACAAGTGCACTATGGTTACTTCGCTCTTAAATAAAAGGTGAACTACCAACTGGATTTATTATCCCTGAATCCATTTGTTGCCTTAGCACGCAGGCTCATAATCTGTCTATCTCTTTGTGACATCAGTTCATTGCACTGCAATATGCTGCTTTACTTTGCTCCAAAAAGAATAAAAAGACATCTTTTCTGAAAAATAGAAAATGGTTATTTAACTTTAATTTCACATGTTTGAAGTAGTCAAGAATTGAAATTCTGAGAAAATATTGCTCAAAGTCTTTGAGAAGAGTCTGAGCTAGTTCTGGCCTCGGGGCATTTATGTTTTTCGCATATTTAAACATGGAAAATTAGGTCTTCAGGAAATCCTATGAAACCAAATATCTAAAATAACGGAAGTGGAAAGGTGTTAAGCTTTACATTAATTGAGCTTGTCAAAATGGTTTCACCTTGGAAGAAGGAACCCACGTGGCCTTTGGAGATCATAAGACAAAGTTTAGATAGTGCATGGCGATCAGAAATGAAACGAGATCGGGTCATACACAATTCCGATGGTATTTTATAAAACTTCTGCTAAACGTGGAGCTCTATCTAAAACAGTGCAAGAGTTCACATAATATGCCAATACATGTAATCAGAGGACCCATTTTGCAGAACTGTATAGCTTCTGGGTTGCCAGGAGTCCGCATTGACTCAAAGGCACACATTGCATTGCATATGGGGAAAAAGCAACAGAGGAAATTTAGCAACTTACATGTTTAAGTGCCAGCACTTTCAGCATATGTGTAAATTGCATTTTACAAGCCACAAACATATTTATGCAAACTATTTTACAAACCTACACATAGAAATATCAGCAATTAACTACAGAGGGCAAGGAGGAAATAAACAGGGAGTTTAGGAGGATAACCCCCTTAATCCCTCCTGGCCAAAACAAAAACTTTCAAACCTTATATGTGCCAGAGAGCAGCTATAAATCCCAACATGGACAATTTTGGTTATACACATGAATTTCCTATGGGCCTGATGCAGAGACACAAATAGCGGGGTTGGACGTCCTAGTAGGACATCCAACCCCTGCTCTGGCCCAGAACTCAATCCAGAGCCCAGCCCTCCATGCACATACTGACGGGTAGTGTGGGGAGCGCTGGATGGAGAGGGAGGGAGAGGTATGGAGGAGGGGAGTGGGCAGAGTGGGGGGTGGGCTGAAGTATCTGGACATACAGGGCCTATTCAGGTCACAGCCCTATACGTCCGGCGTGAGAGAGATAGATGTGGGACTTATTCAGAGGTGGAATAAGTCCCACCGACTGCAGGGTTTGGGCCAGGCAGCCCCACTGTCCCGGCTGGGCAGATGCAGGGGTGTCCCCACCACCCTATCCCAGCCCTGGCTGCCCGCGCTGAGGGATGGGTGGCGTGGAAATGAGGGTTCCCTTCATTGTGGTATTTCTGTGCTCCTGCTGGGCTTCCCAGTGCCTTGGCGTTGGGATGCCATGGCACCAGCACACCAGCAGGAGCATAAGGTGGACTGGACAGGCTGTAGGGAGGACGTCCTGTGCCACTGAATCAGGGCTATGCCAGGCCATCTAGCTCCCGAGATTATACAATCAGGTGAAATTGGGGCCGCCCATATTTTGGACGCCCAGACATGCTCCTATTGGAATTGGGCTCCACATGAATGTGTAATACATGGGTATATTTTTGACTCATCCAGGTCATGCCTGAACCACACTCATGACACATCCCATTGCAATTTCTGTGTATTATAGACATACATATGTAAATTTAGCCCTTTCTGAAATTTCCATTTACATATGAATGCCATTTGTACATGTCAATGCCAGATTTTACATGTGTAAATTGTGAATAAGGCTTCTAAAATAATTCCCCATGTGTATCAACATTTTTGAATAAGTCTCATGTTAATCTAATACAGGGGTCTCAACCCAATCTTTGGGACACATGTAGCTAGTCAAGTTTTCAGGATACCCACAATGGATATGCATGAGAAAGATATGCATACAGTGGAGGCAGGGCATGCCAATGACTCTCACATATATTCCTTGTGCTTATCCTGAAAAGCAGACAGACTAGGTGTGTTCTGAGGGCCGGGTTGAGAACCCCTAGTCTAATAATAGGTATTACAATCTGCAATGAATGCACAGTGAATATGATGGAAGCAGATGGAGTACTATTGATACAGGCAATATGTTCATTTATTGTATAGAATAGATATACTGACTAAGGAGGATATCAAGGTCATTGAAAAAGGAGGCACAGACGAGACCAGAGTTGAGCAGCAATAGGAAAAGATATATCTGTACAGATTACAAAGATTCTTCTCTTTTGTAACAAAAACATCTCCGTTTTGAAGACATTCAGAAAATTAGAGTGAGAAACTGAAAATAGGATAGAAAGGGAAAGATCACGTAGAGAGTCAAAGGTGATCTACAAATAAATAAAATAAGAAAGAAGGGTAGCTGCGTTTGAAGGTTAATATGAAATGTTTGAAGAGAATGATTAGACAGAAAAAAGCAAGCAGCTGAGAATGCCGTCCCAGGGGACACCACAGAGAAAACATCTTGGTGACAAGGAAAGGAAAATGACATCAAATTGAGCCCAGCAGGGAAGATGTTTTAAAACACAAACAAAATGCTGAAGACAAACCATGAAGAAAAGGATATTCATCATAAACAAAACTAAGCACAAAGAGAAATCTTACTCATGGTAGTCAAAAAGTTACTTTAGGCCCCCTTTTATCTGCTGCATTGTCCATTGTATTCCTAAGGGCTGTGTGGTAGATGACTCGAGCTAAGTTTTAGTAAAAAGGGCCCTTACAAAATAGATGAGCTGTGACCAGGGCAGAAAACACTAGTATAGGACATACAGACCAAGAGGTAATAAAGGACCACTTTGCTGATAAATGAGTTGCAAATGTGATAATAAATGTTGTGTTCAGAAGGATGAGTGCTGCAGATTTGATGGGCTCAGGCAAATCATTAGAAGTAAAGTGATGACTGCCACAGCTGTGGGCGACATTTTTAAAGCCATTAATGACAAACATTTCTTTCAAAGAAATACCTTGTCAATCTGTATCTTTTTGTCCTTGCTCCCTACCTCCAGGATCAACTCCCCCATGATAGTCAACATTCACTTTCTTGATCTGTTTTCATTTACAATCCTGAACCCATTTTTACAATCTCACTTTTAACTAACAAATGTACAAAAAACAGTCAACCAGCACGTTGTAAGAATAACTTATTTATTTGTTTATTCGATATAATATACCCATCATAGTCAAACAATATAAGACTAATCCAACAGAGCATAAAACAATCACATAACATAACAAGACAATATCAGGAAGCAGTTACAAATTGGAACAGGAAGTAATTGAGAGAGACAGGAAACTGATATACTGTACGTCTGCCAATAAATGGCATTTAACGGTGATGATCTGAAGGAAATGAAACAAATCTCAGTGAAACAGAAAGATGTATTAGGGCAAACTGACAAACTAAAGAGTAGTACTGAAAGAACTCAAAACTGAAATTGCTGACTTATTAGTAGTATGTTTTATAATCTCTATTTAAAATAGTCTAGAGCACCTGAAGACCAAAAGGTGGTCAGCCTAATACCACTTTTTTACAAAGGGTTTCAGGGGTGATCTGGAGCATAAAATAAAACACTGAAATGCAAAGGGTTACTGTCTCCTCACCTCCTCCTTTCAGTGGAATTTAATGACAGATGCAGACAGGACCTGTGTGATGTACTGTAAATTGTCACTGTATCCCACATTTTGCTTTGATATAGAATGACATACATTATGCAGACAACCCAGAGCCTAAATGAGTATGTACTCATTAAACCAAATGTAACTGCATTATCCCTTCATACAGCTGACAAAGAGAGTATAGTTCTTGAAAGCTTGTCAAAAATATATTAAGTTAGTCCAATAAAAAGGGATCACCTACAACGTGTTTGTTGACCTTTATTTGCACAGTGGTGATCTGGGAAACTATAGACCAGTGAGCCTGACATCAGTGCCTGGCAAAACGGTAGAAATGATTATAAATAACAAAATTACTGAACATATAGGTAAGTCATGGTTTAATAGGAAAAAACCAACATGGATTTAATATTTTTGGAGGCATGAATAAATCTGTGGATCCAGGCAAGCCAGCTGAGGTGAAGGCACATTTTAGCCACAATCTGGGATGCCCAAGTCATAATGTCTGAAATTCCATGGAAGGGGCAGCAGTGAAGGTGGGCACGTGTAAGTGTTTTCTAAAATCAGCACTTCTGTGCCCTAAAAGATAAATGTTTCTGTCAGATAGAAAAGAAACGGGAATGTGCAAAATGATACCCCAGCCGCATGCAAGATTCAAGGAGATTTTAGAAAGTTGAATGTGTCCGATATGGACAGCTGCAGGCCCAGCAACACAGACATGTCCGTGATGGTAGCTCTAGCCACCTACACATCCCAGTCTGACATTTTGCAAGCAGAGACGTGCAATGGCATGGCAGTCAAGAAAAAGGTCTGTTTATTGATCTGCATGCTCTTTTGGAGTGATAAGAATTACCGGAGGAGTGAGAGGGCCTTCTCATTTTCTCTGTACAGGCCTTTGATGCTGTACAAGCACTTTACAGATGCCTGTTTGTGCCCAGGGTGGGTATAGACATGGACATATCTACTGCCAAAACCAAACATAGAACACCATTCTACAATTGGGTACACACACGTATCTTTCTGGGAATGCCCCAGGCACGCTTCTGGCATACCTCCATGCAAACAGATATGATTGCACCAAACACATGTAAACTTGGGGTATTCTAAAATGACTCTTGGGATGTCAATGCAATTCAAACATCTGAATGGGTGTCTTCTGATATGGGAATCACAAACAGCGCTTTTAAAATGATTCCCATAGGAGGTCATTCCAGAACACGAATAAGGGGTTTGTACGTGTGGCATGGACATTTATGTGCTGAAAACGACCCCGACCATATTCTGAAACACTGCTGTCGTGCACATCCATGGCGCTAGAACGGGGATCTCAGAATGTGCCCAGAAGGGGCAGAACAGGGCGTGGTCAGCCACAGAGATGTGTATAATGTATTCTGGAAATGCCCGTGTATGTTCTGTGATATCTCCACAGACGTCCCCGTTATTTCTGCTGAAACATGGTATAGATGATCCGGGGTTTATTTTCCTTGACGGCTGGGACTTGTGACTGATGTCATTATCACAGCCAATCGGTAACAGCCTTTGGCTATAATTGAGAACTTTTGATTTTCAGCGTCCTTCTTTGGCGATCACTTCTACAACTCAGCGGGAATACACTTGAAACAGGGTCCTTTCAGGGTCCCGAAACATGCATGCCGTGTGCAGCATTTAACCCGACGTCATGGTGAAGTGCATTTGCTTCGCCGTGGATTAAGATAAGTGTTGCCTCACACTATCTTATTTTTACAAGATAGGTGTTTATACAGCACTTTATTTGAATAAAAAGGGTTTCTCCGGACATTGAGCAGAGAGTTCTCTCCCTCTTGCTCCGGTCTGTTGGTCCCGACAAAAAAAATACGGGGTAGCTTGGCAGTACTGTTTTCACTAATGACTTTCTTTGTTTGCATTAAGAAACATGGAATAAGGACAGGACTTAGAAAACATTCTACTGTGCTCATAGTGTTTATTCTGGCTATGCTGAAATGTGCTGTTTGTGCTAAAAGAGCTAATCCAGGGGACCCTAACAAATCCTGTGTCCTGAAAACTGGGACTGTTGATGGAAGAATAGTAGGTGAGAGAGTCTGGAAACAAATCATGTTGGAGTGAGAAAAGGAGATCATATGTGTAGTCCTGGAATGTCATGCCATTATGGTATAGCAGCTGTTAGTCATAGATGTGGTTGGCAGGATGATGTCTTTTGTGACTGCAAGTGAGACTGTGTGGTTTGGGAATAGCATGGGAGGATCTGGTGTGCTGCTCTGCAATTCAGGAAGACTATGAATGTCTGGCCGGTACCTGGATCATATGGATGGCCGCAGTGTCACCAGATGCCAATGTGATAGGACAGCTATATATCAGCTGTGCCAGGCACTGGTGGGAGACATGACTGATGTTGTGCCAACATCCCTCAGATTGTGCCATGAGATCTACATCCTTCCCCAGTCCAGGATCTATGCAAGCTGTGAGAGTGGTGATATATCTAGAGGCTGGCTACCAAGTGATGATGGTATAGGGATCCCTCCTCCTATGCCCACACAGGCCTGACCAGGGGAGCAGTGCCACAAATCAAACTATGGGAAGGAAGACAGGAAGTAATTGAGAGAGACAGGAAACTGATATACTGTACGTCTGCCAATAAATGGCATTTAACGGTGATGATCTGAAGGAAATGATACAAATCTCAGTGAAACAGAAAGATGTATTAGGGCAAACTGACAAACTAAAGAGTAGTACTGAAAGAACTCAAAACTGAAATTGCTGACTTATTAGTAGTATGTTTTATAATCTCTATTTAAAATAGTCTAGAGCACCTGAAGACCAGAAGGTGGTCAGACTAATACCACTTTTTTACAAAGGGTTTCAGGGGTGATCTGGAGCATAAAATAAAACATTGAAATGCAAAGGGTTACTGTCTCCTCACATCCTCCTTTCAGATAGCAGATGTCTACAGATCGACATATGCCATGATGGGACAGGTGTAGCTGCTATGAGAAATGCCAGTACCCAGATATGTGGGAATCAGATGCCATAGCAAGAAAGCCCTACCACAACTACTACTACTGATCATTTGTAATACACTACAAGGTGTACACAGCACTGCACAGACACACATAAAAGATGGTCCCTGCTGAGCAGAGCTTACAATCTAATCAAGACAGACAACACAGCAACTGTGGACAGGATACGTCTAGGGGGAATGGTAAGGTAACACAAGGAAGAGTAGGCGGATCAGATCCAAAGGCGGCAGCAAAAAGGGGCATAAAGAGGACTGGTATATGGTCTAGGATACAGCAGTAGTCATTTCTCATTGATATTTATGTCTAGTGTACATCAGCAAACTCTGTCAATATGAAGGGCAGCTCAGGAGATGCACGTTTTTAGTGTGGCGTTTGAAGATGATATTGCCTTTCTAATAAGTCTCTGGTGAGACTTAATTTGAAGTGGCATTTTGGAAAGGACATCCAAGTGCAATCTGGGATGTCCAGGGCAAAGCATCTAAAAAAATGCCAGGCATGTTTTCGTTTTGGCCCGATTTTAGAAACATGGACATTCCTGAAATGGACAGACACACCAGTGGGCGCATTGATGTCCCCGCTATAAAAGCTTGAGGCAGAGACATCTATCCTATGATGAATGCATGTCAATACAAGCTATTTTGCATGCGGGTACATGCATCAGCATTCCAAACTGAAAACAAGTATTCTTGTTTTTCTGCAGTTTCCTTATCATCATGAACAGTATAGAGGTTATCCGAATACCTTATTCTCTATGTCCTTCACATGTCTTGACAGCAGAACGCATGCTTTTCTGATGCCTATTCATGCTCTAGAGCAGGAATAGATATGGATGGTCCTATTAGTGAGTGGTGATATGCTCACTGTTTCTGACATTGGGTGTGTATGTCCATGTTGCCTGTAAAGCCCCGGTCACTCCTCTGTAATTTCCCTTCACGACTTGGACATCCTTGTGCTGGGAACGTCTATAGACATGACTTCTAAAACAGCTCCATGGGCATCTCTGTGATTTATTGTAGATGCCTGCATGGCTAGTTTCAGACATCCAAAGCAGGAATAAGGTTTCTAAAATAACCCCCTTGGTGTACCATGCGCAATTCTGATTGAGAAGTAACAAGGTATATTAACAAGGTATATCAACAAGGTATATTAAACGTATTAGGTACAATTTTATTAGTATAAGTATCCATAGCAACCCTTAGTAAGTAAAGAACTTAATCTAAACACAAGCTTAAAACTAAGATGCAGACAGCAGTCCAGCAGCAAGATGGGGGCTTTCCAGTCTATTGAATTGAGTGTCACATGTATGATTTTCTCCCAGTTGGTGAGAGGTCTTACGTGTGCACTAGGTGCAAGGAGCTCTTTGCTCTCAGGAAACGAGTCCGTTCTCTAGAGGCTAGAGTAGCATACTTGGAAGACATAAGAAAGACAGAAAGGTACATAGATAAGACCTATAGGGATATAGTCCTGAAGTCACACCTCCAGTCTGGCAGCATCCCTGTTGCCATGGAGAAGAGAGGTCACATGACAGGAGAGCATCACCCTGGTGTGGCAGGAAGTGATCCTGTAACTAGGACCTGTCCTCCAGGTGATGTAAAACCCTCTCGCACCGAGGAAGTTTCTCCAGGGCCATATGCCCATGAGGGAAGGGTTAGGACAGCCGTTATAGTTGGTGATTCAATCATTAGGCATGTAGATAGCTGAGTGGCTGGTGGACTTGAGGATCGCCTGGTTACATACCTGCCTGGTGCGAAGGTAGCGGATGTCACGTGCCACCTAGATAAGGTCTTAGATAATGCTGGGGAGGAGTTTGCTGTCTTGGTACATGTCGGTACCAATGACATAGGAAAATGTAGTAGGGAGGTTCTGGAGGCTAAATTTAGGCTTTTAGGTAGGAAGTTGAAATTCAGAACTTCCAGGGTAGCATTCTCCGAAATGCTTCCTGTTCCACGCGCAGGACCCAAAAGGCAGGCAGAGCTCCCGAGTCTCAATGCGTGGATGAGATGATGGTGCAAGGATGAGGGTTTTGGATTTGTTAGGAACTGGGGAACATTCTGGGGAAAGGAGGGGCTCTTCCGAAGTGATGGGCTACACCTCAACCAGGATGGAACCAGGCTGCTGGCATTAACCTTTAAAAAGGAGATAGAGCAGCTTTTAAACTAGATAATAGGGGAAAGCAGACAGTCACATAAGAACGCATGGTTCGGAAGAATGTATCCTTGAAGGATACTACCAAAAGCAGAGACATTCCAAAAAAGAGTAAGGAAGCCCAAATGCCCTCGAGTATGGAGCAGACAGAGCTTAAAGATCCCAAATTACCCATGCCTACCAATAGTCAAATTAATATGAATAAAATACAGTCTCTAAAATACTTGTATGCAAATGCTAGAAGTCTAAAAAATAAGATGGGAGAGTTAGAATATATAGCACAAAATGAGAGGTTAGATATATTTGGAATCTCAGAGACATGGTGGAAGGCGGACAACCAGTGGGACACTATGATACCTGGGTACAAACTATATCGTAATGATAGAGCTGATCAAATTGGTGGAGGGGTTGCACTCTATGTTAGAGAGGGCATTGAGTCAGAAAGGATTAAAGTTTTGCAGGAAACAAAATCTGCTGTAGAATCTCTATGGTTTGAAATTCCATGTAAAAAGGGGAGGCAATGGCAGTGGGGGTGTACTATCGACCTCCTGGCCAGAATGAACATATGGATGATGAAATGCTCAAAGAAATCAAGGATGTACCAAAAGCTTCAGCACAGTATAATAATGGGTGATTTCAATCACCCCGGTATTGACTGGGTCAGTGTCACGGCAGGACATGCTAGGGAGATAAAGTTCCTAGAAGAAATAAATGACTGCTTCTTGGAGCAGCTGGTTCATGAACTGACCAGAGGGGATGCCATATTGGACCTAGTCCTTAGTGGAACACCAGATCTGGTGCAAGAGATAAGGGTGTTGGGGCCACTTGGCAATAATGATCATAGCATGATCGTGTTTGATTTAATTAGTGGAGGAGGGATAGTAAGGAAATCCACAGTACTACCATTTAACTTTCGAAAGGGAGACTATGATAAAATGAGAAAAAGAGTTAAGAAAAAACTAAAAAGGAGCAGTTGCAAAGGTTAAAGACTTACATCAAGCTTGGGTGTTGTTGAAAAATACTATCTTGGAAGCCCAGACCAGCTGTATTCCACGCTTTAAGAAAAGTGGAAGAAAGTCCAAAAAACTGCCAGCATGGTTTAAAGTGAGGTCTGAGAGGCTGTTGTTGCCAAAAAAACATCTTTCAGGAAATGGAAATAAGAGTCAAACAACGAAACCTGGAAACAGCACAAGCACTGGCAAGTTAAATGCAAGGCATTGATAAGGCAGGCAAAGGGAGAATTTGAAAAGAAGCTTGCTGCGGAAGCAAAAACGCATAATAAAGACTTTTTCAAGTACATTCGTAGCAAAAAACCTGTGAGAGAGTCAGTTGGTCCATTAGATGATAGAGGGGTTAAAGGGGCACTAAGAGGCGACAAGGCAATAGCGGAGAGACTGAATGAATTCTTTGCCTCGGTCTTTACTGAGGAAAATGTATGGATGTTACCCATGACTGAAGTGGTATTTAAAGATGCGGAAGAATTGAAGGAAATAGCGATACATCGGGAAGACGTATTACAACTATTAGATAAACTGAAGAGTAGCAAATCACCTGGGCCGGATGACATACATCCAAGGGTGTTGAAGGAACTGAAATATGAGATTGCAGACCTGCTATTAGTAATCTGTGAACTATCATTTAAATCATCTGTAATACCTGATGAATGGAGGATGATGAACGTAACACCAATTTTTAAAAAGGGCTCCAAGGGTGATCCGGGAAACTACAGACCGGTGAGCCTGACGTCAGTACTGGGAAGAATGGTAGAAAAAATCATAAAGATTGCTGAATATGTAGATAGTCATGGCTTAATGGGAGACAGCCAACATGGCTTTAGACAAGGAAGATCTTGCCTTACTAATCTTTTATGTTTTTTTGAAAGTGTGAATAAACAGGTAGACAAAGGTGAGTCAGTTAATATAGTGTATTTGGACTTTCAGAAAGCCTTTGACAAGGTCCCTCATCAGAGACTTTTGGAAAAACTAAAGATTCATGGGATAGGAGGAAGTGTACTATGGTGGATCAGGAACTGGGTAAAAGATAGAAAGCAGAGGGTAGTGCTAAATGGCCAATTTTCCCAAAGGAGAAAGGTAAATAATGGTGTACCCCAGCAATTTGTGCTGGGTCCGCTGCTTTTTGACATATTCATAAATGACCTGGAAAAGGGAATAACGAGTGAGGCTATCAAATTTTCAGATGACACAAAACTATTTAAAGTTGTTAAAACCCAAGAGGATTGTGGAGAATTGCAAGAGGATCTTGATAAATTGGAAGACTGGGCATCAAAATGGCAGATGAAATTTAATGTGGACAAGTGCAAAGCTATGCACCTAGGGAAGAACAACCCAAACTATGGTTACACAATACAAGGTTCCACATTAGGAACCACCACCCAGGAAAATGATTTAGGCGTCATTGTGGATAACATGTTAAAATCCTCAGTCCAGAGTACAGTGGCGGCCAAGAGAGCAAACAGAATGCTAGGTATCATAAGGAAAGGAATGGAAAATAAAACAAAGGATATTATAATGCCATGGTGAAACCACACCTTGAATATTGTATGCAATTTTGGTCGCCATATTTTAAAAAGGATATAGCGATTTTAGAAAAGGTTCAGAGAAGAGCCACCAAAATGGTAAAGGGGATGGAAGGATACCCCTATGAATAAAGGCTAAAAAGGCTAGGGCTCTAACCTGGAAAAGAGACGGCTGAGGGGAGATATGATAGAAGTCTATAAATTAATGAACGGAGTGGAACAGGTAAACGTAGATCGGTTGTTTACATTATCAGAATATAGAAAGACTAGGGGACATGCAATGAAGCTACAGGGTAAACTATTTAAGACTAATAAAAGAAAATATTTTTTCACTCAACTTGTAATCAAACTCTGGAATTTGTTACCGGAGGATGTAGTAAAGGCTGTTAGTGTAGCTGGGTTTAAAAAAGGTCTGGACAAGTTCCTGGAGGAAAGGTCCATAAACCATTATTAAGAAGGGACCCAGGATATCAATGCTTGACCCAATACAAGCATTGTGGAACCTGTGTCTTTTGGGGAAACTGCTAGGTACGTATGTCCTAGAGTGGCCACTGTTGGAAACAGAATACTGGGCTTGATGGGCCTTGGTCTGACCCAGTATGGCATATCTTATGTTATCTTATGTAACAGGATGCATTGAACAACACAAGCAACAGTCTAAGTTCCTGCTCCATCAAACTTGAAGAGGAGGTCTAGGCAGTGAAATTAAAGCAGTGGAAGTTCCTAAATTTTGAAAGGAAGAATAAAAATGAAAGTCAGGTGTTGGAATAGCACTTTCATCCATAGGATAACCAAGCAGTAAGGAGAGGTTTTCTTTACAGGAGACCACAGGAGGAGGAGGAAAACACAGGGTGCCTCTCCCTCAGGAGATTAAGAGATGTAGGTGGTGTAAGCCTGGACTTCCTCAAGGAAGGAGAAGGCCTGGTGGAGGGGCTTGACCTGAACTGGAAGCCTGAAGAAAGGAATGAGGTGCTCATGCTCTTATAGTTTGCTCTAAGGAGCAGAGTATGCTTGAAACTAGGAGAAAACACATGCGAGACTCCAAGTGGAGGACCTAAGAGCCGACGGAGGTAAAACCAATTCAATAGTGCATCCTGCTGGCTTGGAGGGGTCTAGTAGTAAGGACTTAAGTTCCAGAGAAGTGGAGAGGTACTGGAGAATGTGTGTGTGAGGTGACTGCATTGAAACGGTTTTGCACTGTTTTGAAAAAGAGAGGTGAAAGGGGTCTATCCCAGGGTTCCAGGGGACTGGATGAAAGGAGAAAGGAAGAGTTAGGAGGGAGAAGGAGAAATGAACTTCACAGGCGCTTGGATAACACTGATATTCTGAGGAGATTTCAGCACCTATAATGCCTAGGACATTTTGGGAGTTATTCTGAGCCACAAATAACTTCCCCGCTGGTTGTGCATAGAAGTTAGATGCGGGCGGGAACTGGGCAGCACGGGGGCGGAGAGTGGGCAGGCAGTGGGAGGTCGCCAGCCCCGGACATACAGAGCTGATTCTAATGTTGGCCCTGTACGTCTGGGGCCAGAGAAATACCCGGGGAAGTTATTCCACCTCCAAGGTGGAATAACTTCCCTGGACGTTTGTTTTTGGAAAGCCTGGGGTGCGGATGGAGCAGAGGGGTCCAGAGTTT
Organism: Ichthyophis bannanicus; assembly: GCA_033557465.1. NCBI lineage: Eukaryota > Metazoa > Chordata > Amphibia > Gymnophiona > Ichthyophiidae > Ichthyophis > Ichthyophis bannanicus. The sequence continues at coordinate 277,929,387 of CM066040.1, read as the reverse complement.
ATTCCTCACAGCCCGACCCTGGCCTTAGGAGGCCAGATCGGGGGTCGGGCTGCGGGAAATAACTATTTTTCTTGGCGGCGAGCATCGCGGCTTTTAAATAGAGCCGTGGTGCCATGGCAACAGGACGCCATGGCGCCGCGGCTCTATTTAAAAGCCCTGACTCAGTTAGTTGGGCTACTAATGTACAGTATGTGCAGGCTGGACTGAATCGCATTGCTGTTCATGATTCTGATCCCGCGGGGCTAGATATGCCCCCCGTGGTATCAGAATTGCGATCCCCTTTGTACGTCCGGTTCAGACCGGACATACAAAGGGGATAGTCAAGAGGGACAGAATCGAACCCTATGTGAGAGAGATGCCAGAGAGAGCAAGGGAACAACCAGGGCTGGCTCAACCATTAGGCAAGACTAGGCAGTCATCTAGGGCAGCAGTTTCTGAAGGGCAACCAAGAGCAGCAGCAGTCAAAGCAAAACAAAACAATAGACCCTGACAACAACACAAACTTAAAGAACCATCAGCACATTCTTTTACCTGTAGGGGGAGCAAGCACATATACACATTCAAAGTTTAATATTTAAAAGTATGGGGTCCTATATTTAGTGGTGGCAGCTAGCCGATCTAATGTGGATAGCTGCTGCTGCTGAATTTAAAACCCAGATATTCAATGCCAGGGTCATTGGCAAGAAGCTAACCAGGTAGCCCCAATATTCAGAGACTGCCTGGTTAGCTTCCACAGTGAAAGAAAGGCCAGCCTTTGCTGCACCCTACTTTTGCTATGTAGCCATAACCGGGGAGAGGCTCAATATTGCCACTATTGCCGTCCCTTGGAATGTCTAGCTGCTAAACGGTTAGCATCGGGCCATGCAGCAGTGGCACCTGCGCATATTCAGCAGCACTAACTATTTTAATGCTGCTGAACAGCAGATCTATTATTCCTTTGGACATCATGGGCCCGATATTCAGTTATGGATTTATTTATTCATCTTTTTGTTAAGTTTAAATCAATACAATCAAAATATCAAATACAATATCCAAAATCAATATCTAGTCATACAGTGCACGTGGAGCCCGAATCCGAGAGGGGCACGTCCGGGTCGTCTGGACAGCCCTAAGCAGGATGGGCCCGTTAGGACCCAATTCTGTGCTGCGGAAAAAACACATTCCTGTGGCACACAGAATTGGACTCAAGGACGGCCTGGCATGCCCTCCTCTTCCCCGCCACCTGACACACGGCTGGTCAGCTGGGAACTGGATCAGGCAGCAGAGATCCCCCTGCACCTGGTCCTGGGGGGAGGGGGGTTCCCCGCCACGATCGCCCTGCCAGTACTGATTATTCCACCTTCGAGGAGTACAAGCATTGTGGAACTTGTGTCTCTTGGGGAAACTGCTAGGTACATATGACCTAGATTGGCCACTGTTGGAAACAGAATACTGGGCTTGATGGACCTTGGTCTGACCCAGTATGGCATATCTTATGTTCTTATGTCTCTTCTGACTCCGCCTGATGTACAAGGCCATGACCTGAATCGGCCTTGTATGTTCTGTGGCTCAGCCCAGACCCCACCCCCTCCCACCCAGCTCTCCCCGTCCTGCAGCTCTAGCTGTGCAGGGAGAGCAGGAGGGGGAATAGGGGCAGGACGGCCTGCGGATCTGTCCGGCCAGCCCCGCAGAACCCGTCTTGGAATCGGGCCCACAGTCACTAAAAATAAAAGGCTATGCCAAACATGTTACAATGAAAACAGTATAGCATTAACAAAAACACATGCAGACATAATTATATCATATGCAAAACTCATCCAAAGAGTTCCACACTTTCAAGAAAGGAACAATCTGATTCTTCTCTACTGCTACTGGCTCTTCATACTTGCAACTAACCTAATTTCACCAAGCAAACACTGAGACTAGACTACTGTTCTTCACAGCAGAGAGGGTCATTTTTAAGCAAGAGCGATTAGAAAATCAAAAAGATTTCCCTGCAAGGAAGGTAACCTTAGATCACAAGGCAGCAGACTTGCAGATCACTATTTGATAGGAAAGACTCTGGGACACATTTACTAAACGACAGCTTTCCCCCTGCAGATACTGCCGATGCAGGTATCGTAGGTCTCCATGGTAAGTCCAAAGGCAATACAGGTAGCAATAGGGTGCACAGAGATCTTACTAGCTCTGGCCCCCGAATGCTACTGGGCAACCTGCCAATGGCCCGATTGTGGGAGGGGTGATATTCAGATGATCCTGATTATTGAGTTCAATTATTACCATTTCGGGGGTGGGAGGCTGAAGGTTTACCTAGGGCATCCACTACCTTTTGGCCAGCCCTGGGAGTGACCAAGGATTCTGAGCAAGTTTGGGACTGTTTATATGGACTGTATGCCTAAGTATCTTTACTACCCTTCTCGTGAATAGTTTTGTTTGCTTGAGGAGAGCTCAGTAAACAGGTGTTTTTACTTAAATCGCCAATGGACATCGGTGTTATTTTTACTGCTTGGGTTGCTGTTCTTTACCCATAGGAGGCGGAGGAGGTTGTGTGCCTTCTGGGACCCTTTTATTAGTGTGCTGTACAGTACATGGAAAAGGACGTTAGTAGAGAGGAGAGTGACAGATTAGCATAGACACCTGCAAACATAGTGTTCTCTAGCTGCCCTTGGGCCACCCTTAGCCACATAATCACAAGGACCGGCTACTAATAAAATGCAGAATGCACAACGGAGTTCAAGAGTTCGTCACTTGAAGTCAAAGAGATTGTCAGATACTGTACTAATAAAATTCAGTGGCATACAAAGTTTAGAAATCCTTTTTAACCTGAAATCAAAATACCTAACGCGACTACTTTCTACTTTCCAATTTATTAGGAACTTCTAATCTTTGAGCACCAAACAAAATTGCATTTGTGTCTCCAGCATTGAATAGCCAGGTCACTACACATCCTGGACGTTAACGGGCAGTGGCGATATTGAACTGCTGCCCGGTTAGCTCCCGCAGGCAAAGTTAGGCAGCCTTTGCTGTGCCTAACGTTCACCCATGGGTCGCTAAGCGGGCAGTGGCTCAATATGGCCAGGGTACCGCCTCTGGCCCACCCTAGAATGCCCAAGGCATGCCCCAATGAAGCGGCGCTAATGCCGCTGAATATCCCTCCTAGGGGCATTTGCACAGTTTGCAGGTCTGTAAACCATGTAAATGCCTTTGAATATCAAGCACAATATGTCATTATCCAAAATTCTTGTTAATACGTGCATGAAAAAAAATATTGAAGGTAAGTATGTGCAGTCATTTTAAAAGAAATTATTTTAATTTTGAGACATTTTCAGAAAGTGATAGGGGCAAGGAAGACCAGAAAAAGTAAGGGTGGGGATTTCATTCTGGATTCTATGCGACTCCTTTAAGCCTCTTTACCTTTCGTCTGCAAACATATGTAAAGCAGCATCGGCCTACACAGATTTTTGAAGACAAACTCCTTGTGGAGTATTACTTTAAAATACAGCTTGCAGGCCCATGGCTACGTGCGAGTACCATAGAAAGGCTGAAAACTGGCCTGTGAGAGAAACAAAACCTTGGGTGTTCTGCTTTCAGCCACCTGCGAAGTACTGTACAATACTGCTATCCCACTACAATGTATATAACTTAGCATATTTTATTGAAATTATACCACTGCCATTTTTTCAAAGTTACTTTAGAGTATTTGCCTCCATACCTTACAATTTTCATAGGATACCTTTACAGTTGGAAGCATTGGTAGTCCTATTACAGCAAGAATTCTTCCTACCACTTCATAATGAAAATAATATACAGGACAATTCAATATTAGCACTTAAACTTAGCACAAAAATCAATCCAGCCAACAGAGCAAAACATGGATATAGCGAATATTTGGGAACTTAGAATACCTAATATAGCAAGGAAATCTTTTCATTCAGATTTTTCAACTTTATCACTTTTAATAAATTAAATTGTAACTCACCACTTTGGTCTGCTGGTGGATTTTACCATAGGAGCCATGCCATCTCTATATAAGCTTTTGGTTTTGCTGAAGTTGACAATATTGAAAATTACTCTCTGAAAAGCACAAGAAAAAAAATTCTTCATAAATAGAAAGACATTTTAAGATTCACATTGCTATTTAACTAATTGCTCAGAATTCAGCTGCACAAACCTCAGAAATTAAGATGTGATGTATTACAAATTGCCTTAATTGTCAGTAGGCAGTTCAATTTCCACCCTGCTAATACATGTTAAATGCCCTAAGTTCCAAAGCCTGTAGCTACCCCTTACTTCCAAAGGTCCCTCTAATAAACAAGCCATTGCAGACTTTTCTCACCCCTCAGCACTTCCTTCAACAAGTGTCCGTTTGTAAACCCCAACTTTGCTCATAATACTGCTCTTCACCCAAAACGCAAAAATGAACAACCTCCATCCATTCTATTGGCCTATGACCCCTCACAAAACTCCCTATGTTAAGGTTCCCCAAATTGATAATGAAGCAAGAGTGATCCCATGTCACTCTTGCCCTCATGGTGCCACATTCAAAATGGCACCAACTGGCAAGAGGCGGCCACAAGCTAAGCAAAAGGGAGCCTTGAATCAGGCCGAATTAGGGGATCTCACCAATCATGCCATACTAAACTCATTATTTCTTTCAAAAGACATCCAAATGATAAGTATGAAGGCGTGCAATACACACAATAGACATAGGGCCCGATTTTGAATTAGGCAGGCTATGCACCGCGGCGGCACATAGCCTGCCCGCCGACACCCTTAACCTGGATTTTCAATTCTGCGCTAGCAAAAATGAAAATCCGGGTTGGTCGGGACATGCCGGCAGAGGCTACACAGATAGCAGCGATTTTCGATGCTACCTGCATAGCCTCTGCACCTTAAAGATAAATGAGAAAAACCAGAATACCTGTATCTCTCTATACGACGTGTGTGCAACCCTCTTCTCTCACAGCCTAGAACTTGTGCACAAATGGACTGAGTAAAAGCTTGCAGCAAAACCCTGTTTGCTATACTGCTGCAGTTTTAACCCACCAGACAATGCTACAAGCCTGGAAGAGAAATGTTTCACACAACAAAACCGGTTCTAGTTCTCCTTTTAACTAACGCTGCAACACAATTCATCAACAGGTTAATGTCCACCAATGTGTGCACATTGTGGACATTAACCTGAAACAGGGTTTGGAAGTTTGATGACCTGAAACGCAGGACTGTGTCGTTTTTCCACCATTGTTGATGAACTGTGTTGCAGCGTTGAGGATTCAGCTAAGTACTTCTCGCCTAAGAAGTTTAAAGGTTTTACTGCATTTGATTAAAAGGACGTGAACCTCCAGTTAAGGAGTCCTTGCCTGGAGGCTCCTGGTCCGACAAAACCATTTCTTTTTTTGGGAATTTGTTTGATGAGGTTTGAGGAGTGGAACCTGTTTTCTTTGTGAATTATTTAATATTTTGGGCTGACAGTAGTTCCATTGCCCTGGGGTTTCTTTGATGTTGATTCTGACTAGCTATCACAGCACCACCTCAACTATAACTAGATGCCTCAAAGCATATGTCTCTTGATAATAGATGATAGCATTGGAGGGGTAGGAAGAACTAGGATTGCTCGTCCCATTGCTAATCAGAAGGTACCAACACATAAGGGAGATGTAGGAAGGGGAGAGATTTTGGGGACTGGAAGTGCAGGGGGGTTCACAATTTTTGCATTTTGGATGGGGTTAATAGATAGGGCATTATAAACGGACACAGAAATCCTGGGCTGGAGATTTTTGAAAGAGTGTGGTGCTACATTGCCAGGAAATGGTTGTAAGGTGCAACTTCATGCCTTCATAAATATCACCATGGAAGGGGGATATGGACATGCAGTTGTGTAGTCACATGTTGCTATTAACTGCTGCTGGTAACATCCACACATTCTTGTCAACAGGAACAAGCCCTAAATTAGAGGACTGAATTACCAGTTTAGTGAATACTTCAATAACAAACTTGTGTTAAAACAAACATGAACGCTCAGTTTTAATGCATTTTAGTAAATTGGCTTTTCTGTTTCCTCATTTTTAACGATTTGTTTAAAGAAGTCTAGCTTAATGAGCTAATATACTTTTCTTAGTCCTTATAATGAGCTCAATAGCATTGCACTGCACTTTGGTTGACAGGAAGGATCTTTTGACAGTCACCCAGCTTTGGTAACATTGGGGGGCAGATTCAAAGCAGTTCAACCAGTTAGCAGACCTGCAAATTGGTTAAATCACAGTTAGTGGGATATTCAGTGGCAGTAAACATTACCCAGTTTATACACCATGGGCCCGAATCCATCCGGGACGTACAGGCCCTCTGTGCGCCCGGTCGGAACTGGACGCACTGAGGGAGTTGCGATTCTGAATCCGCAGAGCATGTCTAGCCCCGTGGGATCAGAATCATGAACAGGCCTTACATGCAGGCCAGGACCACAATTCAGCCCTGCTAACTCAGTCAAGGCTTTTAAATGGGGCTGCAGAGCCATGGCGTCCGGCTCCCAAAGTGCTTTCCCTGCAGCCCGACCTTCAATCTGGCCTCCCAGGGCCAAGGTCAGGCTGCGAGGAATGCCCTCTGCCCCCTGCCGCCCTATCCCAGCCCCGGTCCTGCTGTTCCTACCACATCGGGGAAGTTATTCCATTTCCCATTCAATTCGCCGGCCCCAGACATACAGGGACGACATTAGAATCAGCTCTGTACATCTGTAGCCGGTGACTGCCCACTGCCTGCCCTAATGCTGCCCCCGATCCGCCCCTTCCCTGCCCTGTCTAACTTCCCCATAGAACAAGCAGGAAAGGAGGACAGGGCCAGGAAAGGACACAAATAGAGGGGATGGACATCCCCACTATTTGCTGCTAAGAATGACCCCCCTTGACACTAGTTGCTTAGTGTTGGGGCATTATGGGGATGGAATGGGGGTGGCACTGGGAGTTAGCTGGTCAGTGGTGATATTGAGTTACTGGCCGGCTAACCCTTACTGGCTAAAGTTAGGCGAAAAAACCTGGCCTAACATTAGCTGGTTTAGCTATGTGGCCAGCAGCTGAATATCATCACTGACTGGATAGCTAATCCTCTATCAGGCCAAACCAGATAGTCAATGCCGGTGGCGAGATATGACACTGGCATTAAATATCCGGGTTAAAATTAAAGTGGTGATGGCCAGCTGCTCAAAATGCCTCCCATCAATGGGACAGACACAGTGGATTCCTTTATAGCAACAGGATGAGATCAAAGCAAACTTAAATATCTTTTATACTTCAATAAATAGAGGAGTTGAACTGCATAGAGAGACAGATACAACCCTAAACAACAGCATAGAGGGTGAGTGACTTGCACAGAGTAGCAGGTACAACCCTAAACAAAGGCACAGAGAAGGCGTAACTTGCATGGAGCGATAGGTATAACTACTCTAGCCATCTTACTGGGCAGACTGGATGGACCATACTGGTCTTTATCTGCCGTCATATACTATGCTACTATGTAAATTACTGGAATACTCTGTATCAGGGCTCACCAGGATACCAGCTGAAGAGACTTTAGTTAGTGCTAAACACAGCTGAAAAGAAGATTTGTGAAACATAAAACATGATCAGGTAACATGCCTTTTAAGGAGTTACATTGGCTGTTGATAATTCAGGGAGTCAAATTTAAGGTTCTATACTTAGTCTTTCAGTGTTCAATGATGGGTCCGTCAACCACTGTATCTGGAAAACTTGCTTCAATCTCGTATGAATGGCAGGGGTTTACCTTGTTTGAATGGCAGGGCTTTGCATCCATCCCCGAAAGGTCTGTTGGAGTTTCATCGCTTTCCGTAGATAAGGCTGAAGGCTCTGCAGCATGGGTTCTTCTAGTGTTTTACGCTAGATTTATGAAATCAGTTGCTGGATAATGTAAATGCTGAGAAGAACTATCTGTGTTTCAGGACATTAGTAAAGGCATATGGTTATTTGAGGAGGCTTTACTGGGGACAGGAAGATTGGGCCTAGTTAGAATAGGTTAATGCTGGGTAGCTGGAGAGTACTGGGGGGTCTATGTAGCGTTATGTACTGTGGGTCTAAATTTATGTTTTTAGTGTTTTTTTTATTGTAAGTCACTCTAGAGGGTTAATTGACTGTGAGCAGATTATCAAGAACCAGTGAAAGAATGAAAGCATGAATATTTCTAGCAAACGGTTCTAATCAACAAAGTTGATAAAAAGGAAGTATGGCAAAGCATTCCAAGATCAAACAACTTCTATATTTGCCTGCTGAGCTTGATTAGCAGCCAGGGATGGAGGTGGTGAAAAAATTGATATTGGTGGGGTAGAGAGTTCTTCTGGGTAACTGGAGACTTTTCTGGGGCCCTTTCTGTCACTGAATGAATTCAGGAGGGCAAGGCTGATATTTATGAAATGGAAATGCTAATGGTAAAGTATAAAGATGGAGAGAAAACAGCATGGTCTTGGATTTTGTGAGATTGTGTGAAAATATGCAGTTCCACAAATATATTATTCAGGTATTATAAAAAATCTTAAACAGCCATGCTGTACAATTTTTATGGTACAACCAAACATCATCAAGGTTTTTCAAATCTTACCAAAGCTCATTCCAAGGAACCAGACCCACACATGAGAAAGAGCACCTTTGGTTCATTCAAAGTACCATCCAAGAGAATTTGTAACAATCCTTTCTGGGATGAATGCAACAAACTAGCCGGCTGAGACTGCCAGACACATATGACCAGGATATCCAGCACTAAATAATGGATGATTTTAAAAACCAAAACAGAGACTGAGCGTTGATCTCGGCTTCATATATTAAGTCTCGCACGAGCTCCTATGTTCTGTAAAACTCAATAAATTGCCAGTTAAAAAAAAAACAATGAAATGTGTGGAGTCACTACAAGAGAAAAATATGAAGACTGCACAGCAGAAAATTCATTAAAAGGATGTGGGTATAAGAGTACCTCCCATACTTACTTATTTATTTATTTAACTGTATTTATATCCCGCTTTTCACCGGGTCAAAGCGGCGATAAAAAACACTTTGTCCTGTTATCTCTGCAGATGGGGTTAGGTGGGTTTTATAGGGTATACAGCCCATTCTGAAAAGGAGGAGACAAGAATGTGAGGAGGAAATAAATACAGTTAATGGACTGTAACAATCTCTCTAAGATAAACAAGAAGAGAAAAATTGCTCATGTTAACGCGGCTGTCAGTAAGGGCTCTAGGAGCAAAGTTCATGAATTAGGGGCAGCCAAGATTCCAAACCACTTCTTGTAACAGAGGTAGAAAGAAGGAGTGGGAAGCAGAAAGAAAGCAGAACTTCTGTAACAAAAGATGACATAGGTCAAGGGAAGACTGTGGGCTGAAGCTGCGAACATGATTCTAGAGCTGGGCAACTCCATTTCCCAAGGACATCAATCCACTTGGATCTTCAGGATATCCTTAATTAATAAGCATGTGATAGATTAGCATGCAGCTGAAGCAGTGTGCATCAAATTTTTCTCATATATATGTTAGTAAAGGACATTCTGAAACTCGAGCAAAGGCCAATGTTATGACTATTGGAGAAAGAAATCTATAGAACTTTATGTGAGCACAAATCTACTGGCAACAGAATATCAGTCTCTAAGATGAGTGACGGCTGCACTTACATGAAGACAGAGCTGCAGGTTTGGGTACCAGCAGTGGAGCAGCCTGAAAAGGTCATAAGTCCAACAGGTGATGCACTTCTGTAATTACTGGTGGTGGGAAAAGCTGCAGGACAGCATGTGATTATGGCAGACTATGGAAAGAAGATTACAAGAACTGTTTCTGTTACAATTGCGCACGAGTGGGAAAAACTGCTGTATATAGTATTACAGCAGTGTGGACTAAGAGGTTGCAGAACTGTTTGTTAGTTCAGTGACTTGCTAAGATAAAACTGAGAAACTGTTTAATATAGCACTACCAGAGACAGCATCACCACGGTGGTGCAAACTGCTTCAGGAATGTAAGTACAGGACACTACAGCCTCAGCACGATGGTTCCACTTACTAAGATGCGCCATGACTCGGAAAACTCCAAAGATCATATAAATATGTATTTTATAATACACATCACACCTCATCCTCCAATTAGCCCAAACTATGACCTTGGAAATAACTACACACATTTTGCATAAAAATAGCCTCACTCTTTCTCTGTGCCTATTTTTTTACGTGCATATGCGGTCGCTAATTATATAAAAACCCTTTTCTGTATGTAAAACAGGCTTTAAAAGTGGAAAAGGTTTTACAAAATTACCCCAAAAGGGGAGACATTCCATACGGCAAATAGTCCGGGTGTACGTTTGGGGCAGACACATAACTCACAAAGCATGGTTGACGGGACCAAAAGGGGGCTATGAGAATCATTGAGCCCTTGTCGGCCTGCAGCTTGAAAAGCATTTTGGGTATCAAGCAAATGGGTGGGAATGCCTAAAGCAGTCCCTGTCCCCAATGTAGGTGGAAGGGACCTGCCGATGCAATGATGGAATTCTGGAACAGAAGATCGGAAGCGGAGTATTTTGCGGAGTGGCAAAAATATCCATCAATGGGGTTCCCCATGTTTGGAAGATTCGAGCAGCCATCTCCCAATCCTTTGTGTGGACCAAGGATATGGCTTAGCCTGTCCACAAGGACATTGAGTTCGCCCGAGAGCTACACCGCTCTAAGGTGAATGTGTTACGAGATGGCAAAGGACCATAGGTGAATGGCTTCCTCGCAGAGGGGACGGGACCCTGTTCCACCCTGTTTGTTCATACAGAACATGCCAACTTGGTTGTCTGTCCTGACCAGAACAGGTTGCCCTGAAAGTTGTGGTTGAAAAACCTGAAGAGCATTTGTCAATGCCCATAGTTCTAGGAGATTGATCTGCAGGGCAGATTTATTTATTTTTATTTATTTATTTAGCTGTATTTATATTCCGCTTTTCACCAGGTCAAAGCGGTCAATTGGGGGATACATTTAACACAAGGGGATATGACACACATACATTAATACTTACAGGGAACATGGGCAATGGAGGGTTAAGTGGCTTGCCCAAGACCACAAGGAGTGCCTATAGGACTAGAAATTCCAGTCCCTCCGGCCTGAGATTGCTGTTCCCAGGTGGGACTTGAACCCCCGGCCCTCCGGCCTGAAGTACCTTGTCCTAACCACTAGACCACTCCTCCCTGGTATGATTATTGTGGTATCCACAATCCTTGTGTGGTTAGGTTATTCAGATGCACTCAACCCAGTTTGGAAGCATCTGTTGTTAGGGTGCATCCAGGTGGAGGCATGTGAAAAGGTGATCCGACGAATAGATTTCATGGAGAACATCACCAGTGAAGGGACTTGATCAATGGAGGGGTGATCTCAACCTATCTCTGAGATGCCCCCTTCACTTGCATCCACTGAGAAGACAGAGTCCATTGTGCTTGATGCATGTGTAACCAAGCATAGGGGACAACATGGACTGCAGCGGCATGTGTCCTAATAGCCATAGCATTTCTCGAGCTGTTATTTGGCTTTGCCCTTGCACCCCATTTGCCAGCTCTATAAGGTGGGTACAGTGATCCTGTGGAAGAAGTGTCTAAGAGCGCTCCTATAACCTCCAGGTGTTGGGTCAGAACAAGGTCAGATTTTGGGAAGTTTATGACAAAGCCTAAGTTTTGGAACATCATGATGGTGCAATGAAGGGACAGTCTTACCTCTTGAGGGGAGTCTCCCCTGATCAGCCAGTCATCTAAGTAAAGAAAGATGAATACCCCCAAGGTACGTAGGAAGGCAGTGACTACCACTATGCATTTTGTGAAGACTCTTGGGACAGAGGCTAGAACGAAGGGGAGAACCCGGTATTGATAGTGGTTTCCCTGGAACATGGAGTGCAGATACTGTCTGTGCGAGGGATGGATCAGTAAATGTGTATATGCCTCTTTTATGTCTAGAAAACATAGCCAATAGAGTCTCTGGTATGGTAGAAGAGTTCCTAGAGAAATCATCTTGAATTTTTCTTGGACCATGAATTTGTTTAGGTATCAAAATTCCAATATGGGCCTGAATCATCCTGTTTTCTTTGGAATGAGAAAATATGGAGAGTAGAAACCTAACCCTCCTTGAGGAGGAGGAACTCTTTCTATGGTTCACCTCTTCTTTTAAGAACGTGCTTTAAAGGGGTTGTGTGGGATAATTTCCTGTGAAGCTGGTGGGAGTAAGGTTTCAAACTGAAGCTGATAACCCCCTTGGACAATCTGAAGTGTCCTCTGCTCTATGTTATGAGGTATCACCTGTGGGCATAATGACAGAGTCTGCAGGGGCAGTTTCTCCAAATGGGTTAGGTTTGCGGACACCATGACAATCTGCCGGCTATGTAGAATGGCTGGGAACCTTCCAGAGGCAGATTGGCAATGCTCTCCAGGAAGAAGTCAGAAACCAGGCACAGGATATGCCTGTGCAGCTGGTTCAGGCTTAGGTGCCTTGGGCATCTTGGGCTGGCGAGGGCCCCACTGTCTCTGCTGAGGATGCTGAGGTTGATAGGCAGCAGAAGGCAGGTAAGAAGGATAGTATCTCTTCTTTTTGGGATATAAAGGTTTCTTGAGAATAGCCTTCGTCTTGGATGGGTCAGCTGTGTTCCTGGAAAAGTGCTTCAGAGTAAGATTGTCTGTCTGTTTCAGTCTCCCCTGCTTTCTCCCTCCAACCCTTGCCGAACAGGTTCTCCCCAGTACATGGGATGTTGGCCAGTATATCCTGGACCTATTGCTCAAGATCTGATGCCTGAAACCAGGCCAATTTATGAGCCCCAATGCAGACTGCTGATGCTCTGCCCCTTGAGCCAAAGGCAATGAAAGAGGTCCTGGTAAGAAACTTAGAAGTATTTTGGCCTTGCTTTATGAGTATCTGGAATGCATTCCGCTTATCCTCAGAAAGCATGGGGGCGAAAGTCTCCAGATCCCTGGTGACATTCTTCAGAAGCATGCCCATGTACAGTATGTAAGAGTTTATTCTGGAGGCCAACATACATGCTTGGAAGCATCGATGCCCGAAGGCATCTAGTATCCTCAAGTCTCTGCCAGGTGGCATGGATGAATGGTTCTTCAAGCTCTTTATTTTTTTCTTTATTCGGGCTTTTAATATACCACTCAACACACAGGCATCTGAGTGGTTTACAATACAATAATGCTGCTTGGAAAAGGAAATAGAACACCATGACTCAGACAGGAAAAGGATAGTAAAGTGGACACATCGAGGGAAAAGAAAGCAGGGATGGGAGAGGGACAGAGTACATCAATGTGTGAGGGATGAGGGAGGGAATGCAGGAAAGGAAGGGAGATCAAAAGCAGTACAGAAAAGATGAGTTTTTAGCATTGATTTCCAGGCAGATGTTCAGAGGGAGGGAGTTCAATAGTATGGGGCCAAGAAAATAAGAAAGCAGAGTTGCAGGTGGACTCCAGGTGTGCTTGTGACGGGGATGGGAGGAACATACAATTAGAGTGGATGAGCCAGAGTGAGGACTGGGGGGTATGAAAGTGGACAAGATTGGGTAGGAATTGTGGGGTAGCAGTGTGGATTGCTTTATGGACTAAGATAAGGATCTTGTATTGAATTCGGAAGCCAATGAAGGTGAGTGAGCAGTGGTGTTATAGGGTCAGAGCAGGTGGTGTGTGTAATGATACGGGCTACAGTGTTCTGTAAATATTGTAATCTACATAACTGATAATGAAGAAGACCAGCGAGGGTGATGTTGCAATAATCTAACCGGGTCATTACAAGGGAAAGCAGCAGTGTAGCCAAAGATGAAGTAGAGAGAAAGGGATGTACAGCACGGATCCGTCTCAGGGAACAGAAGGAATGATGAATAACGGATGATAAATAGTCGTGAAAGGTCAGTGCACAGTCTAGTGTGATGCCAAGATAGTGCAAGATGGGGACCAAAGGAATGGGGGAGGAGGAGAACATAGGGGCTAAAGATGGGGAGGGACCACTGAAAGGTAACCAGATAGCCAGAGTCTTTGTGATAATGATGTGGAGGAAACTGCAAGACATCCAGAAATCAACACTTGAGAGACAGGTATTGAGGGGGCGATATCAGGAGTGGAGGGACTAGTGTGGTGTAGAAGAATGATGTCATCTGTGTAGTAATATGCGGAAACACCGTGCTGCTGGACCAGAAGGGTTAGGTGGGCCAGGAAGATGTTGAAAAGAAGGGGAGCCAAGACAGAGCCTTGAGGGACACTGCAGGGTAATGGGGTGATCCGTGAGGAAGCTGAAGCAGAGAGAACAGAGAAGGACCTAGAGGTGAGAAAAGAGCAGAACCAATGGAGGACAGTGCCGCAAATCCCAGCGTCACAAAGACGAGTGAGGAGTGTGACATGGTCTACTAGATCAAAGGCACAGGACAGATCTATTGAAACAGCTAAGGAAATGGAACCGCAATCTTATGAAGTATGCAGTTTATTCAAGAGAGAGTGAAGAATGGTTTCTATGCTATGGCCGGACCGAAAACCTGATTGATGGGGCTGTAGAGTAAGGGTAGCGTCAAGGTGAGAAGATGGCTGTGCGAAGAACAATTTTTCCAGAAACTTAGAAAATAAAGGAAGATTGGAGATGGGGCACCAATGTGCAGGGACGGACGGATCCAGTGAAACCTTTCGGCCAGATCAGAGCATGTTTCCGCGAAGAACGAAAGGAAGAGAGACTGATATTCAGTATAAGAGGAGAGAGGGCCAGAAAGGGTTCACATAGCTAGTGGGAGGGGATAGGGTCCAACTGGCAAGTGGTCTTGCGAGAGGTGGCGAGAGTCTTGGTTAGTTCAGCAGGAGTTATAGGACGGAAGGAAGACTAAAGGTGGGAGAGAGAGGAGCCATCCATGGCAGAAGTACGACTAGGAGGAGGGGAGTCAGGAGTGGTAGGAGAGAGTGGAGGAGGGCAAGCAAAGAAAGTTAGGCAGAGGGCTTTAGGTGGCCAAAAGAGCAGGATCTGGCGGAGTAGGAGGGGGGGGGGGGACCAAGGACAAGGAGGAATATGAGACCGACAGTTTTCAAAGGATGGAATAGGGTTGACAGGAAGAGTTGGAAGATGAGGAGATGAGTTCAGAGTAATAAGATTGCTAGCAGAGTGGAGAAGAGAGCGGTAGTGCTGATGACAGTAGCGGAAGTGGGCTAAGGAGAATGATGAAGGGTGCATGCGCCAGAGGCACTCAGTACGGCAGAGGTAGGAGTGGTGAAGAAGGAGACTGGGGTGATACCATGGATGATGATGTGACTGGCAGGAATGGGAAACAGGTCAAAAAGAGGTGAGTTTGTCAAGAGCAGTAAGCAACGTGGAACTCCAAGTCTGAACCTGAAGATCGGAGGGGAAAGAGAAAATCAGATGTGAAGAGTCTGTCAGAGGGGGGAAACTGCTAGAGGGTATCGGGTTTCATATGACATGAGAGCAAAGGGGAACAGGGAGGATTTCCAGAGGAGGGGGGAGGGGAGAAGAAAGATGCATTGCCAATTCTACCACCACTGAGTGGTGGGGAACATGAGGTTTCTGGAAGCCTGGGTACTCTGGTATTCAGTATTGAGCCTTTTGCTGACAGGCTGAACCGTGAGTGGGGCTTCCCACATGTGGAACAGCAGATCCTGTAGGATTCTGTGCACCGGTAATGTAGCTGCCTTCTTGGGCATGGGAGGGTACTGGAGTATCTCCAAGTCCTCTGCCCTTGGTCCTTTTTCTGAGACCACTGTGATGGCAAGTCCTCTTGCCATGTCCTGTATGAAGTCTTGAAAGGACATATCTTCCGGTGGGGACCAATGCCATTCTTGAGGCGGCGAGGGGTCTGAAGGGATGTCTGGAAGTCCTGGGAATTGAGTGATCCCTCATCAGAATCTGAAGAATTGGAATCAGAAGCTGATAAAAAATAAAAGTATTGGTGGTCTTGGGTTCGCCCTCGATGTTTCATAGACATCAAAGGTTGATGCCAATGCTGATGCTTGGAAGTATCGGAATCGAGAGCCAGGTTAGCTTGAGTCGGTTGGATACTGGTGGTTTCAGTCAGTGCCAACAACAGTAGCGGCTTTTAGGGTTCCATCAATGTTGGTTCTGGGGCCGATACACCTGACTGTAGTCCCAGTGTCAAAGCCTGCACTCCTGGAGCTCTCAATGTTATTGGCCAAATTCCTCTCAAGAGCCAGCATGCACTAGTCCAAGGATTTGGCCGATGTCTGGATGGAATCACCAACAGGGCTCTGAGCCACCGTCCCAAAACATGGAACTGGTAGCACTCCAGAGATTGATGCCTTGGGAGCATCCCAGAGTCCCATTTGTGCTTTGGAGGGCAGATCCTCCTGCCAGGGCTGTTTGGCTAGCTGATCTGCATCGGAAGCACCTCTAGGGGAATCATGATGCTTATACTGGGACTTTTCTCTGGTCTCGGTATCAGTCTTTGATGCCGATGGCTTTAGAGTGGCCAGAAGTTTTGACTTAGTTTTATGTTTGGACTTTGAAGAAACCTGAGATCCCTGAGAGGAAGTTGATGCTCTCGAAGAAGTGGAAGCTACTGACATTGGGTCTCAGGCAAACAATGATCCATACTGTCTGGCTCGGTTCTTTAGGCCACTCTTTGTCATTTGTTGACACAAAGGCCAAGAACTGGGTTGATGGTCAGGTCCCAAACATTTTAAACACCATTCATGTTTATCAGTGACTGATACAGTGACTGATATGGTACCAGCACACTTGGTACATATTTTAAAACCACTAGTTGGTTTTTACATGTCTGAAAAGTTGTCTTCAAGATTGAAGAGAAGGCTATGGAGGCCTAAAGGCCTAGTTTAGCGGTGATACTGCTTGAAAGTAAAAATGAAAAAAAGATATAGAAAAATGAAAAAATTAAAATTAAATATCGGGACCGGTGTCAGATTCGACGGACCGGCATAAATGGGAAGGCAGAAGCACGATGTTTCATACCAAAATGAAAAGTTTTTCGGCAGTAACAGGACAGCACGTCCTGCTGGCTTCGTGAAAAACCAAGAACTGAGGAGAGGAGTCGGGAAGGCGGGAAGGCAGGCACACATTTAAAATTTAACACTTTGTGATTCTTTCCAAATAATACTATGTGGCATATGTTTCTTGCAAGACAACTGACTATATCTTCAGAAGCAGAAGATCAATAAATTAAAATGATGACCAGTAAGAGCACTCGCATTTGAGTTACTCATTGCTATATCTAGACCATTCAGTCTCCACGCTTGTGAGTTTTGTCATCAGGCTATGAAATACAGATACAAAAGCAATACTAAAATGATATAAAAATGCCAGAAATTGCATACCATGGACATAAATATTTGATAGTGTCAAGGAGAGTGACAAAGTATGTCAGGTATTTGTAGAATAAATAAGTGTTTTAGCCTTCAAATGGTATATTTCTTCCCATTGTGCTAAGTGTGAAGATCAAATGGTTTATGTTAAGAGCATTCAGCTTTGGTTCAAAGTCACAAATAAACTCAGATTCCAGGATATGCTCAATAAATATTCACAAAGTAGATTTGAATGCATGTTATCTAGGAACTCAATTGAGATGCATATTTCTGCTTATGCCAAAATATCAAACCCGTTTGATTCTAAGAACCTGAGTTGAACATCCTTTGCAAATAAAAAGTAAATGAAACGTAACTAGACATACAGTAATATTTCTTAACTGAAAAAAAATGACCTCAGTTATGCAGGCAAGTGATATGGGTTTGAATGAGTCTGGCTTCTGTTACTTGGATTATAAACAGCTGAGGATGCTGCATAGAAAGACAGTGTTCCCAATCTTCAGTATTGGGTGGCAGGAAGCCATAAAGAACAACCACAAAGCTTGCTAACATGTGATAAGAGGAAGGAGTGGCTCAGTGGTTGGGACAGGTTACCTCAGGCTGCAAGGCTGGGGGTTCAATTCCCACATGGGGACAAGCAACCTCAGGCTGGAGGGACTGGGGTCTCTAGTCCCATGGCCACTCCCTGTGGCCTGGGGCAAGCCACTTAACCCTCCATTGTCTCAGGTACACTTAGATTGTGAGCCCTTCAGGGACAAGGGAATAAAAAGTACCTGTTGGTATACATGTAAACTGCACTGATTCTAAAGAGTGCAGTATAAAAGAAATAAATAAATGAGAGGTTAACATACATTTTAGTGCACAGTAACTGTTAACGTAGGGCCATGGTTAATTGTAAGGAGATCCTGGATTCTCTACAGGAAGAATTATTCTAGCAGCTGGTAACAGAACCCACATGTGAAGGTGCCATACTAGACCTGTGCTTACCAATGGGGAAAGTATTTCTGATGCTACAGTGGGAGTTATCTCGCACCCAGTGGGACAATACCTTAAAGAGGCGTTAGCAGAATGGGACAATACCTTAAAGATGGGACAATACCTTAAAGAGGCGTTAGCAGAATGGGAACAGTTGGAGAATGTAGAAAAGAAATGGGCAAAACCGAAAGGGGATATTTTAAGCCAACAAACCTTTTTGTAAGTAAAGTAAATAAATGTAAAAAGAAAAGGAGGCCACTATGCTTCTCGAAAGAAGTAACTAAAAAGGTGAAGAAAAAGAGGGTGACCTTCATAAAATAAAAGAGATCACAGAAAGAGGAAGACAAGCATCAATATTTGGACAAACTTAGAGAAGCTAGGAAAATAGTCAGGAAAGCGAAGATACAAATAGAAGAAAAACAGCCAATGAAGTAAAATGGGGGGGGGGGGGGGGAAGACATTTTTCAGATATAATAGTGAGAGTGAAGGAGTGGCATAGTGGTTAGAGCAACTGCCTGGTACCCAGAAGATCAGGGGTTCAATTCCCACTGGCACTCCTTGTGACCTTGGGCAAGTAACTTTACCCTCTATTGCCTCAGAAGAAAAGGCTGGCAATCTACTTCTAGTAATACATTGCCAAGAAAACCCAGAGGTAGCTGGGTTGCTATGAGTCAACACTGACTTGATGGCATTTAAAAAAAAAAGTGAGAGGAGGAAGTGCAAAAGTGGTATTGGCAGACTCAAAGGTAAAGGGGAGGAATATTTAGAAGCTGATGAGGATAAAGCAAAATTGCTTAACAAATATTTTTGTTCTGTGTTCAGAGATGAAGGATCAGGAGCAGGACCTCAGAAAACAGCCACAAATAGGAACAACAGAGAAGGGGATCTTGAACGATATTCAGAAGACTGTGTTCATGAGGAACTAGCTGAACTAAACATAGACAAAGCAATGGGGCCAGATGAGATATATTCCAGAGTATTGAAGGATAGCGCAGTGGTGGGATTCAGCCGGTTCACACCAGTTTGCGCAAACCGGTGTCTAGCATTTACCACATTCACTGAATCGGTCCCAACAGACCGTGTCAATGCCGCATCTGCACTGGTGGGATTGAAAACACCTGACATTATTTGATGGCACCAGGGGGGATCATGCCCTGCCCTTTTTCCTGCTCGAGTTATTCAAACAACTTTGCCAGTCAGCAGACCCAAGTGAGAAAAGTGAAACTGCACCCTGGGAGCGGTTTCTAAGCTGGGCAACAAGTTGCCAGGAGGGGGGAGAAGAGGAATGGGGGAATTTCAGTGATTCAAAAGTTAGCTGGACAAACCTTTTGAATATGAACCTCTTTGTTTTAAATTATTTTTAAAGCTATATACAGAAACATAAAAACAGAGAAAATTATGGCAGATAAAGATCATATGGCTTATCCAGTCTGTCCATCCATAAGCACTATTAAGTTCTACAATTCCTTCCTCTCCCTCAGAGATTCTCTGTACTTGTCCCATGCTTTCTTGAATTCAGATACAGTTCTCATTTCTACCACCTCTACTGGGAGTTTTTTCCAGCATCCCTCACTCTTGCCATAAAGAAATATTTCCTCGCATTACTCCTGAGTATATCCCCTTTCACCTATATCCTATGACTCCTCATTCCAGAGCTTCCTTTCAATTGAAAGAGGGCTATCTCCAGTGTATTTAAACTATGGAGATACTTAAATGTCTCTGTCATATCTCCCCTCTTCTCCTTTCCTTCACAGTATACATACTAAGGTATCTGAGGCCAATGCAGAAAACTAGCATGGCCTTTGTGCGCCAATAACGCAATTTCTACGCACAATTTCTGCCATGCCAAATGCAGAAAAGAGACTGACACGCACGTAAAGAGCAAAGGAAAAGCAAGCACACACAGTAACATTAGCCAAGCATATTTAAATTATAGGCAAATGAACTGTGCGTATTAATATGGCATGCTAATATTATCTGCACTCAATGCAGAGAAATGCGTAGAGGATTATGTAACCAGCCAAAGTGCCAATATCGCCACGCCTGGGTCTGAGGTGGTTTAAATGTCTTGTGTGTGCCCCCCCCCCCCCCCCCCCCCCAGTATTCTGATGGCACTGGAGGCTTTCACTAATGCCTGGATCATCTGAGGTGAAGTGTCAAATTCCCCTCAAATGATCCAGGCATCGGGGAAAACCCCCAATGCCCTCAAAATATTGTCAGGGAGCCGGTGTCCCCAACAGAAATCAAATCCCTGATGGCCCAGTGGCCCGAGCCCCCCACCCTCCCAATTAAAAATAACCCTGATGGCCAATATTACCCTTTATGGGGGCAGTTTTAAAACTGCATGTGTGCGTAAAAGGTGAACGCATACTTTTCTCCATGTGGACTTCGCCAAATTAACCTAAGAAAACTATTTGCGGACGTTTATACTGCATCTTGAGTAGAAATACATTTCCTGGGGGCGGAGCCTGATGTCCAGCGGGATGGTCGCATAACGCTGAGGCTCCCGAGAGGCCTACTCAGAATCCTGAATTAACACCTCACATTTTTGGAACTCTACTCTGATCTTGCCGGGGCACATTGGGGAGATGGCGGGGACCAAACCAACGCGCCTGGAATTTGGGTCTCCAGCGGCTTCTCACGGCAAACGTTCCAAAACCGAACCTCCGTCTCCGCAGAAGGGGCCGGCCTTGTGCGAGGGCCCCGAAATGCAGCAGGAAATCCTCGTAGAGATTAGAGGGGTCAAAAACCTTGTGCAGGCAAACGGTGAAGCACTCCGAGCGCTGCGGGACGATTTTGGTGTGCTGCAAAGCAAGCTAGAAGGGCTTTCTTCGCGTCAGGACAAAATGGAGGGCATATTGGACTCCCATGCGGCCCGGTTGTCCAAACTCGACAAAGTTGAACGACAGGTGCGGGCCTTGCAGAAAGAGGTGGAAGATGGCAATAATAGAGCGCGCCGCAACAACATACGACTCGTGGGCATACCGGAGGGAGCGGAATCGGGAGACATGAAAGAGTTTTTATGCAAAATCCTCCCTTCCTTGCTCCAAATCATCTTTACCAAAGATTTGGAGATTGATCGCGCTCATCGTGTACCCACAAGCATAACGCTCAACAGGAAGACCCCGCGGCCCATCATTTTTCGACTATTGAGATATCAACACGTGGAGCAAATTCTAAGTGCCTCTCGGGCAAAGGGCCATATGGAGTTTGAGAGCCACAAGATCTCCTTCTATCCCGACTTGTCTAAACCCACAGTCGACCGCCGAAAGCGCTTTCTGGAATTCCGGCCGAGGCTTCAACAGCTCCAAGCACGCTATGGCCTGATGTACCCGGCCAAGCTCCGAGTCACGCTTCACAATCAGACAAGAACATTCGAGGACCCTGATCTACTAGCGGAGTTTTTGGATTCCAAAGAAGCCGACTTGATGCGCTGACTTCCAGAATATTCCTGCAAGTCTCCTTCTATCCGCTGTACCTGCCATATTGGATCTGCCGCAGCCTAACAAAGAGTCTGGCGTTGGCAGTCTGTTGCCTTACTCTTGATGGTATCGGTGACCCGACTCCATCTACCCACAGTAGCCTCGATGAGTATCAGAGACAGTGTTATTATGGACTCTGGTGTTTCTTTTCTTTTTTATATGTCTTCTATTTCCTCTCTAGGGCCTCCTCCCGCAGACATATGGTCGCCATATTCTTTGGGGGTTTTGCTTCTTCTCTAAGATACGTTGGTACATACTTTTCAATATGGGGTGTATTAGCCAGAATACCCGGTGATTATAACATTGTTGTACAGATTCTGCTTATGTCCTATGTTATCAAGCGCCCTTACCTAAAATGTCTACTACCGATTTATGGCACCATGTAAGATTTTTTCATTGAACATAAAAGGCATCAATAATCCGATAAAACGGAAGAAAATCCTAAGCTACCTCAGTCAGGAAGCAGCGGATCTGATTTTTCTCCAAGAAACGCATTTAAATTCGAAGGAAACTCTTAAACTCAATATTAAACCTTACATGGTGGCCGCTTATTCCCCAGCCGTTTCTAAGAAATGTGGGGTTGCCATACTGGTTAGGAAATCTTTGCATGCTATTGTTATTGCGACTAGCTCAGATACAGAAGGTAGATGGGCTAGAGTTCACCTCAAGATAGGTAGCCTAGAAGTTACATGTATATGCCTTTATGCTCCTAATGTTGATGACCCTGCCTTTTTTGCTACCATTGCTCAGGTTGCGCAGGCCTCTGCTAATACTTCATTGATCATTGGGGGGGATTTCAATCTAGTCCTTGATCCCCTGATTGACAAACAGCCGCCTAGGACGAGTGGTCCCCCCAAGAGTCACGCTACGCTTACCTCCCTGATCAAGGATCTTGCTTTAGTTGATCTATGGAGATTACTACACCCCAATGAGCTTGACTTCACCTTCTTCTCCTCCCCTCATAAATCTCAGTCTCGCATAGACTTCTTTCTAATCTCAAAACTGTTAGTCCCTCAGGTGGACACTGCAAAGATTCACTCCCAACATATTTCAGATCATGCTGCCATTTCCTTTCAATTACACACTACTGCACCCCAGGGAAACTCGGGAGCCTGGTTCTTTGATAGAGCCCTGTTAACTCAGCCAGAGTTCCAGTCAGAAATTCGAGTAGCCATACAGGATTACTTCCATTTTAATCTACCCCAAGATACTGCGAATTGGGCTTGGTGGGAGGGCTTCAAAGCGGCCATTCGGGCAACGATCACTAGCTATCAAATCCGCCTGCGGAAACAACGTAAACAGCAGCTGCTCATACTAGACCAACAAATAAAAGCAGGCGAACGAGTTCTAACTTCACGCACTGACCCATGTGTATTAATTCGATTACAGCGTCTCCGTTTTCAATATAATTCAATCCTCTCAACTGCAGCTTCTAAGAGTATTGAGCTTCAGCGAGGGACATATTATCGTGAAAATAACCGAGCCGGTCGACTCTTAGCCAATGCCTTGAAAGGTCAAAAAGAAGCCAAACGCGTTGCGGCCCTTCGAGCTCCACAGGGAGGGGGCATAGTGACCACAGACTCCGATATTGTAGAGCTCTTTCGGGATTTCTATACCCGCCTATATCAATCTGAATGTGAGTTCTCGTCAGAGACATTCGAGCGATTGCTCTCTGGCATTCAGCGGCCGACCCTCTCTGAAGATGATAGAGATGCGATGGATGAACCCTTCTCTACTTCAGAGATCCAATCTGCCCTAAAACGAACAGCCTCGGGCCGTGCCGCAGGGCCTGATGGTCTCCCGACCGAATTCTACAGAACGTTCAGTGCAGATTTAGTTCCCTATTTAAAACTCTATTTTACTGCCCTTGCGGTAGATACATCCTCTTTGGGATCCTTTTCTGCAGCTAATGTGGTTGTATTTGAGAAAGAAGGCAGAGACCCGCTACTGACCGCCAACTACCGTCCAATCTCCCTACTTAATGCCGACTATAAGATCTTCGCAACGATCTTGGCTACCCGGCTATCTGACCTGATGGCTACCCTAATTCACCCCGACCAATGCGGTTTTATACCCGGCAGATCAACTGCTGACAATGCTCGGACCTTGTGCCATGTGTTATCTAGTGCTGCCAATCTCGACCATCCATGGGTGGGTCTTTCCCTGGATGCCGAAAAAGCCTTTGATCGTCTAGAATGGCCCTTCTTATTTGCAGTTCTCCGATGGTATGGCTTTGGAGAGGGCTTCCTCCGATATCTCCAAGTCATGTACACTCAACCCGTCGCCAGTATTTGTGTAAATGCCATCAAATCTCAGCCATTTCACCTCCAAAGAGGCACGCGTCAAGGTTGCCCCCTATCACCAATGCTTTTTGATCTCGCTCTTGAACCCCTAGCCCTCCTTATTAGACAGTCTGCACGTATTCGAGGTGTCCCCTTTAGTCATAGGGAGATTAAACTCTCTGCATATGCAGATGACCTTATGCTCTTCGTTTCCCTCGATTCGGTTCCAGCTGTCTTGGATCTGATTGACGGATACTCACAATTATCGGGCTATAAAATTAACTGGACCAAATCTGTAGCATTCCCACTGAACCGCTGGGTACATGGGGCCGACATGCAGGCCTTTCCCTTCCTCTGGCAATCCCGTATGGTGAAGTATCTCGGGGTCCATTACTGTTCTCCTTTAGAAGACACTATCAGTTTTAACGCCAAAGAGGTAGTCTCCAAAGTCCGTGAACTCACAAATCGTTGGTCTCCCTTATCTCTCACATGGTGGGGGGCCGCTTAGACACTGTGAAAATGATGATAGTCCCCAAAGTGAACTACATTTTAGAAATGCTGCCATGCTTACTTCCGCTACATACTTATAAAGATATTGAGGGCCTTCTCGTCCGTTATCTCTGGCAGGGCAAGCCACCAAGGATAGCTAAACACAAACTGCAGTCTGCAAAGGAACGAGGGGGTACCAGATTTCCTGATTTCCTTAGATATCATCAAGCCTTTCTACTTAAGCAAGGTGCCCGATGGCTAGATACCTCAACAGACCGCCGACCAGTTTGGCTTGACATAGAAGAGGAGCTTAGTAGCCCAATTCCGTTGACCCATCTCCCTGGTATGTCCTATCAAGTAGACACCCGCCATCCACCAATGATTGTCGATACTCTTGCGGCCTTCAACACTCTCATTCTATCACTGGGCCCGAATGTATGTCCTCAGGATGGACTCCCGCTCTGGAATAACCCCAGAATTCAAGTCCTAAATAGAACAATAGCCTGGAAACCCTGGTACTCCAGAGGGATCTGGACACCCCAACAGCTTTTCTCTGCAGCTCGTTGGAAAACCTTTTCGGATTTACAAAAGGAATTCGCGTTACCAGCGAAACACTACTTTCAATTGATGCAGCTTCAACACTGCCTCAAAAGTGCTCGAATCATGCCGCCCTCTGCCCCTACTGAGGATGGGCTATTAGAGATAGTTCACTCCATTAGTAGTACACATGGGGTAGCCTCTAATTTCTATAAACTACTTTGTCAGGGTACAGATACGGACACTTTTAGAGCCCAACAAGCCTGGGAGCGCGAACTGCAAACCACTATAACCCCTGTGCAATGGAGCGTTTTTTGGAGTAAAGTAGTGCGGGTTTCCCGGTCTGCCTCTGTTACCCAAACTCTCTTCTTCTTTGCACACAGATGCTTTTATACCCCAGAAAAAATGGCCAAATGGAACCCAAATGCTAGGGACCTGTGTTGGTCTTGCCATACTGCTGTGGGATCCTTTGCTCATGTTATTTATGAATGTCCTCAACTGCAGGTCTATTGGGGGCGGGTCTGGGGTCGTATTCAATCTATCTTACACTTTCAGGAACCTCTTTCTTGGAAGGTCGTGGGACTCCGCTCTGCGGCGGAGGTCCCCTCTCTTCCTAAGAAGGGTCGCTTTCTCCTTGATTTCATGCTAGGTATAGCCATATGCTTAATCACGAGGAATTGGAAGGATAGCTCTCGACTTACTGTCAATGAATGGTGGAACCTTGTCTGCTTATATAGTAAATATGAGCAGATACCTCGGAGAGCTATTCCCCATGTCCAAACTCACTCTTGCTTGTCTAAATGGCAGATGCTTAATGATTATGTACAATCTGCTCATTGCTCCAACATGCCTGTATAATGTGCACTCATCATGTTTTAGATCACCGTTAGGTTTTGTAATACAATAATGTAAGTACGCGCCCGCTTCGGGAATGCTTAGTTTCTAGAGAAGAAGCAGGGGGGAGGGGGGTGGTAGGGGTTTACTTTGGTGTATGTTTTACACGTTATGTATTTGTCTTTTAGCTGTATGTCTTCCTTTCCTTTGTTGTTATAAAACGAAAATAAAGAATTCAAAAAAAAGAAATACATTTCCTAGGCTAAGTGCTTATGTACGGTCGAATTTTCAAAGGTAAGCGCATAAATGAAAGTCCCTCACTAACCCATCCCTGGGAACACTTCCACTTAGTCCAGGCAAAGTTAAATGTATGCAGTCTACATGCACCAAAGTTTACCTGTATTTCAAACTGGTATTTTTATAGAAGATTCTTTTTACTGTTTTACCCATGAAAAATACTTGCAAAAATTACCCTCCCTGAATGTAGAAAAATGTCAAGAAATGATCTGCCTGCCTGACTATTCCAGGTCATGGCAGGTTCAGAAATATAAGTAGCTGAAAAATGAACAGGTCAAATTGATGACAGTTGATATTCTCTTTTTTTAACCTGTGCAGAATCTGCACCGCTGATAGCTACCTAAGAGAAAATAAATTTAGCATTCAAATACAAAACATAAAAGAAATAAACATCTTCTATATCCTATTAATATTTCAAAAATGCACATGTGAATTAGTAACATTAATACTATACTAATTACAAATGGTACTTCTAAATAATAGATTTAAAAATTACACAGTCTATTCTTTTACAACTTCCATGAATCTGCAGCCTGTGCTGTGTTCAGAATAAGCAGGCGAATTGGCTTATATGCTAGTTTTCATGAAAAGGAAGGTCTAACAAAAAATCTTTTTAATAACCAAGTTGGTTTTTACAATACTAAGACAGCGACTTTCTGAATTTGGGGATTTAAAGTGC
Source organism: Ichthyophis bannanicus (assembly GCA_033557465.1). NCBI lineage: Eukaryota > Metazoa > Chordata > Amphibia > Gymnophiona > Ichthyophiidae > Ichthyophis > Ichthyophis bannanicus. The sequence goes on along the minus strand of CM066040.1, from coordinate 277,902,527 downwards.
TACGCTATGTTCGGAACAGAGCCATAATTTCCCTAACATGGAGCAAGATATGATTTTGCTACCTTATCTCCTTATCACTGGGAAGCTGCTTAAAGAACCTGATTTAACAGTAACATTCTTAATAGATACAATATGCTACTTGTCTGGCACCTATTGAGATGGCGCTAAATGCTCTTCATTATCTGCCATATTAATAGTTAAATGCATGGAGGCACATTTATTTATTTATTTATTTATTTTCTCTTATATACCGTGCTATTCTGCATCAGTGCGGTTTACATTGAACAAACTGAAATTACATTGAACAGGGCATTATAACTTGGAGATAACTATTTTACAGGGAACATGGGCTATGGAGGGTTAAGTGGCTTGCCCAAGACCACAAGGAGCACATGTGGGACTAGAAACCCCAGTCCTTCCGGCCCAAGGTTGCTGTCCTCTAGTGGGATTTGAACCCCTGACCTTCCGGCCTGAAGTACCTTGCCCCAACCACTAGGCCACTCCTCCACATTCCAATGTGAGCATCCAGGCCCCTGTGCAGCCAATCGGAATCGGGGCCCGGCCTGCATGTTCAGGCCCTAGACCCGATTCTCATCTCGAGGGGGCTAGTCATGCCCGCGGGATCAAAATCGGGTCTAGGGCCTGAACATGCAGGCTGGGCCTAGATTCCGATCGGCCTGCATGCACAGCCGCTTGCCCGACTACCTCAGTCAGGCTCCTGAATGGAGCCGCAGTGCCATGGCATCCCATTGTCATGGCACTGCGGCTCCATTCTAGAGCCACGAATGCTGGCTGCCTCCGATTCACTTCTATCCCTGCAGCTGAACCCTTGATCCAGCCTCCCATGGCTAGGGTTCGGCTGTGGGGAACTTCCTGCACTCCCCTACCTTACTATCTGGATTCAGCAGCTGGATCCCCCAACATCCAGGGGGACTTATTCTACCTCTGTGGTGGAATAAGGCCCCCGTCTAAGTTCACGGCCCCGAACGTACAGGTTTGACCTCAGAATTGGCCCTGTACGTCCAGGGTCGCAGACTGCCCATGTCCCACACTCGCTCTGCCTCCAGAATGCCCCTCCTGCCCCCCTCTAAGCTTCCCCTTACAAATGTGTTGTTTGTATGGGGAGGCTTTTGATGGGACCGGCAGGGGGGTGAATAGTTATTTGCAGGACAGAATGACCCCCATGGTAACTATCTCCATGTTAACTTGCACACTGCCTGCACATTTTGCACCCCATTCCCCACTCCATTCCATGTTATACAGTTAGGGGGTAACTGTAAAAATACACGCCATGTATGTGCATAAATGACCAACTTTTAGTGATCTGCATATGTAAATGGGCACTTTACACATGTATTTTATGCAGTCGCTATTCTTTAAGTACATGCATTGGGCTGATGATGTGTACTTGCACTTTGGCCATGTACCAAGGTGAAGTTTGAACAAAGTGCAAATTTATGTGCATAAATTATAAATTATGGGTGGTTTGTCTTGGACTGTAATTAGACCTTACCTGCTAATTAGTGTTCCTGAAGGAACAACAGTCCAGTCCCTGATCCCACCCAGTTCTTAGTTGGCCTGTTAGATAGGGGAGGATCAGCGGACCGAGCGCAGGGCCAGAACTGAGGGGAGGGGTCCATTGGTGCAGGTCCAGCGGCCGGAATGAAGGAGGACTCGGTCAGGCTCAGGTACTTAAAGAATGGGGAATGGGGTGCAAAATGTGCAGGCAGTGTGCAAGTTAACATGGAGATAGTTACCATGGGGGTCATTCTGTCCTGCAAATAACTATTTACCCCCCTGCCGGTCCCATCAAAAGCCTCCCCATACAAACAACACATTTGTAAGGGGAAGCTTAGAGGGGGGCAGGAGGGGCATTCTGGAGGCAGAGCGAGTGTGGGACATGGGCAGTCTGCGACCCTGGACGTACAGGGCCAATTCTGAGGTCAAACCTGTACGTTCGGGGCCGTGAACTTAGACGGGGGCCTTATTCCACCACAGAGGTAGAATAAGTCCCCCTGGATGTTGGGGGATCCAGCTGCTGAATCCAGATAGTAAGGTAGGGGAGTGCAGGAAGTTCCCCACAGCCGAACCCTAGCCATGGGAGGCTGGATCAAGGGTTCAGCTGCAGGGATAGAAGTGAATCGGAGGCAGCCAGCATTCATGGCTCTAGAATGGAGCCACAGTGCCATGACAATGGGATGCCATGGCACTGCGGCTCCAATCAGGAGCCTGACTGAGGTAGTCGGGCAAGCGGCTGTGCATGCAGGCCGATCGGAATCTAGGCCCGGCCTGCATGTTCAGGCCCTAGACCCGATTTTGATCCTGCGGGCATGACTAGCCCCCTCGGGATCAGAATCGGGTCTAGGGCCTGAACATGCAGGCCGGGCCCCGATTCCGATTGGCCGCATAGGGGCCTGGATGCTCACATTGGAATGTGGAGGAGTGGCCTAGTGGTTGGGGCAAGGTACTTCAGGCTGGAAGGTCGGGGGTTCAAATCCCACTAGAGGACAGCAACCTTGGGCCGGAAGGACTGGGGTTTCTAGTCCCACAGGTGCTCCTTGTGGTCTTGGGCAAGCCACTTAACCCTCCATAGCCCATGTTCCCTGTAAAATAGTTATCTCCAAGTTATAATACCCTGTTCAATGTAATTTCAGTTTGTTCAATGTAAACCGCACTGATGCAGAATAGCACGGTATATAAGAGAATATAAATAAATAAATGTGCCTCCATGCATTTAACTATTAATATGGCAGATAATGAAGAGCATTTAGCGCCATCTCAATAGGTGCCAGACAAGTAGCATATTGTATCTATTAAGAATGTTACTGTTAAATCAGGTTCTTTAAGCAGACCAAGACAAACCACCCATCTGGGCAGCAGCAGAATGGGACAGTGTTGATGGCGGAGGATCACATTTTTGTGACAACGGCAAAAACACCAAACTTAAACTGCACGGAAGAAAGGCCCGGCAATCTACTTCTGTATCTTGCCATGAAAACCCAATGGATAGTTACAACAAAACAAATTGTGCTATGGTGCTGGAAGATGAGACCCCCAGGTCAGAAGGCACTCAACTAGCTACTGGGGAAGAGCTGAAGACTTTTCAGAGTAAGGCCAGCATTTATGATGTGGTTGGATCAAAGCCCTCGGAAAGTCTGACTGCTGATGTAGCTGCGCATGAAATGAGAGTCTGAAGCTGTAAAGATGTCTTACACATTGGAACATGGAACGTACGAAGCATGAACCAAGGGAAGTTGGAGGTGGTCAAGAATGAAATGGAACGTGTACAACTTGATCTGTTGGGTGTCAGCGAACTGAAATGGACTGGCATCGGGCACTTTGCATCAGATGATCACATGGTCTACTATGCTGGAAATGAAAGACAAAGAAGAAATGGTGTTGCATTTATAATAAAGAAGAAACTTGCAAGAACTGTAATGAAATACAATGCAGTCAGCGAACGCTTAATCTCTATTCGTCTACAAGGATTGCCTATCAACACAACTATAATTCAAGTATATGCCCAACAACAGCTGCAGAAGAGAATTAAATTGAAGAGTTCTATGAACAAGTACAAGCTGAAATTGACAGAACATGCAAACAGGATATCCTGATAGTCATAGGTGACTGGAACGCAAAAGTTGGCAACAAAGAAGAAGGCAAAGTAGTTGGAAAATATGGACTTGGCAACAGAAATGAAGCTGGAGAAAGACTGATAGAATTCTGCAAGACCAATGATCTATTCATCTCAAACACCTTCTTCCAGCAACACAAGCGGCGACTGTACACATGGACTTCACCGAATGGATTATATAAAAATCAAATTGACTACATATGTGGAAGTCAACGATGGAAAAGCTCTGTAACATCAACAAAGACAAAACCTGGAGCTGACTGTGGTACAGATCATCAACTACTAGTATGCAAACTAAAGCTAAAGTTGAAAAAGAGCAAACCACTCATGAATGAAGCAAAATATGACCTTGAGAATATACCACTGGAATTTAAAGACTGCCTGCAAAATCGATTCTTATTTTCATTGATTTCATCCAGTATGGCAGTTTAGTCTGTTTTTGTTTCCCCTTGTCAGTCATCCATGACGTTTTTGGTGGGAGGAGTCTGTACTCCCTTCTTATGCCTCTTCTGCCCCTGCGCGGCGTTTTCCCGCCTCTGCAGGTTGCAGGTTATTTTTTTCCGCTTTAGCTGCGCTTTTGTATACTGTTTTTACTTATGGGCTTTATTTTTAGCGGTTGGCCTAATATGTTATTCCTTTCTGATGCATAATTATATTTTAATTTTGTTTGCTCTCACCGAGGGTTTTTTCGTAATTCACGATGATCGGCATGTTGCCTTGTTTTATAGAGCCTTTTGAGAATACGCTGTTGTATACAAATTTTATTGTCATGGTTCGTTTTCTCTTTTTATTAAATTTTATATATGTCCTATCACATTGTCATTGTTGCTTTGCCCTTTTTTAAAATATAAAGATACAGTTATGCTTTTAAAGTCTCTACATATGGCTTTTGATACAATTGACATTTTTTCCGGTGGGCATAGCCCTTTTCCATCGTTTTGACTGTTTCTGCATTTTAGATGTTTATTCCGAGAACTTGGCTCCTTCCTTTTACTATTTTTGAGTTTTATTTTTTATGTGTATACATTTTGTGCCTTTTAGGAGCCTGTCCCTTCCATACATTTTTTATGTATTTGTGTTTTTCCCTTCTGTATCGCATAACATGATGTTTTTAAATGGTTCTAAAAAACATTACTTATTGCCACGTTTTTGTACCTTTTTTTGTGTCCCATATAAAGTCTTCATTTTACTTTGTTCCTTTTATCAAATTTACTGCGATGTTTTATTTTATTTAATATGTATTTTTATATACATCTGTTTGCCACATGATGTTACACAGCGCTTTATAATTTACTCGTTCTTAGTATGGCGCTTGTTACTTCGCTTTACACAGCGCTTTTTTTAAGTCAGTTTATAATATGGTCAATTATTGCAGGACTTTATATGTACCCCTACAATAGAGTGTCCATAGCTTGATTTGTACCATCCCACGTTTTTCTGATATAGTTGTTAACATCATCTTCATACTCACACATACTTTTAATGCATCATTATCTCTGCATGTATATTTGTCATATAATGCCTGTCTGTATTTGTGGGGTATCACATATATATTTTTTAGTTTTTTAAAGTTTTTTTATGTTATTGTATATAAATGTAGCATATTTAATGCAATTATATGCATTTTAATCTTTTATATTTTATTGTCTTCCCTCCCTCCTATATGGTTTTGTTTTATTTTTCTTGTATTAGTTTTACAGTTTTCTTAAAGTAGCACTTTTTTTACACAATGTTTTGTACTCGATTATATTATATTTGGTATTATTTGACTAACCTTATTTCTTCATTTTAGACTGAGAGATATTGATACTGCTCCGGTTTCCAGTACTGTTTCTATGTCCTGTCTGTATATTTATTTTGGTAATGTATTATACTTTATTGATTTTGTTTGTATATGAAGTTTTTATATCTTTATATTTTAATTGTGTTTTTATATGTCTGTTTACAGACCCCTGACGAAAGCCTAGGGCCGAAACTGTTTAGTTGGGTCTTCAATAAAGTATTTTGGACAATCCTTGTGTCGGCCGTGGTCCTTCTCCTCCGCTACTTACCAATCAAGTCTACAATTTATAAATAAAAATCCGTTACATACTCAACTTATGCATCCTCATTTGTTTTTGACGTTGTCATACTAGTATTTTTAATATGGATCTACTTAAAACTTCTTTTAAAGGGTTCTTTTAAGATCTAGAATGCCCTTCCTGGAGCTGTTCAATGAAATAAGGAGAACAACTTACAAATTCATTTATTTTGATATGCAGAAATTCATATGTGCCAACTGACTATCAGAAAATCACCTTCCCTAGATGCTAACCATGCTTGCAACCCTTAGCATGGGTGCACTTAATGCCACCTCAATGGGGGGCATTAAGTGCGCCCGCATGCCAGCTTGTGTGGTGCTGCATTTTCAAACCTGTAATAATTGCAGAGGAACGAACACACATAAGACCTAAAGTTAGCACATGCCCCCAGTGCTGATAACGCAGCCCACATGTCATTACTAGTGCAGGCTTTAGTAAACATGCCCCAAGAAGCAGGTGCAAATGACAAGGTTCAAGGTGAAAGCATGCACAAACTTTGGCTGAACTTGGTACAAAGTCTGCAGGTAAATCAGACCATAGATTTTGTCTCAGTGCAAACTATTTGAATATTGTCCCCCTACTTGTTTTAGATCTCTGAAGGAAGTGTGACAATGAAAAAAAATTATATTTCATCTCTTTATATTGATTTTCAACAGATCATGAGCACTGTAGGAGCAAAGAGGAAACACGCTGCAATGCCCTATTTCAAAACCTTGCTGTAAGCTGCTTTCATACAACTGTCCCCATTTGCCCATTGACAGCAATGTGTTTTTATTACAAGTTGTGTTTATGATTTCTGCATTAAAATTATGCATCAATTCTTTGTAATTTCAGCTTTTGATGTGCTGGAAATCTTATTCTTAGGGGCATGTTTACTAAGCTAGGCTAATGGTTAGCATGTGCTATTTGTAAGTAGGTTCATGTTATTCAATGAGCTCTAGTTACAAATACTTTGTGCTGTTAGTTGATCTTAGTAAATATGCCCCTTATAGTACATATATCTTTGTGAAGAGACTATTTGCATTTCTGATTTAAAGGAAGAATTATATTTTTATAATATTGATTATTCTACCACAATGATTAGAATATAGATGACATCAATACAGAAATACCCCAGGGCAAAGAAAACACTGTAGCCCAATCATAAAGAGTCCAACAAGAACACAGGCTCCACTCCTCAAAAGTATCAAACCAATTCCCAGACAAAATAAATGAATATTTTTGTCAGAATATAAATGAGACATTTCAAAGGTATTTCAATGGGTTAAGCAGTGGCTTTCACGTAGAAATGGCCTAGTACAAAACTTCCCACCCGATAAGTGTACAGGCTGTGTGCAGTAAATTTACCCATCATTTCAAGATATGTTCCCAAGGATAGGGTTGAGGGAGGGGTTTGCATTTACATGTGTACTGTGAAAATTCATGCATCTCTATGTAAATTTACCCTGTGGGGTATGTTTACGAAACTGCGATAACGTTCCCTGCGTTAGGTTCCCTGGACGCACATATAAGGGAATGGGCGGTGCATCATTATGGCAAGCCGTGTCAGGTAACGCATGTTACAAGGCGCCTTAGGCTAATGCGCGTTACAAGGTGCCTCATAAGGCATTTTACAAGGCACCTTATTAGGCACAATACAAGGCACATCATAAGGCACGTTTAAGGCATGTTACAAGGCACCTTACTAGGCAGAGTACAATGCACGTTACAAGGCACCTTACTAGGCACAGTACAAGGCACGTGCCTTGTACTGTGCCTAATAAGGTGCCTTGTAACATGCTTTGTACTGTGCCTAATAAGGTGCCTTATAACGCCGTATAAGGAGTGATGGCAACTGTGGTGAGGGTACTATGGCTGGCAGCACGGATCTGCAAAGATATGATTGTCACAGGCATGCAAAATATCTGATATAGACAGGACGGAACCATGAGGAATTGAACCCATGACCACTGCCTACCACATCAGTGTACTAACCAGTAGGCTAAGAAACCACAAAAACGAGCAGTAGTGGAAGTCACAGGCACTTTATTAATTAAGCGAACCCCAACGCGTTTCGGCTGTTGCCTTCATCAGGGGGTACTAGAGGACAGCAAAACATAACATTAAAATAATTAAACATACATAAAAACACAAAAAAATATATTAAAATAACAAATATGAATAATCATAATTATTAATTAATTCATAAAAAATTAAAATTGGGACATATAAAAAAAATATATATATATAAACATATATATATATAAAAGAAATATACTATACAAACAGGAAAACCAGCAATACATAATAATAAAAAATATATATACCATACTTACAAATGAAGTGCACAAAAGCAATAAAGATATGGCACAAACCAATCAATGGTGGATAATGCTAAAAAATCAATGTAAAAACCATTAATATGATACTGAAACAATTAAAAACATCAATTGAACCATACAACATTGAACAAAAAGAAGACAAAATGGAAAACCCAGACCAACGAAAAAGGCAAATTAAACTTTACAGTAAGGATAAGTCATCCTAAAAAATATATATATAGAAACATCTTATTCAAGCAAAAGAAATCTCTTTGTATATATACAAAACACAGAGCCTACACATCATTAGACACACACATGCGGTACCATTATTACAAATATTAACTAGAGGAACTGGTACTCAAAAGAAATAATAAAATGTGTGCTTCTAAAAGTGCAGGAGTGTAGAACCAGATATAGTATTTTAAGGCAATATAGAAAACCAATACATAAACCCATGCTAAAAGTTGTGATCTAAAGAGACCAGATAGCTGCCGGAAAAACTATCAATAAAAATGTAAAATCAAAACATATAAATCCTATGTGGACCCATGACATATAAGCTCGTATAGCTGCTCAAATGTGACATGCAACCTGTATAGTATACTGGAAAAAAGAAACTAAAAATCGCAGTCAACTAACTTATAAACGAACCTATTCGACACCTTCTTAAACTGCTGAACAAATGCCGACTCGTGAAGAACTTAAAACCATAAAGACAGTGCAAAAAAGGAAGGAACCAACGGCCAGCTATGTAGAATTCTTGAGAACGCCAACTTTGGCGCGCATTTAAATTGACAGGCTGCATCGTGGCACTCCATATGCATGAGATGACGTCAAAAGACGTCCGTGTTAACAAACATTGTATAATAACACTTAACATCAGATGAAAAATAAAAGATAAAATGGAACAATTGTAAAACCAAATATATAAATAATAATAAATAAAAATAAAAATAAAAGAGGTTTCACTGAACCCCACGGGCAACGAACAATCGCTGAGCTGTCAATCATGACGATTTGTTCGTTGCCCGTGGGGTTCAGTGAAACCTCTTTTATTTTTATTTATTATTATTTATATATTTGGTTTTACAATTGTTCCATTTTATCTTTTATTTTTCATCTGATGTTAAGTGTTATTATACAATGTTTGTTAACACGGACGTCTTTTGACGTCATCTCATGCATATGGAGTGCCACGATGCAGCCTGTCAATTTAAATGCGCGCCAAAGTTGGCGTTCTCAAGAATTCTACATAGCTGGCCGTTGGTGTTCAGGTATTTACTTGTTTGAGGTGGTTCCTTCCTTTTTTGCACTGTCTTTATGGTTTTAAGTTCTTCACGAGTCGGCATTTGTTCAGCAGTTTAAGAAGGTGTCGAATAGGTTCGTTTATAAGTTAGTTGACTGCGATTTTTAGTTTCTTTTTTCCAGTATACTATACAGGTTGCATGTCACATTTGAGCAGCTATACGAGCTTATATGTCATGGGTCCACATAGGATTTATATGTTTTGATTTTACATTTTTATTGATAGTTTTTTCCGGCAGCTATCTGGTCTCTTTAGATCACAACTTTTAGCATGGGTTTATGTATTGGTTTTCTATATTGCCTTAAAATACTATATCTGGTTCTACACTCCTGCACCTTTTTACTTGTTGCACTTTTAGAAGCACACATTTTATTATTTCTTTTGAGTACCAGTTCCTCTAGTTAATATTTGTAATAATGGTACCGCATGTGTGTGTCTAATGATGTGTAGGCTCTGTGTTTTGTATATATACAAAGAGATTTCTTTTGCTTGAATAAGATGTTTCTATATATATATTTTTTAGGATGACTTATCCTTACTGTAAAGTTTAATTTGCCTTTTTCGTTGGTCTGGGTTTTCCATTTTGTCTTCTTTTTGTTCAATGTTGTATGGTTCAGTTGATGTTTTTAATTGTTTCAGTATCATATTAATGGTTTTTACATTGATTTTTTAGCATTATCCACCATTGATTGGTTTGTGCCATATCTTTATTGCTTTTGTGCACTTCATTTGTAAGTATGGTATATATATTTTTTATTATTATGTATTGCTGGTTTTCCTGTTTGTATAGTATATTTCTTTTATATATATATATGTTTATATATATATATATTTTTTTTATATGTCTCAATTTTAATTTTTTATGAATTAATTAATAATTATGATTATTCATATTTGTTATTTTAATATATTTTTTTGTGTTTTTATGTATGTTTAATTATTTTAATGTTATGTTTTGCTGTCCTCTAGTACCCCCTGATGAAGGCAACAGCCGAAACGCGTTGGGGTTCGCTTAATTAATAAAGTGCCTGTGACTTCCACTACTGCTCGTTTTTGTGGTTTCTCAGTTTGTTTGCGAGCAGTGCTCCTGTTTGTGTTTCCTAACCAGTAGGCCATACCTCCATGGCTTGTTGCCCAGCAATGGCTGGATACAGAAGGTCTGCAGGTCACCGCCCAAACCGTCTGCTCTGTGTGTCAGGATAGGGTAACCCCACCAGCACCCATGATGCATTGCACATGCAGAACAGCGGCCTACAGCTGACCACCAAATGGGGTCTGCACCTCTCCGGTACTGCAGCGTGGTAAGACACACTGACAGTACATGATACTGGCACAGAGTAGCTAAAGACCATGCCATTGTGCAGGTTCCATATTCACCCTGAGGGATAGGATGGGCGCTCAGCACTAGGTCCACAGTACATGTGGTGCTAGAGATAGGTCCTGCTGCACATCCTCATCACTACCAGTGTGTGATAGGTGCTCCCAGCAGTGCAACTGAAAGTACTTCTGTTACCATCTGGGTTCTGCAGTTACATGTGGCCCTGAAGAGCAGACACCACCCAGATTAGTGCGTATGCGGTGTTAAGGTCTGGCTGCCATGGGTACCTGTTATCAGGGCAGCGGGGATGTCTAGACTTGCATGAGGTTTAGGTAGCACTGCCTCTATGGGTCTAAGTGGTATGCACTATATACCCCAAGGGGCCCACAATCACCCCTATTGTAGATGAGGGTGCGGTGGGACAGGTGCCTGGGCCCTGCAGAATGGCTGTAATACCAGCCACCACAGTTCTGCTGGCCGATGACAGCCCTCCAGGACTGATGGGTCAGAGCCATACCTGTGATTGTGGCAAACCAGCAGTGATAATTGGGGTGGGTAGGGGAAAGCTCAACTGCCCCACGCCACTGTCTGCCATCCATCAGCACAATCAGAGTGCACCTGCAGCAACCTACAGGGTGGTCCCACCATGCACAGACTAACTGTAGACAACTCACTAGCCAGTCCATAGTGCATGTTCATGGGGGGAACCCTGTGCACCCAGAGGTGGGATGCACAGCACAGACACTAAGCAGGTATCTCCATGATTGGGCCCCAGAACCAGGAACACACAGGTATCACTAGAGACAAATAACGGGTGGCACTATGTGGGAACATAGACATGCCATGGTCACTGCTCAGTCAGAGTGAGAGTGACCTCCCAGCATGACATGCTGTGGCCACCCTGCCCATGCAAGTGGTGGTAGAGCACTACAGTGTCCAAGCCGTTGCCCTCCACCCTGTGCAGATGCATCCTGGCCAATCCGTTCTGCCTGGGCCATACCCACAATACCTTGCTCCTCATTATGCACATTTGTAGGCTAACGCTGGAAACAGTGTGAGCAACGTGGGCTCAGTGAGGTGTTGGCAGACACAAAAGAATGGATAGACATACGCACACTCCCACACCTATCTCAGCATTATGCAGAGATAGAGGTGGTTGACAACCCTGCCCGCCACACTGGTCCTGATCACAGTGCCGACATTGCTAAACTGTGCAGGGGGTAGTAGTAGTCCTCTGGTGATAACTATTCTTTTGGACACACTGGCTGAGTGTACTGCACCACACTGTTGCCACAGCAGCATAGTGATCCCTGGGGCTACCCTTACTTTCCCCAGCCAGACCTCTTCTGTTGCACTGCACACTACGTACTGGTACAGGGCATGGCCTAGGTCCACTGCAGGTTTATGCCACTACTCCCTCCAGCACAAACACCCCCCCCCCCACCATGCCGCCATGACCATATGCTGTCGGTGCCGGTGGTGCGCAGTCCCAGGCCATCCAGGGGGCAGGTAGGCAGCTGCCTAAGGTGTGGGTTCTGGGGTAGGGGTGCCTACATAGCTGTCCACGCTCCCCCCGCCACTGCCTGTCAATGTTATGTGCCCCTTGGGGTATCTGCTGGGTAATGATCCCTGGATGGGACACTGTGGGACACAGACTCATGGGCATGTTTGACCCTGGTCAGTTGCTGTCTTGCTGGTTTCCATTGTCTGCATTCCTATGTGCCACCTAGGCATCTGCCTAGTCTACCCTGTGCCCCAGTTGCCCCTACTGCATGTCCCGCCTGCAGCCCCCCATGCCCCATTTGCGCCATCACCATAGTGGCCTTTCATATTTGGGCACTATGCTGTTGCTGCAGATGGAGAACTACCATCACCTTTCTTGGGCTCCCTGCCTATGCTGTACATTGCTGACACTGAAATGGTTTCTCTCTCCTGCAAATGTGCCTCTAACGCCAGGTTTTCACTTGCGTTACTTTTCAGCCCTTCAGTTCCCCATGTTGGTGTCGCGGGAGCCTCTCCCCGCCCACTCCCCGCCCATTGACCCCTTCTCTCCGCCCTTTCTCCACCCTTTTCTGGACTTACCGCGGCCAGGAATGCTGGCGTGCATTAGGTAACGCTAACACGTGTTATGTCACGCTAATAAGCGTTAACGTAGCATTAACGCTCGTTAACGTTACCGCTGTTACCTTACCGCAGTTTAGTAAAATACCCCTAAGTCATGCACCTAAAAGAGCAAGTAAACCCTTTTAACGGAAGTACATTAACATTTTGCATTTGCTGCACATTAATGGCCAAAATTGAGACACAGTAACTCTAAAGCCTCTGTGTTGGAGATGTGCCCAGCATCTTCTATAGAGTTTAAGCAGAGAAGATATACTTACCATAATTACCTGCATTGCAGATAATGCAGATGTACTTATGACCACCCCTTGTGGTAGCACTAACCGTTCCAGGTTATCTGCTGTGTTAACAGTTAATACATAGTACCATAGCATATCTTAAATGTAAGATGCAGTCCCCCCCCCCATTCCCTCGTCCATTTTACCAGAAATAGTACGTGCTACAGGTCAAGCCACTGCATTGACTGTTAGTGTGGGCATGTACTAACAGCACACATTTAATTCTCACGTTAACTGCCAAATGCACTTTAGTAAAAGAGTTTCATAGTTGTTCTGGGTGAATTTTCAAAGTGGCAGTACCGGTACTTTCACTCTGAAAATATAGGAAAGTCTACACAGAAAAACACATAGGCACACTTTCTACCCGTACATGCAGATATAAAATTATCTCTGTAATTATAAAAATAATAAAAACTGCATTCTCAAATTCTAGCCCTCAGAAACTAAGCAAATATCCTTACTGCAGATTTTTTAAAATGGGATGTATGGTCAGGGTCCAAATAGTAAAGTTAGCCAATAGGGTTACACTGACAGGCCATTAACCACATGGTATACTAAAGGCCAAGAATAGGCCAACCTTTGCTCATGACTCAGATTCTAAAAGATCTTAACCAAAAGGGCTGAAAAGTAGTACTTAGATTTCAATAAAGCCTTTGACACCATTCCGCACAGGTGAACCTAGAGTGGCTGGGTTAAAAACTGGTTGCGTGAGAGGCGATAAAGTGTACAAGTAAATGGAGCTCACTCTAAGGAGAAGAATGTTATCAGTGATGTGCCATGGGGATCTGTCCTTGGTCCAATTCTTTTTAACATTTCTGATAGTGATAATGCAGAAGGGTAAGGTTTGGCTTGTTTGCAGATGATACCAAAATCTGCAATAGAGTAGACATCCAGGAAGGAGTAGATAACATGAAGAGGGATCTAGCTAAGCTTGAAGAATGGTCATCTGAAATTTAATACTAAAAAATGCAGGGTCATGCATTTGGGCTGCAAAAATCCAAGGGTGTGGTACAGTGTAGAGAGCGAAGTACTTCTGTCCATGAAAGAGGAGCGGGACCAATGTTCCCTCTAAGCTGTGCTGGGTCCATCGCCAACATTCCTGCCGGCGGGGGGGTGCAGTGAGATCGATCGCTCCACCCCTCCCCCCACCAGCGGGAATGCCAGTGGAGGACCAGGCGCAGATGAAAGGGAACATTGCGAGGGTGCTCTGGCATACTGCACTCTCTACACTGTACCGCTCCCTTGGATTTTTGCAGCTTAGCATACACCGCAGCACCCTCGCAATGTTCCCTTTCATCTGCGCTGGGTCCTCCGCCAGCATTCCCACCGGTGGGGGGAGGGGCAGAGGGAGCGATCGCACTGCAACCCTCCCCCTCCCCCCCCCCCCGCCGGCAGGAATGTTGGCGGTGGACCCAGCGCAGCTTAGAGGGAACATTGAGCAGGACCTGGGCATGATTGTTTCTCATGATCTTAAAGTGGCTAAACAGCTAGAAAAGGCAATGGTGAAAGCTAGAAGGATGCTTGGGTGCATAGGGAGAGGAATAGCCAGCGGAAAAAAGGAGGTGATATTACCTCTGTATAAGTCTCTGGTACGACCTCATTTGGAGTATTGTGGATAATTCTGGAGACCACACCTTCAAAAAGGATGTAAACAGGATAGAATCAGTGCAGAGGGTGGCTACTAAAATGGTCAGTGATCTTCATTATAAATCATATGGGGACAGACTTAAAGATTTTAATATGTATACATTAGAGAAAAGGCGGGATAGAGGAGATATGATAGATATGTTTAAATACCTCCGTGGCATAAATGCACAAGAGGAGAGCCTCTTCTGATTGAAAATAAGCTCTGCAACAAGGGGGCATAGGATGAGGGTGAAAGGGGATAGACTCAGGAGTAATATGCAAAAATATTTATTTATGGAAAAAGTGGTAGAGGCATAGAATAGTCTCCCAGTGGAGGTAGTGAGACGAGGACAGTATCTGAATCATGGGACAATCATGGGACAAAGCATGGGACAAACATAGAAGATCTCTAAAGGAAAAAAAGGGAGTATAGTACTTGATATGGAAGGGCAGACTGGGCAGGCCCTATGGTCTTTTTCTGCTGACATGTTTCTATGTTTCTTTATAAATAACACATTCCAGCTTTGCATTGTGTATTTCACTAGTCTTCCAGCTACTTGGCTAGCTATTGACCACCCTCTACCTCAGGCATATTTGCCTAGCTATAAACTTTAGATATGGAATTATATAGAAATATGTTAGATCAGTGTTTGCCCATTACAGATCCAATATATCTAAATAAGGAATGAGTTGATTTTCATGCCAAAGTAAAAGGGCGTAATGGATGCAGGTTCCTTTATGTTAATGGCACTCTGCGATACCTAATTCTTCTAAGTGGCCTGACCTGCTTATTTATGTGAGGCTGTAGAACGGCATGAAAAGAAGGTAAGTAAGATTATTAATATCAACACACAGGAGTCTGGTACAGAGAAATTTAGTCATATTTTATTCATCAGGAAGTAGTTCATCCAAAAGATGGTATCTAGTGAATACATAGTATAGAATTTATTTTGTCATTTTAAGCACCACAGTTAATTAAAATGTTAGGATAGATGCGTGAGACATTTTACACAAATAACTGAGACGATGAAGTTATTTAATTGGGCAATGTCTTCATCATGATATATATTAGCAAGTGTAACATTCTAGATTATATAATTTATTTGTAATGGAATTAGTTTTTAAATTAAATTGTAATAAAATATTGTACCGTGGTCTAGACGTGCTAATAAGTTTCTGTTCTTTTATCTTTATGGGAAAAATGTAACAGTGACAGTCTAGGCCAAAGACCAAGCAGGAGCGAGGTGAAAGGAAAAGCGTAGTTACTCATATGTAACAGGTGTTCTTCGGGGACAGCAGGAATCAGTCCTCACATATGGGTGACGTCGGCACCGATGGAGCCCTCTTGGAAGCATCTCCCCAGCTTTCAAAGAAAGCCTTTGGAAGATGCCACCATGCATGCATGGTCCCCTTCCCACTCAAGGGTACCATCTTGCTCAGACATCTGGAAAGCTATATATACTAATGCCCACAGGATACGAGTAAAGTCCTGGATCCAGATGCTATCACTCATGTGGCTGACTTGGATTCAGTGGGAGTCACAGAGACATGGTACTTGGAGAACCATGGTTGGGATACAGTTAAACTGGACTAAAATCCACTCAGGAAGGGTGGAGTAGAAATAAAAGGGGCACTAAATATAAAAGATCAGACTCATTCCCTGAGAGCTAGGAGTTTTTGTACCGATTGCACACATACAGTATGGTTTTCACCAACTGAGAGATAATCAGACATGTAGCACTTGATGCAATAAACTGAATAGCCCTATCTCACTGCAGAACCATTGTCTGCATATGAGTATTGGTGAATTGTTTAGATAGTTAGGTGCTAAGGGAATAGGGAGATCTCAACTAATATAAAGTCCTTTAAGGGAGGCATTCCAGAACATGAATAAGGGGTTTGTATATGCAGCGGGGATAGCTATGTGCCAAAAATATCCCTGCCATATCGGAAACACTGCTCTCATGCACGTCCACGGCGCTAGATTGGGATCTCAGAACGTGCCCAGAAGGAGTGGAACGGGGGCAGTCAAAGAGACATATAAAGCGTGTTCAGGAAAGGCCTGTGTATGTTTTCAGTGCTTCAAGCTTATTCCTGCAGAAACGTGGTATAAGGCCATGATTTCAAAAACATTCTACTCTTCTCTGCAATGCATCCTAGATTGAAGAATGGTTGTAACAATTATGTTTGAACTGATGTGACTGCAATCTAGAAAAACACAAGATGCAGTTTTAAGGAACAGAAAGCAGAGGCGAGGGAATGTTGTAAGGTATAGAAACATTAATAAACACCCTTACAGAAATATTAAGAAGAGTATTTGTGTATAATATAGCTATGCTGAAATGTGCTATTTGTGCTAAAAGAGCCAATCTAGGGGACCCTAACAATTCTCATGTTCTGAAAAATGAGACTGCTGATGTAGGAATAGTATGGGTGTGAGTAGGGAAAGGATTCTTGTTTGGGTGAGAAACGGAGATCATATTTTTAGTCCTGGTACCCCATGCTATTATGTTATGTCATAGCTGTTATGTATAGGTTCAAGGCATCTTTTTGGTAGAATTATGTTTTTGTGACTGGAAGTGAGAGTGTGTGTATATGTGGTGTGAGGGATGCACGGTACCTGGACCATATGGATGACCGCAATGTCACCAGGTGCCAGTGTGATCGGGCAGACAAAATCAGAGAAGGTTCTCTATAGGTTCTGTTGATTTTGTTTTCATGTAAACCGCGCTGATACCGAATAGCGTGGTATATAAAAGATTGTAATAATAAATAATAAATAAATATAGCTAAATGTCAAAACATATCCCTGTCAATAATAAGGGGCCCTCAGAATAAGAGCATTCAATGTAAAAACAGCATTAATGTATGCCCATAATGCACATTTTGTGAGCATGTATTAGGGCTGTTTTCAATGCTGAATGCTCTTATTCTGAGAGTCCCCTTATTGACAAAGATAACTATAGGGAACTTATTCAGATTATTTCTGGAATATTTTCATAGGGTATACTAATAAAATCATATATTATTGGCAGCATGATAGGACAGTCATGCATCCGCTATGCCAGGCACTAAGAGACATGACTGATGTTGTGCCAACATTCTCTAGATTGTTCTATCCCTACCCAGTCCAAGATCTATGAGAGCTGCGAGAGTGGTGATATTTCTGGAGTCTGGCTACTTGGTGTGATGGCACAGGGATCTCCCCTCCCATGCCCACACAGGCCTGACCAGGGGAGCAGTGCCACAAAGCAGACGGTGGGAAGGCAGACAGAGTTGTCCCACAGAAGTGGATGTATACAGACCGACATAAGCTATGATGGGACAGGTGTAGCTGCTGTGAGACGTGCCAGAATGCAGATAGGTGGGAATCAGATGGCATAGCCAGAAGGCCCTACTACTATTACTACTACTAAGAACATAAGAAATGCCAAGGTCCATTAAACCCAGTATCCACTTTCCAGCGGTGGCCAATCCAGGTCACAGTGCTACTGTTACTGATCATTTGCATAGCGCTACAAGGCATATGCAGCACTGCACAGACACATGTAAAAGATAGTCCCTGCACAGCAGAGCTTATAATCTAGTCAAGACAGACAACATAGCAGCTATGGACAGGATACATCTAAGGAAACACAAGGGAGATTAGGTGGATCAGATCCAAAAGCGGCAAAGAATATGTAAGCACTCAGCCTGGATTGGCGAAGGGCCAGAGAAGAACCCTGATGTACAGACTCAGGTAGTTTGTACCAGGCATAGGGACATAAGCAAGGTGAACTGAGTAAAGTCTGGAGTTTGCAGTAGAAGAGAAGGGCACAGATAGAAGCTATAGCATAGTTACACACCTGTAACAGATGATCTCCGGGAACAGCAGGAATTTAGTCTTCACATATGTACCAACGGAGCCTGCATGGGAACACTCCCCAGAGTGTCCAATAGGAAAGCTTTTGGGAGCATTCCACTGCGCCTGTGTAGCTGCCTTCCCACCTCTCCAGCTCTCCCTCCTCAGTTGAGTTTGTAGCTGAGATAAAAGGAGAGGAGAAGAAGAAAAAGATGTACAAATCCTAGGGGAGGAGAGTAGGTTGTGAAGATTAAATTCCTGCTGTTCCCAGAGATCACCTGTTACAGGTGAGTAACTACGCTATCTCCAGGAACAAGCAAGAATGTAGTCTTCACATATAGGACTCTCTAGCTCAGAGATGCCATAGAGATGACCTCAGAGTTGGCTGTGGAATCACAGGTCATATATCCTCCAAGGATGTCTGGTATCGAAACCCGGGACAGAGGGTAGGGGTTGATCTAAGACTGAAAGAGATGCTGGAGATCGAAACCCGGGACAGAGGGTAGGGGTTGATCTAAGACTGAAAGAGATGCTGGAGAACAGCTTGGCCAAACAAGGCATCCTGGCGGGAATCCTTGTCCAGGCAATAGTGAGCAGCAAAAGTGTGGACAGAAGACCAAGTTGTTGCTTTGCTTATCTCATCAATTGCTACAGAGTGTAGATTTGCTATAGAGGCAGCCATGGTCCGCACATTATGTGCAGTGATGTGACCCTCGAGAGAGAGTCCTGCCTTTTCATAAGCAAAGGAGATGCAATCTGCTATCAACCTGGAAAGAGTATGTTGGATACTGTCAACCCCAGGTGACTCGAGTCAAAGGAGATGAAAAGTTGAGAAGCTTTTCTGTGCTCTCGAGTTCTCTGGAGATAAAAAGCCAAGGCACATTTGCAATCCAGAATGTGCAGGGTTGCCTCTGCCCTTAAGGAATGAGGTCTTGGGAAAAAGACAGGAAGGTAGACTGACTGGTTTAAATGGAAGGGCGAGACCACCTTCGGCATACAGTGAGGATGAGTCCTAAGGCCTAACTTATCATGGTGAAATTGTGTATAAGGAGTGTCAGCCACCAAAGCCTGGAGCTCACTAATGCATCTTGCTGAAGTGAGGGCAATAAGGAAGGTGACCTTCCACGTGAGAAACTTTGGTGAGGTAGTGGCTAAAGGTTCAAAGGGTGCCTTGAGAAGCTGTCCTAAAACAAGATTAAGATCTGAAGCCACTGGAGGGGGCATAATGGGGGGTTTGGTTAATAGAAGACCCCTCATGAAGTGTGCTACAAGCGGCTGAGAAGAAATGGGCTGACCATCTAAGGCAGGGGTCTCAAACTCCAGTCCTGGAGGGCCCCAAACCAGTCAGGTTTTCAGGGTATCTCTAATGAATATGCATGAGATATATTTGCATACAATGGGGCAGTGCATGCAAATATATCTCATGCATATTCATTACGGATACCCTGAAAACCTGACTGGTATGCAGCCCTCCAGGACTGGAGTTTGAGACCCCTGATCTAAGGCATGAGAGAGGTCGCGATTGCACTTAGGTATAGTCTTACAGAGTTGGTTTTGAGCCCAGAAGAAGATAGGTAGAGGAGATACTCAAGTAATGCCTCCCCTGGAGCTGAGAAGGGGTTAAGATCCCTCTCGGAACACCAGAGAGCGAATCTACACCACTAGAAGGCATAGGAGCACCTGCTGGATGGCCTCCGAGAAGCCAAGAGGATGTCCTTAACCTTTTGGGAAAGGTTAATGTCCTGGAAGGCTAAGCCCTCAGCAGCCTTGCCGTGAGATGGAGGGACTGTGGATTGTGATGGAGCAATGTCCCCCCCTCCTGAGATAGGAGATCTGGCGCAGACCCCTGATCTATGGGTTGAGACTGAAACAGACGTAGAAGGAGAGGATACCATGGTTGTCGTGGCCAGCATGGGGATATGAGTATCATATAGCCCGTGTCTCTCTGGAGTTTGAAAAGAGTCTTGGGAATGAGAGGGAAGGCATATAGGAAGCCTTGACCCCAGTGGAGGTGAAAAGCATCCACTTGCTGGCTGTCTGGTGCAGAAGCGAGGAAGCTTGGCATTCTGAGGACTTGGGAACAGGTCTATCTCTGGGGTTCCCCAGACCTGAAAAATGTGAGCGACCCTGTCTGCATGGAGAGACGACTCGTGAGAGAGAAGGACTCGACTCAGCTTGTCCGCTAGGACATTGTGCTTGCTCAGAAGATACACCACATGTAGGTGAATGTGGTGCTGTATGGCAAAAGATCACAGATGCAGCACCTCATTGAAGCAGGTCCAAGAGCCTGTTCCACTCTGCTTGTTCAAGTAGAACATGGCTCCTTGATTGTCTGTTTGGACTAGAACTATGCAGAATCGAAGATGGTCCCGGAACACTTTGAGAGCATTGTGGATGGCTCTGAGTTACAGCAGATTTATGTGAAGTTGTGACACCTGATGAGACCAGAGCCCCTGAGTGTAGAAATTGTCCAAATGAGCTCCCCAGCCCAATTTAGAAGCATCCGTCGTCAGGGTACATTGATGTGCTGGCATCTGAAAATGTGACCCTACCAGGAGTTTTCTGGTGATTGCCACCATTGGAGGGATGAGATTAGGTGGGTAGAGACCATTATTTTGTCTCCAAGGCGATTTGATGCCTGAGACCACTGGGAAGCCAGTGTCCATTGAGCTGTGCGCATATGCAGATAAGCATATGGAACAAATGCATTGTTGATGCCATATGACCCAGAAGTTGTAGCAGTTCTTGAGCAGTGAGAAAATTCTTGAGGCATGCCTGAGATGCTAACTGACTGAGTCGAGTGCAGCGGGATTGGGGCAGAAACACCCTTGATTGTTGGGTGTCTAGGAGAGCCCCTATGAACTCTTGAGTTGGAGAGGGAATGAGTTGGGACTTTGGAAGATTTATTACAAATCCCAAGTGTTACAGCACTTGCATGGTGCACAAAAGGGAAAGATTGGCCTCTAGAGAGGTATTTGCTTGAATGAGCCAGTCGTCTAAGCAAGGGAAGACAAATATCCCAAGAGTCCTTAGGAATGCGGCTACTACCGCCTTGCACTTTGTGAAGACTTGCGGCAGAGGTGAGGCTGAAAGGCAAGACTCTGTATTGATAATGTCTCCCTTAAAAGATGAAGCGCAGGAACTTTCTGTACTGTGAGTGAATCAGTATATGACTAAATGCCTCCTTTAGATCTAGAGAACAGAGCCAATCCTGACCCTGGAGATAGGGGAGAAGGGCTCCTAGGGAGATCATTTTGAATTTCTCCTGTAGTAGGTACTTGTTCAGTTCTCTGAGATCCAGAATAGACCTGTACCCTCCTGTTTTCTTTGGAATGAAGAAAGAAGGAGAATTTCATGCTGGGATGGTGGAACCTTCTCTCTTGTGCTCTGAGAGAGAAGGAAGGTGACCTCTTGCAACAACAGAGCAGTGGGGCTGAGAGCAGAACTCTCTTGGGGGAGACCGGGGGGGGGGGGAGACTTTGTAGATGAAGCTTGTATCCATCCCATACTATGAACAGTGTCCACTGCTCTGATGTGATAAGATGCCACCTGAGGGCCAAGAGACTGCCAGGAATGTGGATGGGATCTGGAATCTCCAGAGGCAGAACAGCTATGTTCTCCAGAAAGGAGTCAAAGACCCTGAGGAGGCTGGGTCTGATGAAGTGGCTGTGACTTAGGAGTCTGAGCCTTCTTTTGATGTTTTGATGACTGCTGCCCCTTCTGAGAAGCATGGTGTTGACACTGTACAGCAGGGGTGTAAGAAGGATAGTACTTATTATTATTATTGAAGAAAGCTTTCTTCACTGCATTTTTCCTAGCTGGGTTTGCAGTAGATTTAGACAGTCTATTAACAATGGTGTTCTCGGACTCTAATTGAGAAGCCTTGTCCTGCCAATCCTTGCCAAAAAGGTTCTCACCGGTGCAAGGGATATTACCCAGCTTATTTTGAACCCATTGTTCAAGATCCGATGCTTGGCATCAAGCAATCCTGCGTGCATCGATGCAGATGGATGAAGTCCTGCTGATGCACTCAAACCAGTCAAAAGTTGCCCTGTTAACAAACTTTGAAACATTCTGAGCATGCTTTACAAGGGCGAGATAATCTGCTCTCTTGTCATCAGGGAGAAGAGGAGCCATTAACTCCAAATCCTTAGCCACCTTGCTAAGGAACATACCTATATAGAGTATGTAGGAACTGATCTTGGCCTGAAAACATCGTCAACCAAAGGCATCAAGGGTTCTCGATTACCTACCTGGAGGGTTCAAGGAATGTGTCTTAGCACTCTTTATTCGATGCATTGCTGATTCCACCACCATGGAATGGTATAGCAATTGTGTCTTTTGAAAACCGGGACTCTCCGCTACCTGGTACATGGTATCGAGTCGTCGTGTATGTGGAGAGATGGTAAGAGATGTCTCCCACATACGAAGCATAAGGTTGTGAAGTATGCGATGCATAGGGAGAGTAGCAGCTTCCTTCAGAGCTGTAGGATATTAAAGAATTTCAAGTTCTTCAGCCCTAGGTTCTTTCTCTGATGTCACCGTTATGGATAGACCCAGAGCAACATCATGAATAAAGTCTTGGAAAGACATGTCCTCCGGAGGGAACATGTGACATTGTGGAGACAGAGATGGGTCTTCTGGGATAGTTCTCATGCCCTGAGTATCGGCCGATTCATCATCCGACGAATCGGAGTGTTCCCGCTCTGCATGTATTTGATAACGATCAAAACCAGTAGCTGAAGTCTGCAGTGCTGGAACCTCATTACCAGAAATGGATTTGACGGCCAGCATAGGCGATAGCATGGTAAGCAACAAAAAAAGCCGATGCAGGTTGTGTCAGTACCGGAGGCAGTACCGATGCCTGAGGGATTGACTGTAAAGGCTTTACTGATACAAAGGCCGGCAGTAAGGTCGGTAAGCTCCGCTCGATGGCCAGGATACGTTGATCCATGGAGCTTGCCGATGCTTGGGTATCAGTACCGGAATTGTGGGCCACGATCCCTGAGCATGGCACCAGGAGCTCTCCAGAGGTGGAGGCCTCGGGAGCATCCTGGGATCCCATTAAGGCTTTGGAGGCAAGGTTCTCCCGCCGGGGTTGTTTGGCCAGTGTGTCCCCCTCCAGGGCAATGCCCAAGGCATCTCGATGCTTAGAAGGAGATCTACCCTTGGAGGGACGGCCAGTCTTTGATGAAGACCTAGGTTTCGATACCTGAAATCCTTGGGAGGAAGATGAAGCTCTTGATGATGTTGATGCTAAAGATACTGCATCGGAGGCAAAGAGGATGCCCAGCTTTGCAGCTCAGTTCTGTAGGCCTCTCTTTGTCATCTTCCTACAAAGAGGACATTCTGAGGGTTGATGATCTAGTCCTAAGCATTTTAGACACCAGTCGTGAGTGTCTGTGGCTAAAATGCTATTGCCACATTTGGAACACTTCTTAAAACCACTGGCTGGTTTTTCCATTTTGTCGGTGACAAAAGGGGAGGCCTAAACTTAAGATGGTGTATATGCGCCTGAAGGAAAAAATAATTCTTTCCCTCACAGAAGGTTTTTTTTTAAAAGAAAGAAAGCACTGACAGAGGTCAGTAACAGAATCAACGGGAAGGCAGACGCGACCACAAAAAATAAGAAAAGACAAATTTTCTGCGGTGACAGGAATAGCTTCTTGCCGGCTCTGCGGAAAATGAAGAACTGAGGAGGGAGAGATGGAAAGGTTGGAAGACAGCTACGCAGGTGCAGTGGGATGCTCCCAAAAGCTTTCCTATTGGACTCTGGGAAGCGTTCCCGCATGGGCTCCGACGGTACTGTCACCCATATGTGAACACAATATTCCTGCTTGTTCCTGGAGATCAGCCAGAAGAGTGGAGTTTCCGAGGAGGGGTGCAGGGAGAGATAAGAAAGGAAAGGTAGTATGGAGCAACAGAATGAGTGCACTTATAGGTCAGAGGCGTGAGAAGGGCATACATTTGTTGCTCAGCAATATTATACATCCTTTGGAGAACTGCAATTTTAGTTTTGGGTTTTGTGTACTTGGTAAGGGTCCGTTCTTAGCAGTTTAGAGCGTGTTTATAGAGATGACCAAGGCAGAGCTCACTGGGGCCATTTTATAATGCCAAGTACCATTTGATGCAAGGCATGTCCTGACATACAACACTCCAATTTCTCCAGCTCTTGAACTGAAGAACCAGTATGCAGCCCTGGAAGTGGAAAAGGTGGAAGCATCCCAGGAAAGGGAAGAACCATAGCTCGAGCACCCCAAAGTTACAGAATCAGTCACTATAAGGAAGCGAAGGGTAGTGGTGGTTGGTGGCTCTCTTATGAGGGGTACTGAGGCATCCATCTGCCGAACAGACTTGATATCCAGAGAGGTGTGCTGTCTGCCAGGTGCCAAAATCCAAGATATTATGGAGAGTTTGCCGAGACTCATCAAGCCTATAGTCCAATGCTGCTCATCCATGTCGGCATAAATGATACTACTAGGTATCCCTCTGAGCGTTTCAAAAGTGACTTCATGGCTCTGGGACAGAGGGTGAAGAAGGAAGGTGCGCAGGTGGTGTTCCCTTGAATCCTCCTAGTTGAGGGTAAAGATTGAGGCAGAGAAGCTTGCCTCCGGGAAGTGAATGCATGGCTGCGTGGATAGTGTCATCAAGAGCGTTTTGGTTTCCTGGACGATGGGATGATGTTCTAAGGGCTGCAGAGCAGAGATGGTGTCCACGGTCCAAGAAGGGCCAAAGTGTCTTCAGCAGCAGACTAGCTAACTTACTGAAGAGAGCTTTAAACTAGATTCATTGGGGATGGGTGAAGAAAGCCCCCAGGAAGAAAAGAAAACTCCTAGGTAAGTGAAACATTAAATGCCTCTGTAGAAATGGGTAAAATGGGCAACATCTGGAAAGCGGTGTGTATAAATGCCTGCAGCACGGGAAATAAGATCCCATATGTTGAGGCTTTAATGGAAGAGGAAGAGTTGAATTTAGTGGCAGTATGGAGTCATGGTTCACAGAAAACCATGACTGGGTTGTACTTACACTGGGCTATACTTTATTCAGGAAAGACAGGGTAGGAAGAAGGGGAGGTGAAGTGGCACTATATGTAAAAAATAATATTAAAGCTATAGAATTACAGGGTTTAAAAAGAGGAGAGGAGGTACTGCGGGTTAAATTAGAAAGAAGGAAAGGGAAATCCATTTGCAATGGAGTGATATACAGATCCCCCTCACAGGGAGTAGAAGTAGATGAAGATTTAATAGAAGGCATACACAGTATTTCCATGAAAAGAGAAGTGCTACTGATAGGTGATTTCAATATGCCAGATGTGGATTGGCACATCCCTGCTGTGGTGTCATCTACAAGTAAGGAGATCCTGGATTCTCTACAGGAGAACTATTCAGGCAACTGGTAATAGAACCCATATGTGATGAGCCATACTGGACTTAGTGCTTACCAATGGGGAAAGTGTTTTTTATGTTACAATGGAAGATAATTTTCGCATCCAGAGATCACCACATGGTAGAGTTCAATATTAGCACTAGGGCTGATCAAATCCATTCAAAAGCGACTTTAGGAAAACTAACTTTGCCAAGATTGGACAATGCTTCAAGGAGTCGTTAGCAGGATGGGAAAAGCTGGGGGATATAGAAAAAAAGAGTGGGCAAAACTGAAAAGGGATATTTTAAGGGCAACAAACCTTTTTGTTAAAAAGGTAAATAAATGTAAAAGGAGGCCACTATGGTTCTCAAAAGAAGTAGCTGAAAAGGTGAAGAAAAAGAGGGAGGCCTTCAGGAAATACAAGCGATCACAGAGAGAGGAAGACAGGCATCTATATTTGGAAAATCTTAGAGAGGCTAGTAAAGTAGTCAGGAAAGCAAAGATACAAAAAGAAGAAGAAATAGCCAATGCAATAAAATGCAGGGATAAGACCTTTTTCAGATATGTTAGTGAGAGGAAGAAGTGCAAAAATGGTATTGTCAGACTCAAGGGCGAAGAGGAGGAATATATAGAAACTGATGAGGATAAAGCGGAACTGCTTAACAGATATTTCTGTTCTGTGTACATAGATGAAAGGATAGGAGCAGGAGCTCAGAAAATACCCACAAATAAGAAAAGAAGTAATAGGGATCTCAAACAACTGTAACAAGACAGTATTCATGATGCACTAGCTAAACTAAGGGGTATGTTTACTAAACTGTGCTAAAGGAGCAAGTGTTCCGTTAATGCCGCTTTAGCGCACGCTAACAGGATTGGCAGCGTAAATCAACCTATGGGCGGAGAGTAGATGTAGAGTAGGGGTCAATGGGCAGTGAGTGGGCGGGAACAAGGCCCGACTCCCTTAACAAAGGCTCCTTAACACCCGGAACCTTACCACATATCAAAACCTGTCGGTATGGGTGCATTTTGAGGAGAGAGAGCCTATTTAACATCTGAAATGTGCTGCACAGACAGGTAAGCCCAAGAAAGTGATAGTAGTACTCCATTAGCAGCAACAGCATAGTGTCCAAGCATGAAAGGACACTATGTTGATGGTGCAAATGGGGCAAAGGAGGGTATATGTGGATCATGCAGTGGGGACTGCTGATGCACAGGGTGGACCAGGTAGTTGCCTAGGTGGCATAGAAGAACATAGGACTTGAAAATATGCCAGACTGTGCCAGACAAAAGTCCATCATGCCCAGTATCCTGTATCCATCAGTGGCACATCTAGGTCACAGGTACCTAGCAGTTTCCCCAAAAGGCACACACGACCCACAATGCTTGTAATGGGGTAAGCAGTGCATAAACCGGGTCTTCTTTAACAATGGTTTATGGACCATCCCCAGGAACCTGTCCAAAGATTTGTTAAACCCAGTTACACGAACAGCCTTCAATACATCCTCCGGTAATGAACTACAGGGTTTGATCCGTGGAATAGTCTCCCAGTGGAGGTGGTGGAGATGAGGACAGTAACTGGATTCAAAAAAGCATGGGACAAACACAGAGGATCTCTAAAGGGAAAAAGGGGACTGTTGTAGTTGTTGATATGGAAGGACAGACCAGATAGGCCATGTGGTCCTTTTCTGTCGTCATATTTCTATGTTTCTATTGACTGAAAAAATATCTTCACCTAGTAGTCCTAAATGGGTTACACTGTAGCCACATTGCATGTCCCCTAGTCTTTCTACATTCTGACGGCATAAACAATTGATCAACGTTTACCCATTTCACTCCAGGCAATATTTTCTAGACCTCTAACATAACACCCCTCAGCCTTCTGTTCCCCAGATTGAAGAGACATAACATTAGCAGGTGGTCCCTGGGGAGGCAGAAGGTTGTGGAGGGGATGAGTGGCCGTCCATGTATGCCTATGCCCCCCCCCCCACCAGACCCTTTGCACTAAGCACCTGCCTACCCCCATGTTGGCTGGCTTGGGGCTGCATACCACCAATACTGAAGCACATGGGCATGTCAGCATAGCATGGGGGGTGTTGGAAGAAGGAACAGCAGCACCCGCCCGCAGCAGACCAAAGCCATGCCCTGATCCAATGTGCCATATGCAGTGCAACATGTGCCAAGGTCCGTCTGATGGGAAGCATGTCAGCCCCAGGGCCTTTTGTAACACTGTGGTACACTACATACAGTTGGTGTGTATAGGAGCAGAGAGTCACAGGTTCAGATCCTAGCTGTGGATCATGCAGAGCATGTCCCTGTGGCTACATTTTATCCCATAATGCAGGTACAACACCAACATGTGCAACCCCCAATGAATCGGCGAACAAGGGTACAAACATCCACACAGACAGGCTCCACTATCCTTAGCTGGATGGAGAGTCAGGTTGACAGCACCGGCACACTGAGTGGCCATTAATATTAGAGCGCACTACTATCACTATCACTACTATCAATGAGTACACCTTAACAATGCCTGAGCTGAGATTGGGACAAGAGTGGCAGGCAGGAATGCCAACCATTCCCATTTTGCATAGTGTGTTGATAGGAGTGTGTATGTATGTCTATCCATTGTTTTGTGGCTTTCTACTCCTCACTGAGCCTTGCAGTGCCTAAGCTGTTTCCAACATGAGCCTGCAAATGTGTATGATGAGGACCAAAGTATTGTGGGTATGGCCCAAACAGGGCAGATTGGCCAGGATGCATCTGCATCGGGGGTAGGGGCAATGGCTGGGACATCGTAGTGCCTGACTGCTACCTGCATGGAGCGGGTGGCCACATCATGTCATGCTGGAAGGGCACTCTCACTCTGACCGAGCAGTGACCATGGCATGGCTATGTATCCACATAGTGCTATATGGTTGCTGGTTCTACTGATATGGGTGTGCTTCCTGCCCTATCACTGAACCAACTGCTGGGTGGCCATGCTGTATAACTCAAGCCTGGGTGCACATGGTTGTTCTGTACACATGTAATGCATACTGGCCAGGGACTGTCTGCAGTTAGTATATGCATGACTGGGACACCCAGTGGTGTGCAGCAGGTATTTGCTGCGGGTGAATGTTAGACCTAGGTGGTTGGGAAGTGAGGTGTTCCAGGCCTACTCCTAGTGCTACTGATAGGGCCAGTAGGACCCTAGTAACAACCCCATGCACAGCTAGAGGCCCCTTCCCCTGGCAGCCATGGCATCAGCATTGTAACAGTGGGCATTGCAATGCAGTGTTCTAGGGGTGGCCTGCACAGAGTGACAGGTGTATCTACTCTTGCCATCTTGCTGGGCAGACTAGATGGACCATGCTGGTCTTTATCTGCCGTCATTTACTATGTTACTATGTTACTATGTAGATGTGTCAGGGTCCAACAGGGCCAGATGTGACTGGCACATATAGCAGGACAAAAAGTGACTAGCATATCCCACTGCAGACAGTATCTGCTACACACTGGTGATGATAGGAATCTGCAGCAGAGACCATCTCTAGCACTGCAAGTACAGGGGACCTGGTGCTGGGCACCCATCCTCATCCTCAGGGTGACTGCAGAAACTGCTCAGTAGCACGGTTTGTAGCTGCTCTGTGCTTGTATCACACACTGTCAGTTCGTCTTACTGAGATGAGGTGATGGATACGTGCATTCTCCATTAGGTGATCAGCTGTAAACTGCTGTTCTGCATGTGCACTGCATCATGGGTACTGGTGGGACTACCCTATACCGGCACACACAGCAGACATTTTAGGCGGTGACCTGCAGTCTCTTTGTATCTAGCCATTGCTGTATAGAGAGGTGTGGAGGTAGGTGTAGCCTATTGGTTAATTCAAGGTCTCCATAAGCAGGGGACAGAGGTTCAATTCCTACCTGCTCTTTTTGTGACTATGCTACTGATCATTTTCATGCCTGTAATAGTCAGGGCTCTGCAGATCTGTGCTGCCAGCCCATACCACCCTCTTCTCAGCCACCATCTGTCCTTCAGCCCATTTATCTGCTTCTTTTGGCTATGTACAGTCCTGTCTTCTTGTGCAGGCTGCTACCCCATGATCTATGCTGGTACCCTTTTCCACATTACAGCTCTTCGTGCTCATCTCTCCTGTGCCTTATCTGCATGTATCCACTACTACTCTGACCTTCTACTGCTGAAAACATCCTGCCATTTCTGCCTCCGCTGGGGGAACGTCTTCCCCATCCTATGCCACACACTGTCACTGCAGCACTTTACATTGGCACCACCCTGTGCATTGGTATAGCTGCCTCCCACATGCTCGTCTGCTTTACTGGCTGCCACATGGACCTCCCATATTGGTGGGAACCCTATCAGCTCCCACCTGTCCTGCCTTCCATCACCTTTACATTGACATTCCTTGGTGCTCTGTCCAGCGTTTGGTTTACAGCCGTAGTCCTGCTTTAAGGTGCATGCTTTCCACCTTAGAGCACCTTGTCTCTCCTTAGGACACTTTATCTCATGTTAGGGCACCTTACCATATCTTGGGACACCTTATCTCCTGTTAGGGCACCTTATCACATCTTAAGGCGCTTTATCTGCTGTTAAGGTGCCTTATCACATCTTAAGGGGCCTTGAGGAGCCTTATCTCCTGTTAAAGCACCTTATCACATCTTAAGGCACCTTATCTGCTGTTAAGACTCCTTATCAAACCCTAAGATGCCTTGTCTCTCCTTAGGACGTCTTGTCACCTTACCACACTTGGTCCTGTTAACTCACATTAAATGGCCCAAGGCACCCTAATGCTGGCATGCCCCCTACCCGCCCACTACCTTATATGGCTTCAGGCAACTTAACGCTGCCCTTAACGCCAGTGACTTTACTGCAGTTTAGTAAACATACCCCTAAAAGTAGACAAAGTGATGGGTCCAGATGGGATTCATCCAAGAATACTGAGGAAACTTGGGGACATTCTAGTAGCTCCACTGTCTGACCTTTTCAATGCTTCTTTGGAGTCAGAAGTGGTGCCAGAGAAGTGGAGAAAGGCACATGTGGTCCTTTTACACAAAAGCAGATGTAAGGATGACATTGAGAACTACAGGCTGGTTAGTCTAACCTCTGTGGTTGGTAAATTATTGGAAAGGCTACTAAAAGAGAGAATAGTGAGGTTTCTGGAGTCCAATGGATTGCAGTATCCAAGGCAGCATGGATTCACCAGAAGCAGGTCTTGTCAGACAAATCTGATAGATTTCTTTGAATTGGATGACCAGGGAGTTGGAACGAGGGAGAGCCCTTGATGTGGTGTACTTAGATTTCAGTAAAGCCTTTGACTCCATTTTGCACAGGTCACTAAATATAAACAAAGTGAGCACTCTAGGGAAGGACCCTAAAGTTACTGATTGAGTTGAAAATTGGTTGTGTAGAAGGTGACAAAGGATACAGGTAAATGGAGCTCACTCTGAGGAGAAGGAGGTTACCAGTGGTATGCTGCAGGGATCAGTCCGATTCTTTTTAACATCTTTGTTAGTGATATTGCAGAAGGGCTGTCGGGAAAGGTTTACTTGTTTGCAGGTGATACCAAAATCTGCAATAGAGTAGACACCCCAGGAAGGAGTAGATAACATGAGGAGGGATTTAGCTAAACTTGAAGAATGGTCTAGAATTTGGCAGCTGAAATTTAATGCTAAAAAACATGCATGGCTGCAAAAATCCAAAAGAGCAGTACAGTGTAGAGGTACTTCTGTCCACGAAAGAAAAGAGGGACCTGGGTGTAATTGTGTCTGATGATCTTAAAGTAGCTAAACAGGTAGAAAATGTGACTGCGTGTACGGGGAGAAGAATGGCCAGCAGAAAAAAAGAGGTGATAATGCCTCTGTATAAATCTGTGATGGGACTTCATTTGGAGTATTGTGTGCAATTCTGGAGACCATACCTTCAAAAGGATATAAGCAGGTGGGAGTCAGTGCAGAGAATGGCTACTAAAATGGTTAGTGGTCTTCATTATGAAGCATATGAGGAGAGACGTAAAGATCTTAATATGTATACTTTAGAGGAAAGGTGGGATAGGGGAGTTATGATAGAGATTTTTAAATACCTCCATGGCATAAATGCAGAGGAGGGGAGTCTCTTACGATTGACCACCCTTTTACTTTCTCTAGTAATATCTAGATTAGATTACTGCAACATCATATATACCTTGGTCTTCTCCAAACTCAGCTTCATTGTTTACAACTTATACAAAACACAGCCGTTCGTATCCTTTCACATGCATCCTGGTTTGACATGTCACCAATCTTCTGATGCATCATCATTGGCTCACAATTGCATTCTGTTTACAGTTTAAATTACCCACTATAGTTCTTCGCACCTTACTTTCTGGTACCCCCAAATATTGGCTAATTGTCTTCTGCTGCATTCAACTCATCGCCTTCTCAGGGACATCCCTGCCAATAGACTTCATCTCCCTTCTGCAAACCAGGCTCACCTTACGTCTCAGACTGCTAGCTCACCCACTCACATCCAAAACCCTGAAACAACCTTAAATGACTGAAAAACAAAAAAATATGGGGGCATGTTTACTAAACTGCGGTAACGTAGCAGCGGCTACTTTAAGGCGCGTTAACGTAATGTTACATAACGTTAACACACCTTAACGTTACATAATGAGCTTTAGCGTTCCTGACCTCGGTAAGTCCCACAGAGGGTGGAGAGAGGGCAGTGAGAAGGGGTCAATGGGCAGTTAGTGGGCGGGGAGAGGCCCCTTCCACACTAACGCGGGGAAATGAAGGGCTGAACCTTAACGCAACTGAAAACCTGGCGTTAGATGCACATTTGCAGGAGAGAGAAACCATTTAAGTGTCAGCAATGTACAGCATAGGCAGGGAGCCCAAGAAAGGTGACAGTAGTGCTCCATTTGCAGCAACAGCATAGTGCCCAGGTATGAAAGGCCACTATGGTGATGGTGCAAATGGGGCATGGGGGCTGCAGGTGGGACATGCAGTGGGGGCAACTGGGGCACAGGGTAGACTAGGCAGTTTCTGAGGTGGCACATAGGAATGCAGAAAATGGAAACCAGCAAGACAGCAACTGACCAGGGTCAAACATGCCCATGAGTCTGTGTCCCACAGT
Source organism: Ichthyophis bannanicus (assembly GCA_033557465.1). NCBI lineage: Eukaryota > Metazoa > Chordata > Amphibia > Gymnophiona > Ichthyophiidae > Ichthyophis > Ichthyophis bannanicus. The sequence continues at coordinate 277,869,540 of CM066040.1, read as the reverse complement.
ATCCCATCCAGGGGACATTACCCAGCAGGTACCCCAAGGGGCATATAACATTGACAGGCGGTGCCGGGGGAAGCGTTGACATCTATGTAGGCACCCCTACCCCAGAACCCATACCTTAGGCAGCTGCCTACCTGCCCCCTAGATGGCCTGGGATGGCGCACCACCGAGACTGACAGCATATGGTCATGGCGGCATGGCAGAGTGGGTGATTGTGCTGGAGGGAGCAGTGACCCCCACCTGCAGTGGACGTAGGCCATGTCCTGTACCAGTACGTGGTGTGCAGTGCAACAGAAGAGGTCTGGTCGAGGAACGTAAGGGTAGCCCCAGGGACCACTTTGCTGCCGTGGCAACAGTGTGGTGCAGTACACTCATCCAGCATGTCCAAGAGCAGAGAGTCAGAGGTTCACGTCCCATCTGTGGATCCTGAAGAGCATCTCTCCATAGTTTTAGCCCACAATGCAGCCACAACAACAACATGGGCAAACCCCAATGCAGCGGTGCACAGAGGAACGGACACCCACTCACACGGGCTCCACTATCCACAGCTTCATGCAGTGTCAGGCTGTTGTCCCCCAGCACAGAGCTGCAGTTATCACCAGAGCACTACTACTACCCCCTGCACAGAGAGGAAGCCATTTTGGACCTAGTCCTTAGTGGAACACAAGATCTGATGCAAGAGATAAGGGTGTTGGGGCCATTTGGCAACAGTGATCATAGTATGATCACGTTTGATTTAATAAATGGAGGAAGGGTGGCAAGGAAATCCACAGTACTGCCTTTTAACTTTCAAAAGGGAAACTATGATAAAATGAGGGAAATAGTTTAGAAAAAACCTAAAAGGAACAGCTTGCAAAGGTCGAAGATTTACATCAAGCATGGGTGTTGTTTAGAAATAATATCTTGGAAGCCCAGATCAGCTGTATTCCATGCTTTAAGAAAAGTGGAAGGAAGTCCAAAAACCTGCCAGCATGGTTTAGAGGTGAGGTCAGAGAGGCTACTGTAGACAAAAAGACATCTTTCAGGAAAGGGAAAAAGGAGCCAAATGACAAAAAATGGAAATACCATAAGCACTGTCAAGTTAGATGCAAGTCATTTTCAAAGGCAGGCAAAGAGAGAATTTGAAAAACAGCTTGCTGTGGAAGCAAAAACATATAAAAAATGTTTTAAATACATTCGTAGCAAAAAAACTGTGAGAGAATCAGTTGGGCCATTAGATGACAGAGGGCTTAAAGGGGCAATAAGAGGGGACAAGGCCATAGCGGAGAGACTGAATGAATTCTTTGCTTCGGTCTTTCCTAAACAAGTTATGGGGAAGTTACCCATGACTGAAATGACATTTAAAGGTAATGCATCGGAAGAATTGAAAGAAATATTGATAAACTGGGAAGATGTATTACAACTATTTGATAAATTAAAGAGTAGCATCACCTGGACCAGATGGTATATATCCAAGGGTGTTGAAAGAACTGAACTATGAGATTGCAGACCTACTATTAGTAATCTGTGAACTATCATTAAAATCATGTGTAATACCTGAATATTGGCGAACAGCCAATGTAATGCCAATTTTAACAAGGTTTCCAGGGATGATCCGGGAAACTACAGACCAGTGAGCCTGATGTCATTACTGGGCAAAATGGTAGAAAACATTATAAAGAACAAAATCACTGAAAATGCAGATAGTCATGAAAATGCAGATAGCCAACATGGCTTTAGCCAAGGAAAGTCTTGTCTTACTAATCTGTTATATTTTTTGAAGGTGTGAAGAAACAGGTAGACAAAGGTGAACTCGTCGATCTGGTGTATTTGGATTTTCAAAAAATATTTCACAAGATCCCTCATGAGAGACACTTGGCGAAATTAAAAAGTCATGGGATAGGAAGCAGTATACTATTGTGGATCAGGAACTCGTTAAAGGATAGAAAGAATAGGGTAGGGCTAAATGGTCAATTTTCTCAAAGGAAAAAGGTGAATAGTGGCGTACCCCATGAATCTGTGCTGAGTTCGCTGCTTTTTAACATATTCATAAATGACCTGGAAATGGGAATAACATGTGAGGTGATCAAATTTGCAGATGACACAAAATTATTCAAAGTTGTTAAAACACAAGAGGATTGTGAAAAATTGCAAGAGGACCTTAATAAATTGGAAGACTGGATGTTCAAATGGCAGATGAAATTAAATGTTGTCAAGTGCAAATTTATGCACTTAGGAAAGAACCCTCCCAACTATGGTTACACGATGCAAGGTTCAAACATTAGGAACCACCACCCAGGAAAAAGATTTAGTCGTCATCGTGGACAACATGTTGAAACCCTCCGCCCAGTGTGCAGTGGTGGCCAAGAAGGCAAACAGAATGCTAGGAATCATAAGGAAAGGAATAGAGAATAAAACAAAGGATATTATAGTGCCTCTGTATCGTTCCATAGTGTAACCTCACCTTGAATATTGTGTGCAATTCTGGTCGCCGTATCATAAAAAGGATATTGCGGAATTAGGAAAGTTACAGAGAAGAGCCACCAAAATGAATAAATAAAATGGTAAAAAGGATGGAAGGATAACCCTATGAGGAGAGGCTTAAAAGGTTAGGGCTCTTCAACCTGGAAAAGAGACGGTTGAGGGGAGATATGATAGAGGTCTGTAAATTAATGAAGAGAATGGAACGGGTAAATGTATATTGAAGCCATCGAAAATTAGACAGACTAGGAGGCATGCAATGAAACTACCATGTAACCCATTTAAGACTAATAAGAGAAAATATTTTTTCATTCAACGTGTAATCAAACTCTGGAATTCATTACTGGAGGATGTAGTAAAAGCTGTTAGTGTAGCTGGGTTTAAAAAAATGTGGACAAGTTCCTGGAGGAAAGTAAAGAGGACCCGGGAAATCCACTTCTTGCCCCAATACAAGCATTATGGAACCTGTGTGTCTTTTTTGGGAAACTGGGTTGGCCACTGTTGGAAACAGGATACTTGGTTTGATGGACCTTGGTCTGACCCATTATGACATTTCTTATGTTATGGCAAATGACCACAGGTGAAGCACTTCCTCACAGAGGGGATGGGATTCTGTCCTCCCCCACTCCCTATTTCTTCACGTAGAACATGGGAGCTTGGTTGTCCGTTCTGACTAGAACAGGTTGCTCTGCAAGTTGGGGTGAAAAACCCAAAGAGCATTTTGTCAGTGTTCGTAGTTCTAGGATGTTGATCTGCAAGGCAGATTCCTGTTGTGTCCACAGTCCCTGTGTGGCTAGGTCATTCAGATGCACTCCCCAACCGAGGGCCGGATTTACCTTGAGTGAGGCCCTACACCAACAAAAATTGTGGGCCCCCAGCAGGGGCGGCCCAAGGGGGGTGCGGACCTCATTTGCATAAGGGGCCTCATTTGCATAAATATTTGCATAATGTTACCATATACTAACTTTTAGTAAACGTGCCTCTTAATGAGTGTATGGATAAAGAAAGACTAAAAGATTTCTACATTACTATAATCCAGTGCCAACTGCCAGACACATTAGGAACTACTACAAACACTGCCCATAGTAAACCCGCCGTATCCTAACAGCACTACCAGGACTCACAAAGCACCATACTCTACCAATCAAAAGGCAACACTGCAAATATTAAACCAATACATTTCAGAGAACAACAATACATGACCTACTGGGGAAAGAGAACAAGTGGCAATGTCAAATAGGAATTATATAAACAGAACACCTCAGCTCAGTTACACATGCAGAACATAGACCATCACCAAACAAGTAATCACAATTTAGAAATAGGAAGACAATAATTAAACTGGGAATCCCAAAAGCCAAACTTGGAATGTACAACACTGTAGAAATAAAACAATACATTAATTTGCTCTTGTACTAAACAAAGCACAGATGTTAATGATGCACATTTACCAGAGCTGACATATTCCAATTAATAAATTCAAAATAAAGAGATATTTTTCTACCTTTTGTGCATTTTTTTCAGCTGCAATTGCTCCAGCCACTTTCTTCTGGTTTCTTCGTGTCTTCTGCTAACTCTCCATCGTCTGCTGTCCATTTGTCCTTTCTTCTCTCTTCTAGATTTTTTTCCATTCTCTCTCTACATCTGCTTTAACATACTAATCTTTCTCCTTTTGCTCTTTCCTCATTCCTATTTCATCCACTCAAATATTACCCCTCCATCCTCAATCCCCACTTACTCTCCCAATACCCGGCCAATTGTAGATTTTTTATCCCTCCCACACAAAATATTTTTCCCTTCTCCATTTTACTCTTCCAGCCCCATCCCATTCTAATCCTCCCCCAACATCAGCTCCCTTCTAGTTCCAGCCTCACCCAGCATCCATTCCCTTCTAGTCCCTGCATCAGCCCATTTCCAGCCCTAGCCATCCATCAGCCCATTTCCAGTCCTAGCCCCCCCATCACCCCACTTACAGTCCTTAACCCATCACCCCATTTTCAGTCCTTAACCCCCCATCACCCCATTTTCAGTTTAAGCCCCCCCTATAACCCATTACCAGTCCTAACCCCCCATCAGCCCACTTCCAGTCCTAACCCCATCAACCCATTTCCAGTCAGCCCCCCATAGCCCATTGCCAGTCCTACCCCCCCCCCCCATCAGCCCACAGCCCATTACCAGTCCTAACCCCATCATCCCACCTCCAGTTTTAACCCCCCAGCCCATTTCCAGTCCTAGCCCCCTATAGCCCATTACCAGACAACACCCAGCAGCCCACAGCCCATTACCAGTCTTAACCCCCCCAAAGCCCATTACCAGTTCTAATCCCCCCCCAACAGCCCATTACCAGTCCTAACCCCATCAGCCCACCTCCAGTCTTAACCCCCCAGCCCATTTCCAGTCCTAGCCCCCCCCCATAGCCCATTACCAGACAGCCCCCATCAGCCCACAGCCCATTACCAGTCTTAACCCCCCCCAAAGCCCATTGCCAGTTCTAAGCCCCCCCCCAACAGCCCACAGTCCATTACCAGTCCTAACCCCATCAGCCCACCTCTAGCCTTAACCCCCCCCAGCCCAGCCCATTTCCAGCCCCAGCCCCCCAATAGCCCATTACCAGCCCTACCCCCCCAGTCCATTTCCAGCCCCAGCCCCCCCAATAGCCCATTACCAGTCCTACCCCCCCATAGTCCATTACCAGTCCTACCCCCCCCATAGCCCATTACCAGTCCTACCCCCCCCATAGCCCATTACCAGTCCTACCCCCCCCCACATAGCCCATTACCAGTCCTACCCCCCCCAGCCCATTACCAGTCCTACCCCCCCCCACATAGCCCCTTACCAGTCCTACCCCCCCCCCATAGCCCATAGCCCATTACCAGTCCTACCCCCCCCATAGCCCATTACCAGTCCTACCCCCCCGGCCTAAAGTAAAATTTAATTTAAAAAAAAAACCTGGTGGCTGCCGCCGCGGGGCCCCCTCTGCTGCCGCGGGGGCCCCGTCTACAAGCTGGTCGGGTCCGGTCGGGTCTCTCTCCCTCCCTCGCTGCAGGCTGCAGGCTGCGAGAGACGCATCTTCGCGTCTCTCGCAGCCTGCAGCGAGGGAGGGAGGGAGAGAGACCCGACCGGACCCGACCCGACCCGACCAGCTTGTAGACGGGGCCCCCGCGGCAGCAGAGGGGGCCCCGCGGCGGCAGCCACCAGGTTTTTTTTTTAAATTAAATTTTACTTTAGGCCGGGGGGGATAGGACTCCTACCCCCCCCCCCCCCGCCGAAAGTAAAAATTAATTTAAAAAAAAACCTGGTGGGTGCCGCCGCGGGGCCCCCACTGCTGCCGCGGGGGCCCCGACTACACGCGGGTCGGGTCGGGTCCGGTCCGGTCGGGTCGGGTCGGGTCTCTCTCCCTCCCTCGCTGCAGGCTGCGAGAGACGCGAAGGGAGAGCGTCTCCTCGCGTCTGTGTTAAGCCCACAGGGGCTGATGGGAAATCCCATCAGCCCCTGCGGGCTTAACACAGACGCGAGGAGACGCTCTATCTTCGCGTCTCTCGCAGCCGGGAGGGAGGGAGGGAGACGAGACCCGACCCGACCCGACCAGACCATACCATCTTGTAGACGGGGCCCCCGCGGCAGCAGAGGGGGCCCCGCGGCGGCAGCCACCAGGTTTTTTTTTTAATCGAATTGAAAAAAAAAAAACCTGGTTCTATTTTTTGTGGGCCCCTGCCGGTTGTGGGCCCTACGCCATGGCGTACATGGCGTATACGTAAATCCGGCCCTGCCCCAACCCAGGTTGGAAGCATCCGTTGCCAGGTTGCATCGACGTGGAGGCATCTGAAAATGTGACCTGACGAGTAGGTTCTATGGAGAACACTACCACTGAAGGGACTCGATCAGTTGAGGGGTGATGTGGATCTTGCCTCTGAGATGCCCCTTTGCTTGCATCCATTGAGAAGACAGAGTCCATTGTGCTTAACACATGTGTAATTGAGCATAGAGGACGACATGGACCATGGAGGCCATGTATCCTAATAGCCATAGCATCTCTCTAGCTGTTACTTGGCTTTGTTTTTCACCCCCTTTGCCAGCTCGATGAGGTGGACACAGCAATCCTGTGGAAGGAAAGCTCAGGCCTGATGGGTTAAGAGTGCTCCGTTAAGTTCCAGTCGTTGGGTTGGAGAGAGGTGAGAACTCGGGAAGTTTCAAATCCAGAAAAGTCACTCCACCAATGTATACAAAATCACATCAGGTGCCTGTATTGAAACTTGCACATATAAACATGGAAGGAGAAAAAAGCCTCAGAATCCAGCTTTGAATGTGCGAAGCTTGTGTTAATATATCTGATTGGATTCTGAAGCTCTTTTCTCCTTCCATTTTTATATGTGCGGAGGTACAACTTTGAATGTGTGAAACTTTGTTAATTTATCTCAATGGATTCTGAGACTCTTTTCTCTTTCCATGTTTATATGTGCAATTTTTCTGTCCTCGGTTCCTTTTCCAAGGCTATTGTGATGGTCAGCCCTGCTACCAAGTCACATATGAAGTCCTGAAAGGACATACCTTCTGGTGGGGACTGATGCTGTTCCTGAGGCGGCGAAGGGTCTGAAAGAATGTCTGGAAGTTCTCGGGAATTGAATAATCCCTCATCAGATTCTGAAGAACTGGAATCAGAGTATGGTACAAAGTCAAGTATCGGCGGACTTGGGTTTGACCTTGATGCTTCATGGATGTCGAACGTTGATGCGATACTGATGCTTGGAAGTAACAGAACCAAGAGCCATATCAGTTTGAGTCTGTTGGATACTGGGAGTCTTGGCTGGTTCCAATGATGGTATCACCCTCGAGGGTTCTGTCAATGTCAGTTCGAGGGCCAGCATCGGTGCTGATACATCTGGCTGAAGGCTCGTGCCAAAGCATACACTCCTGGAGCTCTCGATGTTATCGGTACAGAGGCTACCAGCAGTGCCACCAAACTCCTCTTGAGAGCCAGCAAGCACTGGTCCAGGGAGATGGCCGATGTCTGGGTGGAATCACCCACAGGGCTCTGAGCCACCTTCACTGAACATGGAAATGGTAGCTCTCCGGAGGTTGATTCCTCAGGAGCGTCCCAGAGCCTCTCTTGTGCTTTGGAGGCCAGATCCTCCCACCAGGGCTGTTTGGCTGGCCGGTCTGCATTGGAAGCACCTCTTGGGGAGTCATGATGCTTGTATTGAGACTTCTCTCTGGTCTCGGTATCGGTCTTCAATGTCAATGCCAATGCCAATGACCTTGGAGTGGCCAGAGTCTTTGACTTACTTTTATATACGGACTCTGAAGAAACCTGAGACTAATGAGAGGAAGTCAATGCCCTCGAAGAAGTGGAAGCCACTGATATCGAGTCCAGGTAAACAATGATCCGTACTGTCTGGCTCGGTGTTTAGGCCTCTTTGTTATTTGCTGGCACAAAGGACAAGAATTGGGTTTATGTTTAGGCCCCAAACACTTTAGACACCAGTCATGTTTATCAGTGACTGATATGGTACCAGTGCACTTAGTACGTTTTTTAAAACCACTAGTTGACTTTTCCAAGCCTTAAAAAAGTTGTCTTCAAGATTGAAGATAAGGCTATGGAGGCCTAAAGGAGTAGTTTAGTGGTGAAAACCGCGTTGAAGAAAAAAGAAATAGAAAAATGTAAAATAAAAAAGAATTATCGGGTCCAGTATTGGATTCGACAGACCGGCGTCAACAGGAATGCAGAAGCACAATGTTCCATACCAAAAAGAGACGTTTTTCAGTGGTGACAGGACAATATGTCTTGCTGGCTCTGCGGAAAACGAAGAACTGAGGAGTTGAGAAGGCAGAAAGGCAGGCACACACGCGCTTTGAATTACTCGCAAAGGCTTTCCTATTGGACACTGTTCCCACGCAGGCTCCATCAGTGCCAATGTCACCCATATGTGAAGACTGCATTCCTGCTTGTTCCCGGAGATGCGTAAAATTGCCTTCATCATGTATTGTTGGTTGATGCTTTTTTTTTAGAAATAGCTAAATTGTTGCAAGGTTAGTTTTGGTTCAAGCTCTAGAATACTACTGTATATATTTGAGCCACTGGTGTCAAGCTGACAGGTAGGTTCACATATTTATTTCATGGCAGTACTTTCTCATCTGGAAATTTTAATGGCTAGTGAGCTGAGCTGCTGTACCATGGCAATATTGCTAGTTTAACACAAGAATTTATTACTGAAAAATGCCACTTTATTAAACACTAGCCAACTTCCAATGAAAATATACTGCACAGCTTTATAGTATAGATAGATTTTTGTTAAGAAAAAGGCGAGGGCAATTCAGTTTCCTTTGCTTCTTTCACCCCTGGGACGGCCTTTCACAAGAAAAATTGTCAGTGTCTTATTTATAATGGCAGATCTCAGATTTGATTCTGGCAGCTTTTGATCACTTGATGGCCCAAAAGCTTTCAAGTACAGAAGAATCTGATGCGTTTTTGGCATCCTGAAGCATGTCTAAACCACAAAAGCAACTTTTGGTCCCAGAAGTGAATTACTGGAGCGGTGTAAACAAAACACAGACGTCACAAAATGATGAATATCTCAAAACAAAATGTCTTTGTCAAAAGGATGACAACTCCAGATTGCCTGAAAGGCATCCGTAGCAACTGCCTAGTCTATAAATTAAATGTTGGTTTGTCAACTGTAAGAAAAAAGTGTTAACAACATTATGAAGCCAGTAAATTTTACATCAGTGTTTCTTTTGAAATGCAAAAAGAAATGTCTGCATATAGTAAAAAAAAAATCATTCCTCTGCAATGTGGGTATTGCTGTTTCATAATTACCGCTTCTCTGTGAGCAAGCACGATAAGGCAGCTACACATAGGTGATGACCGGCCACCACCTGATGGTGCCTGCATGGATAGCTCTCCCAGAGCTCAGAAATGTCTGGAAGATTTCTCTGGGCATGTCCAGCAGTCACCTCCTTGTTTCAACTGCCACCTATGCAAGTTTCATGCAACTCTGTTCTATCCAATCAGCACTTCTAGATGGATAGTCCTGCTCTCCATCCTTTTTTTGACCAAATTTGCCATTTTGAACCTGATATTTCCTATCAGTACTATACATAGCCCTCTGCGAGCGATGCAGACGCACAGGGCACAAAGGCTTAGGGGGTGCATTTCGGCTCCTGCTGTTGCCCTGCTGCCACCACTTTTTGTTCTCTCAGCAGCAGCAGGGCAACAGCAGGCAGCCAAAATGCACCCCCTAAGCCTCTGTGCAGTTCTTTCTGCAGGACTGGTCCTTCCCTCCTCTGACGTGACGTCAGAGCAGGGAGGGATCAGATCTGCTTAAAGTTAGGTCTGCTCTGCTCTGCTGCTGCTGGTGACTTGCACATCAGGCGCACCACTCCTCCATACCTCCATCCAGCTGCTGGAGGGCGGCGGCAGCAGCAGGACAAGAGCAGACAGCAGCTGGACGAAGGTATGGGGAGGAGGGCACGCACCCGATGTGCAAGTCGCACAGGGTGTGATTCTGGATCAGTACGGCCCTGTTTCCTATGGCTGACATATACTAAAGTAAAAGCAAATCCAAGAAGCCAAGCTTTAAGAAGTATCCACAATGGTCTAAGAATATGGCCAACTCAGATACTCACCATGTCTATATCCAATGCCTGGGGCTTAGCCACGACGTTTCAGCCTGCAGAAAATTCACGAAGATGTTCCCAAGGGTCCATTGCAGCTGCGGACATATCCTGGAAGACCTCCACATTTCTGCTACTTCCACTATTCATGTGGCTGGCACTAGGAACACACCAAGAGCCCTGACTCCCTGACCACGCAGCCTACTTCTTCCTTGAGCGACCAGCAGCCCACGACACTGCCTGATATCAAGGAGAGGCAGCTGAAGAAGCCTACAGTACTGTGGACTGTGCTATGGCCAAGAGCTCTGCTGACATTGCCCACTTCACCAATGAGCCTGCATGATCTTCCCTCACTGACACTGACCTGGTATGAAGTTCCACCCACCATCTAGCCCAAGATCGCGGCTTCTCCTCTCATTCCAATGGAAGTGCAGGAACAACCCACAGTAGCACCCATCATTGAGATTGCTCTAGCCACACTGCTTAATATGACAACTCTTCTGACAGTGCAGGCAAGGGCAAAGATAATAGGCACTGTAACTGGCATGGCAAAGATCAGCGCAGTGATAAACATCAGTGACGAATGTCCTCTGTCCATGCATCCCTTGAGCTTTGCTGATACAGACAAAGCAAGCACTACAGATCTGCCTCTGGCATCATGTCTCCTGAGCTTCATCAGTACAGATATAACAAGTGACACAGATCTGTCTGCTCTGAATACTGCAGCTCTCCTCAGAACAAGCCACAGCCCAGTTATCACTGCCAGTGCAGAGCTCTTTGTCTTCCTCTACCTTTACTTCACCACAGAGCCTGCTTTGCCGTACTCATGAAAGCAGGCATGCTGGCATTGCCTCAAATACCTACAAAGCCCTTAACCTCTTATCATCATCTGCTAAAACAGCGACCTTGAATCCTAAAGTCTCCACAGACTACCCTGAGCTGGTTCAACTAATTAGATCTCTCTTTGACGAAGCCACCCTAACTACCCTCCTGTTTTGCACGTTATTGCAAAGCTTGATTATTGCAATATTATTTTCTATGGTCTCCCCTATCATCAATTGAAGTGCATTCAATCCATTCAAAATGACGTATATGTTCGTGCAAGCTTTTGGCACGGATGACACTTAGGGCACTGCATTGACTGTTTGCCGCCAGTTCAGTAAGACTCTCTCCCTGTCCTCCTGTGCTCTTCTTTCCTGTCTTAAATAGAGTTCTCTCTTTCTCTATTTTACTTCTGAGTTATAATATTTATATGTTTTTTATTTGCCTATTGTAAACCTCTCCGCTCACCAGAAGCCAAGGGCAGTATATCAAATTCAATAAATGATAAGAAGCTTCTCAACAACTACCTTAGCCTGCATCAACCCATATCTCCATCTCCAAGTATATTGTCAAAGATATCTTCACAAGATGTGGACAGGCAGAACTGATCCACAGGAAGGTCCATGTCACATCATCATCTAAGGGGCCTTTTTTTTCACCAGACAATGGGAAGTCTCTCTCTGTTTCTAACTCAGACTCCTCATTGCCTAGCATACTTCTCCCAGATCTCACTCTGCTTTGCCCGGATCTTGCTCTCTGGGCATCCTGTCCAAACCCTCACCTAAGCAGTCCAAACCATTTTCACCTTTGAAGGATGCTTCTTATGCCAAGATGCTTCTCAAGATGATCAAATCACTGGATCTCTCATCTTTGCAGGAGCAAAATCCTAGAAATGAAATTCACAGCTTCCTGAGGTATCTGGAAGCCTCTAAGAACATTGTATTTCTTGAGTGTGAAAGTATTTCTTGAGTGTGAAATTAAGTTGTGGCAGACACTCCTCTCTGGTGCACCCACTTCCACATTCTGTAACTTAATACAGAGTTCAATCAGCTCTAGGTTTCGACAAACCTCAGCTCTCATACCACCTTCTTGTAGTCCAATCTGTACTGAAGAATGCAAAGAGTTCACAGACTAGCTCTAACCATCCACTAGACAATGATCAGAGAACCTGTTTGCCAAAGGTTGCAAGATGTTTTAGGCCATCATGCTCAACTCCTGTATCTCTGCACATCACTTCCAGCTTGTTCTGCATCTCTACATAATTGTTGAGAAGATGAAGGCTGCAGTAGTCACCCTCCCACAAGAATCTCAGCTCTCACTGCTTTCCTACTTCAAGGATGTCAATGAATGTGAAAAGCATCGCTTTTGTATGGCCTTTGATGGCTTAGAGACTTCAGCCAGAACAGCAGGCATTGCCATTGGTGCTCATCAGTTGTCATGGTTGCGAGCCTCTAGCTTCTAAAAGAATATGAATGAGCATTTGGCGGATGTTTCGCCCACAGGCAGGGACCTCATTGAAGAGAAGGTCAAAGAGACCATCACTGACATCAAAGAAAATGGCAACACACTGCAAACTCTCTCCACACATGGCCTCATCCCCAAGAGGTTGGGCAGAACGTGCCCTATCTTCAATCTCCGCAGATTCAACAATACATCAAGAAGGAGAAATTCAAAATGAATTCCCTGGGCACCATCTTGTCCTTGCTGCACCAGAACAACTGCATGAGGTATTTTGAACTGACGGACACATATATTGTCATGAGGTAGACAGCACTGAGCCTGGGGTAATAAAAGGAAAAGAAGAGCTTACCTCACAGCCACATGAGCAGTTAAGACATTCAGATTGCAGGGAAGCAAGGAATGGAGAAACAAACTTTCCTCATAGCATTGGTGACGCAGTAGAAATTCAGAGTCCTAATCATGCTCACCTGAGGAAAGAATCACGTACAACATACAACAAGCAGGGAGATAAACCAGGTGGGAAATCCCACAGAGAAGGCAGAGAGAGGAGCAGAGAGAGGAGGAGACAGAGACTCAGGAAGGGAGTCAGATTCAGAAGCAGACAAAGAGAGGGACGCTGTCACGAAGAGAGAGGGCAGAGTGGAAGCAAGTGAACCAGAGAGTGCTGGGAAAAGCAGTGCAAGAGACTTCCAAGCCAGAGGGGTCCTCATACCGGGGAAGGCAACCAAGAAGGTAGAGAGCAAACGTCACACTCAAGAAAGCTCACTGAGGCCAGGAGGTGATTACAGCTCAGCTAAGCCTAATGCTTGGAACTCCCAGAGAAAGCACAGTTACTTACCTGTAACAGGTGATCTCTGGGAACAGCAGGAATTAGTCCTCACATATGGGTACGTCGGTACCGACGGAGCCTGCGCGGAAACGCTCCCTAGCTTCCCAAAAAGGAAAGCTTTTGGGAGCATCCCACAGCGCCTGCATGCTGCCTTCCCGCCTTTCCTAACCAACTCTCCTCAGTTCGAGTTTAAAGCTGAGACAATAGAGAGAGAGAGAGGAAAGGAAAGAGAGAGAGAGAGATACAACTCCTAGGGGAGGTGGGAGGGTTGTGAGGACTAATTCCTGCTGTTCCCAGAGATCACCTGTTACAGGTAAGTAACTGTGCTATCTCCAGGAACAAGCAGGAATGAGTCCTCACATATGGGGACTCCCTAGCTAAGATGCCCGGGAGATCCCCAAGGGTATGAGACCCTTAAGGGTTCCTCGTCTTCCTATGGATCTCAGGCATACATTCAGGGAAGGAGGGCAGGAGTTGTTCAAGAATGGAAGAGGTGTTTGAGGACAGCCTGACCAAACAAAGCATCCCGGCGGGAGTCCTTGTCCAAACAGCAATGGGCTGTGAAGGTATGAACCGAGGCCCAGGTGGCTGCTCGACAGATCTGATCGATGGAGACAGAATGAAGATGAGCCATAGAGGTGGCCATGGCCCTCACATTGTGAGTTGTGACATGGCCCTCCAGAGAAAGGTTCTTACTCTGGTAAGCAAAAGAAATACACTGAGCAATCCAATTGGACAGTGTTCTTTTAGAGACTGGAAGTCCTAAATGAGAAGAATCAAAAGCAACAAAAAACTGGGAAGACTTTCTATGTTGCTGTGTCCTGTGCAAGTAAAAAGCAAGAGCTCTTTTACAATCTAGAGTATGAAGGTTCCTCTCTGCACTGGATGCATGAGGAGCTGAAAAAAAGACAGGTAAATACACCTCTTGATTAAGATGAAAAGGTGAGACCACTTTAGGCATAAAGTGAGGATTTGTCCTAAGGACTACCTTATCATGATGGAACCTTGTATAAGGTGGATTAGCCACTAAGGCCTGCAGTTCACTGATGCGGTGAGCAGAAGTGACTGCAATAAGGAAAATAACCTTCCAGGAAAGAAATTTCAAGGAGGTAGTGGCTAAGGGTTCAAAAGGTGGCTTCATAAGCTGACCAAGAACCAAGTTTAAGTCCCATGCCACCGGGGGAGGTCGAATGGGAGGTTTTGTTAAAGTTAGGCCTCTCATGAATCTTGCAATAAGAGGATGAGAGGAAATAGGTTGTCCATTGAGGGGTTTAAGTGATGCTGCAATAGCAATCAAATGGACCCTTACTGAATTCGTTTTAAGGCCTGCATTGGAGAGATGCAGGAGATATTCTAATAGAGAAGTCTGGGAAAGTGCCAAAGGGTCAAGACCCTTTTGAGCACACCAAATGGAAAATCTTTTCCACTTAAAAGCGTAGGAATGCCTAGTGGAAGGTTTTCTGGAAGCATGGAGGATATCCTTCACTTGCTGAGAAAGATTGAAGTCTTGAAGGTCTAGGCCTTCAGTAACCAAGCTCTGAGGTGAAGGGACTTGGGGTTTGGGTGCCACAAAGTCCCCTCCTCCTGAGACAGAAGGTCTGGAGCAGCTCCCAAGTCCAGGGAGGGGGCTTGGGAGAGATGCAGAAGTAGAGGGTACCACACTTGGCGTGGCCAAAGTGGAGCTATGAGGATCATAGATCCTTGATCCCTCTGAAGTTTGAACAGAGTCTTGGGAATCAAAGGAATGGGTGGAAAGGTGTACAGGAAGTGCTGACCCCAATGAAGGAGGAAGGCATCCTTGGCCAGAGCTCCCTGACACGGAATTCTGGAACAGAACCGGGGAAGTTTGGCATTCCACGGACTTGCAAAGAGGTCTATGTCCGGGGTTCCCCATTCCTGGAAGATTCTGAGTACCTGATCCATGTGCAGGGACCATTCGTGTAAAAGCAGAACTCGACTGAGTCTGTCTGCCCAAGAGTTTTGGATTCCTGGGAGGTATACTGCCAGGAGATGGATTTGATGCTCTCTGGCGAAGGCCCATAATCTTAGAGCTTCGTTGCAAAGCGACAGAGAGCCAGTTCCTCCTTGCTTGTTTATGTAAAACATGGCTACTTGATTGTCCGTATGAATGAGGACGGTCTTGTAGCTGAGGAGGGTATGAAAGACCTTGAGAGCTAGGAACACTGCTCGCAGTTCCAAGTGGTTGATATGAAGAGAGGTCTCCTGTGGGGACCAAGTGCCTTGGGTGGAGAGGTCTTGTAGATGAGCTCCCCAACCTGTTTGGGAGGCATCTGTTGTGAGGGTTGCTTGGGGTAACACAGGTTGGAAGGGGGACCCCAGCAACAGATTTTGAGTTGACATCCACCATTGGAGAGACCAAAAGAGACGTTTGGAGGTTGCTATTTGGTCTGAGAGAGCTCCTGATGCTTGAGTCCACTGTGTGGAAAAAGTCCATTGAGCTGCTCTCATGTGTAGGCGATCATAGGGCACCACATGCACTGTGGAAGCCATGTGGCCTAGTAGTTGTAGCATCTCCCGGGCAGTTAAGTGGCTCTTTGACTGAATCTGGGAGACTAACTGCACTAGACGTTGGCAACGAGCCTGAGGAAGGTAGGCTCTTGCAGTAGTGGTGTCCAACCAGGCCCTTATGAATTCTAGGGACTGAGTAGGGGTGAGCTGAGACTTTGGGAGGTTTACCACAAGTCCCAGATACTGCAGAATGCGCCTGGTGCGGTCCAGGGAAACTTGGGCTTCTGACTGAGATGGAGCTCGGATGAGCCAGTCGTCCAGGTATGGGAAGACAAATATTCCCAGAGTGCGTAGAAATGCAGCAACTATTGCCATGCATTTGGTGAACACTCTTGGAGCAGAGGCTAGACCGAAAGGAAGCACTCTGTATTGGTAATGTTTTCCCTGGAACAGAAAACGTAGGAATTTTCTGTGGGATGGATGGATGAGTATATGAGTGTACGCATCCTTGAGATCTAGAGAACAAAGCCAATCCTGACTCTGCAGGTATGGAAGGAGAGTGCCTAAAGAAAGCATCTTGAACTTCTCCTTGCATAGGAATTTGTTCAATTCTCTGAGATCTAGAATGGGTCTGAATCCCCCTGTTTTCTTTGGGATGAGAAAATAGGGGGAGTAAAACCCTGACCCTTGTTGAAGAAGCGGAACTGCTTCTATGGCCCTCTGGGCCAGAAGGGTAGTCACCTCCTGATCCAGAAGGTCGAGGGATGTGGGAGAATTGAAGTGTCTCACCCTGGTGTAGGGAGGAAGGTCTGAGAAATGAAGTTTGTAGCCCTCTCTTATGATAGAGAGGGTCCACTGCTCTGATGTGATTTGCTCCCATCTGGGAGCAAAATGAGCTAACCTTCCTGGAATGGTGAGAGGCTCTGTTTCTTGTAGAGCCAGAAAGGTTGAGTTCTCTAGTATCAAGTCAAACACCCTGAGGGGGTTGGGACTGCTGGGTTGTAGCAGCCCCTGCAGGTTTAGGCCTGGCCTGTTTAGGTTGCTGACGCTTAGTAGCAAAGCGACCTGTAGAAGACTGTTGACCAGAAGTGGAAGGAAATCTGCCCTTTTTGTAAGAAGACTTTTTAAAAGATTTTTTCTTGGCCAGAGTGGAGGTAGACTTAGAAAGTCTATCCAGAGGAGCATTTTCTGCATCCATTTGAGTGGCTTTAATTCGCCACTCTTTGCCAAATAGATTTTCACCTGTACAGGGCAGATTTCCTAAACCATCTTGAACCCAGGGTTCTAGATCAGAAGCCTGGAGCCAAGCAATTCTACGAGCAGCTATAGCAATGCCTGAGGCTCTGCTGGCACCTTCAAAAGAATCAAAGGCTGCCCTGTTGGAAAACTTTGAAATGTCTTGAGTATGCTTAAGCCAAAGAAGGAACTCATCCCTTTTATCCTCTGGAATAAAAGGGAGAAAGTTGTGCAGCTTTTCTGCAACTTCCTTCAGAAACATACCCATATAAAGGCTATATGAATTGATTCTGGCAATAAGCATGCTAGCTTGGAAGATTTTCCTACCAAAAGCATCCAAGGTCCTGCATTCTCTTCCTGGAGGAGTAGAAGAGTGTCTTTTGGTACTCTTTATCCTCTTCATAGCTGACTGCACCACAATGGAGTGGTGAGGAAGCTGAGTTTTTTGAAATCCAGGAGAAGGAGGGACACGGTACATAGTGTCCAATCTACGAGAATGAGGAGAAAGGGTGAGAGGAGTCTCCCATAATTCAATCAAATGTTCTTGAAGAATTTCATGAATTGGCTTTTGTTGGACTTTTAAGAACTTTCTCGGCATTGACTCTGCTTCTCCAAATTGAGGCTATTGGATTCTATATTAAAGAATTGAAAAAGTTTGTGCGGTCTTGATGACAAGCGTGTGCGGGAGATTTCAGCAGAACCTTAAGTTGAGTATGCTGTTTACATTTTTAATGTTATCATAACTTACTTTGAAAGGTTCTCCTTATTTTTTGTAGGTCACGGAGCCTCGTGTGAGGCCTGCTAGCACCCGTATTGGGCATTCCGTACACACTTTTCAGTTGTGTGATTAAGACAATGAACTTCTTTGAAATCCCGAAAAAGTACTTTTAGGTGATTTTTAATTAGGTTTAATTCGATTATAGATAATAATTGGTGTAATAAAATTGATATAATAAAAAGTTGAATTTTCCATCTAACCCTATGGTGATTCGATTCGCCAAGTGAAGGGTAAGATTTCTCTGAGGCCTGTTTGCCTTTGTTAAATTGGTGATCTACTTTAATGTTGGAATATTAAGGAACGTTGGGGTTAAGGAAGGTTGATGCGCAAAACTAACCCATTTGGAAAAACTGGCCTGAGAGAACACCCATGCCCTATAGGCCACTGTGTTACTGTTCCAACACCCTGGCTTCCTCATCAACTTCAGCAAGTCATCCCTGATGCCTACTCAGTCGCTGGAGTTCTTTGGAGCACTCATCATCTCCCTGGATGCAACAGCATTCCTCCTTACTGATCGGATCAACACCTGCATCAGTCTTGTGCCTTAAGCCTTATCAGTTCAAACTGTCACAGGGATTCTCTGGGGACAGCAGGATAAACCAGCTACATAATCCCTCCCATCACCTTTCTCGGCTATAATACTGGCATAGTTGGCAGTTGCCACCAGGAGTGACTGCTGCACATGCCCAGAGAAGTCTTCCAGACTTTTCTGGACTCATTTCCATGCAGGCACGTCTGGTAATGATGTCACATACGTATAGCTGGTTTATCCTGTTGTCCCTGGAGAGGCCCCAGTACAGGTTCTTGTTTACTTGTCACATCTGTTGTGACAATGAATGTTGATAAGGAAGTTAGACAACATTTATTTAACAGGTTTTTTTATACCACTTTATCATTTCAAAATGTTTTACATTGTAACTTAAACTTGGTAATGTACATTAAACAGGGATATTGATAACTTAGATTTTTCTGAGGCAATGGAGAGTTAAATGACTTGCCCAGGGCTACAAGGGATGCTAATGGGAATCAAACCCTGGTCCTTTGGTTCTCAAGCCAGTGTTTTAACCATTAGGCTACTCCTTCGCTCCTATGGGTACACTGCTGTAATTCACACAGTAATTCCATGATGAGCAAGAGATAAATATGAATAAATGGAATGAAATTAAATATTTATTTGAAAAGAGTGGAGGAATAGCCTAGTGGTTATAGCAACTGCCTAGTACTCAGAAGATCCTCCTGGTACTTCTCCTGGTACTTCTTAGGACCTTGGGCAAGTCACTTTACCCTCCATTGCCTCAGAAGGAAAGGCCTGGCAATCTACTTCCGGTGATACATTGCCAAGAAAACCCAGAGGTAGCTGGGTCACCAGGAGTCAGCACTGACTTGATGGTACTAAAAAAATTTTGAAAGAAGCTATTTTGTCACATATTCTACATAGAGGTTTCACAGAAAAGAAACTCGATTTACTGATACAGTCGAATAACATATACAGTAGAGATACAATAGTATACATCTAGCACAGTGGTTCTCAACCCACTCCTCTCGGACCCCCAGGCCAGTTAGGTTTTTAGGATATCCACAATGCATGAGATAGATCTGCATGCACTTCTTCCATTGTATGCAGATGTATCTCATGCATATTCATTGTGGATACCCTGAAAAGCTGACTGGACTAGGGGTCCCAGAGGACTAAGTTGAGAACCACTGATTCTAGCATAAGGATTGGGAAGCTAGCTACATCCTGGCTGGAACTATGGCTTAGATGTTAATGTTGGAACATATTTCAGTTCACATTGATGAGTCTTTTATTATTTGGCTCACATTTTCCTCTTAAATTTTCAGCTGCTTGGCCTGTCCAGCTCTTCATGTAGAAGGTAAAAGGGCTATTTGAAAACTGGCCGCATGGAGGCTAATTTTATAATAGGATGCCATGGGTAGGTGCTATTTTATAAAGACAAACATGCTAGTGTAAGTGGCAGAAATCACACCTTAAGTTAAGGTGTAGACATCTACAGCTGCTTTATGTTTAAATCTTTTTATTATTAACCAAAACTTCAACCTTTCCAATATATTGGCTTTTGAATACATCATTGAAAATATTCACACAATACAACCATTACTACTGAAACATTTTACAGGTTTATATTTTATATTTTGCCCCTCACCCATCACCCACTTTCCGTCTCCCCCTCCCACCTAAATTGGTCTCCTTATCTTGTGGTATTAACTTACTCCCTAGCACTCTCCGGTGAGCAGGTACTCTTATACCTGCTGGAGATGCGATATTTAGAATTTTTTATCACCAACACCCCACCCAGAACTCCATAACATATAAATCTGTAACAGTCTTGATCACATTATAACGCTCCCCCAAAAGATCCATTCATACATTGATACTTTGAACATTTTCTAGCACTTTCATTATTGTATCGTCCCTTCCCCCGCCCCCCCCCCCCCATCTACATCTGCTTTAAAACAGATATATATGAAAGCGGATAAAGTTGGCAAGTAACCATGTAAATTAAGGTATTTTATAATTTACGTGTGCACTTGCTAATTCTGTCTGCACTCTGCCCAGACCATGCCCCTGGTTTCACCTACAAGCAAAATACACAAATACATTTATGCCACTCGTGATTTTATAAAAGGCCATTGACATGCATAAACCTCCACATCCGTGTAGTAAAGATGTTATAAAACTACCTCCTCTATGTGTAGGTGAAAGTCCGTGCATTGTTCAATATGTGGACTTTTACCCCCATTCGGTGCAAGCCTTCCTGGGGGCAGGGATTGCTACAATGCACATACAGCACTTTTACTAATTTGTGTTAAACAGATAAGGGAGGAATTAGTGTACACTAAGAGGCCCTTTTACTAAAGCCAGCTAAGTGTTTCAGCAGGCGCTAATGACCTGCAATGACAGTTAACACATGGGCCTGACAGCTACTGGCTGTTAAAATGCACATTAATTGCCCTTCACACAAAGGGGAGGCGAATGGGCAGGATATGGGTAGAGTGTAGGCATGAAGAGCATATTGCAGTTAGTGTGGGGGGGTCCATATCATACACTGTCAATGTGGCAAACAGTGCAGGAGTACATAATGATACCTCTATGGGTGGCGTTAGATACACCTTTGTTAATTGCGCCATGCATTATTATATGGGTCCATGCGATAACAGCCAGGAACATGGGTATCGCTCTCGACAATTACCATGAGGTTTTGTACATAAGAACATAAGATATGCTATACTGGGTCAGACCAAGGTCCATCAAGCCGAGTATCCTGTTTCCAACAGTGGCCAATCCAGGTCATACGTACCTAGCAGTATCCCCAAGAGACTCAGGTTCCACAATGCTTGTATTGGGACAAGCATTGATATCCTGGGTCCCTTCTTAATAATGGTTTATGGACCTTTCCTCCAGGAACTTGTCCAAACCTTTTTTAAACCCAGCTACACTAACAGCCTTTACTACATCCTCCGGTAACAAATTCCAGAGTTTGATTACACGTTGAGTGAAAAAATATTTTCTCTTATTTGTCTTAAATAGTTTACCCTGTAGCTTCATTGCATGTCCCCTAGTCTTTCTATATTCTGATAACGTAAACAATCGATCTACGTTTACCCATTCCACTCCATTCATTAATTTATAGACCTCTGTCATATCTCCCCTCAGCCGTTTCTTTTCCAGGTTGAAGAGCCTTAACCTTTTTAGCCTATCCTCATAGGAGTAGCCTTCCATCCCCTTTACCATTTTGGTGGCTCTTCTCTGTGCCTTTTCTAATAACGTTATGTCCTTTTTAAGATACGGTGACCAGAATTGCACACAATATTCAAGGTGCGGTCGCACCATGGAACGATACAGAGGCATTATAATATCCTTTGTTTTATTTTCCATTCCTTATGATAACTAGCATTCTATTTGCTCTCTTGGCTGCCGCTGCACACTGGGCGGAGGGTTTTAACATGTTATCCACGATGACGCCTAAATCTTTTTCCTGGGTGGTGGTTCCCAATGTGGAACCTTGCATCGTGTAACCATAGTTTGGGTTGTCCTTTCCTAGGTGCATAACTTTGCACTCGTCCACATTAAATTTCATCTGCCATTTCGATGCCCAGTCTTTCAGTTTATCAAGATCCTATTGCAATTTTCCACAATCCTCATGGGTTTTAACAACTTTAAATAGTACTGTGTCATCTGCAAATTTGATAATCTCACTCATTAATCCCTTTTCCAGGTCATTTATGAATATGTCAAAAAGCAGTGGACCTAGCACAGATTCCTGGGGTACTCTACTATTCACCTTTTTCCATTGGGAAAATTTGGCTATTTAGCCCTACTCTCTGCTTTTATTTATTTTATTTATTTAACATTTCTTCTATACCGCGCTATTAAAATCAGTGCGGTGTACATCAAACAAAACATACTACAATGCATACAAGCAACATTGAGTTTTACATAGAACAGGGAAAAAAAAAACATAGGACAATCTTTTAACCAGTTCCTAAACCAGGGTTCAATTCCCACTAGCACTCCTTGTGGCCTTGGGCAAGTCACTTAACCCTCCATTGCCTCGGAAGAAAGGCCTGGCAATCTACTTCCGGTGACACTGCCAAGAAAACCCAGGAGCTTCTGGGTCGCCAGGAGTCAGGACTGACTCGAAGGCACACATTACATTAATCCACAATAGTACACTGCCTCCTATCCCATGACCTTTTAGTTTTGCCAAAAGTCTCTGATGAGGGACCTTGTCAAAGGCTTTCTGAAAGTCCAGAAACACTATATCAACCAACTCACCTGTCTACCAGTTTATTCACCACCTTCAAAAAACATAACAGATTAGTAAGACAAGATCTTACTTGTCTAAAGCCATGTTGGCTGTCTCCCATTAGGCCATGACTATCTACATGCTGAGTAATTTTGTTCTTTATGATGGTTTCTACCCTTTTTCCCGGTACTGACGTCAGGCTCACCAGTCTGTAGTTTCCTGGATCACCCCTGGAATCCTTTTTAAAAATTGGCGTTACATTGGCAAGCCTCCAATCTTCAGGTATTACAGATGATTTTAATGAAAGTTCACAGATTACTAATAGCAGGTCTGCAATCTCATATTTCAGTTCTTTCAACACCCTTGGATGTATACCATCCGGTCCAGCTGATTTCTACTCTTCAGTTTATCAAACAGTTGTAATAGATCTTCCCGGTGTAGCAATATTTCTTTCAATTCCTCTGCAATATCACCTTCAAATACCACTTCAGTCATGGGTAACATCCCTACATCTTCCTCAGTAAAGACTGAGGCAAAGAATTCATTCAGTCTCTCCATTATAGCCTTGTGCCCTCTTACTGCCTCTTTTACCTCTCTATCTTCTAATGGTCCAATTGATTCTCTCACAGGTTTTTTGCTGCGAATGTAGTTGAAAAAGTCTTTATTACGCGTTTTTGCTTCCGTAGCAAATTTCTTCTCAAATTCTCGCTTTGCCTGCCTTATCAATGCCTTGCATTTAACTTGCCAGTGCTTGTGCTGTTTCCAGTTTTATCATTTGGCTCTTTTTTCCATTTCCTGAAAAATGCTTTTTGGGCAACAATAGCCTCTCTGACTTCACTTTTAAACCATGCTGGCAGTTTTTTGGACTTCCTTCCACTTTTCTTAATGCATGCAATACAGCTAGTCTGGGATTCCAATATAGTATTTTTCAACAACACCCAAGCTTGATATAAGTCTTTAACCTTTGCAACTGCTCCTTTTAGTTTTTTCTTAACTATTTTCCTCATTTTATCATAGTCTCCCTTTCGAAAGTTAAAAGGTAGTACTGTGGATTTCCTTACCATCCCTCCTCCACTAATTAAATCAAACGCGATCATGCTATGATCACTATTGCCAAGTGGCCCCAATACCCTTATCTCTTGCACCAGATCTGGTATTCCACTAAGGACTAGGTCCAATATGGCTTCCCTTCTGGTTGGTTCATGAACCAGCTGCTCCAAGAAGCAGTTATTTATTTCATCTAGGAACTTTATCTCCCTAGCATGTCCTGCCGTGACACTGACCCAGTCGATACCGGGGTGATTGAAATCACCCATTATTATTACTGTGCTGTAACTTTTGTTAGCTTCCTTGATTTCTTTGAGCATTTCATCATCCATTTATTCATTCTGGCCAGGCGGTTGATAGTACACCCCCACTGCCATTGCCTTCCCCTTTTTACATGGAATTTCAATCCATGGAGATTCTACAGCAAATTTTGTTTCTTGAAAAACTTTAATCCTTTCTGACTCAATGCCCTCAGAGTGCAACTCCTCCACCAATTTAATCAGCTCTATCATTACGATATAGTTTGTACCCAGGTATCACAGTGTCCCACTGGTTGTCCTCCTTCCACCATGTCTTTGAGATTCCAGTCATATCTAACCTCTCATTTAGTGCTATATATTTTAACTCTCCCATCTTATTTTTTAGACTTATAGCATTTGCATACAAGCATTTTAGACACTGTATTTTATTCATATTAATTAGGCTATTGGTAGGCATGGGTAATTTGGAATCTTTAAGCTCTGTCTGCTTCATACTCAAGGACATTTGAGCTACTTTACTCTTTTTTGGAACCTCTCTGCTTTTGGTTGTATCCTTCAAGGATACATTCTTCTGAACCATGCGCTCTTGTGCGACTGTCGGCTTTCCCCTATTATCTAGTTTAAAAGCTGCTCTATCTCTTTTTTAAAGGTTAATGCCCGCAGCCTGGGTTCCATCCCGGTTAAGGTGAAGCCCATCACTTCGAAAGAGCCCCTCCTTTCCCCAGAATGTTCCCCAGTTCCTAACAAATCCAAAACCCTCATCCTTGCACCATCGTCTCATCCACGCATTGAGACTCCGGAGCTCTACCTGCCTTTTGGGTCCTGCACGTGGAACAGGAAGCATTTTGGAGAATTCTACCCTGGAAGTTCTGGATTTCAACTTCCTACCTAAAAGCCTAAATTTAGCCTCCATAACCTCCCTACCACATTTTCCTATGTCAATGGTACCGACATGTACCAAGACAGCAGACTCCTCCCCAGCACTATCTAAGACCTTATCTAGGTGGCGCGTGAGGTCCTATACCTTCGCATCAGGCAGGCATGTTACCAGGCGATCCTCACGTCCAGCAGCCACCCAGCTATCTACATGCCTAATGATCGAATCACCAACTATAACGGCTGTCCTAACCCTTCCCTCATGGGCACATGGCCCGGAAGAAACTTCCTCGGTGCGAGAGGGTTTTACATCACCTGGAGGACAGGTCCTAGTTACAGGATCACTTCCTGACACACCAGGGTGATGCTGTCCTGTCACGTGACCTCTCTCTTCCATGGCAACAAGGATGCTGCCAGACTGGAGGTGGGACCTCAGGACTATATCCCTGTAGGTCTCAACTATATACCTCTCTGTCTTTTTTATGTCTTCCAAGTCTGCTACTCTAGCCTCTAAAGAATGGACTCGTTCCCTGAGAGCAAAGAGCTCCTTGCACCTAGTGCACATGTAAGACCTCTCACCAACTGGGAGAAAATCATACATGTGACACTCAATACAAAAGAATGGAAAGCCCCCATCTCACTGCTGGACTGCTGTCTGCATCTTAGCTTTAAGGTTGTGTTTAGATCTTTAAGTTCTTTACTTACTAAGGGTTGCTGTGGATACTTATACTAATAAAACTGTACCTAATAAGTTTAATATACCTTGTTCACAAGAAGCTTAATTAATCTCAGGTCCTTAGTGTATGATTTGGATAAGGAGCTGCACCTAAGATGTGTAAGAACCTATAAAGCTACGATTATCCCAGGAGTGGGTGGGTGTTGGGGAGGGAGGGAAGGAAATATGACTTATTAAAAGAGGGCTGCTACCCTGTCCTGTGCTTCTGAGATACCCTGTCCTGTGCTTCTGAGGTAAGCTGTGACCAACTTGCTGGGTGATTAACAGTCCTTGCTTGGATAGAAGGAGTCTTTCAAAATGGCCTTTTGACCTGACAACTGGCTTTAACACCTATTGAAAAAGTTTCACAGGTCTCTTGCCCCCTAGGTAGAAGGCCTCTTTGTAAAGGTCTCTAGAAGACTTTATTTGTTGCTGAAAGAATACTGACCCTGTTTTGCCTTTTATGCTAGGTTATATTCTGATTTGATTTAAATTAAAGCTCTTTGATGCTGCTAGGCTCTGACTTATTATGAAATTTAAACTAGAAGCTCTCTGCTGGGTTCTAAATTTAACCAGAAATCTCTCTTCTGTGTTTTAAATTTAAACTAAAAGCACTTTGCTGCTACTAGGCCTTGAGTGAGTATTAAATTTAAATGAAAAGCTCTCTGCTGGGTTCGAAATCTGACCAGAAAGTTCTCTTCTGTGTTTTAAATTTAAACTTAAACTGCTGCTACTAGGCCCTGACTGATTTAACAAATGCACTGGGTTCACAGATTAAGCAGCTTTAATTCAAAGAAGTCCCTTCAGAAAACTTCCCAGAAGTATATACTCACAATTGCAGATCTCTCTCCAGAAGTAGCAGTGACGTAAGGGTTTTTGATAGGTCAGTGCGGTCACTCACATTTTGTCTCAGGGGCTTTAAAGATGGAGTCTTTATGTGTCTTTCGCATGCGCGGCGTTTTTGTTTTGTGCGGCAGTTTGTAGCTGTCATTGAAGAGAGTGGAGCTGAGCCGCTATGTGAGAGAATGCGGGCAGCATTTACGGTAGGCGTTTATCGTTGGTATTTTTATTTCTCTGTATTTTTTCAATAATTATGATGCTGAATAGTTTAGCTGGAGTGAAGGTGATGGTTTTGTTTTGTTTGTTTGTTTTTGCAGTTTTTTAACGATCCCCTGAAGAAACTGTTTTGTGTGAAACGTCTTGATGGTACCGGGGATGTACATTGGGATCAAAGAACAACGCAGAGATTCTAGTCTTGAAAGTTGAGTTCATTGGGCTATCCATTATATTCATTTTTTAATGAGAAAGAATAACACAGACTAGTAACCTGTTTTGTTGTGATTTTTTTGAGGTCATTGATGTGATAAACCACTTTTGCAGCGGTTTGGCGCTAGCCTTAGTAGCAGTGCTCTTTTCTTACTGAGACCTCTTGATTGCCGTTTCTGGTGAAAGTGGTGAAAGTGAACGATAGTAATTTTCTAAGTGTCATTTGTGATCGTTCTAAAATAAGAGGGCAATAATTTTTTGTGTGAACAGTAGCTAACCAGGCAGTGGCAATATTGCATGCTGCCCGGTTAGCTCTTGTGGGAAAAAGATAGGCCAGCTTTTGATGTGCCTATCTTTTACCTGCAGCTCACTAACCGGGCAGCATGCAATATCGCCACTGTCTAGTTAGGGGCTGTCCCTGCCCCCAGATCGCCAACACGCTCTGTTGCTAAGCGGTTTAATCAGGGATATTCAACAGCACTAACCATGTTAATGCCATTGAATAGCCCACTAAGTGGCATTTGCATGGTTTACAGGTCTGTAAACCGTGTAAATGCCTTTGAATATTGGGCTCTTACAGTATACAGAGGCACTATCACTTCCTTTCTTCTGCTGGCCATTCCTCTCCCTGTGCACCCAAGCACCCTTTTGGCTTTCACCATACCTTTTCTACCTGTTTAGCCACTTTAAGATCATCAGAAGCAATCATGCCCAAGTCCTGCTCTTTTGTGGACAGAAGTACCTCACCTCTTATACTGTACAGCTCCTTTGGATTTTTGCAGCCCAAATGCATGACCCTGCATTTTTTAGCACTAAATCTCAGCTGCCAAATTCTCAGTCATTCTTCAAGCTTAGCTAGATCCCTCCTCATGCTCTCTACTCCTTCCTGGGTGTCTACTCTATTGCAGATTTTGGAATCACCCACAAAGAGGCAAACCTTTCCCGATAGCTCTTCTGCAATATCACTACAAAAATGTTAAAAAGAATCGGACCAAGGAGATATCCCTGTGGCACATCAGTGGAACATCCTTCTCCTCAGAGTGAGCTCCATTTATCTCCCATTCAACCAGTTTCTAACCCAATCAGTCACTTTACAGTCTATCCCTAGGGTGCTCAATTAATTTATAAGTCGCCTGTGCGGAACGGTGTCAAAGGCTTTACTGAAATCTAAATACACCACATCTAGGGGTTTTCCCTTGATCCAACTCTCTGGTCACCCAGTCAAAGAAATCAGTCAGATTTGTCTGAGAAGACCTGCCTCTAGTAAACTCATGCTGTCTCGGATCCTGCAATCCATTGGACTCCAGATACCTCACTATCGTCTGTTTTAGCAGTGTTTACTCACCACAGAGGTCAGAGTAACTGATCTGTAGTTTTCAACGTCATCCTTGCCTCCGCTTTTGTGTAAAGGGACCACATGTGCCTTTCTCCAGTCCTCTGGGACCACTCTCGAGTCTAAAAAAGCATTGAAAAGATCAGATAGTGGAGCTGCTTCAAATGACCCCTTTTACCAGCTGCCCAGTTTTTGTCCATCCTCCTCTTACTCATTTTCTTGCCCATCACCCACCAATGGCCTTTCCCCTTCCTCCATTCCCAGTCCAGTATATCCCCCTTCTCACTCTCCCAGTCCAGTCCAGTCCAGCATCACCCCCTTTTCCGCTTCCTCCCCTCCCATCTAGTCTAGTCAAACATCTCTTCCCTTTTTCCTTCCTTCCTTCCTTCCAGTCCAGTCCATCTTTGCCCTCTCCTCCTCCCTCTCTCCTCGAATTCACTGTCTTCTTGTCAGGGACAATAGAAGTAGCACAAACCACAGCTTTTTTTTTCCTCTTTAGCGTTCCTTCCTGGATCATAGAAACATGGAGCTTATATTAAATGCTTTGCTTCTGGTGCATGGAGGCAGTTTCAAGACAAAAGTTGCACACCAGAAACACAGTGTTTAATAAGAGATGCATGCTCCTGTGACTTGGGAAGGAGATCTAAAGCCAAAAAAATAGCGTTTGTGTCCACCTTTTCCTGCAGTCCGAGTTTGCGCTGTTACTCCTCCTACCATGGGAACAGGTATTCAGTTGGGTCCCACACTGTTACTGCTGCCCTTTGCAAATGCGTGTCTTGCACAGTGGGTTGTGTCGGTCCTATGGGTAAACATATTTACATGTGCAAAACCATCTGATTGTTGCCCCGCACAGTGTTTCTTAAAGTCAGTGCAATAAATATGGAGATGTATTCCCTTGCAGTTAATATTGTCAGGTTACCAGAATCCAAAGTTTTATAATATCAGGATGAGCAAGCACTTTATTCTGCAGAGAGTGGTCAAAGAAAGATCAATGTTTGCAAATGAAGAGTCTCTTAAGGTCGCAGTGAGAGCGACTATACTTACTGTTCATTATTTTTTAAAACTGCTGATCCACTTAGGAATTTTGCTGAGTGGAATATAAGTGCTTTAATGAATAAATAATAAATAATAGAGCCTCAAGGAAAAGCAAAATGTGGTGGAGTTGGAAGAACAGTCTGGAAAGGAAATACATGCTAGCACTACTGTCAGAATTTAGTTCCCCTATCCCCCCTAGACCCGGCATCTGACACTGACCCCGACTTTTTACTTCCAGGTCTGAAATGCCCAATCACTCCTGCCTCTCTAGCCACAACATCAAAGATGGGGCTGGATGAGTCCCATTCCTCCTGTTCCCTGGTGTCTAGTCAGCACATTCACAGATCTACTGTTGGGAAAATAAACAATATCTACTACCGGGGTTGGTACAAGGATTGAAGTCGCCCCAGGCAAGCCCTTCATCTTGTCGCCCGCTGCTGCCACCGTTTTATGGGGCCTTCAGCAGTAATGGGGGTGGAAGTCTGCATCGGGGAGGAGGGGCAGAAACAGCAGGTCTTAGAAGGCAGGAACAACGCCGCAGTGCTGGAGAGTTTAGCTAAGCACT
Organism: Ichthyophis bannanicus; assembly: GCA_033557465.1. NCBI lineage: Eukaryota > Metazoa > Chordata > Amphibia > Gymnophiona > Ichthyophiidae > Ichthyophis > Ichthyophis bannanicus. Next base: position 277,840,011 of record CM066040.1, on the reverse strand, counting down.
ATGTTGCAGTTTCAGTGGCATTGCTGCTGCTGCAATCCCCGGACATGGGCAATAGCAGTGGCAATGGGGTGCCCTGGAGTGTTGGCGACCACCTAGTTCACTTAATGATAGTGTCAGCCCTGCCTTTCTACCCATGGTCTTTGTACTAGCTTTCAAAGGGAAGGCAGATACATCATTTCTCTTTGATTATTTTCTAAGAAAAATAATGCTTGCAGACTTGCTCCAGCTTTTTCTGCAGGTACCTTTTTCAACTGTAGACAGTGGACATAGCTCTAAAAATATAAAGCTTTGGAGCCTTTTCATAAAAGTATGATAAGGTTCTGCAGTTACCACGTGCTAATTGTCAAAACTCACAGTGCAGTAACTGCAAAGCCTTTGTGTTAACTATTGCCGGTGCTCCCAACAGTTGCCCATGTAATTGACAAGAGAGAAAACACACTTAGTGCGTGTTAACCGCATTACAGACACAGTAATACAGATGCAGTTAATGCCATTTATTGAGGTAGTGTTAAATGTTCTGTGTTATTTGTTGCATTAACAGTTAACACATGGCACCATACCAAATGTTTACTATAAGGTGCAGTCCTCACTTTCCACAACCACTTCTCATGTGTTATTTAACATGGGAATTAGTATGTGCTAATAACAAAGCTACAGTAAATATCACCTTTTTACTGCAGCTTAATTTACCATAGGAGTCACTAAGCTGCAGCAACTCAGTAGTGCAATTAGTAACTCCTGTGCTAAATGAATAATGCAACTTGCAATCAAACTCTCAAGCTGCATTATTCTTGTCCCAGGGGTGTCTTAACACAGCTGGTGCTTATTAAATGGGCATGTGGACCCCCGTGAAGACATCTCCACCCCCCCCCCCCCAGCAAAGGACCCCAGAGCACTCTACCCCACCCTTCGACTCTCCGACCCTCCCTGAAGATCCCCACTGAGGTTCTCTGGTGTCTAGTAACTGGGGCAGGAGTGATTCCTGATCTTTCCTTTTCTGTGAGACCTTGGATTCAAAATGGCACTGATTCATCCCTAGCACTAGTCTCCTGGTACTGGTGCTAAGGGTCAAGCTAGGGATAAGGAAGTTTTCATCCTTATTTGGCATCTTGATCCCAGACTACCACTAGGGGTAAACGGCCACTAGTTTGAACCCAGAACCGATAGGGCAAGAGTGACAGGTGATTTTTCCTGCCCTAGCTCCTTAATACTAGGAAAATTCCCCAATAGGTCCCACTGAGGGTGGAATGGGAGGTCTGGGGGTACCTTCAGGGGGAATGAGAGAATGTCTTCTAGAGGGCGAGGGGGGTGGGAGGGATCTTTGCTGAGGGATCTTTGCTTGTGCACAGTTCCATATGTTCTGGCCCCTTTAAAATGTCTCTGGGAACATTGGGGCTATGTGTTAGTGGCCTAGTGCTCTCAGGGAACTAAAATAATGTCATTTTAAAGCTGGTGTTATTTTTCCACAAATAATACAGCTGGTAAAATTCAATGCAAGCTGTGTTATCAATTTGCATAATATGAAGTGCTTTGCATTCATTTGCGTTCTTTGCATCTCATTGTGTAGCATGCATTATGGTAAACTAATGTGCATTGTGGTAAAATAATGCACAATTTTGCCATTCAAGGTGCATTAAGAGGCAAATATCATGTGTTATTCCCTTAAAGGCATATCTTAGAAAAGCCATGAAGATGCAATCTAGGATATCCAAGTCAATACATCTGAAATTCCATGGGAGGGGCAGCAGTGAAGGTGGGCATGCGTGTTTTCTAAAATCAGTCCATTTCCACCCTAAAAGATAAAAGTCTCCGTCAGATAAAAAAGGCATGGGGACATGCAGAATTATACCCTAGACACATGCAAGTTTCAAGGTCATTTTAGAAACTTGCATGTGTCTGATATGGATGGCCATAGACCTGGCAACATAGATGAGTCCATGATCGTATTCCAGAATAGCCACAAGTATCTTGTGCCACATATGCATCCTGGCCTTCCATTTTGCAAGCGGAGATGTGCAACAGCGCAGCAGTCAAGAAAAAGATCTATTTATTGACATGTATGCTTTTTGGATTGGTGAAGATTACTGGGGGAGTGAAAGGACTCGTTCCTCTTCTGTGACAGGTCTTTGGTTACTGAAACGAGCACTTTGCAGATGCCTATACTTGCCCAGGGGCAGGTATAGACATGGATATGTCTGCCACTCAATTCAAACGTGCAGTGCCATTCTGCAATCAGACACACACATATCTTTTTGGGAATGCCCTAGGCACATCTCTGGCACATCCCCATGCAACATAGATATGATCACCCTGGACATGGGTAAACTTGGGGTGTTCTAAAATTGCTCTTGGGATGTCAATGTGATCCACATGGCTGAATGGGCATTTCGGACATGGGAACCGCAAATAGCATTTCTGAAACGATTCCCTTAATGCATGTTAGTAACTATCCTCCTAACTGTCAAGCAATTGTGTTAGCTGTTAGCACAGACATGCACCAATAGTGTAGTTAGGGGCCCTTTTACTAAAGCCTGTTAGGGTGTTGCAGTTAGCATGCATTTAGCATGAAGACTAGAAAAGGGGACTGCTACTTCTACTTGTTTTGACTGCCATTGGAAATGGCAGTCAAAACAAAACTATTAGTGCAGTCACAAAATCATCAACGGACGCATGAAGCAACAGTATCCTAACACCACCCCAAGTAGCTTCAAATTAAGGGGGAAGAAAGCACTCACCACGTTAATGTGCTTGTCCATTGTACACATATCCACCTATGGAAATGGCAGTATCAATGCTATTAGTGCAGTCAAAACCTCACTGATAAAACAGACAGTAGTAACAGCTTCGTTCCGAAAGACCACAGTATTTGAGCAGTTACGATGTTTATGTCTTGAACAAGTGGTGGGTGGTAGACAAGGTAGGACCTTAGATCAGATATTAATTAAGAGAGAGCAGAGACTAATCTATCAATTGAACACCCTCACCCCGATGGGTTTAAACAGTAGCATCGAATGGTCGGCATGTTTTTAATCTAGCTTTATTTACTGTGGTCTTTCGGAACGAAGCTGTTACTACTGTCTGTTTTATCAGTGAGGTTTTGACTGCACTAATAGTTTTGTTTTGACTGCCATTTCCATAGGTGGATATGTGTACAATGGACAAGCACATTAATGTGGTGAGTGCTTTCTTCCCCCTTAATTTGAAGCTACTTGGGGTGGTGTTAGGATACTGTTGCTTCATGCGTCCGTTGATGATTTTGTGACGTAAGGGTTTTTGATAGGTCCGTGCGGTCACTCACATTTTGTCTCAGGGGCTTTAAAGATGGAGTCTTTATGTGTCTCCCGCATGCGCGGCAGTTTTGTTTTGTGCGGCAGTTTGTAGCTGTCATTGAAGAGAGTAGAGCTGAGCCGCTATGTGAGAGAAAGCGGGCAGCATTTACGGTAGGCATTTATCGTTGGTATTTTTATTTCTCTGTATTTTTTCAATAATTATGATGGTGAATAGTTTAGCTGGAGTGAAGGTGATGGTTTTGTTTTGTTTGTTTGTTTTTGCAGTTTTTTAACGATCCCCTGAAGAAACCGTTTTGTGTGAAACGTCTTGATGGTACCGGGGATGTACGTTGGGATCAAAGAACAACGCAGAGATTCTAGTCTTGAAAGTTGAGTTCATTGGGCTATCCATTATATTCATTTTTTAATGAGAAAGAATAACACAGACTAGTAACCTGTTTTGTTGTGATTTTTTTGAGGTCATTGATGTGATAAAGCACTTTTGCTGCGGTTTGGCGCTAGCCTTAGTAGCAGTGCTCTTTTCTTACTGAGACCTCTTGATTGCCGTTTCTGATCCTTCACAGTGGTGAACGTGAATGATAGTAATTTTCTAAGTGTGGTTAGCTACTGTGGCTGCAGAGGCTGCGATGACCCTCAATAGTCAATGCCAGGGCCACATATAACCCTGGCATTGAATATCTGGAGTTAAGGGTCGTCAGTGATGGCTATGCGCCAAACTGGTGCATAGTCATCCCAGTTCACTATTGTGCCCTAAGTCTTTGGTGCGACCTCATTTGGAGTGTTGTATGCAATTCTGGAGACCACACCTTCAAAAGGATATAAACAGGATGGAGTTGGTGCTGAAAGTTGCTACCAAAATGTCAATAGTCTTTGTTATAAACCATATAGGGACAGACTTAAAGGATTTCAATATGTATAATTTAGAGGAAAGGCAGGATAGAAGAGATATGATAGAGACATTTAAATATCATACCTCTGTAGCATAAATGCCCAGGAGGAGAGTCTCTTTCAATTGAAAGCAAGCTCTGCAACGAGGGGGCATAGGATGAAGGTGAAAGGTGATAAACTCAGGAGTAATATGCAGAAATATTTCTTTATGGAAAAAGTTGTAGATGCATGGAACAGTCTCCCAGCAGAGGTAGTTGAGACGAGGACAGTATCTGAATCCAAGAAAGCGCAGGACAAACACAGATCTCTAAAGGGAAAAAAGGGACTATAGTAGTTGAAAGGAAGGTCAGACTAGATAGGCCATATGGTCTTTTTCTGCCATCATGTTTCTATGGCTAAGTGGGGATAAGAGGAAAGGGACAGGAAAGAATGACTGACAGGGAAAGAACTAGGGCTGGTGAGGGGATAACAGACAGAAAAGTAGATGATGGCTGGGAAGGGAGTGAGAACAAAGAGCAGAAGTGGAAAAAAGTGAACAAAACATAGAAGAGAAAAAGAGAAATGGGGAAGGAGTGAGATGGGGGAATGCGAAAGCTAGGGAGAGGGTAAAGGTGGTGACATAGGCTGGGAAGGAGGTGAGAGAAGGAGATAGAAAACCGATAGGTGAAAGATAAGAAAAAAAAAGTAGATAGTCCTGGAGGGTGAGAAGGAGGATACAATGTGAGTGGATCGGCAGAAAAGAAAAAAATGAAAAAAGAAGGGAAAGATCAATGTCAGAGACAGATGTAAGGGAGGAATGGATGAAAACAGGAGGCGAGAGGTGAAATGGCAAATGGGCAGTGCACCCTGGAAAGAGAGTTAGGGGGAAAGCAGCAAAGAGAAACTGGGACTAACATGATTAGAGAAATAAAGGGGGGAGGGGCACATTCAAAGTATTTTAGCCAGATAGCAGACCATGGTCAGTGGCACTAATCATTTCGTGCCGCTGAATATCCCCACAGGCCGCCCCACAAACTCCCAGTTAAAACCAGGATAGTCTGTAGGCGGAGCGGGGGCGATGACAGCCACAAGCGATTTGCAGCAATATTTATGAGATAACCAGATAGTTTAAGCGCCTTAGTTTAGGACAGGTTGAATGGTTGTCTTAACTTTAACTACTTTGTGCTATCTGGTCAGTGGCTGGTGGCTGTGCAGTCGGATATTCAGCGGCAGAAACTAGATACTTGTATGTTCTGCCACGAATATCAGGTTTGAGTTAAAGCAGCGACAGCTAGGCGTTGCATTTTGCCTAGCTTCTGATGATGAATATGTCCCCCCCAAATTCTTAGACAACAAAGGTAGAAAAGTAGAAATATGTCAGTGCTGGGAAATGAGCACCTCTAATGTCTTCATATTTTGCTCAATAAAGGAGGAAATGCATTTCTGCACTGCATGGAGAGTCTGGCTTTTTGGGGTTTACAGATGAATTTTTGTCAGCATATTTCTATTTCTAATTTGTAGTTCCTTGTTCTGTGAGGGGATATTTGTGCTTTGCATATGTGACTGAGAGGCAGTTCTCTGTTCATGCTAACTTCCTGTGAGGTGGTATGTAGCAGTCCTGCTTCTTCTGTTTTCCTAGTACTGCCTTTTCATAAGTAGGGTTGGTGCTGTGGCATCCTGGTAGTGCTGTTACAGTATGGCAGGTTTGCTATAGACTTTTAATGAACAGGGTTTTGAAGTACTTCATAATGTTTATAGCAGTAGGCACTGGAGGAAAGTCACATAGACATCTGGTAGCCTCCTATAACGCCACTGCACATGTAAACTATGTTGAAATACTTACAAAGTTATAGTTGGAATAAAAGAGAAGTCCGAGAAAGGATGCATTGGAATTCTCTGGAGGGCAGGGGGTCAGCAAAATAAACATTTGCACAGGGCATCTAAAAAGGTAGCACCGGCTCTGTTTACCTATGGCAAAAAATGGCCTTGTTATTGTCCCTCTTCCCCATATGGATAAAGGTGAATATGTGGTCACAGCATGTATACTTTTGCCTGCCAAAAAACAAGGGTGGCAATAGCTCAGGAGAGGGAGGAGTGGCCTAGTGGTTGGGGCAAGTTACCTCAGGCCAGAAGGTCAGGGGTTCAAATCTCACTAGAAGACAGCAACCTTGGGCCAGAAGGACTGGGGTTTCTAGTCCCACAGGTGCTCCTTGTGGTCTTGGGCAAGCCACGTAACCCTCCATTGCCCATGTTCCCTGTAAGTATTACTGTATGTGCCTCATATCCCCTCATGTTAAATGTATCCCCCAATTGTGTTGTGACCACTTTGATTGAAGGATAAGGTGGTATACAAAACTGCCTAAATAAATTGTGCATGGAAATCAAATCTCCATGTATCATTTCCATTGTGTACTTTTTTCCTGCTTCACTGCAGGATTAGAAACTTGCTGCAGGTAGTTTGTATTGCCCTCCCCATGCTTGTATTAAAAAAGCAATATAAAAAAAAAGCCTTCAGTGGTAAGGCAGTTTATGATTAAAATAGTTGATACATGAGGATATATGAGACTTGCACCAGCACATTTATGAGTGTTCCCACACCACTTATTTTCACAGTTTCTTTCCCACTGTTTAGCATGTTGCTTTATAGCTACAGCTCCTTGTTCTCTGCTTATTCTGTGCAATGCTATTTAGCCTGCTTTTGCTAGCTGATACCTCATCAAAAAGAAAACCTTCAGCCACTTCAAGTAGGTCTAAATTTGACACGAGAAAGTCAATTCACTCAACAACATTTTGTTCTGGGTCTCTGTCAAGTTATTCTAGCCTATGAAATTGTCAAGAATGATGGATGACTATCAACCTTCTGCTGGTTTTTTTTTTCCTTTTGTCTTCTGAGATTTGCTGCTGCAGGGACTGTTTATTGCAAGACACAATATTCTCCTTTCACTTTACTTTTGCTCTGCACAACATGCCAAATGAGCAGTGGCAATTATGGAAAAGAATAAATTATTTTAGTACTTAATTTTGCAATGACATACGTCATAGAAAGCATTCTCTAGACTGACTATCTATGATGTCCAACACTGCTTCGATACACACATACATTTCTTAGAAGTAGTTTTCTATTTATTGTCATTTTTCAAGTGCTGATTTCTCTCGTACATTTCAGTATAAGGAACTATTGATCTTTTATGACTGACATTGAAGTTTATAGTATGAATGGCATAGTTAAAAGAATGATTGCATTCCTATAAAGATGTCACTGTAGTAAACAGGGCAAGCTAAACAGTATGTTTCTGTTATTGAAATGAATACTATTTTCCATGTGTACTTGGGAAGGCACATTTTAGTTAGGGCGTGGAGATCAGCATTAAGATGTTGAGGGCAGGACATAGTATTCTGATGATATTTTAGAAACAAGCTCTGTGAAGGTGGAGTTGTTTCTAAAACATGAATAAGGAGGTGCAGGAATGCATGGGGGTTAATATCCACGTGCAGCAGGAGGAGACATTTCACAAACATACACATGGGAAAAATCGACGGAGGAAGCCTGGAAACTTACATGTGAAAGTGTCAGCAATTCACAACACACACGTGTAAATATTGGTGCTTCCATGTATATCTGAGTGTATTCTGCAAACACTGATGCGCACCCCTTCTTAATCACCAACAGAGGCCTCTATTTTTACCTCATTTCAATTTGCAGGGGGAAAGAAACATTGGGGGATTAAGGAGGATCTCCTGTAAATCCCACACGCATGTCAGAGAGCAGTGTAAATCAGGAAGTGAATAATTTTGGCATTATACGTGTATTCCCTAAATGAATTGGGAAATGCATGTGTAGATTGTTGTCCCACCCCTGACGCAGCCCGATGCATTTCTGATGTAGCATAGACTGCCATGTGTAAAACTGGCTTTACATGTGGGTGCAGTTCACCGTTGTATATGACTGTTTACACATGTAAATCGCAAAGAAGGCTTCTCCATGCCTTAAGAGTGGAATCTAGGTACACAAAATTCAAAGCTGGCCTTAAAATTTATTTTTTTGAAATGGCCTATCAAGATGTGCTGAATGTGTGGAATATCTGTCAACTCTTGTCACACCTTACACTCCCCCTCGCTGCCTGTTACACTACCTCCATGGAAATCGGCTGGTTATATCTTCTCTGTCTAGGGCCAGACTTGAATCCACTAGAAATTCAGCTTTCTACTGTGTGGCCCCATCCCTTTGGAATAGCCTCCCATTACTCCTTCATTTGGAAAATAATTATAAGACCTTTCTAAAAAGATGCACCCTTTCAGGCAGACTTTCGCAAAGGAGCAGCTCAGATTTGACCTGGGAGCACATGCATATATTGCTTGAGTCTGTACTATTCTTTCTCTTTGTAATTTTTTTGTAATACTTTTCTCTGCTTATTGTAGTTCCTTTTCCTTGCTTGATTATATAATTTTAATTTTTAAATTATTCAATTTTTAATTTGATATTTGGATAATGTACTTTGTAAACTGCTCTGTATGGTCACACCAAAGGGCAGTTTATCAATTATAATAAATGATAAATGATAATAAATGATAACTCTGATTAAGTTCAACAGACTGTTTTGGAGAATGCTGTGACATTATGGGGGTTATTCTGAGCCACGAATAGCGGGGATGGACAGCCCAACGGGATTTGTGGCTTCTCCTGCCCTGAATAACTTTCCCGCCGGTTGTGCAGGAAAGTTAGATGGGGACAGGGAATGGGCGGCCCAGGGGTGGAGAGTTGGCGGGCAGTGGGCGGTCGCCAGTCCTGTACATCCGGGGCCAGCGAAATGTCCAGGGAATTTATTCCACCTCTAAGGAAAAGCCTTGACTGAGTTAGCTGGGTGCAGTCCTGCACGTGCAGGTCGGACAAAATCGCTGTCTTGGCCTGCACGTGCAGGACTGTTCACGATTCTGATCCTGCGAGGCTAGACGTGCCCCGCGGGATCAGAATCACGATCCCTCTGTGCATCTGGTTCAGACCAGACACACAGGGTGGATCTACTTCTGCATCAGAATCAGGCCCTATGTGTTTTCCCTGTAGCACTAGGCACAATCCTTTCTTGTCCTTTTTATACTTACCTCCCTTAGGGGTCCTTTTACTAAAGTGCATACGTTTTTGCACTTATCACACATTTGCATAGAAACTAATACACAGCAAGTGCAAAAGTCTTGCATTAACTGTCGGTTATGTGGCCAGCATCTTCACGACAACAGCTGCACAAAAATGTATCCTAATGCGCATCAGCGGCATTCACAATTAACACAGGTGTACTTAAGCTACCCTTTCAGGTGACGTTAAATGTACCTGCATTAACTGCAACACTGACGTGGGAAGGCACATTTTAGAAATGACATCTAGGTGCAATCTGTGACATATGGGTCAAAACGTATGAAAAAAGGCTGATTTCAGAAACTTGAACATGCTCAAACCGTCCCTGTGACACAATTGTAGAGCGGGGATGTCTTTCTCCTGCTCCATACATGTCCCACTTGCTATTTTGCAAGGAGAGACAAGTATCAGCATGCCGACCAAAAAACATGTATCTGCATTTCCCCTCAGGTTTTTTATACTGCTTTACCATTTCAGTCAAAGTGGTTTACATTGTAACTTAAACAGTGGCATTGATAACGTGGATTTTTCTGAGGCAATGGAGGGTTAAGTGACTTGCCCAAGACCACAAGGAGTGCTAGTGGGAATCGAACTCTGGTCTCTTGCTTCCCAAACCAGTGCTCTAACAATTAGGCTCCTCCACTCCAGTTGTCTTTATGGTTGTAAAACGTATTACAGATATCAGTGTATTTTTTTCTCTACCCCCTCCAGGTGTTTTGATGGCAGGATGAGAGCTTTTGTGATGCCTATTCATGTCCTTGAGCAGAAATAGACATTGGCGTTACCACTAGTGGGTTTAGATGTGCTTGCCATTTCTGAAATCGGGCACACACGTGTATCTTTTCCAAACATGCTTTCATCACGTCCCCATGTAATATGGACGTGTTCGCCCCAGAGATGTTTATATACATCGCTTTCTAAAATGGCTCTGAGGACCTCTTCTTGATTTGCATAATTTATGCACCTGTTTTTAGACATCCAACTCACAAACAGGACATCTAAAATGACCCCCTTAGCGTGCGATATGTGCCCCCACTAATTGCAATGTGGTCTCCACACCCACACTCTGTCCCTAGCCCGCCCATTCGCCACCTAATTGCATGAAATGAATTAGCATGATGTGATTCTTATGATCATACAATAACAGTTAATGCGGCCCAACATTAACAGTTACTGCATGCTAAAATGTGCATTAACCACTTAGCGCACATTAGCAAAAGGGCCCCTTAATTTTTATTCCTGCTTCTTTTCTTTTAATTTCATTTATTTATTTTATCTCTACTTTGTTCTGTTGTTAAAATTGAAGGGATTAAAGAAAATAAGGACTCAATTTTTCCACTGTACAGGATGTGTATAAAGCCACCCTTAGAGGTCAGATATTAGTTATAAAAAATGGAAGCACAAGCAAGCTCAAAAAGTCATAGATACTTTTGAAAGGGAGATCAGGGAAGCAGAACTCAGATACATTGCTAATGCAGACGGTTCTCTTTTATACTATTTGCATATACTTAAGTATTAATACAATAAGATGTTAAGTGAGCAACCATGGCAGTGTGTTTTCTTTCTCAAGTTCACATATTTTTGGGGAAATAATAGAGCTAGGAGATTGTTTGCGAGTTCACTAGAGGCCCATAAGAGGCATGGTAGAATACAGGCTATAAGAAAGGAAGAAAACTTAGATCTTGATGATAAAGGGATATTGGAGGAGTATCATTGTTTTTATGCAGACATGTACTTCAGAGGTATACCTTTTGATTTTTTGAGGTAAAGTCTTTTTTAGTGGGCCTGCAGCACCTATTCACCTCTTCCTAGCAAAAGCAATCTCTTAGTACCCTAATATCTATGCAGGAGATTGAAAAGGCTACTAAAATCAGAAGACACCAGGTCCTGATGGTCACTCTGTTGAGTTTTATAAACAGTTTGATGATATTTTGGTCCCTAAACTATTGAAGTTCTATCAGGAATTTATTGACGGATGGCAAGTCAAGGGGTCTTTTACAAAGGTTTCAATAATTGTTCTTGAAAACCAGTATCGCTTATTAATTAAGATAGTAAGATCTATGTGAAAGACTTTATCTTCTAGACTGAAGTTGGTGGCTATCTCCTTGATACATAAGGATCATGCATGCTTTAAGAAAATAAGAAGTGTCATATTGGATCAAGCCCAGTATCCTGTTTCCAACAGTGGCAAATCCAAGTCACAAATACCTGGTAGGCTCCCAAAAAGTAGCAAGATTCTATGCCGCCTACCTCCAGAGATACAGTAAGCAGTGGCTTTCCTAAGTGTACCTTAATAATGGTTTATTGGCTTTTCCTCCAGGAAATTGTTCAGACCTTTTTTAAATCCAGCTACACTAACCGCTTTTACCACATCCTCCACCAATGAATTTCAGAGCTTAATTATTTGTAACTTCATGGCATGAACCCAAGTCTTTATTCTTTTTGAAAGAGTAAAAAATTAATTTGTATTTACCTGTTCTACTCTACTCAGGATTTTATAGACTCCTATTATATCTTCTCTCAGCCGTCACTTCTCCAAGTTGAAGAGCCCTAACCTCTTAAACCTTTCCTCATAGGAACACTGTTCCATCCCCATTATCATTTGGTTGCCCTTCTCTTTGCCTTTTCTAGTTCTGCTATATCTTTTCTGAGATGCAGAATGGCACACAACCCTCAAGGTATCGGTGCACCATAGAGCAAGTCAGAGGCAATATAATATTCTTTGCTATTCTCTATTCCTTTCCTAATACAGCAATCCCTCTTTATCCAAATTTTCAGTATAGCAGCTCTCAGCCGATGAAAACTACATTTCAATATCTGGACCAATAATGTGATATAATGAAACTTATCAAAATGTGCCCTCTCCCCAAAAAGAAAAAGTGCCTCACCACCTCACTGCCATCCTACTTCAACCAACATCAACAACGAAGACTGACTGCCAACCCCTCTTCCTACACCACACAGCAAACCTCACAAGGCACTCTGCTTCACTTGGTGAGTACCTAATAAAAGTTTAAATTGTTGTCTTGGTGCATTACACATACATATACAGTACCTAAAGTTTCATTGGTTACTTCATTAAGTGTTTGATAGTTTTATGGTTGTTTTGCGTTTGTTTAGTGATGTTTGAGGAGACTGGTTGGGGCTTTTGGATGGGTTGGAATAGCATTATTATTTTTCCCATTTAAAATAAAGGTAAATAAGCTTTCGGTATCTGAAATTTCAGTATCCGAACCATTTTCATGAACAGATTAGATTTGTATTAGGAGGGATTGCTGTAATTCCTAATATTCTGTTTGAATTTTTGACTGCTGCTCACTGAATAGAAGATTTCAATGTATTGTCCACAGTGACACCTAGATTCTTTCTTAATATGGAGCCCAGCTTTGTGTAGCTATAATTTAGGTAATTCTTCCCTACTTGCATCACTTTGCACTTGCCCACATAAAATTTCTATTTCCATTTGGAAGCTCGGTCTCGCAAGGTCCTCCTGAAATTTCTTACAATCCGAAAGGGCAGACTACAGAGGCCATATGGTCTTTTTCTGCCTTCATGTTTCTATATATCTGATTTAACAACTTTGTATAATTTGGTGTCATCTGCAAATTGGATCAACTCACTTCTTAAAGGCAGATTAATTACTGATAATACTAGATTATTTACCTACATCATTCAGATTGTGAGAAGGCTTGCATGGCTATCTCATTAGATGCGAAGAAAGCCTTCAACAAGGCTGAGAGGAAATTACTTTTTAAGGTGCCAGAATGGTTTGGGTGTGTTGAGAAACTACCATAGTAAAGGTTTTATATACTTCTCCTTCTGTACATGTATGGATAAACGTTTGCATCCCCTCTGTTTTTCTTATCATTAAGAACATAACATAAGAACATACTAAGATACGCCATACTGGGTCAGACCAAGGTCCATCAAGCCCAGTATCCTGTTTCCAACAGTGGCCAATCTAGGTCATACGTACCTAGCAGTTTCCCCAAAAGACACAGGTTCCACAATGCTTGTACTGGGTCAATAATTGATATCCTGGGTCCCTTCTTAATAATGGTTTATGGACCTTTCCTCCAGGAACTTGTCCAAACCTTTTTTAAACCCAGCTACACTAACAGCCTTTACTACATCCTCCGGTAACAAATTCCAGAGTTTGATTACACGTTGAGTGAAAACATATTTTCTTTTATCAGTCTTAAATAGTTTACCTTGTAGCTTCATTGCATGTCCCCTAGTCTTTCTATATTCTGATAACGTAAACAATCGATCTACATTTACCCATTCCACTCCGTTCATTAATTTATAGACTTCTATCATATCTCCCCTCAGCCGTCTCTTTTCCAGGTTAAAGAGCCCTAACCTTTTTAGCCTTTCTTCATAGGAGTATCCTTCCATCCCCTTTACCATTTTGGTGGCTCTTCTCTGAACCTTTTCTAATAACACTATATCCTTTTTAAGATACGGTGACCAGAATTGCACACAATATTCAAGGTGCGGTCTCACCATGGAACGATATAGAGGCATTATAATATCTTTTGTTTTATTTTCCATTCCTTTCCTTATGATACCTAGCATTCTATTTGCTCTCTTGGCCGCCGCTGCACACTGGGCCGAGGGTTTTAACATGTTATCCGCAATGACACCTAAATCTTTTTCCTGGATGGTGGTTCCTAATGTGGAACCTTGCATCGTGTAACCATAGTTTGGGTTGTTCTTCCCTAGGTGCATAACTTTGCACTTGTCCACATTAAATTTCATCTGCCATTTTGATGCCCAGTCTTCGAATTTATCAAGATCCTCTTGCAATTTTCCACAATCCTCTTGGGTTTTAACAACTTTAAATAGTTTTATGTCATCTGAACATTTGATAACCCTACTTGTTATTCCCTTTTCCAGGTCATTTATGAATATGTCAAAAAGCAGCGGACCCAGCACAGATCCCTGGGGTATACCACTATTCAACTTTCTCCATTGGGAAAATTGGCCATTTAGCCCTACCCTCTGCTTTCTATCTTTTAACCAGTTCCTGATCCACAATAGTACACTGCCTCCTATTCCATGACTCTTTAGTTTTGCCAAAAGTCTCTGATGAGGGACCTTGTCAAAGACTTTCTGAAAGTCCAGATACACTATATCAACTGACTCACCTTTGTCCACCTGTTTATTCACACCTTCAAAAAAACATAACAGATTAGTAAGACAAGATCTTCCTTGTCTAAAGCCATGTTGGCTGTCTCCCATTAGGCCATGACTATCTACATGCTGAGTAATGTTATTCTTTATGATGGTTTCTACCATTTTTCCTGGTACTGACGTCAGGCTCACCAGTCTGTAGTTTACCGGATCACCCCTGGAACCCTTTTTAAAAATTGGCGTTTATCTCCCACTCTGTTCAATTTGGACTTGGAGTATCTACTTATCGCTATCTGCCAAAATATGCCCATTAAGGGTATTTGTGTTCAAGATGTGTTCTGTAAGTTGGCTGCATATGCAGATGATATTTGGCCTATTTAGAGAATCTGAAGCATTCTATACCAACATTCCCTGTTTTGATAGCATCTTACATTGCTCTCTTACGTTTTAAACTCAATAAAGAAAACAGAGGTTTTACCTTGAACATACATTGTTCCTTGTCCTTGTGGAGGAATTTACCTTTTTATTTATTTAAATCATTTGCTACTTGCCTATCATTACATTACTAAGTGATGCATAACCAAACATATACAGAGTAACAGTCACAAACAAACATCATTCGTCACAATTAAATCACTTAAATCACAATTAAGTCACCGAAAAGCAAACTGAAAAAAGCAATTTTCACATTTTTCCTAAAATCAAGATAGTCATGTATAGTGTGGACAGAGGTGGGTAACGTGTTCCATAATTTGGGCTATGCCATAGAGAAAACCCTATTCCTACTGAGGCTTTCACTGCCAAACTAATATGTCTTTGTCGGACTCATGTCTGTGAGAGGAATGAATGTCTACCTCAGACCATGTCCATTTTAACCACAATATGCAGTAAAATTGCTCAACAGAAAGAAAACAAGCACTTATCTTGTAATCTGTCCAATCGTGAAGCAAAACAATGCTTTTCACACCTACAAAAATGACTCAGGGTATGACACAGCACTGCGTTTTGGATCTATCATCACTCCAAAGACCCTGCGTCAGGCAAACATCCCCATCAAGTCCAGAACATCAGGAAAAGACAAATTCTCAGAGAAACCGTCTTTTCAAAAAAGCCAGTGTCTGATGTCACACCATGTCTATTGGTTACTGCAAAAGCCAATGGAAAGGTGAAAGCAACAATGCAGGTCCATTCACAAAAGGCTGTGCCAATCAAGTTCCAGGTTTAAACCTAATGGAAATACAGATTGTAAAATGAAAATCCATCTGTCTTCACGCAATTGAAGCATAGGGGGGCTGAAGCTGCAGGTATCAGGGGTGCCTGCGGGGAGGATGTCCCTGAAGGTGGCAGGGGCACGCCGGACTGTCCAAGGGCCTGATTCTGTGCACCGCGGGAACGTTTTGTTCCCACAGTCCAGAATCGGGTCCAAACAGGCCTGTCTTCCTTGGGGACATTCAAACAGCCCGGATGTCGCCCTACCTGAATCGGGCTCCACGTGATCAAATCTATACAGGCCCATGATTACCCATTTGGCGGCATTTTGAGCCAACTGACAGTCTATCATAGAACATTTGGACTTCCTTATGGCAGTCCAGCACCACATGGACTCCTGTAATATATTTTATTTGGGGTTACCACAAACCCCAAATAAACTGTACTACAGGAGTCCAGGCAGTGCAAACCCAACATCTGGACTGCATGAAGAAGTTCAAATGTTCTAAGACAGAATGTAATTTCTGAACCAGCCATAATTTGAAAAACACAGCTCCAGCTACTGCCAATTCTTGTTCCTGAAATGAAAACTGCAAATCCAGAATCATTCCCAGATATCGAATCTGGGATTTTTGCTGGAATAGCATGATTGGCTAACTTAATAATTGTTAGAGGAATATATGAGGGATCCCTGCAGACAATTATTGCCTCAGTCTTTTGAAAATTTATCACTAAACTATTATATGTAATCCACTATAAAATAGAAGGAAAGTCTCATATGAGCTGCAGAGAAGACAAATCTGATGTCACAGAAAATTGCTGAAATATTAGGACATCATCTGCATACAGGCAAAATATGGGCTCAGATGGTCACCATAAAATACGAAATACCAAGGGGTATTGAAAAGTTGGGATCTGGGCCAAATGCAAACCTGAACACTAACCACATTTTTTCTGCTGTCCAGGATCTGTTACAGTCCTGGTCCCCTCTTCATATATCCTGGTGGGGCAGGGCTGAGACAGTTAAAGTGATCATCAGTCAGTAAATTTTACCCTTAGTATAATATCCTTTTTATTTCCTTGGTATTCTATATGCTAAAGCGGAAAGAGCTATAAGGTGTATGTCATAAGCTTAGAGCATCCATGGGGATTGGCAGTGTCTGTCTCCCTGATTTCTTTCTCCATCATAAGGTTTACATCCTACATGCAGGCAGATTATATATGACAAACTGAAAGAATCTAATTCAAAATGGCTTTTTATAGAAGTAAGCTTAATGTCTCCTTTACGTTTCCATCATGTGCCCAGTATTTATTTATTTAACTGTTTCTATGGGCCGCTTTATCTTAGAGTCAAAGCTGTTTACAGAAAAACATGAACCTTAAACTTTTACATAGAACATCAAGTACATTTAACTTCCAAGGATTAACATAGAACATGACATAACATACATTTAGTGGGGAAACATATCAACTGACAGACAAGCATTAACAGTCTTACATAAGAAATGCCATACTGGGTCAGACCAAGGTCCAGCAAGACCAGTATCTTGTTAACAACAATGGCCAATCCAGGTCACAAGTACCTGGCAGATTCCCAAAAAGGCACACAGGTTCCACAATCTTTGTCCCGGGGCAAGCAGTGGATTTCCTGGGTCCTTCTTAATAATGGTTTACGGACCTTTCCTCCACGAACTTGTCCAAACCCTTTTTAAACCCAGCTACACTAGTGCTACAACTGAAGTGTTCAAGGAACAGATGAGTCTTCAGCTTCATGAGAAATTCCATGAGGTCAGAAATAGCTAAATCCTGGATGGTCCTATGGAACACATGCAAGACATTGAAGGATTTGGATAAATGTCTTCTTTTAAAATTGGCACAAACATATTATCTATCTGCTTGGTTTAATAATTGTGTAAAGATTAATTGGAAAGCCTTCCCATGGGTAAAATGGTATAAGACTGGAATGCTGCATGGTAGGAAGCTTAAACTCTTTGATTAGCTCTGCTTTGAATTTTCATTAAGTCCAACTCAGTTTGTTTGTTTTTTTAAATAGATACAGTTGGACCATTGCTTGCATGCCAATACTGATTTTACGATGAGGGTCTCTAGCCTTCTGGATATTGTTGAATATTGCACAACTATTTATTATTCTGGGCATCCTGTCTCCCAATTCTATGCCTTATTCTGCAATTTCATAATCCTGGGATGGCTGTACTATTGGAAACTTGGAAAGGCAAAAATGAGCTGGTAGGGTACAGATATCCCATGTAATTACTTTTGGTCCCATATGGTGTATGCTTGTACCTCTGCGAGTATTACACAATCATCTTTCCTTATTGTAGACTACATGGCCTAGATCCCACTTAACACCATTGACAGTCTTTGTTGGGCATGTCATCATAGTGTAGGAACACTATCTAATGTTTTATGTTTTCATAACAATATACTTTCCTTTTGGCGTAGGGGGTGGACCAGAATCTATGGGATTCTCTAATTGCATGGCAAAGTTACTTACAATATTATTTTGAAGTCCATTAAGTTTTTGGATTATGGGAGGGGTACCTTCCTATCCAGCTGCTTCTGACCCCTTGGAGAATATAGCAGAGCAGGGGATTTTGGAGAGGAGAGTTTGGAGACTCAGCACGGAAAGAACTTGTATTGATTGCTTGTGTTGACTTTGCCCCTCCCCCCCCTCACAGCATCATCAAGCCTACCAGGTCCTATTAAAGATCGCTGTGAGCCATGTGGCCGTAAGTGCGCGGCCATGGGCACTTGATGGTGCCAATTTGGCACCAATCTGGGGTTGCCCTAGCCTTGTTCTCTGAATATGTCTAAAGGATCATGCAAACAAAAGAATAAGGGCAAAACATCTGTTCCATCTACCAGATCAACTTCAAAGAATCAGGGCCCGATGGATAAACATCTGACTGTAAGTTCATAGGTTCATTTTATACACGCTTGTCTGGTACCTTCTCCCTCCTCATCTGGGGCTTCTTTGAACCATATCTCTGTGACCCCACCCCCTCGAGGTTCTGAAGACCCCTATGTTTGGAGAAAACATCCCAATCTTAGGAAAGGTTGAGGGAGACAATGCTTTTCCAAACATGGCTCCTCTCCTACTGAGACACAGTTTGTTTTGTCTAACATAATTAAATTTCCTGCTCTTACTATATCACTTGCTTCTCCTAAGTCTCCTGCAGATGTTACACTTTTGGATGTTTGCAATATGACTGTCCAAAATAACTCTTTGCTAAGAGGGACTATGGAGCAGGTTTCAGTATTTTCAAAGGAACTGTTTCTACTCTTCTGTTCCATGAATTACAGTTCCAACAATTGTAATCTTGAGTGGATAAACTCTCTGTCCAAGTATCTACTATACAGAAGTTGGCTACCTCTAATATTAAGGACAGTGGGCCCGATATTCTTCTGGGATAGCTATGCACTGCTACGGCACATAGCCATCGCCGCTGACCTTTAATCCTGAATATTCAATAGTTAGTATCGGGCGTATAGCGGAGATAATTGGGGATATTCAGTGGCACTAACCATACAAATGCCTTTGAATATCAGACCCAGTATGATTGTTCATAGACAATTAGAATCATTACAGAATCTGTCTCGAAATGAAAATCTTCAGTTCCTAAATATTCCCAAAACACACTACTTGTCACCTTTAATTTTGGGTGCATATGGAGAGGAATGGCTAGGTAGAAAAAAGGAGGTGATAGTGCCTCTGTATAAGTCTTTGGTGTGACCTCATTTGGAGTATCGTGTACTATTCTGGAGACCGCACCTTCAAAAGGATATAAACAGGATGGAGTCAGTACAGAGGGTGACTACTAAAATGGTTAGTGGTCTTCATTATAAAGCATATGAGGACAGACTTAAGGATTTTAATATGTACACCTTAGAAGAAAGGCGGGATAGAGGTGATATGATTGAGACGTTTAAATATCTCCATGGCATAAATACACAGGAGGAGAGCCTCTTTCGACTGAAAGCAAGTTCTGCTATGAGGGGACATGGGATGAAGGTGAAAAGGGATAGATTTTAGGAGTGATATGCGGAAATATTTCTTTACGGAAAGAGTGGTGGATCCGTGGAATAGTCTCCCAGTGGAGGTGGTAGAGATGAGGACAGTATCTGAATTCAAAAAAGCATGGGACAAACACAGAGGATCTCTAAAGGAAAAAAGGGGACTGTTGTAGTTGTTGATATGGAAGGACAGACTAGATAGGCCATGTGGTCTTTTTCTGTCATCATTTTTATATGTTTCTATGGCAGCCTTGGTAAAGTCAGATGGAAGGCCATGAACAATCAGGACTCTTCAAAATAAAAAGGGCTGTCTACAAACGGCCCAGCAGGACCTGGAGAACATTCTGCGAGAGTACTATAAAGAACTTTATAAGGCTGGTCCCTGTGATACGACAGGAGCAGCAGAATTTTTGAAAGATTTACATTTGCCATCTTCGGGGACGTAGGATGTGGCAAATTTGAATGGCCCAATAAGAGCTCAAGAGGTTCAGCAATGCTTACTGAAATTTCAGAAAGGACTGGCTCTGGGTCCAGATGGATATCGGGCAGAGTTCTACCAAATAATGTCTGACTAGGTGGCAATACCACTGGTGGAATACTTCGCAGATATAGTCAAAAGAAGAGACTTCCCATACGAACTCAATCAAGCTTTTATAACAATAATCCCCAAACCTGGGAAAGACCCCCTGTTACTGGGCTCATATAGACCTATATCATTGTTAAATGTGGACATTAACACTAGAAGCACCAAAAGGCATTTTACCTAGAAATCCCAAAGTGCGTCAATTGACGCATTATCATGATGACTGAGTTTAGCATGAAATGTAGATGTGAATTTATTTGAAGTTACTTATTTGTTAAATACGTGCAGTATGTGACGTCATTACATGACGTCATCGTGTGTTTATTGTTTTGTAATTTCGGAGTAAACCTGTAAACAGTGATTGATGTAAAACTGAAATTTACACTGTTACACAGGTATGTACAATGTCATGACTTTCAAACAGGCCTTAGAACAGGCCGACAATCCAGAACTTTTAGCATATTGCTTCCTTCCTGATAATTTATTAATTATTAATTATTAATAATTATTAATTTTCGATGCACATATTTGAACATCTTGATCTCGCTAACAAAGTCATGGAACATAACTGACATGGTTCTAGCAGTGGCGCTGGTATACAACTTCGAAGATGCATTTCCGTCAAATGACGTACTTTGGTGCTTCTAGTGTTAAAATCTCAACCAAAATAATGGCTGAACACTTGGCCCCACTGCTCCCTCAATTAGTGGGAGAATCACAGGTGGGATTTGTTCAGGGCCGAGCAATAGTACGTAATGTGAGGAAGTTGCTCGCTGCTCAACATGAAGTCATTAGGAAGCAGCAGTCGGCTCTCTTCATTAGCTTCCCCATTATTCTAAATTCCATAGTCCAACAATGGTTCACCCTTCCCATTAAGATTTCTTAACGTTCAACTTCAAACCACTGTTCCATGGGCCAGCTAGTTACAACTCTCATTTATTTTCTCCAAACCTTTTGAACATTTTCCCCTACTGGAAAAAATGGTGGTTACTGAAGAAGCCCTGTTTGTGCTTTGGATGTCTGAAAATGGACTTAGAGACATCCGAAGCACGGAGACATCCTTATAGGCATTTTAGAAACTAGGACTGTGTATGTTCAAGTCTGAACAGGGGAGTGGTGGAGTCATGGCTGGGCATTCTCAAGAACTTGGATGTCACTGCCAGATCTCAGAACCATCCTAGATGTCCGGAGCTGTATCTAATGTTATATCTGCTCCAGGCACAAATAGGCATCAGGAAAGAGCTCATTTCCTGAGTTTGCAGATGTTTTCATTTTGTTTCATTTGGATTTTTTTATATTTTCTCTTTGTTTTGTTTTTATAAATTTTAATTTCAGTAAAATTTTGTTAATCAAGAGGTGGCTCTGGCTGCTGTCTAAATGAACAAAAAACAGCTGAAAGGTATTCAAGGTTTCCAGACAAAAAAAGAAACACATTTTTTTTTCTACTTTCGGTAATTACTGGCATGGTTTGGCCTCAAACCACTGATTTTTGGGTCAGAAGGCACTTGCCTTCCAAGATGAGCTATTACATCTCCTAGGAGGCTTGCCCCAGCCAGTCTGCTCTTACTCTCTTATATTTTTGGTAATCTTCATTCTTGTTTTCTGATTGTCCAAAGTTCTATTGTTTTTTAACTATGTGGACAATCATTCCTGAATTTTTTACCCTCTAAATCTATTGGGGGTCTTTTATGAAAGGGCGCTAGCTGTCAGAGCATGTTCTGGTGTGTGCTGAATGTGCGCTGGGACCATGTTAACAGCTAGCATGGGACCATGACAGCACGAGTTGATTTTCGAACTGTGAATCATGCTTTGGGGTTGTAAGAGGGTGGGTTAGGGCCAGAGAGTGGGCATAGTGAGCACTGCGAAGTTAAGGCGAGGGTACATACCATGCACTAATTGTGACCCTTGCAATTAGCACAGGCTCACCTAACACCACCATGTTAGGGCACAGGAATCCAAATTAACTTCCAGCAACATGCTTTCCATGTCCCCAACAGTTAATGCAATGGTGTTGCACCTAGAGTGCCATGATTTTGGCACCAATGGCATGTTAGGATCAACACTTTTGCACCCTTTAGTAAAAGGGCTCCCACCGACTCCTTCTCTGCAGGCTTACTCAAAAGACTTTTCTTTTGCCATGTTCTTGTACCAGAAATTCTGTGAAACCATGTCTACATATACTATCAGAGACATTTGCCATGCCTACTCCAGATCACTCATAGGACAACCAAAATCTGGAGTAGGCTTGATAAATGTAATATTGAAGAATTGATTTTATTGCCCAGGTAAACTCAGTAATATTAAACCTATCTAATGGTCAAACCTTTCTTGTCTTCCCAAGTGTCAAACTGACCCACATAATGGTCAGATCAAGGAACTGGAAATAAGATGGAAATATCAGTGGTACAAAAAAAACCCCTCTATACCCATAAAATGGAAAAAAAAAACAGGTTTGCTTGATGGATCAGCTTGGTTATTAATTGTACAAAAATGAAGCATACTGGAATGGTTTACATATTTAAAATATTCAGCTCTCCCACTGTCTCCCACATCTCAACATTTTTTTTTTATTTTTATTAAATGCAGTATTGTATCCTCCTTTTATCCTTCTTCACTGTAATTACTATGGAAATAATGTTGACACCGTACATAGGAAATTTGAAACAAGGGGTACCCAAGCAGAAGAAGAATAGCCCTAGTTAGATTTTGCATCAGTAAGACTGGATTTATACTTTTGTAGTGCATAATGAGCATTACACACTTATTTACTGTATATTATTTAGCACTGCTCATGGGATTTAAATCCTAGTCATAACATATAATTATATGGAGTTATTCTTATCTAGCAGCTGAACTCATATATATTGTAATGTGGCCAGCTGTTCTCTTCCAACAGGCCAAAGAAGGATTGCTCTCCGGAGGCAAACAAAGGACAAGAGGCCTCCATAACTAAAAGGCTTAAAAGATAGAAGCTTAGACTGCCCATAAGACACCAAAGTTTTATATTAGAATGCTCAAGATGTAAATGAGGGGCATGTCACTGATATTTACAAACCTGCTAAATGATCCTAGTTCACTTGTGTAATTTGGGGACAATCATGCTCCTCGAATCATAACAGTGTCATGTTGTGGTAGGCACTTAAACTTAGGGTAAGAGATTCTACCCAGATTCAGTCAGTACATCTTTCCCAAGAGAGGAAAATTGTAGTTGCTGTGTTAGTCCACTTGGATATGTGCAAATAAAGGTCAACAAACAAGTTGCAGGTGATAGATTTTTATTGGATTAATGTATGGCTGACGAGATTTCAAGAGCTATCCTCTCTTCATCAGTCCAATGAAACAGCAACACAGTTAATTAGATTTAAATAGTACAGACTCATCTAGGTATTAGGCTGTCTGCATATGTCAATACAGCTGAATGAGAAGGAGTGGGGACAGGCAGAGATGGTGAGACAATGGTATTTTACATTTCACAATGTAAATGAGTGAGAAAAGTAATGTCGCTGAGATTTTTGGCATCTGAATGGAAGTGCCTGATCATTTTAATTTCAAATGTTTTCTGTTCATGTGCATTGCAGAAGTTTCCTTTTAGTACCTCTATTGTCATATCCTTAGGGAGTAATCTTTCTTTGAGAAGTGATCACCTACTTAGCTGTCATTCTGGGGGCTTTTCTATTATTAGACTCTATTCTGCACTATTAAAATCTGGGCCTTTCTAGATGTTTCCAGATCTACGCAGAAGAGGAGAAAGCAGTTTCTCCTGTTGAAATCTAGAGTCTTCCAGTTGGGTACATTTTTTTTCCTAAAATTTCCTTGTAAATAGATAGTTAGACATCAAATATATTTTTTATGATTCTTCTCAGCTTACAGATTTCTTGAGTGAAAATGCTGATCAAACTTATTCCATCTATTGTTACACAAGATCAAGAAAATGCTTGAGCCTTCAGTAATCTTGGTCCTTGAATGTGCTAGCAGTCTTTAAATTTTTCTTTAATTGATGTATCCTTATTTTGTATCTTGTTTAGGATTCACCCTCCATATTATGGTGGACTTTCAGAGGCTGATTGAAGACTGTTGTCTTTTTATTTAGTTTGAATGTTTTTTCCTTATTTTCTGTGCCAGTTTCTATTTTCTGCAAGTATTATAAAATGCTTGAATGAATTGTAAAAATGCATAACTATAAAATTAAATAAAAGAATTGAAGGGGCAGGAAAACTTTTTCTTAGTAAATCATCTTCCAGAAATAGATGTTGAAGATCTTTGATCATTTTCCTTAGGTTTTCTGGTTCTGGGTAATAGATTAAACATAGTAACCGAGGTATCCGGATGCCCATCCCTTGCTTCATAACAAGCCTTCTAAACCCCCCACACCACTGGCATCCGCACCCAAACTTGCTCGATGCCTACACCCCTCCCCCAGACCCTCCCCACCCCCCACCCCACCCGGCACACCTGCACAGAACACGCAGACACCGGATCTTGGTGAACAAATGCTTGGTCGCAGCTTTATTAACAGTAGTTGCAACACCGGCCCAACATGGGCCAACTCAACATTGTAAGTCCAATAAATGGCCCCCCCAACTCCCCCCCCCCTTTTCCAGATGATGCCCCCCACCAGTCGTTTATAGCAAAGTGGTGCATCATCCTCCCCCCATTCCCCCTACCGCTCGCCTCGCCATGTTATTAGCAAAGGCCGGCTCAAGTTGCCTTCAACCGGGCAGAGACCCCAGCCGAGACGTCTCTCCCTACATAAGGAGCACTGCCGCACCCATGCAAAGCGGCATCAGCCTCAAATGCCCCGCCAGGTCGATGAGCACCAGCTCGCTACCCCACACACCGACAACCATATGGACAGATGACCCCCCCCCCCCAGCTGCGACGCCCACCACCATCCCACCAAAATACAAGGAAGGGTGGGTAGGGACACCTTTCTTCGGAGGCGAGCCGGCAGGAAGAGGGAGATCGCACGCCGCCAATCTCCCTCACTCGCTGCCGCCCCACCCCCCAGCCAACCCCCGTGCCAATCATCAGGCCCCACGTCACCGACGTGGGGCTGCTGGAGCCGGCACCAACGCCCTCCTCATCCGACCCCCCCCCCCGCCTACCCTACCGAAGCGCGCCAGGGATTTGGGCCCTGGGGACCCGGTTACTATACCAGCCTCGGGACCCAGCCCTGCGGCACGGCGGGATGAACATAGAAACATGTCAGCAGAAAAAGACCATATGTTCTATCTAGTCTGCCCTTCCATATCAAATACTATAGTCCCTTTTCCTTTGGAGATCTTCTATGTTTGTCCCATGCTTTCTTGAATTTCATATACTGTCCTCATCTCTACTACCTCCACTAGGAGACTATTCCACACATCTACTATTCTTTCTGTAAAGAAATATTTCCACATATTACTCCTGAATCTATCCCCTTTCACCTTCATCTTATGCCCTCTCATTGCAGAGCTTACTTTCAATCAAAACAGGCTATCCTCTTGTGCATTTATGCCATGGAAGTATTTAAACTTCTCTATCATATCTCCTCTAACCTGCCTTTCCCCTAATGTATACATATTAAGATATCTAAGTCTGTCCACATATGGTTTATAACAAAGACCACTGACAATTTTGGTAGCCACCCTCTGCACTGACTCCATCCTACTTATATCCTTTTGAAGGTGTGGTCTCCAGAATTGCACACAATACTCCAAATGAGGTCATACCAGAGATTTAATACAGAGGCACAACCACCTCTTTTTTTCTGCTGGCCATTCCTCTCCCTATGCACCCAAGCATCCTTCTGGTTTTTGCCATCGTAGTACACATTCCATAGTTGTCCTTTCCATCTATTGTGATAGGTTT
This sequence comes from Ichthyophis bannanicus, assembly GCA_033557465.1. Lineage (NCBI taxonomy): Eukaryota > Metazoa > Chordata > Amphibia > Gymnophiona > Ichthyophiidae > Ichthyophis > Ichthyophis bannanicus. Next base: position 277,813,910 of record CM066040.1, on the reverse strand, counting down.
TCTCTAGGTATTTTAAATGAGGGTGCATTTTTCTTGGAGATTATTTTGGGATGTGAGCCCTTTTGTTTAAAGGATTCTGTTAGGACTTTTGATGTATTTATTCCCATCTTGAGGGTCAGAGCAAATGCAGAGGTATCTTGTAGCCTGGTTGTGTAGAATGGAGTTTTTTATATGTGGAGGATGGAAACTAGAGTATGACAATAGTTAAGTCTAAGATACCTGGGCATTATTATCAACCAAGCCCTCACCTTAAAACAACAAATCACTAAAACCTCCGGAACTATTTTCCACAAGGCAAGAACAGTACAACGTCTCAGACCCATTCTTGAACATCAAGACTTCCGAATAGTAATGCAGGCCACGACACTCCCACATCTGGACTATTGCAACATAATCTACCATGGACTTCCAGCCACACAGACCAATCCCCTCCGAACAGATTTAACACCACAGCAAGAATCATTCAAAGAGCAAAGAAAACCAACCACATCACCCCAATTCTGAAAGACCTCCACATACTTCCCCTCGAAGCAAGGACTAAATACAAGGCCATCCTACTCACCCATAAAGCGATACATCAAACACAGAACACCCAGCTCCGCACCCTACTGTCTCGTCCAGCCCACAGCAGAACTACAAGACAAGCCTCCAGCAACTCCCTCACCGTCCCTCACAAAAGAACCAAATGCTCGCAACGGACCTGCAACCGAGCCTTTGAACTTTATGCTCCATCCTTATGGAATTCTCTACCGAGCTGTCTCAGAAACAATGCAGATCTGTCATCTTTCAGAAAACAGCTAAAAAACATCCTTTTCCAGGAACACTTCAACACGACTCCCACCGAAAAGCGCACCAACCCCTGATCTAGCCCACCATAAACCACTGATCATAAGCTATACTAACCTGTCCGTGTCCAAAGTCTGTCTCATGTCCAAAGTCTGTCCTATGTCAAAATCATCAATGTTGCCTCCCCAGTGATGGCCCCGCCCTATACTTAATTCCCCCACCCCTTAATGTAACGCCGCTTTGACCCGGTGAAAAGCGGGATATAAATACAGCTAAATAAATAAATATAAATAAATAAATTGTGGGATGGCATGTATTGAAGGAGTTGTAGTAATGTTTAAAGTTTGTTTCTCTTTTAGTCCAAATTTTGAGAGGAACCCTTCAAGCGAGAGCCACAGTAACTCTGAAGGAAGGAAATGGAGCCAGTCCCTGAAATAAGGTCCCTCCCACCCTGTCAAGAATAGAGAAAAACTCAGCAGTTTTCCCAGAAGAGGAGAGGGGAAGAGACTATGAATTCCCATGGGAACATATAAGATATGCCTTAAAGCCAGAAAGGGAGCAGACTGATTGAAGACTTACCTCACTTCAACTAGTGTACTTCTGAGGAACAGAACGACTGCATGGAGGTAGACACTGATAAGAAAAAGCTCTCTCTCCAAATTGATGAAGTTGTATGCAAAGGTATTGGCATAGGGACACAGGAGAAAATTGGTAAGGATCATTCATAGAGATCAATGTGGGTTTATGAGAGGAAGAATGTCTTCTGATAATATTTTATAATTTGTTGTTGATTGTCAATTTACAGGAGAACCACATGGGGGCTATAGCTTTAGGTGTGGCAAAGGATTTTGATCACATTGAATGGGGTTTATCTGTTTACAGTCCTTAAGTGGTTCAGTTTTGGCTCTCTTTTTCTGAAGATGGTTCAAATATTGCATAGTCAGCCAATGACACAATTCTTTGTTAATGGTATTCTACCTCCATCTTTCACTTTGAAAAAAGGGACTTAGCAGGATTTCTGACTCTCTACTGCTGTTTAACACTGCTTTAGAGGGATGTCTTCACAATTGAATTGTAAACTTACTATATATGTGGATGGCATGTTCGGTTTTGTGTTGATGTCATCAGTTTCTAATTTGTTACAGGTAATTGAGCAGTTTTCACAGATTTATAGATTCAAATGTAGAGACTGCTTTGATGTCATTGCTTTGAGCAACTGATACCATCCAGTGTCCCTACTAGAGTACTACAGTATAAGCTAGAGAAGAACTAGCATTTTCCAGAATGGGGAAGTTTCTTTCTGCCCAGATACATCATTCTGGGAGGAGACTCCTCTGGGAGAAAAAAATCCATGTTATATATACACTAGTGGCCAAAATTATGGATACACCAGCAATTCATTCCCTTCACACGTATTTGAGGTCTCTTACTTGTTTCCTTCGTCTATTCTAGTTGATGTAAAGTCTATGGTTGAATGTGTTATTGTTTATTGAATCAGTGGAGACCTATAAAGAACAATTTACTCTGAAAATGTGTGATTTTGCTTGTTAAGACGAGAAGTAAGCATAATTTTGCATATTTTCTGTAATTATACCACTTGATATTCATGCAGTTTTATTCTGCTATACCATTAATATTTGTGTATGTTCCTTTTAAATATTTATCATCAATGTTTGTTATTTACTTCTTCAAAAAGTTTCTTTTAATGTTTTTATAATTAAAATAAGTAAAACATAATTAATTATTTAAGATATAGATTTCACTTAATATTTATTACCTAAATTTACTATGGTATTTCTTTTAAGTAAATACTAAGAATGAAAAGTACCAAGAGACAAAACTGGACATCCAAAAAGAGGACTTCTGCAGTAACATTGAGGATGGAAGGCTACAGCTCTAGAGAAACAGCAAAGAAACTTGGCAGTGGAATAACAGCCTCCGGAGTTCAGAAGCTGTACAACCGCTTTAAGATGACTGGAACAATTGCAAACAAACAGGGAAAGGGCAGAAAAAAGTCAACAACACTTACAACTGACAGGAGAATAGCAAGACTGGCTCTAGGAAACAGAAGAATTACAGAATTTGATATAAACAACATTTTGTCCGATACCGGAGTGTCAGTTTCTCACAGAACTGTTCGCCGTAGGCTAGTTGAGGCTGATCTGAAAGCCAGAAGACCATGGAAAAAGCTATTGCTGACTCTAGTTCAAAGAAGGAAAAGGCTTGACTGTGCTAAAGAACACTTGAGTTGGTAAACTGAAGACTAGAATAGAGTTATTTGGAGCGATGAGACAAAGATATCAATTTTTGGGCATGATGGTATTCAATATGTGTGAAGAAAACCTGGAGAAGACCTCATCACAGAATGCCTCAACACCAATGTTAAGCATCCCCTTAGTGCCATGATATGGGGATGCAAGTCTTGTCATGGTGTAAGTAGGATTCACGTTTTGAGTGGCACCATCAGTGTGAAACGATACTTTGCAGACATCCTCAAACCCAAAATGCTGCCTTCTGCTTCTGACATATTCGGGTCTGATGGGAACTTTAAATTTCAACAGGATGGAGCACATGTCACACAACAACCATTTGCAAGACGTGGTCTGCTAACAACAATGTGGAATTGTTGTCATGGCCTGGAAACAGTCCTGACATCAATCTTATTGAAAACCATTGGTCCAGACTGAAGATGACTGTGGCATCAAAGCGTCCAGGCAACAAACAGAAACTGATTGAGTGAACATAAGAACATAAGATATGCCATATTGGGTCAGACCAAGGTCCATCAAGCCCAGTATCCTGTTTCCAACAGTCGCCAATCTAGGTCATACATACCTAGCAGTTTCCCCAAAAGACACAGGTTCCACAATGCCTGTATTGGGACAAGCACTGATATCCTGGGTCCCTTCTTAATAATGGTTTATGGACCTTTCCTCCAAGAACTTGTCCAAACCTTTTTTTTAAACCCAGCTACACTAACAGCCTTTACTACATCCTCTGGTAACAAATTCCAGAGTTTGATTACACATTGAGTGAAAAAATATTTTCTTTTATTAGTCTTAAATAGTCTACCCTGTGGCTTCATTGCATGTCCCGTAGTCTTTCTATATTCTGATAACGTAAACAATTGATCTACATTTACCCGTTCCACTCCGTTCATTAATTTATAGACTTCTATCATATCTCCCCTCAGCCGTCTCTTATCCAGGTTAAAGAGCCCTAACCTTTGTAGCCTTTCTTCATAGGGGTATCCTTCCATCCTTTTTACCATTTTGGTGGTTCTTCTCTGAACCTTTTCTAATAACGCTATATCCTTTTTAAGATACGGCGACCAGAATTGCACACAATATTCAAGGTGCGGTCTCACCATGGAACAATATAGAGGCATTATAATATCCTTTGTTTTATTTTCCATTCCTTTCCTTATGATACCTAGCATTCTATTTGCTCTCTTGGCCACCGCTGCACACTGGGCGGAGGGTTTTGACATGTTATCCACAATGACGCCTAAATCTTTTTCCTGGGTGGTGGTTCCTAATGTGCAACCTTGCATCGTGTAACCATAGTTTGGGTTGTTCTTCCCTAGGTGCATAACTTTGCACTTGTCCACATTAAATTTCATCTGCCATTTTTATGCCCAGTCTTCCAATTTATCAAGATCCTCTTGGAATTTTCCACAATCCTCTTGGGTTTTAACAACTTTAAATAGTTTTGTGTCATCTGCAATTTTGATACCTCACTCGTTATTCCCTTTTACAGGTCATTTATGAATATGTCAAAACAGCAGCGGAACCAGCACAGATCCCTGGGGTATACCACTATTCATCTTTCTCCATTGGGAAAATTGGCCATTTAGCCCTACCCTCTGCTTTCTATCTTTTAACCAGTTCCTAATCCACAATAGTACACTGCCTCCTATCCCATAACTCTTTAGTTTTGCCAAAAGTCTCTGATGAGGGACCTTGTCAAAGCCTTTCTGAAAGTCCAAATACACTATATCAACCAACTCATCTCTGTCTACCTGTTTATTCACACCTTCAGAAAAACATAACAGATTAGTAAGACAAGATCTTCCTTGTCTAAAGCCATGTTGGCTGTCTCCCATTAAGCCATGACTATCTACATGTTCAGCAATTTGTTCTTTATGATGGTTTCTACCATTTTTCCCGGTATTGACGTCAGGCTCACCGGTCTGTAGTTTCCCGGATCACCCTTGGAACCCTTTTTAAAAATTGGTGTTACGTTCACCATCCTCCAATCTTCAGGTATTACAGATGATTTTATTGATAGTTCACAGATTACTAATACCACATCTGCAATCTCAGATTTCAGTTCTTTCAGCACCCTTGGATGTGTATCATCCGGCCCAGGTGATTTGCTACTCTTCAGTTTATCTAATAGTTGTAATACATCTTCCAGAGTGCATTATCAGTTCCTGATTCCATATAATCAAAAAGGAGGACCTCAAAATATTTTTGAATCAATGCCTAGAAGATGCCAAGCTGTCATTGATGCCAAAGAGTTTCCAACACGTTACTGACTTTAATGATGCAAAATGGTTCCGATTTAATAATATCCCATAGTGATATATTTTGGACACTGTATTTTCAGGGTTTTTTGACAGAAAAATACTTAAACTGATTAATTTTTATTTCAATATAGTTTCTGAACCAATATTGTGTACTTTCCTTCCTAAAGCACAAAAAATATTTGAACAATTGAGCACATACTGCTAGAAATGAACAAAACATCACAGTATATCCACAATTGTGGCCACTACTGTAAACCACTCCCAAAGGCAGAACTCTGTCTTTGTCTGTGTCTGCCCCTTGGGGTTGCAGCTGAGGGTGGTCAAACCCACTCAGTAGAAGCTACAAGTAAAGAAGGATCTTGACAATCAAGGAACATCTGAGTCAAGAGCAGCTATAGAGAGGTTCCTGGGACTTGCACCTACAATGACTACCAGCTCTAAAGAAGGGAGGAATCCAGGAGCTCCAGAGCAAGGAATGAATCCAGGACAGTTTTGAGGACCTGTGCCTGCATCACCCCCAGCTCCAGGTATACTGGTAAAGAGCAATAAATCAGAAAAGGAGTGCCCACTCAGGGAAAAACCACTCTAAGGAGTTCTTTCACTAAAGGTTAACGTGCATCAGGGTAGCAGGAGAATGGGACCATTGTAAACTGCAAATTAGGATCTTGTGCATTGAGCCAACCTGCAAAGTCCATTAAATTATCTTGTGTGCCTAACCAAATGCAAAGAATGTGTAGCAATTTTATATGTCACCTCATTTGAAGAAACATATCTTTACCTAGCATCTTGGTTTACTCAGATTGGATTGTGGTTGCATTTTATTGATGACATTTTTTGCATTTGGTTAGGCACACAAGATAATTTAATGGACTTTACGATTTGGCTGAATGCACAAGATCCAAATTTGCAATTTATGATGGCTCATTCAACATCACAGATTTCATTCTTGGATTTGAAAGTCAATATGATCAATGGAATATTGTACATCCCACTTTAAAAAAAAAAACAGTTGATCGGAATCACCTGTTATATTTTGGAAGTCATCATCCATTCAAGTTAAAACGGGCGTTACCCATAGACCAGTTTTTAAGGATATGTCTTATCTACTCTTCGGTCAAGACTTTCGATATCAGGCAAAGACATTAATGACAAAATTGCTAGCACAAGGGTATCCTAAGAAAGTTATAAAGTCTGCATATTTGAGAGCTAAATTTGCCAATCCTTCTTTGTTATTAAGCAAACAGCATTCTCCTGATATGGACAAACAAGTAGTGGTTTTGCAATACTCAGGTAGAGCGCAAGCGATTGCATGTAGTATATTTAAATACTGGGATATTTTGGCCTTGCCTAAGGTGTTTGAGAATGGCCTCTGTTTTGCATTTAAAAGGGTACGGAACTTGAGAGACATATTAGTACACACTGACTTTGCATGTGAAGCACATAATAGATCTCAATGTGGCCATCACAAACCATGTGGCCACTGCTCAATGTGCAAATTATCATTCGATATACACGAATGGACTGAACCTCAAACACACAGGATTTTTACTCTAAAACAAACATGGATTGTCAAACTGCATGGGTAGTGTATGTCACTATTTGTCCTTGCCATAAGATATATGTAGGCAGAATGTGTCGCAAGATCAAGATACGCTTGGCTGAACATAAATCGTGGCTGTCTACATGTACTGTTTCTGCCCCGATGGTACAGCATTGCCTTCAGGTCCACCACCAGTGGGAGGACTTCCGCTGGTTTGTTATTGACCATGTATATGACACATTGAGTGGGGATGTTTTGTAGATGCTAACAAGATTAGAAGAGAAGTGGATTTTCACTTTGAATTCAGTACAACCAGTGGGTCTAAATGAGTCATTGGACTGGATGACGGCAATTTGACCTGATTGGTCAAGGTCTGCTTGAACTCTGCGCCGCCTTCTTTATAACCAGAAGGGAGGGTAGGTTCCTTATTTCAGAGGAATTTGGTGAAGCTGGTCGATTTGTCCTGGTGCAGCCCTTTTCAAACACAGGGCAAAACCCGAGTTGACTTGAGTCCACCATTACAGGAGTCCTTCAAGGATCAACTTTTGTTGGGGGTTTTGAGTTAACTGTTTCAATTCTTTTAAATGCATTTAAAAATTGTTAAACATATAACAGAAGCCTATGAATGACAAATCAGGTGCAAAACGGTCTTTGAGTTCAGTGGAATCATAGTCACGTCTGAACCGTATACCCTGTTCTGAGGCTTCCTAGATTTATTTCCCTTGTTATCCTCACAGGTTCCATATAAATGAATGGTACTGAGAGATACATTGTTACTTTCATTAAGGGAGTTGATACATTACACCTCTTTCTGTTCTGTTAGTGTTCATTTGTGTGAGAGTTATTGGGAGTTTTAGATATTGTGTAGGTCTCAAGATCAAGGAACATAGTTTTAAAATGGGCCTGCACCTTAATGTAAAGAAGACAAAGATCCTGACAATTGGCAAAGTCAATAAGTTCATCGCTGATGGAGAAAACATTTAAATAGTGGACAACTTTAAGCTACTTGGATCAACTATCAATAAAGAAATGACAAGCAGTCAAGAAATTCGATGATACGTTACTCTTGGCAGAATGGCTATGAAGGACCTAGACAAGATTCTCAAGAGCAGAGATGTCTCTCTCCATACAAAGATTCAATTTCTTCAAACCATAGTATTTTCAATAAAGTCATATGGATGCAAAAGTTGGACAGTGAAAAAGATAGACAGGAAGAAAATCAATGCCTTTGAATTATGGTGCTGGCGACCAACATTTAGATACCATGGACTGCCTGAAAAACAAATCAGTCAGTACTATAATAGATCAAAACTAAGTTAAAATGTGTTAAGTGCACATAACCCTTTTATTTATATGGGCACAATGGCACTTAACGTGCATTAATTTTATTTAAGTGCGTTGTTGTTGTTAACGAGTCGGTGTTGATCCATGGCGACCCTCTGGATAGTTGTCCTAAACTGTGTTTGGCTTCAATAAGGCAGTTCATTGCTGATAGAGTGGCACCCATAGCTGCTGTTATTGTATCGATCCATCTCATTGCTGGCTTTCCTCTTTTGCATTGATCTTCTACCTTGCCAAGCAAGATGTCTTCTCTAACAATCTCTCTATCGGCATGATGTGTCCAAAGTATGAAAGTAGGAGTCTTGTCTTCTGAGTTGCTAAAGAAAGCTTAAAATAGCGTGCATTAAATCTTTAGTAAAAGTGTCCCTAAGTATTAGAAGTGCAAGAGCGGAGAAACTTGAATTTAACTTCCTGCATCAGAAACAGAGTAGAGTGTTGTACTATCTTTGAGTCAAAGAAAGAAGTAACCTGATTGTAACAAGCAGAAGCGAGAGTAGGAGTAAACTGCTTATAATATAGTTCTTGTTGTTGCTTTTTATCAATTGTTATAAATTGTTATCAATTTTGTATCAGTGACCTAAAGTTCTAGGTAAACCCTTGGTTCAGAACAAAAAATCTGGATTGGACTCAGTTATTTTAAGAAAGAAAGAGGTAAGAGTGGAGTGTACATGTCAAGGCCTCCCATTGTAAACTGGTCCCATTCAATGAATCCTGCAATGAAATGCCAGTAAAGAGTGAAAAACTAACTCTTGGATTGGTGTGACCACTGTCTGCGATAAAATAAAAAGGACTGTTGTAGGGGCTACACACAAGCAGGGGAGTAATATAAATAAACATTAATACATGTGACTGTTTCTGCTAAATAAATATGCATGCAAAGAAAAGTTAAGAGATTACCCGCTTCAATGGAAATCTGGTTATATTAAATATTTGGGAGTATGAGTTGGGTCACCCTTAAAGGAAATGCTAAGTAAGAATGTGCAAGGACTATTGTGAAAGATCTCACAGGTAAATGGTCTCTACCTCTCATGATGGGGGGGGGGGGCGCTAGCGGACATAAAGATGGTAATAATGCAAAAAGTAAGTAAATCTTGGGGATACTACCTTTCCAGTCTCCTTGTATAAAGAACTCCACGTATTACCCAGATAATACTGAAAATGAAAAAAAGAAAGGTGGAAGGTTTTAATTTCCATCATTTCAAAAAGTATCATACAGCCTTCATTCTGAGGCAAGGGGGACTTTGGTTTAGTTCATTGGAAGTCGATGTCTGCCCACATCCAGCAAGAGCAGCAATGTTAAAAGCTACATCTGTGGAGGAAAAACATGCAATTGTAGCCCACAAGTACAGCACAGAAACTCTTTAGTAATCACTGCTCATGATCTTCATTTACACAGTGATCCAGCACCGCAAGTATACCCCCCAAGGCATCCAGATACCCCCTCCCCCCAGTGGGCTCTGAGCAGACCCTTCCACCCTCCAGTCCCTCTACCCTGGCTCTTACCAGGTTCCCTAATGCCTAGTAGGAGTCGCTCCTGCTTTTCCTACTCCTGGGATCAAAATGGCATCTTGCAGTAATCCCATGGTAGGGGTCAGGCTGTCCCTGAGGTCAGATTTATTTTTTCATAGAGTTGGATTTCCCTTGTCAATATTAACCATTCTCCCTCCATGAGCTTACCATGCTTTTTGACAAACAAAACATGGAGCATGATTCAGGTGGGGGCACGTCTGGGCTGTCCAGACGGCCCCAAGCAAGGCGGTAACCAGAATCGGTCCTGAGGATTGCCCAGCATATCCATGCTGCCTAGGGGGACGTCCTCCCCACAGGTGCCCCGACTCCTGCGGCTTTGGCCCCCCTTTTCCCCGCCGCCCGACCCATGGCTGGCCTGCCTTGGCCTGGATCAGGTGGCAGAGACCCCCCAAGCCCAGCCCTGGCTCTTGGCGGGGGATCCCCGGGCCCGATGGCCGGTTTTGTGCTGTTTATTCCACCTTTGAGGTGGAATAAGAGGACATCCCTATGGGCTCGGCAGGACATACAGGGCCGTGACCTGAATCAGCCCTGTATGTCCTGCTGGGCTGGCCCGCCCCACTCCGCCCCGATCCCGCCCTATCCTGCCCCCCCACCAGCTCTCCCCATGCTGATGCTCAGTGAGAGCCAGAGGGGGAATCCAGCCTGGACGGCTTACGGGGCTGCACATCCCGCTGGGATGTGCAGCCCCACAAACGGAATCCCAGAATTGCGCCCATAGTGTGCATCATGACATGTAAATAGTTCCTTTCTAAAATGGCATTTACATGTGTATGCCAATCTATACTTGTAAATATTGCTATTGACATGTGGGAATGCTTCTAAAATAACCACTCATGTGACCCTAAGACTGCCTTAAATTTTTATAGTTTTCTTCAGCTGAGACAGCAGTGGAGATGTAGGGGCACAGAAAAGGTTTCAAAAGCAGATTCAAAGGATGAACTGACAGATGTCCTTTAGGATAGATTTTGGTCCAAGTTGGTTAGAGTTTCTTTGTCAGTGTCAATGAACCAGCCTCTACATGTTTTGGCTCACAGAGTGCTTTGGACTAATTAAGGCTGTAAAATGCAAAACAGGTAACAGTAACCTATGTTCACTCAAGTGGTTTGCACCGTGTTATTTTGTGAGGGCTTGTGTGCATCAATGATGCTGACAGGTAAGCTATCAGTAGCTTAACTACTGGCAGGATCTCCCAAGATAAAAATGTCTCAGCTGAGGTACCATACTAAGACAAACCACCCATCTGGGCAGCAGCAGAAGAATGAGAAGGCTTTGGCAATGGAGGATCACATTTCTGTGACAACTGCAACAATGCTAGCATTACCTACATGGAAGAAAGGTCCGGCAATCTACTTCCGTATCCTGACACAAAAACTCAATGGATAGTCAAACAAAACAAATTGCACTATAGTGTTGGAAGGTGAGTCGTCCCCCCCCCCCCCCCGGTCAGAAGGCACTCAATTGGCTACTGGGGATGAGCTGAAGACTTATCAGAGTAAAGCCAGCATTTATGATGTGGTTGGATCAAGGCCTTTGAGATGTTTGACTGCTGATGGAGCTGAAATGAGAGTCAGAAGCTGCAAAGATGTCTTACAAACTGGGACATGGAATGTACGAAGCATGAACCAAAAAAAGTTGGAGGTGGTCAAGAATGGAATGGAACATGTAGAACTCGATCTATTGGGTGTCAGCAAACTGAAATGGACTGGCACCAGCACTTTGCATTGGATGATTATATGGTATACTATGCTAGAAATGAAAAACAAAGAAGAACCAAAATGGATGACCAAAAAGCAAAAACAACCAAAATGGATGACCAAAGAAACTCTGAAAATTGTCCAGAAATACAGAGAAGCTAAAGATTCAAAGGTGGAATAAGCACCAGGTGCCTGTGCAATAGGAGCATGCAGCACCCCCAACACAACAGGGCTGCCACGGGAGAGCACCCCCCGATCCTGGCCCTGGCTGCTCCCACCATGAGTTGGGCATTGGGGAAAAGGTTTGTTTATACGGGTGGTATTTGAGCTGGATGTGCAGGTGCCACGGCGATGGGAAGGATAGGCACTTGGACATATCCCAGCTCAGAATGCTGTGCATGCTGGGCCATCCAAGTGCCCTGATTCTGCAACCGTGGGAACGTATAGCTCCTGTGGTTGAAGAATCGGGTGCAATTTGTGCCGTACATTCTCTGCACATCTGAATAGCCCGGAAATGCACAGTGCTGAATCGACCTCCACATGTTTTGTCTTGATTAGACTGTAAGCTCTGAGGGGCAGGGACTGTTTCTTACATCTTCATATACAGCCTTGTATGCCTAGTAGTAGTAGTACGCCTAGTAATAGTATACCTAGTAGTAGCAGTAGTAGTAGTAGTAGTAGGACCGCCCAGCAATCAAACCTAAGCTTTCTTTAGAGGCTCAGATGACAAGACTTCAGCTTTTATAATTTGGATACATAATGTGAAGAAAGAGATCATTAGAGAAAGACATCATGCTTGGCAACGTTGAAAGTCAATGCACAAGAGGAAAGCCAGCAATGAGATGGATCAATTCAATAACAACAGCTATGGATGCTACTCTATCAACAATTAGCTGCCTGACAAAAGACTGAATACAGTTTAGGACAACTATTCAGAGGGTCACCATGTGTTGACACCAACTTGACAGCACTTAACTACAACAACATCTGTAAGTCAGATACTGGTACCCTCACACATATTTTGTATGAATGGTCTAATTTAGAAGTATTCTTGGAGACAATATCAAATAAAATTGTTGTGGTTCTAAGGCTAATCTGGAAGTCAATGTTCGATTTTATATTGTCAGTGGCTGTGAAGGTGATTGTTAATAATTTGAAGAATGGTTTTATTTTGGATGTGAATATATTGTATGGTAATTCAGAAATATAATTTTATAGCTGAAAAGCATGCTTTAGTAGCAGAAAATGCACAAAGATGGCAAACGTTGGATATGTTTATTTCTGAGCATGCCTAACATATGATGTATTGACTGATCCTTGTGGCAATATACCTTGTTTAAGGTTTACTATTGGTTGTTGTTGTTGTTGTTAAGTGCCGTCGAGTCGGAGTCGACTCATGGTGACCCTCTGGATAGCTATCCTAAATTGTGTTCGGTCTTCAGTCAGGCGGATCATTGTTGACAGACTGGTACCCATAGCTGCTGTTATCGTATCGATCCATCTCATTGCTGGCCTTCCTCTTTTGCGTTGACCTTCTATCTTGCTAAGCATGATGTCTTTCTCTAATGATCTCTCTCTTCGCATGATGTGTCCAAAGTACGAAAGTCGAAGTCTTGTTATCTGAGCTTCTAAAGAAAGGTTAGGTTTGATCTCCTCTAGTACCAACTGGTTTGTTCTTCGGGCAGTCCATGGTATACACAGTATTCGCCGCCAGCACCATAATTCAAAGGCATCAATTTTCTTCCTGTCTATCTTTTTCACTGTTCAGCTTTCACATCTATATGATGTTATTGAAAATACCATGGCTTGAACAAGTTGAATCTTTGTATGGAGAGAGACATCTCTGCTCTTGAGAATCTTATCCAGGTCTTTCATAGCCATTCTGCCAAGAGCAATGCGTCGTCTGATTTCTTGACTGCTTGTTGCTTCTTTATTGATAGTTGATCCAAGTAGGTTAAAGTTGTTCACAATTTCAATTTCTTCTCCTTCAACGATGAACCTGTTGATTATGCCAGTTGTCATGATCTTTGTCTTCTTTACATTAAGGTGCAGGCCCATTTTGAGACTATGTTCTTTGATTGTGAGAAGCAAATGTTTCAGATCATCTTCACTTTCAGCCAGTAATGTGGTATCATCAGCATAGCGAAGGTTACTATTGGTTAACAGGTTAAATTCAAAAGAAATCTTTGAACAGAAAATTTAAAGGACCCATTCCATTCTATCCCATAAAAAACAGTACTTTAGTGTCCACCAACCTGTTAAATCCAAATAGTATGTGTTGCATGGCACCAAAGAACATAAGATATGCCATACTGGATAACGCCAAGGTCATCAGGAGCAGTATCCTAATTCCAACAGTGGCCAATCCAGGTCATAAGTACCTGGCAGGTTCCCAAAAAGGCACACAGGTTCCACAATGCTTGTCCTGGGTCAAGCAGTGGATTTCACGGGTTCTCTTTAATAATGGTTTATGAATCTTTCTTCCAGGAACTTTTCCAAACTTTTTTTAAACCCAGCTACACTAACAGCTTTTACTACATCCTCTGGTAACAAATTCCAGATTTTGATTACGCAGTGAGTGAAAAAATATTTTCTCTTATTAGTCTCAAATGGGTTATATTGTAGCTTCATTTCATGTCCCCTAGTCTTTCTACTTTTTGATGGAGTAGAAACATAGAAACATAGAAATATCACGACAGAAAAAGACCACATGGCCTATCTAGTCTGTCCTTCCATATCAACAACTACAACAGTCCCCTTTTTACCTTTAGAGATCCTCTGTGTTTGTCCCATGCTTTTTTGAATTCAGTTACTGTCCTCATCTCTACCACCTCCACTGGGAAACTATTCCACGGATCCACTACTCTTTCTGTAAAGAAATATTTCCGCATATCACTCCTGAATCTATCTCCCTTCACCCTCATCCCATGTCCCCTCATAGCAGAACTTACTTTCAATTGAAAGAGGCTCTCTCCGTGAACATTTATGCCACGGCGGTATCTCAATCATATCACCTCTATCCCTCCTTTCCTCTAAGGTGTACATATTAAGATCCTTAAGTCTGTCCTCATATGCTTTATAAGGAAGATCACTAATCATTTTAGTAGCCACCCTCTGCACTGACTCCATCCTGTTCACATCCTTTCGAAGGTGCGGTCTCCAGAATTGCACACTATACTCCAAATGAGGCATTATCACCTCCTTTTTTCTGCTAGCCATTCCTCTCTGTATGCACCCAAGCATCCTTCTAGCTTTTGCCGTCGCCTTTTCTACCTGTTTAGCTACTTTAAGATCATCAGACACAACCACGCCTAGGTCCCGCTCTTCTTTAGTTGACAAAAGTACTTCACCCCCTATATTATATTGTTCCCTTGGATTGCTGCAGCCCAAATGCATGACCTTACATTTTTTAACATTAAATCCGAGATGCCAAATTCTAGACCATTCTTCAAGCTTAGCTAGATCCCTCCTCATGTTATCTACCCCTTCCTGGGTGTCTACTCTATTGCAGATTTTGGTATCATCCGCAAAGAGGCAAACCTTACCCGACAGCCCTTCCGCTATATCACTAACAAAGATGTTAAAAAGAATCGGACAAAGGACAGATCCCCGAGGCACACCACTGGTAACATCCTTCTCCTCAGAGTGAGCTCCATTTACCTGTACTCTTTGTCGCCTCCCACCCAACCAATTTCTAACCCAAGAAGTAACTTTAGGGTCCATCCCTAGGGTGCTCAGTTTGTTTATGAGTCGCCTGTGAGGAACAGTGTCAAAGGCTTTACTGAAATCTAAATACTCCACATCTAGGGCTCTCCCTCGGTCCAACTCCCTGGTCACCCAGTCAAAGAAATCAATCAGATTTGTCTGACAAGACCTGCCTCTGGTGAATCCATGCTGCCTCGGATCCTGTAATCCGCTGATTACACAACTGATCTATGTTTACCTGTACCACTCCATTCATTAATTTATAGGCCTCTATCATCTAATCATCTTTAAAATCATGCATCACTCTTCAGCAGACATCCTACAAAAGTTAATTATAAGAGACTCAGGCATATGACCCAGGAGAATGACAACAAAAATATGATTATCACGCCCACTGAATACCAAAAATCCAAACAATCTGCCCTGGCCTTATGGAACTCCCTCCCAGAAGACATGCAAGCCTCAGTTCATGAACCAGCTGCTCCAAGAAGCAGTCATTTATTTCATCTAGAAACTTTATCTCCCTAGCATGTTCTGTCATAACACTGACCCAGTCGATACCGGGGTAATTTAAATCACCCATTATTATTACTGTGTTATAACTTTTATTAGCGTCCCTGATTTCTTTTAGCATTTCATTATCCATTTGTTCATTCTGGCAAAGCGGTCGGTAGTACACCCCCACTGCCATCACCTTCCCCTTTTAACATGTAATTTCTATCCATAGAGATTCTACAGTGTAGTTTGTTTCCTGCAAAACTTTAATCCCGTGTGATTCAATGCCCTCTCTAACACAGAGCGCAACCCCCTCCACCAATTTGATCTACTCTATCTTTGTGATATAGTTTGTACCCTGGTATCACAGTAGGTCATTGGTTGTCTTCCTTCCATCAGGTTTCTGAGATACCAGTCATATCTAACCTCTCATTTAGTGCTATATATTCTAACTCTTCCATCTTATTTTTTAGACTTCTAGCATTTGTATACAGGCATTTTAGTGGTTGTATTTTATTCATATTATATAATAATGAGTAATAAAGCTCATATCTTCCCCCAGTCTACATTATAGCGACCAGCACCATTTCTGCACTATTACCACTCACTCCTTTGTATAGTAACAAGAATACTACATATGTAAATAGTTACATTATTTATTGTTATTGTTAATTACAATTGTTATATGTAAATGTTTCTCATTCCATGTAAACTACATTGCGCAGGAGTTCTAAAGTTCCATGTAAACCGCTCTGATTTCTATGACAAAGTGGTATATAAAAACAAACAAACAAATAAATAAATATTAGTCTGGTTATCAGTAGACAGGGGTAATTTGGAATCTTTAAGCTCTGTCTGCTCTGTACTTAAGGGCATCTGGGTTAAGTTCATCTTTATTGGAACCTCTCTGTTGGGATGCCCTAACTTCCCTCTTTTGCTAATATCCTTTAAGGATACATCATTCCGAACCATGTGCTCTTGTGCGACTGTCGACTTTCCCCTATTATCTATTTTAAAAGCTGCTCTCTTTTTTAAACCGCAGGAACAAAAAATAAACTCCAAATAGGCACTTCAAGTGCCTATTTGGAGTTTATTTTTTGTTCCTGCGTGTTATTGGCTCCTTGAGGAAATATTTTGTATATAGTCTGACTATGGATTCTGCTCCTCCTATTTGGCGTGATTGAAGTGCCTATTTGGAGTTTATTTTTTGTTCCTGCGTGTTATTGGCTCCTTGAGGAAATATTTTGTATATACTCTTTTTTAAACCAGCAGCCTGGTTACATCCCTGTTCAGGTGGAGCCCAATCCTTTGGAAAAGTCCCTCCTTTCCCCAGAATGTTGCCTAGTCCCTAACAAATCTGAAACCATCTTCCTTGCACCATCGTCTCATCCACACATTAAGGCTCAGGAGCCTCTGCCTGCCTTTTGGGTCCTGCATGTGGAATGGAAAACATTTCAGAGAATGCCACCCTGGAAGTTCTGGATTTCAACTTTCTACCTAAAAGCCTAAATTTGGCCTCCAGAACCTCCTTTCCACACTTTCCTGTGTCATTACTACCAATATGTACCAAGACAGCAAACTCCTCCCCAGCGCTATCTAAAACCTTGACACGTGAGGTTCGCTACTTTCGCACCAGGTAGACATGTTACCAGATGATCCTCACGTCCACCAGTCACCCAGCTATCTACATGCCTAATGATTGAATCACCAACTGTAACGGCTGTTGTAATCCTTCCCTCATGGACACATGGCCCTGGTGAAACCTCCTCAATGTGAGAAGGTTTAACATCACCTGGAGGAAAGGTCCTAGCTAGAGGATCACTTCCTGCCACACCAGGATGATGCTCTCCTGTCAAACACCTTACTTACAAGACTGGACCAAATTGGAATAAAGGGAACTATCCTTCAATGGTTTAGCTCATACATCTCAGACTGCACCCAGCAAGTACAAATGGGCCAAAAGACATCTACAATCTTCAAACAGGAGCAGGGAATACCACAGGGATCTGCCCTCTCAGCGTTCCTTTGCAATCTGTATCTCCAATCGATCTGCAATATATTCAGAAAATTCAAAGTAGGATATCACATCTATGCAGATGATATCATGCTGTACCTCCCCATAGACATAACTAACCCCAACCATCATATAATGGCATCTTGCATTAAGGAAGCAGCGCTTTGGCTAAAAACATATAACCTACAGATTAACTTCAAGAAAACCAAAGTACTTCACACATCAAGGAACCAGAACTTTACCTCCCACACTCCCCCCCCCCTACACTTCCCACTCATGACACCATACTATCAGTGAAAAAAAGAAGTAAAATACCTCTGGGTCACCCTTGATCGATCACTCAGCATGGCCTCCCACATAAAACTGATCACTAGAGCAATAGTCTTCAAACTACGGATCTAACAGAATCTAAGACCACTGCTTGATAACTGTGATTTCAGATCTGTAGTACAAGCGCTAATCACCATGCACTTTGACTTCTGTAATTGTCTATTATATGGAATACCCAAGAAGTCTATTAATCAACTATAAATGGCCTAGAATGTCACCGCTAGAATCATCTGTAAGGCCCACTTGATTGACCACATAACACTTATCTTGCACAAACGCCACTGGTTACCAATTACAAGCAGAATAATATAATAAAACATTAATGATTACAATCAAATTACTAAACATCAAAGCACCCACATTTCTAGCATCCCTAATTAACTCCATGACAGAAACAAGAATCAAAAGAGGTTGCTCACTAAATAAGATAAAAATCCCTTCCAACTTCCGCAAAACAAAACAAGCCACAAGCAATAGAGCATCCTATGGACTGCCTTACCTAACACAGTGAGATCTATCGAAGACCTCAAAACATTACGAAAGGAAATGAAAACATTATATTTATTGAACACTTCAGTGGCAACCTTGGTGAGAATAACATATACCCAACCTAAACCCACACTCCTTAAGCCTCACCATCCGTTAAGATACCAGATGAAACACTTAGCAACCCTGGAACTCCTTCTACTGTGAACATGATACATATAAAACAATATATGTAAAAAATACAAAAATCTGTAAATAGTTGCAATTGTAAATAGTTATGTTTGTTTGATATTCCCACCTTGGACCTGTGTTCTATGTAAGCTGTTCGTTATTCGTTCTTTGTAAACCGCCCTTGATCTTGGGAAAGGACTGTATAGAAAAGCTTTGCAAATAAATAAATAAAATAAATAAATGACCTCTATCCTCAATGGCAACAGGGAGGCTGCCAGGCTGGAGGTGGGACTTCAGTATTATGTCCCTGTAGGTCTTGCATATATACCTCTTTATCTTCCTGAAGTTCTCAAAGTCTGCTACTCTTGCCTCCAGAGATCAGACTCATTCCCTGAAAGCAAAGTTCCTTGCACCTCGTGCACACATAAGACCCCTCACCAACTGGTAGAAAATCAAACAGGTGACACTCAATGCAAAAGACTGGACAGCCCCCATCTCGCTGCGGGACTGCTGTCTGCATCTTAGTTTTAAGCTTTTGTTTAGCAATTTAACTCTTTGAAGGCCTACTTTAAATTTTTAATCCACATTCTGCAGCCGGGTTAATTTTTGCATATTTCAGGAAAATTGTACCCGTCTTATTCAATATGTTCTAATAGTGATTTTCCTTCTGCTATGGTCATGTATTATATACCATTTGATAGGAATATTTAGTCATAATTTTGGATCCTGAGAGTTTTGGGCTCGGCCTGGAAAATTTGCTTATTTAAGTTTGTTGGGGATACATGTAGTAATACAACTATACCTAATCAAAAGATTCACAGATCCCTGACCAGACTTTTCCCCTTATAAAATTAAAGCATTTAAAAGCTGATAGAATGAGCGCAGTAGTTTCCTGTCTCGGGTATGAACTAACATAGCATACAAAGACTGTTATGATGCTGTGAAAGTGCAGCGATTACTGTCCAGTATAGGAGGGCCCATTTCTTCAGGCAAACTCCCTATGTGCACTTTAAACAAGGGCTGGTGCTTCTATTAGGTGAACTAGGTGGTCACCTAGGGTGCCAATATTCCAGGGATAGAAAAAGGACATGGACAAGTATTTTAAATTATCCCCCTCTAGGTTCCCACTCTCCAGAAGGCCCTTCCCTAGCACTTACCCCATTAGATTAGAAAGGCACTTTACAGCACAGTTTCCTCTTTTGCTCAGGGTCAGTCTTGTGGTATGAGCCACAAGATCCTATAATCTTACAGCTCACACTGCGAGACTGACCTCACATGGCAGAGGAAACTGATGCACTCTTAAGTATTCTTCCTCCTGCTGAGCGCACAGGGGCTGAGCAGTAGGGGGAAGTGCAGGATTAGGACCTCTGGGAAAGTCAGAGCCAAGCAGATACATAGGTAGGTAGGTAGGTTGCAAATGGAGAATGAAGGCCAGAGCAGGGTGAGGGACAGGGGCCCAGGTTCAAGATTAAAGGGTTGCTAGAGTGCCTAATATCCTTGCACCGGCCCTGCATCAAACTGACAAGGAGCCAGGTCAGGGGCAAAACAGCAGTGTCCTTCAGCAGTATCCCTCAAGAAGGACAACTTAGAATAAATCATTCTTGAGCTCTAGTTCTTTTTATAGTGAAAATGGGCCAACAAAGCCTTTTTTGCATGCTTGTTTTCACATTTTCATGCACTGATGAGCTGCTTTGCATGATTTTGCACTGCAATAGTTCATCGAAACCAAATTTCCATAATCTTTTGCACAAAGTGGACTTTGCATGGAAGGTTACCTTTGCAAAGTGACTTTAAAAAATGCACTCTATATGAAAAACATTGCAAAACGCTTGAACTTTGGATTGTGAACTTTTTGTGCATTTCCAGGCATTTTTTGCTATTTTTCCTGTGCCGTGCACTTTTTGTGAAGTCACTTTGCACTTTAGTACATAGGGCTCATTGGAAGAGACTGTATTAAAAATTATTTAAATTTTAAGGCTAAGTTTAAATCTTAAACCATCATTACAGTTGATGTTAATTAATAACTTCGCTTGTGGTCTCTGCAAAAAAGACCAATGACTGAATTGATATAGAGATTGTCCTCCTCTATTATTCAAAGAGATGACATGTCCAAATAGACACATCAGTAATTTTGTGTGAGAGTACTTATTCTGCCAATGCTCCATGCTGTTCATAGTGGGAGGACATCAGATTCTAGTGTTCTCTATCTAATATTTTAATAGCCAATATATTATATGGAACATTAAACAAATAAAAAAATAGGAAAGAAAAATTTAGTCATTATCAAACTGGTCAAGCAGCTAAAATAGCTGTGGCTTTGAGAAAAAAAATCATAAGTAGTGTATGATGATGGTAAAATAAAAGATCAGTTATTAAGACATTTTCTAATGCAGAGGGACTGCCTATACAATGTATAATTGAGCAGTTGCAGAAGTATTTATTTTAAGTAAACAAAAAAGGGAAACTTTCTATGTGATAAATAATAATGTTTCTCAGTGAGCTATAACTCTGTTTGATTCTGATCTTTTGCAACGGTCTACTACATTTAATTTCTCATTGTTCAGCATCATCTTTCAAATGCACAGTGCAAGAGACATGTTGACACATTCATAAAACTGAACAAACAAGGGTTGACAACTACAATAATGAGGGCAACTAGGATATTAGAATACAGACAGTCATGCTGTGTTAGCAGGAAGTGATGTCACAGGTCAGCTTTTTAATTCATAGCATTCCCGATGGATTGGAGTGTATTTGTCCTTGCAGGATGGGGTTGAGTCTGCCAGCAGAGCTCAAGGACATCTGGTTGATAGAACTGAGAAATAGCATATAGTACATATTCTACCTAAATCATTGGATGTTTCATTAATAGACCCTAGACAATTTCATTTCCTAAGAAAAGAAAAACAAATTAGCAAGGAAATGTACAATTTGAAATACAGTTTGGTCTGTTAGTCAGAAAAGATGTACCCACCAGTTTGCAATGCCTTGCATTTTTAAGTGACTGGTTGTATTTATTTATTTATTTAAAAGTTGTATACTCCGCTTAATCCAATATCCTACCTAGATGGACTGCAAATATACATACTGAATTAATATTTATTTATTTATATTTATGCATTTATTTAGCATATTTTATATACCGCATTTCTGATAGTCAATGTGGATAACATGGAACAATTCAAACTTAGAGCATTTCACATAACAGTGGATGTTAACATGGAACGAAACATGTGGAGCCCGATTCTGGAAGCGGGACATCTGGGCCGTCCAGACATCCCCACTGAAGACAGGGCCATTAGGACCCAATTCTGGACTGTGGGAACAAAATGTTCCCGCAGGAGCCAGAATCGGGCCCGAGGATGGTCCGGCGTGCCCCTCCAGCCTGTGGGGATGTCCTCCCCGCAGGTGCCCCAGACTGTTGTGGCTCCGGACCCCAAGATCCCCGCCACCTGACCCATGGCTGGCTTTCTGCGGCCTGGATCGTGCAGTAGGGAACCCCCTGCACTTGTCCCTGGCCCCGGTGGTAGCTACCATGCCCCAGTTTGCTGAAAAAAACTGCTTATACCACCTCTGAGACGGTATAAGCAGTATGGCCCAGCAGCACGTACAGGGCCGTGACCAGAATCGGCTCTGTACGTGCTGCCAGGCAGCCTGCCCCCACTCCACCCCGAATCCTGCCCCCTCCCGCCCCCCCGCTGGCTCTCCCTGTCTTGAAGAACAGGGCATATAGGGAGAGCCGGTGGGGGAATAAGGTTTAGCAGGATTGCTGGGCTGCACATCCTGGTGGGACGTACAGCCCCGCAACCCGTGTTATAGAATGAGGGCCTTAATACAAGTTTAGAAGAGTGGCAATAGCCATTAATAGAACATAATACATAAAATAATACAATAGAGTCAGTAAAATATAATAAAAGCAGAGCAGGCACAATTACTAAATTTGAAAAAATACAAACAGAGGCATTATAGAAGCCGGGTCTGCGGATTTCCCAGCGTGAGAACTATGTTTGTCAACTTTATGAACTAGAAGAAAACATCACCTGTGGCTAGCAATTCTCCGCCCATGCCCTGTCCCCTTCCCCATCCAAAAAAAAATAACTGCAGCCTAACATTTTGAAAGAGAAAAACCTGACACCTTCGCTCCGTGCCTCTCCTTGCCATGCCTCTACCTCTCTCCTCCCACATCCCCTCTACATTCACTGTGTTAATCTTGAATTCAGCTACATTACCCAATATATGTCGAATACATTCTTCAATTTCTTAAATTATTTTTTGACATGCATACAACAGCCAAAACACACTGCCATGCTTTCACAGGGAAACTACAATGTACTATGTAGTACTGAACAAAAACACAGACATCAGCAATGCACATTTCCCAAAGCTAACATATTCCATTTAATAAATTCAAGATAAAATATTTTCATTTTATTTTTTCAATTACAATGCCCCAGTTTTTCTTCTGCTACTCTGTCTTCTCTTAGCCCTCTTTCCAGGGTCTGCTGTCTTTTTCCATTTCCCTCTCTATGTCTGTCTCTGACATGATGATCTTTCCCTTTTAGCGCCTTCCTCCATGTCTTAATTTAATACCTCTCTATCTACTCAAATTTCACCATGTCCACCCCTCAGAGTACAGTATCTCTGCCTCTATTCACCCCTCACTCTCTTTGTCCACCACTTAAGAGCTAGCATTTGTCGCTCACTGTCCATTTCTCAGAGTCCAGCCCTCTGCCCGTGCATTAGAATCCACCATCTCTGTCATCCACTCATAGCTCAGCATTTCCATGTGTGCGTGCATGTGTCATTGAGGTGTGTTGGAGAATCTGTAGATATGTGCGAACATGCATATGTTATAGGGAGTGTTGCAGCTTCATGCGTGTGTATGTGTGTCTCTCTCTCATAATCCCCCAGCCTTCCCCCAGTCTGTTTCTCTCTCTTACCTTCATAATTCCACAGGCGCCTTCTTTCTCTCTCATACCTTCTCCCCCTGGCCTTCCCCAAGCCTGTATCTATAAAGCATATGAGGACAGACTTAGGATCTTAATATGTACACCTTAGAGGAAAGGCGGGATAGAGGTGATATGATTCAGGCATTTAAATACCTCTGTGGCATAAATGCACAGGGGGAGAGCCTCTTTCAATTGAAAGCAAGCTCTGCTACGAGGGGACATGGGATGAGGGTGAAAAGGGATAGATTCAGGAGTGATATGCGGAAATATTTCTTTACGGAAAGAGTGGTGGATCTGTGGAATAGTCTCCCTTTGGAGGTAGTAGAGATGAGGACAGTATCTGAATTCAAAGAAGCATGGTACAACCACAGAGGATCTCTAAAGAAAAAAAGGGGACTGTTGTAGTGGTTGATATGGAAGGACAGACTAGTAGGCCATGTGGTCTTTTTCTATCGTCATGTTTCTTTGTTTCTATCTCTCTCCCTTAAGGCCCATCAGGCTTCACTCAGTGTCTGTGATAACGCTGACCCTGACTAGATTTCACCTAGTCTCTCTCTCTCTCTCACATAACTCCACAGCCTTCTTTCAGCTTCTATTTCTCTCTCTCTCACTGTCCTTTCCCCCAACATCCTCTAACCCTTTGTGCAATTTGTGCTCCTCCAGAACTCCACAGCTCAGTAGCTTCCTGCACCTGCAATCAGCTCTCTGAATGGTGGAGCCCTGTGGGACGGGAAGCTCAAACTGATCTCTCAAACCGTGAGATCAGTGAGAACTTTCTGCCCCGCCTGGCTCCACCTTTCAGAGCGCAGTGCAGTAAGTGCCACTGACCACTTAAAGCATGCCTTGACAGATTTCCTTGAAATCTAGGAGCTGGCCTAAAAATTGAGGAGCCAGCCACTGAAACCTAGGTCACAGTGCACACCTAAGAACATAAGATATGCCATACTGGGTCAGACCAAGGTCCATCAAGCCCAGTATCCTGTTTCCAACAGTGGCCAATCTAGGTCATACATACCTAGCAGTTTCCCCAAAAGACACAGGTTCTGCAATGCTTGTACTGGGTCAAGCATTGATATCCTGGGTCCCTTCTTAATAATGGTTTATGGACCTTTCCTCCAGGAACTTGTCCAAACCTTTTTTAAACCCAGCTACACTAACAGCCTTTACTACATCCTCCGGTAACAAATTCCAGAGTTTGATTCACGTTGAGTGAAAAAATATTTAGTCTTAAATAGTTTACCCTGTAGCTTCATTGCATGTCCCCTAGTCTTTCTATATTCTGATAACGTAAACGATCGATCTACGTTTACCCGTTCCACTCCGTTCATTAATATATAGACTTCTATCATATCTCCCCTCAGCTGTCTCTTTTCCAGGTTAAAGAGCCCTAACCTTTTTAGCCTTTCTTCATAGGAGTATTCTTCCATCCCCTTTACCATTTTGGTGGCTCTTCTCTGAACCTTTTCTAATAACTCTATATCCTTTTTAAGATACGGCGACCAGAATTGCACACAATATTCAAGGAGCGGTCTCACCATGGAACGATATAGAGGCATTATAATATCTTTTGTTTTATTTTCTATTCCTTTCCTTATGATACCTAGAATTCTATTTGCTCTCTTGGCTGCCGCTGCACACTGGGCCGAGGGTTTTAACATGTTATCCACAATGACGCCTAAATCTTTTTCCCGGGTGGTGGTTCCTAATGTGGAACCTTGCATTGTGTAACCATAGTTTGGGCTGTTCTTCCCTAGGTGCATAACTTTGCACTTGTCCACATTAAATTTCATCTGCCATTTTGATGCCCAGTCTTCTAATTTATCAAGATCCTCTTGCATTTTTCCCCAATCCTCTTGGGTTTTAACAAATTTAAATAGTTTTGTGTCATTTGCAAATTTGATAACCTCACTCGTTATTCCACTTTCCAGGTCATTTGTGAATATGTCAAAAAGCATCGGACCCAGCACAGATCCCTGGGGTACACCACTATTCACCTTTCTCCATTCGGAAAATTGGCCATTTAGCCCAACTCTCTGCTTTCTATCTTTTAACCAGTTCCTAATCCACAGTAGTACACTGCCTCCTATCCCATGACCCTTTAGTTTTGCCAAAAGTCGCCGATGAGGGACCTTGTCAAAGGCTTTCTGAAAGTCCAGATACACTATATCAACCGACTCACCTTTGTCCACCTGTTTATTCACACTTTCAAAAAAACACAACAGATTAGTAAGACAAGATCTTCCTTGTCTAAAGCCATGTTGGCTGTCTCCCATTAGGCCATGACTATCTACATGCTGAGTAATTTTATTCTTTATGATGGTTTCTACAATTTTTCCCGGTACTGACGTGAGGCTCACCAGTCTGTAGTTTCCCGAATCACCCCTGGAACCCTTTTTAAAAATTGGTGTTACATTGGCGATCCTCCAATCTTCAGGTAATAGAGATTATTTTAATGATAGATTACTAATAGCAGGTCTGCAATCTCATATTTCAGTTCTTTCAACACCCTTGGATGTATACCATCCGGCCCAGGTGATTTGCTACTCTTCAGTTTATCTAATAGTTGTAATACATCTTCTCGATGTATCGATATTTCCTTCAATTCTTCCGCACCTTTAAATACCACTTCAGTCATGGGTAACATCCCAACATCTTCCTCAGTAAAGACCGAAGCAAAGAATTCATTCCGTCTCTCCGCTATCGCCTTGTCGCCTCTTAGTGCCCCTTTAACTCCTCTATCATCTAATGAACCAACTGACTCTCTCACAGGTTTTTTGCTAAGAATGTACTTGAAAAAATCTTTATTTCGTGTTTTTGCTTCCACAGCAAGCTTCTTCTCAAATTTTTCCTTTGCCTGCTTTATCAATGCCTTGCATTTGACTTGCCAGTGCTTGTGCTGTTTCCAGGTTTCGCCGTTTGGCTCTTTTTTCCATTTCCTGAAAGATGCTTTTTTGGCAACAACAGCCTCTTTGACCTCACCTTTAAACCATGCTGGCAGTTTTTTGACTTCCTTCCACTTTTCTTAAAGCGTGGAATACAGCTGGTCTGGGCTGCCAAGATAGTATTTTTCAACAACACCCAAGCTTGATGTAAGTCTTTAACCTTTGCAACTGCTCCTTTTAGTTTTTTCTTAACTATTTTCCTCATTTTATCATAGTCTTCCTTTCAAAAGTTAAAAGGTAGTACTGTGGATTTCCGTACCATCCCTCCTCCACTAATTAAATCAAAGGCGATCATGCTATGATCACTATTGCCAAGTGGCCCCAACACCCTTATCTCTTGCACTAGATCTGGTGATCCACTATGGACTAGGTCTAATATGGCTTCCCATCTGTTCGGTTCATGAGCCAGCTGCTCCAAGAAGCAGTCATTTATGTCATCTAGGATCTCTATCTCCCTAGCATGTCCTGCCGTGACACTGACCCAGTCGATACCGGGGTAATTGAAATCACCCATTATTATTACTGCGCTGTAACTTTTGTTAGCTTCCTTGATTTCTTTGAGCATTTCATCATCCATTTGTTCATTCTGGCCCGGTGGTCGATAGTACTGCCATCGCCTTCCCCTTTTTACATGGAATTTCAATCCATAGAGATTCTACAGCAAATTTTGTTTCCTGCAAATCTTTAATCCTTTCTGACTCAATGCCCTCTCTAACATAGAGCGCAACCCCTCCACCAATTTGATCAGCTCTATCATTACGATATAGTCTGTACCCAGGTATCACAGTGTTCCACTGGTTGTCCTCCTTCCACCATGTCTCTGATATTCCAATCATATCTAACCTCTCATTTAGTGCTATATATTCTAGCTCTCCCATCTTATTTTTTAGACTTCTAGCATTTGCATACAAGCATTTTAGAGACTGTATTTTATTCATATTAATTTGGCTATTGGTAGACATGGGTAATTTGGGATCTTTAAGTTCTGTCTGCTCCATACTCGAGGGCATTTGGGCTACTTTACTCTTTTTTGGAACCTCTCTGCTTTTGGTAGTATCCTTCAAGGATACATTCTTCCGAACCATCCGCTCTTGGGCGACTGTCGGCTTTCCCCTATTATCCCCCGCCCCCCCCCCCCCCAAAAAAAAGTGTATCGCAGTTACTTTTTTAGGTTTTAGGGTCTGATTTACTAAGACTGCTTTCCCATTTTCTATGGGAAAAAGCTTAATAAATCAGGCTCTTACTGGGCCACTGCACAGTGCCAACTGAAGACAGTGGCCCCTCTCTTTCTCCTGCCACCACCACTGGCTCTTTAAGCTACACCTGTATGTGTGTGTAGGTGGAGTGCGGTGCATCACCCCCCGACTGCTTGCACTCTTTCCTCCCCCCACTCCAATCCCTCTCCTGTCGTCTCTCCTCTTGGTTTCCATTCCCAGACTCTCTACCCGCCCCCCCCCCCCTTGCACTCATCCCTTGCCCTATATCTCCCATTTCTTTATTATTAATAATTTACTTGGGATCCGCAGGATGCCACTGGGCATGGGCACTGGCTGAGGTAGCTGGCATTGTTTTGCAGGACTAGTGGAGAGAGAGCATGGCAGAGTTTAAAAAAAAAAAGTAGAATGCTGGCAACAGTTTTAAAATAAAGACGGGGCTGAAGGGGCTGCAGTGGCCATGTTTAAATTTAAAAAATAAATTAGACGTAGCGTCACACCTGCAGCAGCAATGCCAGAAATTGAATTAAAGAAATGAAAAGAAAAATCCTGTGACTGCGTTTGTGATCAGTGGTGGCAGGGGCATCGTTCGGACCAGGCTAGAGAGGAGGCAAGGCAGCATTTTTAAAATTTAAAAAAAAAAATGGAATCTGGATGCAATCGGCAGCCATGGAGCAGCTCTAACCATGGGCTGTGATACCAGGACTGCCGCCATAGCTTTTGAGGCTCTGGGAGAGGGAGCAGAAAGCCAGAATTGCAAGGGACTGAAGGCTGGAGGTGGAGCTGAGGCTACCGATCGTGGCCGGAAAATCGGCTGGGCGGCTGGGATAGCCTCAGCCAGTCAGAGCCATGTATTGCTGCAGTGCCTGCGCTGCTGGGTCTGCTCAGGAATTACATGGGCTTGAAGTTGGTTGACGGTATCGGTGGGGTTCCTCTGGAAGCCTTCTTATTGGCCAGGAACAGCTGAAGTGGCTGCGGGCTGTTGTTTTTTTTAAATTTTGTTTTGTTTGTTAAGGCTCAGGTGTTATAGCATTTCTGCCCACGGGAATCCCATCTCCCGTGGGTAGAAGTGCTGCAAAAGGCTGTGATTGTGGCAGAGATCAGCACTGTCTGCCCACTGGGGTTCCATTTCTTGCAGGCAGTGTCTGTCTCAGCTGTGATCATAGTCCTTTGCAGCACTTCTGCCTATGGGAGATGGGATTCCTGTGGCCAGAAATTCTAACACACCTGAGCCTTAACAAGCAAAACAAAATTAAAAAATAAAAACCTGCCCGCAGCCACGCTGGTCTCAGCCACGATCATGGCCATAGTTAGTTACAGTTACTTTTATTTGATATACTGGCTATTATGTACCATGTCTACATGGTTAACAATTCTATATAGTAAGGTACATATTTTTCCCTCTTCCCTGAAGGGCTCACAATCTATGTATTTGTACCTAAGTCAATGGAGGGTTAAGTGGCTTGCCCAAGGCCACAAGGAGCACCTGTGGGACCAGAAACCCTAGACTTTCTGGCCCAAGTTTGCTGTTCTCCAGCAAGATCTGAACCTCTGGCACTTCAGCCTGAGGTAGCTTGTCCCAACCACGAGGCCACTCCTGCAGGTGCCAGCTCTGATTTTTCAGTCACCATGGTGACCTGGTGCCTGGGTTTCTTGAGTCCTTACCTAAAAGCTCCTTAATATCAGTGCAGGGTTTTGCTCATGCATACACTGCATGTGTGATGTGCTGCACACACAGGGGCTTCAAGCCCTGCGCTGATATTTTACTCCCCCCCCCCCCGCAAAAAAAACAACCAGTTTTTCAAATGCCAGTTTTCACTCTTTGCTGGCAGCTGGCCTGGTCATATGAAAACTGGCCAGGCATGCTGAAAACCGGCCAGTTGGTAACCCTAGTGAGGAGACGTCGAATTCTGAACTGAGGCATCATAGAGGCGTGACTGGGGCATTCCTATGAACCTGGACATCACTTCCTGATTTCAGAAACATGCTGGACATCGGGAGTCACACCTAAGACTATACCTGCTCCAGAAACTGACAGGTGACTGGAAAGAGCTTGTTTTGACCAGAAAAAAAATCCAGAGAGTGTAGAGAAGATGGCACTGCACCATCCCCAATATTCTGCACAATCACAGTGATAGCAGCAGTGTAATTTGAATCCTGGCTTCCCTGGTCCAAGCCCACTACTCTAACCACAGTCTGAACTACTATTCTGGGGATGTCTTTGTAGACACCCCACAGACACCCATATTGGGACATCCACGTTTGTGAAATCATGCCTGAGCCTGGACATGTCTGCTTTTTTTTTAATGTTCAAGTTTGGATGTCCCAAGCGTTTCACTCCCTCAGGCGTTTCACCAGGGAATAACTATAACTTGAGACTAAAATACAGCAATCGCATGCCATTAAACACCATTTTCCATGCGATTTATAATCCAACCATTTCCATCTGAGCAGATGTTCAATGGTATTTAAAGGTGTGCAGTTGCTGTATTTGGTCTCAAGTTAAGGCTATTCCCTAAGAAACTCCTGAAGGAGTGGAATGCTTGGGCACCAAAGACAACGTCGGGGTAATGGGAGTTTTATGAAGAGAAACGCCTTTGCTTTTGTGTGAATTGTGCCATAGCTGATGATTGCGGAATGTTTGAAGAATATGGGTTGCGCTACAATTAAGAAGATCCGAATGATTGAAGAAGTTTTAAGAATTGAATATTTTACTGCACATTAGGTTAAAATAATTTTTTTCCTTTTCGTCTGTGCATTTTTTCAGGAAGGTTGGAGGATTGGTGATAATCCTGTATTTTTATGAATAGTTTCTTCCTCTTTTTTTTGGAGTGTGTGCTATATTTTTGTGAGCCAAAATGAGACATGCAGCACCATCTAAACTTTGGTGCGCACATGTATCTTTTTTTTATTGACCAAACCATGCTTCCAGCAACCCCCCGTGCGACATACATGTGATCACAAACATACTGGACACATAAAAGGATAGGAAACCAGTGAGGTTACTTGAGAAGAGGGGTTACATGAATATAGCAACACTGGATTATTTTCTACCACATTACTTCACTCGCTCCCTATCCATTTCTGTGTCCAGTTCAAACTTCTCCTACTGACCTACAAGTGCATTCATTCTGCAGCTCCTCGCTACCTTTCCTCTTGTATTTCACTCTACGCTCCTCCTTGGGAACTCCACTCCTCTGGCAGATCCCTTTAAACTGTGTCTTTCTCTTCCACCGCCAACTCCATACTTCATTCATTCCATCTTGCTGCTCCATATGCCTAGAACAAACTACTTGAGTCAGTATGTCAGGCTCCTTCTCTAGCCCTATTCAAATCCATACTAAAAAAACACCTCTTTGAGGCTGCTTTTGGATCCTGATGCTCCTCACTCTCTTGTGTGTCTTACCATACATACTCTAGTCCCGGCATTGTGATGTTCTTCATCTTGATTAGATTGTAAGCTTTGATGAGCAGGGACTGTGTCTTACATCTATATGTACAGTGCTGTGTATGCCTTGCAGTGCTATACAAAATGATAAGTAGTAGTAATTTTAAAATGCCTTTTGAGACATCTATGTGATTGGCACATCTGAATGAGTATTTTCAGACATGCAAATCACAAATAGGGCACCTTAATGGGCACTTAAATGCATGCTTCAGCCGGTGACCATTCTATAAGCATGCCCGTAAGTGCCCATCACATAAGTTCAATTGGGCGTGCATAGGATCAGCGCTGGGCTCTACGCCGATCTAGGCATGGCCAGCTATGTCCCTATTTTATGATGTGAAGTACTTATAAAATAGGCTCCAAGTGCGTGCACCACAACACACTTTGGGGTATGTTTACTAATCGGCAGTACTGGCTTCCGTACAATATCGGAGCCGCGGCCCCATTGAAGTCAATGGTCCGTGGCTCCAATATTGCATGGAAGCTGCTACCGCCGATTAGTAAACATACCCCTTTATCTGCAAGGTGTTTTTTTTAAATTACTCTCATACCATGTGGAAATTCTGCCACTTTCACATGCAAATGACCAGGCTAGCAGCAGGGGTTTTCAACATATAGGTAGCAACGGCCCCCACATGCATGTAGATATCCATCTTCCCCACTTCCTGCATGTCTTCAAACTCTCTTTCATGCTATGTAATAGCTGCAAAAGGACCGAAGTTAAGGCCAAAACCTCCACAGTATCTGCAAGCGGTGTTCCCAGCTTTTCCCCTGCAGATACCACAGAAGTTTTATATCTACCACAGAGATCCGCAATACCTGCATCAGCAAGTAATCATGGGTATTGTGGGCTTCCATGGAAAATCAATGGGAAGAACAGGTAGCTCTGTCCCCTGATCACTGCCAATCCTCCCCCTACCCCCCAAAAGCACTAATTGGGACCACCAGACCTCAGATCATTGCTGGTACTGCAAATCTAAAAATGGCCATGATCATACGGTGCTACCCTCTAGCCTCTTGCGCCTGCCCTCCTCAGTGGTACTCACAAATATGGCCGTGATCTCTCGGTCCTGCCCTCTATCATGAGGGTAGCACCTTGTGATTGTGGCCATTTTGGCCTTGAGGAAAGAAAGGGGCAGGAATAGGGAGGACTACTCCTGCCCCCCTTCATCACTGGATCACCAGGGAGTCGAGGTAGGATTTGGGGGGGGGGGATCAAGTGAGTGGGGGAGCCCAAGAGGAGCTCCCCAAAGCTAGCTGGCTAGCCAGGTTTCAATTTTTAAGAGGGAAGGGAGGAACTTTGACTGGCTAGCTGGAATATTTGAAAGGATCAGAGAGTGGAGTCCTTATATAAGCCCGACTGGCTAGCCAGGACAGTTCTGTTGATGGGGGTGCTCCAATCTCTCTGAATAGTTCCCAATGGGGATCGGTAGCTGACTGGGGGGACTGGTGCTAATAGAGAGGCCTGGCACTTTGGGTATTGTTGATGCCGCGGATCTAAAGATCACGCAACAAACGTTTGTGTGATGGCTACCAATCATCAACACAATTACACCCTGTCCCAATCCCACTTTCCCCGGGTCCACCATACGAAACGCAGATATTGCAGGAAAGTGCCTGTGATATCCGCATTTCTCCTGCATTAGCTGCTATTGTTGGGGGATAATTCTGCATTATCCCCATGGTAGCAACTAACGCTCTTTAGTAAACATGCCCCCTAATATAGACAATCTGAATCAATGACTATATTAATTGATTAGTGACTACTTCTAAAGTAAAATTTTCTAGAGGTCTTAAAAAGTCAAAATAACTTTATTGTTATTTTTATTTATATTCTATCAAATCTATTTCATTTTTAAATTTTTTAGTGCACATTTATGACTTGCCATCTATAATAAAATATTTCAAATGTTTATTCCTTAATTTCTGTAACTCATTATCTTCCAAATGTCTTGTAAATTATCAGTAAAATGCAGTCAGTCCAATAGATCAGAAAAGATGGCTCTAATTTAGTGCCCATTTATTTACACAACTGTAGAGGGCCTGCCAATGTGCCACAAACCTTCTTTGGCAGTACCATCGAATAAAGCTCAGATTCCTCTTAAGGTAATTCTAAAGTACATGCATCTTTCTTTAAATTTTTTCTGCTGATACTGCCAACTGGATTGCTCATTAATGCCAATTAAAACAGTGTTATTTGTAATGAAATACTACATATTATTTCAGATATGTCATCAGTCAGAAATATGTTTCTACATCAAGAAGTAATAGCTGTAGAATTACCTATTACAACTGAGTCAGATTTTAAGCAATTCTATATTTATTTATTATTTCTTATATACTGCCTTTCATGATATCAAGGTGGTTTACATTGAACAAAGCATTATAACTTGGAGATAACTATTTTACAGGGAACATGGGCAATGGAGGGTTAAGTGGCTTGCCCAAGACCACAAGGAGCACCTGTGGGGCTAGAAACCTCAGTCCTTCTGGCCCAAGGTTGCTGTTCTCTAGTGAGATCTAAACCCATGACCTTCTGGCCTGAAGTACCTTGCCCCAATCACTAGGCCACTCCTCCCTCCTATATCACTGCATTATTGAATCATTAAGTCCCCATCATTTCTCCCTAAATTATATTTCTGTCTTCTTGTGCCTGCCTATGCAAGACGAAACCCTTAAGATTCAAAATTCTCCTCTTGCACTTCCTCACAATATCTAGAGATACATTCTAGAAGAGAATCTCTTATCCCTTAAACTGCATTCTTTGTAAATTTTGGTACTTTCTACAAGAAAACTGCAAAAAAATCTATTGGTGAATGGATGGACAAGTCAATGAGACACAAACCATAAAAAAACAATACAAAAAACATAGTTACTCACCTGTAAGAGGTGTTCTCTGGGGACAGCAGGAAGTCAGTCTTCTCATATGAGTGATGTTGACGCCAACGGAGCCTGTGCGGAAGCATCTCCCCAGCTTTCAAAGAAAGCCTTTGGGTGATACACCACGCATGCGTGGTCCACTTCCTGCCCAGGGATGCCATCTTGCCTCATTCTAATGATATAGCTAACATGGCAAAAATAAAATACGGTAAAGAAACAACTCCAAGGGGAGGAGGGAGAGTTGTGAGGACTGATTCCTGCTATCCTCGGAGAACACCTGTTACAGGTGAGTAACTACGCTTTCTCTGGGAACAAGCAGGAAGTCAGTCCTCAAATATGGGACTCCCCAGCTACAGGTTACCGAGAACCTGTACAAACACTATGGTGACCTGTAAGGGTGAGCCGTGATCAGCAGCAATTGAATCCCTATAGAGAGACTCTCACAAGACCCAGGTGTCCAGCCGGGAACCAGCACTCTGGTAGCCTGAACACAGAAGGGTTGGAGGGCAGGATTTGCCTACACCCTGAAAAGATTGCGGATATGGCCTGGCTGAAGGCACTATCCCATTGGGACTCCTTCTCCAGGCAGTAATGAGCTGCAAAAGTATGGACCAAAGACCAGCTGGTGGCCCTGCAGATTTCCATTATGGGGACGGAATGCAGATTTGCCACGGAAGTAGCCATGGCTCTGACATGGTGCACCATGAGCTCTGGTCCAGGGATATCCCTGCCTACTCCTAGGCAAGGGTAATGAAGTCCACCACCCAAGTGGACAGAGTTTGCTTAGTCACTGGTAGCCCAGGTGACTGGGGTCATAAAGCCGTGGTGCTTTGCGATGGCCCTGAGTCCATTGCAGGTAGAAGGATAGGGATCTCTTACAATCCAGATTGTGGAGAACGGTCTCTGCCCTACTGGTATGAGGCCTCGGAAAAAAGGTGGGGAGTACTACCTCCCCTGGTTAAGGTGGAATGGGGATACCACTTTCAGCAGAAACATGAGGGGTATCCCCATTTCACCTTAACCAGGAGGAATGGGGATACCCTGTGTAGGGCGGCTCCGCCATTAGAGCATGGAGCTCACTGCCTCTATGTGCTGATGTGAGTGCTACCATGAAGGTGACCTTTCAGGACAGATACTGGAGGTGGCAGGTAGCCAGAGGCTCAAACGGAGATTTAGTGAGATGTGAGAGCACCACACTGAGATCACTGCTGGAGGGCAGACGGGGGATTTGGATAACATGAGGCCACAAGGGGCTGAGCAGAGAAGGGTTTTCCCTCAATGGAATGACGATGCGCTGCAATGGTGCTCAGGTGTACTCTGACCGAATTGGACTTCAGTCCCACCTGTAATAGGTGAAGCAGGTACTGGAGTACCACTTGTACTGAGTAGGAGAACAGGTTTACCCGACTTTCTGTGCACCAAACCAAGAATCGGCACAACTTGAAGGTGTACGCCCTTCTTATGGAGGCCTTTTGAGAGGCCAGAAGAATCTCTTTCACATTCCATGGGAGGTTGAAGGGGGCTAACGCTGCCCTTTGAGCAGCTAAGCCATGAGTGAGAGAGAGACCCCAGGTTGAGGTGTAGGAGAGAGATATGCTCCTGTGAGAGTAGCCCTGAGGCTCAGCCCAGGGGAATCGGCAATGCTGCTGATAAGGAGAGGAGCAGTAGGAACCAGGGCTACCTGGGCCACCGAGGGGCTATTAGCATTAGCAATGCTCTGTCACGCTGGACCTTCAATAGTGTCTTGGCTACCAGTGGTGTCGGTGGGAAGGCGTACAGGAGGCCTTCCATCCACGGGATGAGGAATGCATCCGCTGCCACCCGGGACACGTGTAGCTGGCGGCAACAGAATTGAGGCAACTGCATGTTGTCCGGATTGGTGAACAGGTCCATCGAGGGGATGCCCTAGAATCGTAACAGCCATGAGGCTATTACTGGATCCAGGCGCCACTCGTGCAGCTGGAGGACCCTGATCAGTTTGTCCGTCAGGGCATTGTCATGGACCGGGAGGTACACCGCTCTAGGGTGGCATTAGTTGCATTCGTCTTTCTTGGCTGTGCAGATATTGTGGGCTACAAAAACCCGTACTAGCTGCATAATTATGGGAACACCCTTGTCCTTCCCAGTCACCACCCTGAATCATGCTATCAAGGTAGGGCAGGGTTTTTGGCACACAATGTCCAAATCCCAATACTACCAGATAGTGTGCTTTATTCCATATTTGTTTTAATGTCATCAAGTCAGTGCTGATTCCTGGCAACCCAGCTGCATCTGGGTTTTCTTGGCAATGTATCACCAGAAGTAGATTGCCAGGCCTTTTCTTCAGAGGCAATGGAGGGTAAAGTGACTTGCCCAAGGTCACAAGGAGTGACAGTGGGAATTGAACCCTTGATCTTCTGGGTATTAGGTAGTTGCTCTATCCACTAGGTTACTCCTCTACTTAGTAGCCTATATAGTAGCTTTAAAAAGTAAAGAAAATCCAAAATATATCCTTAAAGTTTCTTTTTGAAAACTGAAAAAGTTGTAAGCAAGCTGGAGATGAAATAAGAGAGTAAGGAGTAAGGGAGTGGAAAATATGGAAAAGAATAAGCATAGAAATCCTTACAAAAGTGAGAAGCTGCAATTAAGAAATAAGATACTGAAAATAGGGCTGTGTCTATTTTATTCTCTGCTCAGTGTGTATGATTTATGTGTGAGAAAAATATCAAAACAAACCAAATCAAATTCACTTCGAGTCTAAAGGGCTTGTGAATGTGTGTGTTTCTTCAGTGGCACAGTGATAATTATGGGAAGACATTTGAAACACCCACTTCAAAAAACCAACATAGTTAATATAGGGTACGCTAACAACGAACTTAGTAAAGATGTCAGCTCAGTCTAAAGTCATAATTACTATGTGCAACTTGTTCATAAAGGGTTTTCCCAGTTGAAATAATTGCATTACTTCAAGTTCTTTATAAAAAATTATACACACCCTACAGCATAACATGCAATTTTTCAAAGAGAAATTAATGTTTTCATTTATTCCCAAATGATGTATTTGCCAAGAAAAATGCTGCAGACACACAGTCAACAGTAGGCAAAGAAAAGGGAATACATCTTAAAATACAACCTTACTCACTATGTACTGTTCAATATTTCAGAAGTATACATAGCAAATGGTAAAGCGTAATTACACACCTGTAGCAGGTGTTCTCAGTGAAGAGCAAGAATAAGTCTTCACGTATGGGTGACGTCACCGATGGAGCCCTGCATGGAACCCTCCCCAGCTTCCACAGGAAGCATTTGGGAGGTACACTGCACATGCGCACCTGCCTTCCCGCCCGTTGTGGCACCATACTCTCCAGTACAATAACATTGCAGGAGCCAAAAAGGCAACTTCCCAGGGAGGTGGCAGGGTTTTGAGGATTTATTCCTGCTGTTCATGGAGAATACTTGTTACAGGTGAGTAACTACGCTTTCTCCGTGAACAAGCAAGAAATAAGTCCTCATGGGGGACCAGATGTGGTCATTCCTCCGCTGGTTCCCCCTGGTTGTTTGTTTGCGGAAGATACCCTTCTTTCTTTTCCCTTCCTCATGTATGGGACTCCCAAGATACAGGCTACTGGAACCCAAGGAGATAAGTAGCCCAACCGGGCAACTAGAACTGGAGAAGTCAGGAGGACCAATGGACTGATTGAGGTGGAATGCCAAGACCACCTTAGGCAGAAAGCTCCTGAGGAACCATCAGAATCCCACGCCTGACTTGGGCTGAGGAGTGGGTTGTGCCTTCTTGGTCTTCTCTCTCCACCGTGAGCAGGGAATCTGCACCTTAGGCTGTGCCTGTGGCTAGGCTGGGAGATACCAGTGTGGGTGCAGATAGAAGGGCTTCCTGGACTGATGTTTCTTCAGTGCGGGATCTGTGGTCTTTCTTCAGAGCCTGGTGAGGGTCACCTGTTCCTTCTCAAGTTCCTCAGCTTTCTCCTCCACCGGTTTGCCGAAGAGGTCTCACCCTGGCAAGGGACATTGGCGATCTTCTCCTGGACTCACTGCTCCAGGTCTGAAGAATGCAGTCATGCTATCTGGTGGGTGGCAATGCTCACAGCCGCTATTCTCCTGGCAGATTCAAAGGTGTTGTACGTGCCTCGCACCATGAACTTCAAGCAATCCTTGCCATGAACCATGAGGCCCCGAAAGGACTCGCAACAGTCCTTGGGAACCAGGGTGGCAAAGTCCTCTATGTCCAACATGACATCCTTGAGTACATGCTCATGTAGGTCTGGTAGGCCAGAATCCTGGCAATCACAAAGGAACCTTGGAAACACTTCCTCCTGAAGGAGTCCAGGGTACAAGCCTCATGACTCAGCAGAACCAAGGAGTGCATCTTAGCATTCTTTGTGTGCTTTAAAGCTCAATTGAAGCTTCTCAAATCCCAAGGTCTTCTGGACCTGATATAGGAAATTGAGCCGGCGGCTGACATCCAGAAGCGTAAGTGGCACCCCCATAGCCGCAACAGCAGTCGCTGCAGGACATGGTGAATGGGAACCGTCACCACCTCAATGGGGGGGGGGGGTCAAGGGGTACTGGAGGAGTTCCAGTCCTCCACTTTCAGCGAAAAGGGGATGTCCTGGTCATGACCCTAACAAAGGCATGGAGGCAATGGGTCAGATGGAAGGTCTGGGGACCGAAAGTCCAATGCCGTTGATTCTGCCTCCATTTCCCATTCCGATTCGGATTCCGAGGGGACGCTGAAATAGTGCCGAGTCTCCTCCTCACGCTGGCTCCATGGTTTGGGGGAAGGAGGACACTGATGGCCCTCGTGCTGTCTGGCATGCCAATGGCGATGCCCTTGGGCCTCGGACTCCGATACACTGAAGAGGGAGATGGCCCCAGCAACTGCAGTTGATGCCGATCTCCCACCCAATGCTCCAACCTCAGCGGGCAGGGCAAGGGTCTCCAGGATAGGCTGAAAGGAGTACGGTGATGATGCATTCTGTGCCATAAAGCTTGTGTTTTGCAATGCTTCCACCACCACAAAGTGAGCTTCTAGGTCTCAAAGGCACGCCATACCCCCAGCATACATATACATGCAAAGGTACCTAACCCAAGCAGCATGCACACACACATGAACTCCACACACACACAGAGGCAGGCACCCCACCACACTGCCCCACACGCACAAATGCACAGGCACTGCACCCATACACCACACACATACTATTTCATAAGAGAGACGTGTATATATACATCACTAGTTATAAATATTCCTTGTATAGCCCCTACTACCATTACAAGGCATATCTCCCTTTGAACCTTTCCTACACACACACACACAAACCCATATATATATGACTATGCAAATGAAGGACAGGGAAGTATGTTGCTTTGTCACACAGTAAGGGGAAGATTCAGAGCCCCGAATAGCAGGGTTGTATATCTGGGTTGGGCGTACAACCCGCTCTCAGCTGCTGCTCCCAATTCCATCCTGTTCTCTCCCCACACATACAAGGCGTTTGTGCGGGGAGAGCTGGATGGGGGCAGGAGTGGGCGGCATGGAGGCAAAGTAGGGGCAGGCCGAAGCACCCAGACTTACAGAGGCCATTCAGGTCGTGCCTCTATACGTCCGGTGGCCACAGCTTAGATGCCTGAAGGTGGAATAAGTTCTATGCGTGAAGGTGATCGGGGTCTGTAGCCCCCCAGAAGACGTTCCACCATGGTAGGTGTCCCGCTGCCCAATTCCAGACCTGGCTGACCCAGGTAAGGGTTGGGCAGTGGGGTAAAGGTATTTTTGTGGGGTCAGGCATCTGAGTGCTCCTGCTGGATGTGCCAGTGCTATAGCGACAGGATGCCCCTGCACTGGCACACCAGCAGGAGCATTGGGAGGACTGGACGGACAGGGCTCTGAGCATCTATGGCACCAGAATCAGGGGCACGCCAGGCCATCCAAGTGCCCTTAGTCTGCAACCATGGGAATGTATAGCTCCCACGGTTGCAGAATTAGGTACAAATCGGCCCCGTTCTTCTTTTGGCTTTCCGGATGGACGGACGTGCCCCCTATAGAATTGGCCTCCACATGTGCTGTTTCACATGCACACATAGTCCCCAATAGATATTAACATATACAGTTCTGCTCTGACACTCCACATGATACACAGACATACACACTCCATGACACTCTTCATGACACAAACATGCACATCGCCTCCAACAGGCCCCGTGACACACACAGACATTCACACACACATGTATGTAGCACCCGATAATCCCCATGGTGTTCACATATACACACACATGTGTATGTAGCCTCCAGCAGTCTCCATGACAGAGTCAGGTCAGAGCAGGAACTTATCTAGATAGCAACAATTTCCAGAGTCACTATCCATACAACTATCTGCATAACTTAGGACAGCAAAAAAGCTTTTCTAAGTGCTAAGTGGCTAGCTGTCCAGATAGCAGTCTGAAAATCGCCACTATCAATATAGCACCAGGTGGCTAGCATTGCATCCAGATATTCAGTGCCAGTCACTATCCAGATACCAATGCTGAATATCTGGGGCTGATATTATACGTGATTAACGCAGTAAGTAGACCTGCTAACCGCGCTAATCTCGGTGACCGGGATATTCAGCTGAACTAACACAGTTACTGCCAAGATCTATGGGTGCTGGGCTGTACACCACGATCCTAGCCAGCTGGTATCGTTGTGTTCCAAGGGTGGGGGCGGAGGTGGCACCCAGTGATAAGCAGACAGCTGTGATATTCAGCCGCCGCCTGGATATCACTAAGTGGAAAAAGTTAGGCACCTTAAAAGGTGGCCTAACCTTCACTGCAAAAGCGAACCAGGCAGCAACTGAATATCACTGCTGCCCGGTTAGCTTTTCTGCTATCCAGCTGACTCAGATATTCAATGCTGGTGGCCGGATATGACCCCAGCATTAAATATCTGGGTCTAAGATTCGGTGGTGATGGCTAGCCGCCTCCACTGAATATTGGGCCCCTGGTTTCTATTTAAACACTATGGCCAATGTCATGTAGCAGTGCTATTACTAAAAAATTAAAAATAGTGAAGTCTCCTGGACCAGTGGATTGAGAGCTGCATTTCATAAAATTCATATGGACTTAATAACTAATTTAATGAAAATAAATGTATGAGAAAGCCTTTTGAGATGAATTGTTGGCTAAGGGTCAAAATCAAGCTCATATCATAGTTTTATCCGAAACAAAAATAGAAAAAAATCAAATGGGGTCATATAGAACAATCACATTATTAAACCAAGATGTACAATTCTTAATATCTTTTTTAGCCAATAGATAAAATAAAATCCTGCCTATGCTGGTCAATGAGGATGAAGTGGCATTTGTGAAAGAGAGATATGCCTCCTCAAATCTTCCATAGGACCTAGCATCCCTTGAAGACTCAGCTAGATAGATGTTGAAACAATATTCAACAAAACAACAAAGGGCTAATCCTTTTTGGAGGCTAGAAATATTTGGAGTTGAACAGGAATTTTTAAAGTTGACTGCAATTACTTTGTACTAAGAAGATCATTTTAGAAGTTCTATTCATGATTTGGATGTCTAAAAATGGGCATTTAAATGGGCAAATCACAAAGACATCCCCAGAGCCATTTTAGAAGCCCGAAGATATATGTTTAGATGCGATCACATCCACATTGGCCATGGGCATGCCTGGAGGCACGTCAGAGGTGGGTACATAAAGATACATGTACACACACAATTTCCAACCCGTGCTGCACATTTGCTATTACCATGGGAGATGTCCATGGCTATACCCACTCAAGGGCACAACAGAATTCATAAAGATGCTCGTTTCAGCAATGTAACAACAGTACAATACAGAGGGAAATACCTGTTCACTTCCTCGATACTTTCCACTCATTCAAAGCTACCCGCCAGTAGTTAAGACATGCATTTCTCCATGCAGCAAAGACGTCCACATTTGCAAAATGGCAGGCTGGGATGTGTAAAGAGGAGAGATCCATAGTCGTGTTCTATGATAGGACAGCATGCAT
Organism: Ichthyophis bannanicus; assembly: GCA_033557465.1. Classification (NCBI taxonomy): domain Eukaryota; kingdom Metazoa; phylum Chordata; class Amphibia; order Gymnophiona; family Ichthyophiidae; genus Ichthyophis; species Ichthyophis bannanicus. The sequence goes on along the minus strand of CM066040.1, from coordinate 277,771,842 downwards.
ATCTATGTCTCTTACTCTTTGGATATACATATTTTATACATTCATATTTCTAAAATGCAGAGACTTCCTACATGTGGCTAACCCATAACACTGTGCACCCCATTTTTTCTATTACACAGCAGACATATGTATCTTTCAGTGTGAAGAAAGGCGAATTTTACAAGGCTGTTACATGTAACCATCTTTTCAACTTCTCGTCCCACTGAATATCAGACGTTTTGAGTTGAACATCCCTTTTTGCAGCCAGACGTCATTTCCAAAATGTGCCATCACATCAACTGCTCAACTGCTACTTAATGGACAGCTGAATGAGAAATCTAAATTGCAGAGAGCTACTAGGCAGGGCTGCGCTCTCTCTCCATTATGTGTCGTGTTCTCCTTAAACCATCATCCATAAAGATAAGAGTCCAAGGATTTGAGAGCAAGTATTTATTTATAATTCCTTTGATATAAGTACCGCAATTGAACAAGTAACCTTGCTATCATTGGTTACAAAAACTAAGCAATGCAGATAACATCATTTGACTCAAACAGGTAAAGTACTAATAAAATGCACATAAACGAGACAGAACTGACAGGAACCACTAGGAGGGGATGAATAGCACAATAATCACAACTGAAAAACAAACAAACCGGAGAAACAAAAATTTTGAAATGAGAAAAGGGAAAAAGACAGGGAAAAAGAAATAGGAAAAAATGATCAGCTTTATAGAGCAATTGAGGCATTCCCCAGCTTAAAAATAAATTTTAGAAAATCAGAAGCCCTGCCCATACAATTTGAGCAAAGGGAAATTTAAAATGTCTGAGTATTTATTTCTATAGTAACACACATATCGTGTATAAACTAAATATTAAAGATGGAGCAGAAAATATTCAAAATCTCTGTACAAAATAGAAGGACTTGCCAGTATCAATATTTAGATGAAATGCTCTAACAAAAATGGTTGCTCTTCCAAAAATTTTATACCCACTGCAGATGCTGCCTGTCTGAATAAAATGAAAAGAAGTATTATTTAAGGAAAGAGAAAATTTATTTGGAAATCCAAAAATGCCAGAATTAGCTATTTAAAATTGTTACTAGAGAAAAACAGGGGACATGAGCTTACCCGACATTAGACTAAAAATCTGCTGCAGTTATGAGATGAACTCATGAAGACTCTGCAGAAAAATATAATATTTCCCAGAAGGCTTCACCTTACATTCCAGATCATCTTACCACAACATCCACAAATGGGAAATAATAAAATAACTATATATATTTTAAATGGTGAAGGAATATAAATCAGAAATCAAACAATGTAGCACCATTCTATTTCTTAAAAAAAACCTAGTAATTTATGGTACACAATCATTACAATGAGTTGTCCCATAAATGGTAGGTTTGACATCTAAGTCACACATATACGACTTTAATGCACTCAAAGCTATATATAGTTCTTCCCTCATGTTGATAGTATCTGACTGTTTAAATCACTAAATGGTCTCATACTATCACTATAATTCTGGGCCAGATTACAGGAAGAGCAAAGGAGATAACGAGAATTTCAACCCATTTAGCAGTAATAGTCAGCCACTAAAATGTTTAGTTTAGGCCTGCTATATCATGGTCACCCGTCAATCAATACAAAGAATGTCGCTACCTATACAGAGAGTGGTACTAAATATATAGATTAAGTTAAGCACCAGAACCTTAATTTAATTTGGTGACTGTGAATGCTAAAAATCCAACCCTTTAATTCCATTTAGCACCCTAGTTATCATTTTCTTATTATTCCACAAATGCCCAATTCCTCTGGATGATCTAACAATATATTAATATCTACTAGATCAAAAGCATAGGCAATGTCTAAAGGGACTAAAAAGGCTGAAGACCCATGGGCCAGTATCTTATGAACCTTGTCAGTTAAGAATGACATTGGACTCTACAATAAATACTATATATCTCATATATATTGATATATTCCAAGTATCCCATCCATTCAACTACTAATTAGAACTATTTCCCCTGCAATGACTAGTACCCCACAGTTTGTTCTTCAACAAAGCCTAGTTACAAAGTGAAACAACCAAGATTGGTGTTACTTATATAGGGCCCTTTCCGAGCCATCTGCATGACTTAACTTTTACTGAATTCTTACCTGGCCCCCATCCCAAATATAGAATATGTGATATTTCAAAATAAAAATTTAACATCATACTTCCTTGTGGAGCTTAGGTTCATCAAGTAGTACTTCCTTTACAAAGCACAAAAGTAGACTTTCATAATTAATCAAAATTTACTATAGAACATATTGTAGATATAAAATTGATTACCATGTTAAATTCTCTACACCCTTGTGCATATTAATTGAAACAAACTTAAAAATAAGTGAAAACTGGAATTTCCATTGAAAATCTTATTAATAGCCACATACTAGTACATAGTATGACCTCCTCTGTTTTTTAACAGCATCTGGATATGATTTGGCATGGAGTCTATTAATTTCAAGCAGTCTGCAATGATTTTTTGGTCCCTGTACCAGACCTGAATCAGAGCTTGAATAAGTTTCTCCTTTGTCGTACAGGTTCAGTTTGTAAATGGACCATAGTTTCTCTATTGAGTTTCTCTATTTCCTGGCCAGTCCAGTATCTTTATTTGCTTCTTTTGAAAAAAACTTTTCACCAATTTTGATGTGTAGCATGGGGCAAGATCCTGCTGAAAGATGCCAGATCCATCAGGAAATGTCTTCTCTAGCTCTGGAACAACTCTTCTTTGGAGAACATCAACGTATTGTTGTGAATGCATCATTCCCTCGACTGGATGCAAGCTGCCGACTCCATAATAACTGAAACACCCCCAGAACATCATCTTTTGGGGGTATTAAATATTCTGGTTGATGTGAGAATCACAAATTTTTTCTCCAGGTGAACACTGAACATAGTAACATAGTAAATGACGGCAGATAAAAACCAGTATGGTAAATCTAGACTGCCCAGTAAGATGGTAGGAGGAGGTGCACCTGTCACTCTCTGCAGGCCACCCCTCCCCATGTCTTTGTTTAGGGGTGCACCTGCCACTCTGTGCAGGCCACCCCCCCCCCATGTCTTTATTTAGGGGTGAACCCGCTGCTCCATGAAGGACACCTCTATTTGTTGAGATGGTTCAGTTTATTTTTATTTTGTCCTGTTGCTGTAAAGGGATACTCTGTGTCTGTCCCATTCCATTTTGAATTCCGTCACTGTATTTGCCCCAACCACTTCCATCGGGAGGGTATTCCAAGCATCCACCACACTTTCAATGAAAAAGTATTTTCTGAAATTGCCTTTCAATTTACCACCTTGCAGCTTCATGTTATGCCCTCTAGTTTTACAGCATCCCCGTCTTTGGAAGAGGTTTGTTTGTTCATTATTTTCTCTTTAAATATTTAAAGGTCTGAATCATATCTCCCCTATCCCTCCTCTCAAGTGTACATATTTAGGTCTTCAAGTCTCTTCTCATAAGGCTTCTGACGCAGGCTCCAAATCATTTTGGTTGCCTTCCTCTGAAGAGTTTCCATTCTTTTTACATCCTTTACAAGATAGGGTCTCCAAAACTGAACACAGTGTTCCAAGTGAGGCCTCACCAGTGACTTATATAGTGGCATTAGTACCTCTTCCTTTCTGCTGGTAATTCCTCTTTGTATGCAGCCCAGTATCCTCCTGGCTTTTGCCACCACCTTGTCACACTGTTTTGCCACCTTGAGATCTTCAGAAATAATCACACCAAGGTCTTTCTCCTGATCCGTGCACACCAACCTCTCGCCCCCTATTGCGTACATTTCCCTTGGATTTCTGCTACCCAAGTGCATGACACTGCACTTCTTTGCATTAAATCTTAATTGCCAAGCATTAGACCATTCTTCCAGCTTTTGCAAATGTTTCCTCATGTTAACCACTCCCTCGGGGGAGTCCACTCTGTTGAAAATTTTCGTGTCATCTGAAAAAAGACAGACCTTTCCATTCAGTCTTTCAGCAATTTATTTATTTATTTATTTATTTATTTATTTTATTTAGACAGTTTTTGTATACCGCCTTATCCTTCAATCAAAGCGGTCACAACACAATTGGGGGATACATTTAACACGCGGGGATATGAGACACATACACTAATACTTACAGGGAACATGGGCTATGGAGGGTTAAGTGGCTTGCCCAAGACAACAAGGAGCATCTGTGGGACTAGAAACCCCAGTCCTTCCGGCCCAAGGTTGCTGTCCTCTAGTGGGATTTGAACCCCCGACCTTCCGGCCTGAAGTACCTTGCCCCAACCACTAGGCTACTCCTCCCTACAATATCACTCACAAATACATTGAACAGTGCCAGGCCCAGGACCGATCTCTGGGGCACCCCGCTTATCACCTTCCTTTCATCCGAGTGACCTCCATTTACCATCACCTTCTGTCGTCTGTCAGTCAACCAATTTCTGATCCAGTTTACCACCTTGGGACTCATCCCCAAACTACTGAGTTTATTGATAAACTTCCTATGAGGGATAGTATCAAAGGCTTTGCTGAAATCCAGGTAGATGACATCCATCGCATGGCCCTGATCTAGTTCTCTGGTCACCCAGTCAAAGAACTCAATCAGATTTGTTTGGCAACATCGTCCTTCGGTAAAACCATGTTGCCTCGGATCTTGCAACCTGTTGGTTTTGAGAAAGTCCACTATTCGCTCTTTCAGGAGTGCCTCCTTTACTTTTCCTGCCACCGAGATAAGGCTCACAGGCCTGTAGTTTGTCACTTCTTCCCTGTCACCACTTTTGTCTAGAGGTACGACATCAGCCATTCTCCAGTCCTGAGGAACCTCTCCTGTTTCCAAGGATCTGTTGAAAACATCCTTTAATGGCCCTTCAAGAACCTCTCTGAGCTCTTTCAGTATCCTGGGATGTAGCACATCTGGTCCCATGGCCTTGTCCACTTTCAGTTTTGCAAGTTGTTCTAACACATCATCTTCTGTGAATGGTGTGGTATCTACTTCATTCCCATTTTTATATTTGGGAGTCACAGGTGGTCCTTCTCCAGGCTTTTCTTTAGTAAAAACAGAGCAGAAGTATTTGTTTAGCAATTTCGCTTTTTAAATGTCACTTTCTACGAGCCGTTCTCAGCACATCCGAGTCCTGCAATTCCACCTCTGATCTTCCTTTCCCGAATATACCTGAATAACTTTTTGTCTCCACACTTAACTTCTTTAGCCATCTTTTCCTCTGCCTTTGATTTTGCTATCCATATTTCTCTTTTTGTCTCTTTGAGTTTGATCCTGTATTCATTCTGTGTTCCTCTGTTTGCAAACTTTTGAATTTTGCGAAAGCTGTGTTTTTTGCCTTTATTTGAGCAGCCACTTTGGAAAACCAAATAGGTTTCCTTCTCCTCTTATTTTTTTTAATTTACTTTTCTTAAATATTTATCTTTGCCCCTTTTATTGCCACCTTTAGTTTAGCCCATTGCAATTCCACTTCCCTTATTCCCTTCCACCCTGCCAACTCCTCCTTTCGGTACTTGGCCATTTTACTGAAGTCAGTGTTTTTGAAGTTTAGGACTTTGAGCTTGCTATGATTGGACTGCACCTTGGCTTTTATCTCAAACCACACCGTGTGATGATCGTTGCTGCTCACAGGGGCACCCACCCAGACATTCGACACGCTCTCACCGTTGGTGAGCTCTAAATCCAGGTTGAGCTTTCCCTGGTTGGTTCCATCACCATTTGTCTAAGTAACGCATCTTGGAGAGCATCCACAATTTTTTTGCATCTTTCCAGATTTGCAGAAGGAGTAATCCAATCCACATTGGGTAGATTAAAGTCACCCAATATGATTGCTTCCCCCTTTATGGTTATCTTGGCAATATCTATAATCAATTCGTTATCTATCTCTTCGATTTGAGTTGGAGGTCTGTAGACTACAGAACATGTTGGCTTCTTTGGCCCTGGACGAAGGAATGACTTTCATTACTGAATATTACTTTTCTCCAATCGTCTTTATTCCATTCTTTATGTTTCAGTCCCCATTTATAACATTTCTCTTTCATAACCTTTGTGAGAAGTTGTTTTTTCAGAGGCTGTTGTGCTTTTCGACCAACTTCCAAAAGTCACCTGCGAATTGTGGAAGAACTGACTGTTATACCTTTCTTTTCTAAATCTCTTTTTAATGCGTTGCTTGTCTTCCAAGGTTCTTTTCAACTTTCCCTGAGAACATAGTTGTCGTCTCTGGGTGTGGTTTTCCTCTTACGACCACAATTTCCCTTTCATTTAGGCGAGATTGATCCTGTCTCCATTTTAGATTTGATCACAAGACTGAGAGTTGCGAGACTGACACTTGCTACATCCCTGCAGGTCTTCCCTATGTGTTCGTGCAGGGTGACGATCGTTGTGCATTTTCTGGGTGTCACACCCATCATGCACAACGGTTGGATTAACAACTAAGAATACACTTGAAAGAAAATCTGATGCAATGTTGGCTGATATTATAGTCACATACACAGTAAGTCATTCCTATGTCATATCACGTCATCTATTACATCATTTAACCCATAAACCCACAAATAATGATGAAACATCTTATATGTGATGATTTAACCCAGTTAATTAAAAAAAGATCAGCATTATGTATATATTTATTTATTTTATGTATTTATTTAGACGGATTTAGTATACCGCTTTATCATTAAATCAAAGCGGTTTAGCACATCAAACAATCAAGATAATTGTGTGGTCAGTAGCATGCAGTGGGAGATTAAGAAGAGTGATGTGGAGTGCAGAGTGCTAGATTTTACCGGTGAGCTATATAGAAAGCGAGCAATATACATATATACAAGATTAGAACCATGTACAAAGGTGATCTAAGATCAAGACCTACAGAGAGTTGTCGGTATTGCACATAGGAATCAGCTGTCTGTTGGTGAGGTATGATTTAAACCAGCTCAAAGTGGTGCTATGTAGTCCTGCCTCTTGTAGTCTGGTTAGTAAGGTTGTGTGACAAACGGCGTCAAATGCTGAGGAGATGTCTAAGAAGATCATGAGGACACCCATTCTGATGTTGTCAATCGTTTGTATCAGTTTGTCGAATAGTTGTATTAGTAGAGTTTTGACTTCATGGTTTGGTCGGAAGCCATGTTGAATGGGGTCCAGGGGAGTGTGGATGTCAATGTGTTGTTGAATTAAATGCATATACAATCTGTAGGCTGAAAAGATTAAAAAATCCAGGTTTTTTTCAATTAATTTGCACAAGGGTGTACTGAAAAGATATTCTTGAAATTAAGGTTACCAGATATTTGGGGGGCAAATCTGGGACACTTGGAAAGAAGGTGGTATCTTAGCATTTTGAAACTGAGGAGTGTGGGTAAAGGAAGGAATATTCTTCTGTGAGTTTCAGAGGATCAATTCCTTCTGGCCCATGGCAACCAAATTACTCCCAGTGACACATATCACAGTCAACAGACATGCACACAGAGACAATACATTTACATAGTAACATAGTAAATGACGGCAGATAAAGACCGGTATGGTCCATCTAGTCTGCACAGTAATATGGCAAGAGAAGTGCACCTGCTGCTCCGTGCAGGCCACCCCTCCCCATGTCTTTGTTTTAGGGGTGAACCCACCGCTCCGTGTAGGACACCTCTGTATGTTGAGAAATTAGATAGTTAAGTTTATTTTGATTTTATCCTGTTGCTGTAAAGGGATCCACTGTGTCTGTCCCATGCCATTTTGAATTCTGTCACTGTATTTGCCCCCACCACTTCCATCAGAAGGGCATTCCAAGCATCCACCACCCTTTCAGTGAAAAAGTATTTCCTGACATTGCCTTTCAATTTACCCCCTTGCAGTTTCATGTTATGCCCTCTAGTTTTACAGCTTCCCCGTCTTTGGAAGAGGTTTGTTTGTTCATTATTTCTCTTTAAATATTTAAAGGTCTGAATCATATCTCCCCTGTCCCTCCTCTCCTCCAGAGTTGGCCTGGGTTTTAATATTCTACATTTGTTTGTTAATAAACATACTCGTCCAAAAAATAAAATAGTTTTCCAACCTTTGCTGTCTCTATCCCCATTGAAATCAGGGACAAGGGTTTTTTTTTAGCCCATGGAGTTAGGAATACCACCTCAAAATCGGGGACAATCGGGGAGAAGCGTCGCTGAGAGGGAGCTGCCGTGCTTTCTACCATCTGCACGGTCCAGCGCGGTGAGACCTGGAGGAGGCTGGTTAGCGATCGGGACAGGCGGGAGGAGGACGTGCCTTGGCCCGGAGGACCCTGCTGTGCCCCATAAAGCCCTCCGGTTTCAGTGCAGTAGTGGGAGAAGCGTCGCTGAGAGGGAGCTGCCGTGCTTTCTACCATCTGCACGGTCCAGCGCGGTGAGACCTGGAGGAGGCTGGTTAGCGATCGGGACAGGCGGGAGGAGGACGTGCCTTGGCCCGGAGGACCCTGCTGTGCCCCATAAAGCCCTCCGGTTTCAGTGCAGTAGTGGGAGAAGCGTCGCTGAGAGGGAGCTGCCGTGCTTTCTACCATCTGCACGGTCCAGCGCGGTGAGACCTGGAGGAGGCTGGTTAGCGATCGGGACAGGCGGGAGGAGGACGTGCCTTGGCCCGGAGGACCCTGCTGTGCCCCATAAAGCCCTCCGGAGTTGAAACGCGGCCGCGTGTCGCGGCCTGCGTGGCGTGGCCTAAAGGGGCGTGGCTCAAGGGGCAGGACACGCCCCTTTGGCGCCCCTTCGGCGCACGTGAGGTGTCGTGTGGTGTGTCCAGTTTGGAGCCGGTAACAGCATAATGGGCAAAAGGAAGGCGAAGTTGGATGAAAAATCGGGGGCTGGAGCCACAGGAGGAAAAGCGGCGGGCCCTATGGACAAACACGTGACTGTCTTGCTGCCTGGTAATCGATCTCCGGAGGAGGTCTCTTTGAGCCCTGTTCTCCGGTCTCCTCCTCCCTTTCCTCTTCCTGCTCTTTCGTCTACTTTGTCTGGTACCCCCCCTGAGCGGTTTCCCCCTGTTCCTTGTCCTGTAATTCCATCTGTTATAGAACCTGGGAATTTAGCTTCCCCTTCGGGGGAGATAACTTTGCATGATATATGGGCTGCTATTCAAAAGATAGATGTACGTTTAACTTCAACTGTATCCTCTTTATGTAAATTTTCCCAAGATGTAGTGGACAAATTGCAATTTATGGATAATCAATTAGGCTCTGTGGTAAAGCTTGCTGATAGCACTAATTCTCAAGTCCAAATCAGTCGTACTTCTGATGTGGCATTTATACGAGATACCTCTGCTATTTCTTTTCGGCTTGAGGCTCTTGAGAATCGTGCTAGAGCATGCAATTTACGTTTTCTGAATTTTCCTATGACACACTTAATGTCTTCTGATATATTGTTGGGTAAATACTTTTCGGAGATTCTACACTTGGATGGGGATTTTCATACGGTTCATACAGTCCATATGCATTATTTGCCTTTGGGTTCTGCTTCCACTCCTCGGGCTGCAGGGGTTAAGGCCCCTTCAGTCTCTTCAGTGGATCAAAATTTGACAGCTTTCTTGGAAGACTCAATGGATAATATCTCAAAACGTAACACTTTGGTTGTCCAGTTTATTTCTGAATTTGCCAAACTGCGGGTTATGAGAGCATACTTTAAGTATCGTGCCGTTTTATTTTGTGGTCAGGCCATTCAAGTCTTCCCAGATGTCTGTCGTCATACGCAGTTACGGCGCAAGCAGTTCCTGCTGTTGAAATCGCAGGTGTTGGCATTAGGGGCAACCTTTTTCCTTAAATTTCCTTGCCGCTGTGTTATTACCTTCGGTGGGCGTACCTATGTATACAATGATGTTGCTGCTTTGAAATTATTTTTGGATTCAAAAGCAGGGGGAGGTATGAGTGTTGAGGGGGAATGATTTGTTGTATATTCAGCTCCCTTTTGTGGGGTGTTTAACCCCTTTTTTCTTGTATTTTGATGGGTTTGTCTTCATTATATTGGTACTTTTCCCCTTGATGTGTATCATTTTATGTGAGGAAAAATTATTTTTCTTGGTTGTAAATTGATATTTCTTGTATAATAATCGCTCTAGTGTATTTCTTGTTGCATTTGAAAACTCTTAAATAAAAAGTTTAAAAAAAAAAAAAAATCGGGGACAATCCCTGAAAATCAGGAGCATTTTAACCTTACATTAAATGCTATTGGAAAAGATCAAATGAGTGAAAAATAACCTATTCTAAATTGCTTTTCATCCAGTCAACTCCCCTTCTTTCCTCTCATCATAGAAACAGAGTTACTTACTCCAGCAGGTGCTCTCCATGAACAGCAGCACAAGTCCTCACATATAGGTAGCGTCACCGATAGAATCTTGCATGAGAAATCTCTTCCAGCATCTTCTAGAAGCTTTTGAAGTGGATCCACTGCATATGCATGTCTGTTCCCATTTGCCGTAACTGTGCATGCTCTCTTCAGTCTAATGACTAGCTAATGCCAGAATTCAACTCCAAGGTGAGCTGGAAGGGCTGTGAAAACCTATCCTGCTGTCCACAGAGAATATCTGTTACAGGTAAGTAACTCTGTTTTCTCAATTGACAAACAGGATAAGCACTTACATATGGGATTTCCTAGCTTCAGGCTGCCTCAAAACAAAACAGAGGATAAACTGACGTTGAAACTGGCAGACATCGGCTCATATGGTTTTTTTTTATGACAACAGCCATTTGGAGATTTTATAGGGTTGTGGTTTATTTTTAAGAGGCCACTTGGAGCAAAAAGGGAATGGGCCTAGGAGGAAATGGATTTGTAGTCTATTCCCTGAACAGATTCTGAAAAATGAATTGGCTGAATCTGCTGTCATATTGGGAGTCCCTTTCCAAGCAGTAGTGAGATGTGAATGTATAGAGAGATGACCAGGTTGTGGCTTTGCAAATCTCTTCCATGGAGAATGGCCTCAGGTGGGCTACTGATACAGCCATGCTCGAACATTTTGAACTGTGACATGACTCTCCAATGTCAGACCCACCTGGGTATAAGAGATGCAATCTACTAGCCAAATCAAAAGGGTACATTTGCTGATAGCAGCCCCCAACCTATTGGGGTCAAAAGGAACGAAAGGTTTGATGGACTTTCTATAGGCTTTAATCTGCTCCTGGCAAAGACCAAGGCTCTCTTTCAGTCCAATATGCGCAATGCACTTTTCCCTTTGTGACTATAGGGTCTTGGGAAAAATGTTTGAAGGACTGATGGCTGGTTAAGGTGGAAGTCTGACACCATTTTTGGCAGGAATTTAGGATGAGCGCGCAAAACCATCCTACTGTTTAAAAACTTCATATAGGGTGGATTAGTTACTAGAGCCTGGAATTCCCTGACTCTGCATGTTGAAGTCACCACTATCAAAAACAAGACCTTCCAGGTAACAGAACTTCAGTGCACAGGTATTGTGGTGGCGAGGACGTAGTGGAGCAGAAACAAAGAGGAAAAAACCAGGTATTTTCCTCTGAACAAAGAATTAGCTCCAGGAGTTTAGGGGTTAAAACTCCAGCTTTAGAAAAAAACTCCCTGCAGAAAGTAAGTGATAGGGAGCCACGCCCTAGCTCCATGGTAACCAGGCATGATCACGAGGATCATGGGGGGTGGAGCTGGGGAACAGAAGGAAAAACCCCACATATAAGCTGAAGGAAGCAAGAGGAAGTGGAACGGAGGAAAGGGCTGGAACTGCTGAGACTTCTGAAACTTCTGAGGTTGCCGGAGAGGCTTCTGGGGAAGTAAGAGACAAGCAAGCTCCCAGGGCAGTAAGAAGTTCCTAGGGGAGTTCCCAGAGAGGTTCCAAGGGAGAGTTGTCTTCTTGGAGGAAGGTAGAGTTTGCCAGAGAAGCAGAAGCTGCCAGGAAGGCAGGGACTGTGAGAGAGGCAGAGCCTTCCAGGGGTAAAGACGTTATCCACGAGCCCTGTAAGGAACACAAGAGGAACCTGGTGAGAGAGAGAGTTTACCAGGGGGAGAAGCCTGACTATGAGAATGGCAGAGAGGTGTTTCTGGGAGAGCCGATGGAAACAGAGCCTTCTTCAGTAAAGTCTGGAAAAAGCTTGGATCCAAAGAGAGAGGTGAGCACCTTGAAATCCTCCCAGAGTGTATTAAGAGATAAGAAACTCCATAATCCCTCTAGTAAGCCTCAGCAGAGAGAGGAATCTGTATTGAGGAGAGTTTTAAGAGTTTTAGAGAAACTGAAGCCTGCCATTTCTGATACAGAGTTGAATCAATTACAAACGGACTCTGATATTGAGAGCATGGAAATGGAAGAGTATTTGCCAGATGAGGTTTGCTCAGACAATGAAATGGATTACTCTCTAGTTGTATCTCAGAACTAAAAAGCTGTAAGGTTTTAAAGAGTAGGAAAACCTGGAAGCTTAGTTAACAGAAGTGCAGTGCTGTGAATTATGCAAATGAGCTGCTGGTCTCCTGGGCTTGTTCTGGTGTTTCAAAAAGGACTGTTTGAATAAGGGAAGCCAGGGTGTGCAATATTTATTTATTTTATTTATTTAGTATACCGCTACTTCCAGCGATTTGATTACAGATTGGAAATTGTCAAATCATGACAGGAAATTTTTGAGGTATAAACACACATTGATTAGACAGGAAAGCACAGCACACAGAGAACTATTTTACAGGGAACATGGGCTATGGAGGGTTAAGTGGCTTGCCCAAGACCACAAGGAGCACCTGTGGGACTAGAAACCCCAGTCCTTCCGGCCCAAGGTTGCTGTCCTCTAGTGGGATTTGAACCCCCGACCTTCCGGCCTGAAGTACCTTGCCCCAACCACTAGGCCACCCAATATAGCAACTGAGAAAAAAAACAAAGAGTGCCAAAGATAAAACAGTTTGCAGTGAAGAAGCCAATGCTGTGTATAGCTTAGAGGATATAAAGCTTTTGTTTTAAACTAAGCTAAAGAGCCCAAAGGTGATGTTTGGCACAGGAAAGATGCTGACTGTTTTCAAGTGAAGAAACACTGCTGTTTTTATACTCTAGCAAGTTTACCTGAGAAGCATCTATTCTTTTGTTTCACTGGAGAAAATAATCCAAATTTATGTTATGATATTTTGAACTACTAGAAAGAAAAGTTCACTGGGCTGAAGTAAAAAAAAAATAATAATAATCCTGTTTGCCTATGGAAACCTTCTCGGCTGATTTTTTTCAACTACACGACTACATTACCCAGCAGGCCAAGTGCTGGGAACATAGGTGATTAAACAAGGGACATTTAAAGAGGCCACGTCCCCTGCTCCTAGGCTACCACCTAGCGAGCAGGGGGCACGACAGTATCCAGCAGCTTGAAAGGAGTTTTCGTCAGCTGAGCTAAAACAACATTAAGATCTCAATACACTATAGGAGGCTTGGGGGAGGTTTCATAAGGAGCAAGCCACGCATGGAGCAAACAACTACAAGCTGTAGAGAGATGAGTTTATCTTCTACATGACAGTGGCAAACGTCAACTGCACTGACTCGGACAGATGTAGAAGGTACTCAAGCAGTTTTTGTGGGGGACATGAGAAGGGATCTAAGGCCTTTCCCTCACAATAGACGTCAAACCTCTTCCACTTAAAAGCATATGGCATCCTAGTGAAATCTCTTCTGGAAGCCAAAAGGACAGTGGTTTCACTAATTGGCATGTTCAAAAAAGAAAGAATTAGCTGGTCAACATCTAAGCTGTGAGGGTTAGGGACTTCATTCTGGGATGCAAAAGAGATCCATGACCCTGCTTAATCAGGGTTGGTGAATTGCCCAGGTGACATGGTTCCTTAATGGAGAGTTGTAGTTGCAGAAGGAACCAAAGCTGTCTGGGCCTATAAGTTGCTAGAATGATTTTACCCTTGTCTTCCTTGAGTTTCAGGCAAGTTTTGGCTATCAGAAGTATAACCAAATGTATATGCTACAGAAGACCCTTCCCTCAATCAAGATGTAAGGCATCCAATGTTAGTTTGCCACATGTATCCACCCTGTAGCAGAACTGAGACACTTGCCACTTCTAAGGAGTGGCAAACAGATTCATCAAAGGGGGTGTCCCACTCCCAAAGGATATTCAGAGTGGGATATTCAGAATATCCCAAAGGATATCCTGTCCAGGGTCCATTCATGAAGCTGTAGGACACAGCTCAGCATGTCTGCAAGGTACTGCTTAAACTACAGGCTTGTAAGCCTTACTTCAGTAATGGAAAAAGTAATGGAGATATTGATGAAAGAAAGGATAATGAACGTTCTAGATTCCAGTGGATTGCAAGATCTATGGCAGCATGGTTTTACCAAAGGAAGATCTAACTAAATGAATCTGATTTATTTCTTAAACTGGATGACCAGAGAACTGGATCAAGGGCATGCAATGGATATGATATACTTAGATTTCAGCAAAGCCTTTGATACTATTCCTCATAGTATGTTTATGTTTATGTTTATTTAGTTTCTTGATATACCGCTTCTTCATAACACCAGGGCGGTTTACAAAATATAAGATAAAGAATAATGGTCACAGGCCGAGAAAGGAAAAGGAACTCCAATGTATGACAGGACAGTAAGAGAAAAGAAAGAAAGAAAATTGCATTTCCCCCTGTATCGTGCCAAATATTAAGATAGTAGATATAAATTCCAAAAACTGACATATTTCAACCACTAAATGAAAAATAAAATTTGGTTTTCTACCTTTGCTGTCTGGCCAATTTATTTTTCTAATCATGTTAGTCTCAGCCTCTGGTTCCTCATCCGTCTCTCCAGGATTGCTAGATCATTTGCACATTTCTCTTTTATCCTGTATTTTTCACTTCCTCCCCTGCATCAGACTCTGACCTTGATCGTTTCCTTTTAGCTTTTCATTTCTCTATTTACTCCTTTTCACTATCCAGTCTTAAGAACATAAGAAATGCCATACTGGGTCAGACCAAGGTCCACCAAGCCCAGTATCCTGTTTTCAACAGTGGCCAATCCAGGTCACAAGTACCTGGCTGGTTCCCAAAAAGGTACAAAGGTTCCACAATGCTTGTCCTGGGGTAAGAAGTGGATTCCCCAGGGTCCTCTAAATAGTTTATGGATGTTTCCTCCAGGAACTTTTCTAAACCTTTTTTAAACCCAGCTACACAGCTTTTATTACATCCTCCGCTAACGAATTCCAGTTTGATTACGTTGAGTGAAAAAATATTTTCTTTTATTAGTCTAAATTGGGCTACATTGTAGCTTCATTGCGCATCCCCTAGTCTTATAGTCTTAGTAGGCTTATCAATAAATTGACTATCCTGAGGATGGGTCCCAAGGTGGTGAACTGGATCAGAAATTGCTTGACCAACAGATAACAGAAGATAGTGATAAATGGAATTCACACCTACGAAGGGAAAGTGAGTAAAGGAGTCCCTCAGAGATCGGGTCTTTGACCGCTACAGTTTGATGTCTTTGTGAGTGATATGTCGAAGGGTTAAAAGGAAAAGTTTGCCTTTTTGTGAATGTCACAAACATTCAACAGAGTAGACACATTAGAGGGAGTAGACAACATAAGAAAAAAATCTTCAAAAATTAAAAAAAATGGTCTAATGCTTGGCAGTTAAGATTTAATGCAAAGAAGTGCAGAGTCATGCACTTGGAATGCAGAAATTCAAATGAGCTGTATGTGATAGGGGGTGAGAAGCTGGTGTAGACGATGAGGAGGGACCTCAGGCTGATAGTGTCTGAGGATCTCAAGGTTGCAAAACAATGTGACAAGATATTGGCCAAAGCCAGAAGGATGCTAGGCTGCAGAAATAAGCAGGTATTAATGCCTATGTACTTGTCATTGGTGAGGCCTCACTTGGAGTATTGCCTTCACTTTTGGAGACCATACCTCGTAAAGGATGTAAAAAGACTTGGAAATGGTTCAGAGGAAGGTGACCATGATGATATGGGGCCTGTGCCAGAAGAATCATGAGAAGAAACTTGAAGACTTAAATATGTACACCCTATAAACTTAAAGGGAATTGATGGGTAAACAAAATGTTTCAAAGATGGTAAAGTTGGATATGAAATGAAGCTGCACAGAGATAAACTCTAAAGTAACAGGAAATATTTTGTCATGAAATGGGTGATGAATGCCTGGAATGCTCTCCCGATGGAGGTGGTGGGGTCAAATACAGTGATGGAATTCAAAAAGGCCTGGGGCAGACACAGAGGATTCATTAAGCAAGAGGATGGAATCAAAGTAAACTTAAATAACTTTTACACTTCAAAAACTAGATGGAGGTAATCTGTACGGATTGGTGCGTACAACTGTAAACAAAGGCAGAGAGGAGGATAAAATGCATGGAGCAGCACTAACAACCCGAAACAACGTCAAAGATGGGGGTAGCTTGCACACAGTGGTAGGTACAATCCTTAACAAAGGCATAGATAGAGATAACCTGTACAGAGTGTTGGGTACAATTCTAGCTCATATAAACCCTTTTCTGCTCTTGCTCATCTTTTCAAGTCACTTCACTAGCTCCCTATCCATTTCCACATCCAGCTCAAATTTCTCCTACTGACCTACAAGTGCATTCTGCAGCTCCACACTATCTTTCTTCTCTTATCTCACTGCCTCCCTCCCAGAAACTCTGCTACTCTGACAAATTCCTTTTATCTGTGCCCTTCTCAGCCACTGCCAACTCCAGACTGCATTCATTCCACCTTGCTGCTCTATATGCCTGGAACAAACTGAGTCAGTATTTATTTATTTACATTCTCATATACACCGTGCTATTCTGCATCAGTGCGGTTTACATTGAACAAACTGAAATTACATTGAACAGGGCATTATAACTTGGAGATAACTATTTTACAGGGAACATGGGCTATGGAGGGTTAAGTGGCTTGCCCAAGACCACAAGGAACACCTGTGGGACTAGAAACCCCAGTCCTTCCGGCCCAAGGTTGCTGTCCTCTAGTGGGATTTGAACCTCCAACCTTCCGGCCTGAAGTACCTTGCCCCAACCACTAGGCCACTCCTCCACTCCATATCTGGCTCCTCTAGTCCTATTCAAATCCAGGCTAAAAACCTGCCTCTTTGAGGCTGCTTTTGGATCATTCTCTTGTCCACTACTTATGTGTATCTTACCAAATTCTAATAATCAGCTTTGTGATGTTCTTCATCTTGATTAGATTGTAAGCTCTGATGGGAAGGAGTTGTGTCTTATATCTATATGTACAGCACCGTGTTTGCCTTGTAGGCTATATATATGATAAGTAGTGGTAGTAGTAGTAGTAGTAGTAGTAGCCACCTGCACTTGGCAGACTAGATGAACAATGCTGGTCTTTATTTGCAGTCATCCTTTCCCTCCATCTTACTCTAAACCTTCTTCCTTGCAAAAAATAGGAAATCCAAGCTAAAACTGTCCAATTTGTCCCCAACTATCTGTATCTCAGCACCAAAATATCAGAATGTCATAATAATTGTCCTGGGATGTGATCTAGATACATTCATGCCATATGCACGTTTCCTAATATCTCTCTCAACTGTTCCCATGGTCAAGAATTTGGCAGCTAAGATTTAAGGCTAAATAATAAGTGCAAAATCGTGTATTTAATTTATTTATTTAAAAGTTTTTATATACCATCTTTATAACAATGTTATTCAAAATGGTTTACAGAAAAATCCAAGTTATCAATGTTCCTGTTTAATGTATATTACAAAGTTTAAGTTCCAATGTAAACCGCTTCGACTGAAATGATAAAGCAGTATATAAAACCTGTTAAAAACAAATAAAATAAATAACAAACATCAAAAGAGGCAGAGTCCTGTAGGAAGCATAAGAATCACACCTGCTGTGGATTCTAAAACGAAGTATAATTATTCTAACCCCAACCCTCACTACTAAATAGTAAACTGCCAGCAGTCTCCAATTTCTGACCCCATTCCCATGTCAATCCCTTACCGAGAACAACAATGTTTTCAATCCTTTCTAAATGCCAATTAATTTTACTTTGTCTCTTAAGAAGGCTGGCAGTGCATTCCATTGTTCTGGATCAATCACCCTAAGCTTTAAACCTCTAGGTCACCCCACAGAGGTAAGATACCCCAGGTATCACTAAAATGTTCCCTTCCAAAGAACGCAATGCTAGAAAAATCCAAGAGAGTGATCCAGTATAAGGGGTGAAGCACTCCAATGCACGAAAGAAGAGTGGGACCTGGGGTGATCGTATCAGATGATCTTAACATAGTAACATAGTATATGATGGCAGATAAAGGTGTGGGCCATCTAATCTGCTCAGTAAGGTGGCTAGAGTGGTTGTAACTGCCACTTCGTGCAGGTCACCCCCCTTTATGCCTGTGTTTAGGGTTCTACCTTGAGGTCAGCCCCCCTCTATTTATTGATTTTATCTTCTTGATATAAAGTGATCCACTGGGTCTGTCCCATGCCATTTTGAATTCCATCACTGTATTTGCCCCCACCACCTCCATCAGGACGGCATTCCAAGCACTCACCACCCGTTCAGTGAAAAAGTATTTCCTGATATTGCTTTTAAGTTTGCCGCCTTGCAGCTTCATTGAATGCCCTCTAGTTTTACAGTTTCCCCTTCTTTTAAAAAGTTTTGTTTGTTCATTAATACCCTTTAAGTATTTAAAAATCTGTATCATATCTCCCCTGTCCCTCCTCTCCTCCAGGGTATATTTAGGTCTTTAGGTCTCTTCTCATATGTCTTCTGGTGCAGGCTCCAAATAATTTTGGTCTCCTTCGTCTGAACTGTTTCAAGTCTTTTTATGTCCTTTGTGATATATGGTCTCCAAAACTGAACACAATACTCCAAGTGAGGCCTCACCAATGACTTGTACAGGGGTATTAATACCCCCTCCTTTCTGCTGGTTATTCCTCTCTATATGCAGCCCAGCATCCTTCTGGCTTTGGCTACCTCCTTGTTGCATATTTGTATTTTGAAATACTACAAAAATAGTAAGAAAGGTGCAGCCAAAACACCTAACTGTGACCTACAGCAGCAAGTGGCAAAAAACAAGGAAATGTACAAACAAATGAAAAACCTAACTAATGAAAAATTAGAAGGGATAGAAGCAAGAACAGCACGCAGTAGCAGTAGCAACCTGAAAAAGAACTTCAACTCACAAATGTACTGGAAAAAAAGTAAAGAACACGAATACGAAAGTAAAGAGCTCCACAAAAAAGCGAAGACTGAGGCAATCAAGCACAAAAGCAGCAAGCTAAAGCAGACACTCATGCACAGTAGATCCACTTCAAAAGCTTCTAGAAGAAGCTGGAAGAGGTTTTCCATGCAGGTGATGTCACCAATTTTTGTGAGCACGTATCCTTCTTATCCGTGGAGAATTATTCTTATTTCGTCGGTACTTTGCTAAACTGGTCAGACTGATAACGCTGTAAGTTTTTATTTGTGGTAGAAAAAATGACACAAGAGTCTTGAGTGCATTTGCTTCCTGTTGGCAGAAGGACTATGCAGCAAAGCCCAGACAGATACTTGAAGCAGAAGTGTCACTCTTATAATGTCTAAGAAAAGAGCTCTTTTTCAAGTAACCAATTCCTTTCATTGCAGCTCATCTGGAGTCTTTCAAACAGCACTTTTATGTCTAAAAGGTTCATTTTGCCAGGAGAATGGTATCACCAATCCTTCCAAATGATTAAGCTAGGTTTTGCCTATAGTACGAATCTGCTATCTAGAAAAGCACAACAGACCGGAGCACATCGCAGGTAATTTTATAAGAAGTCACCTAGGTTAGGAGGGTAAGAAGGCACCTATTTTCAGCCTATTTTATAAAGGCACATAGGAGCCTATATGATTTTATAAAATACTAGGGGAAAACCGGTAGAAATCGTGGCTAGAACGAAGCTGCATACATTTATACCAATTCAGGAGCTGGTGTAAATATATTGCGTACAATCTGTGCAATTGCATGCATTTTAGAAGGAATGCACATACTTTGTGACTTTACCAATGCTTCACCTAAATTCTGCCCAAGAACGTGGCTACATGCACATCACATAAATGTATGTTCAGTTTTGCCATAGTGTGCACTTTTACACATGTAACCCATCGATAAAGTCCTTTCCCAAGTATAAAACTTTATAAAACTACCCTCATAAGGCAGACCCTCTGTGAAGCCACCCCCAGCCCCTCTGAAGCTGCGGCTGAATTGCCACTTCAGTGCTGCATCAGGCATTAAAGTGCCCATGAGCATGTGTACTAGCAGCACCGCACCTGCACCTCTCTGAAGCAACTTCCTTGGAGGAGGCAGGAGCGGCAGACCACAAACCCACCTTGGTACTGAAGCAGAAGTTCAGCTAATGCTTCACGGAGGGATGGGGGTTAGCCACCCACCAGGGTCTGCCGCCCTAGGCGACCAGCTAGTTTGCATGGTCGACAGGCCAGCCATGCCCATAATCTTTAGAAGATTAGCTAAGACATCTTTATGCATGTATAGCAGGGTCCCAAATTTCCACTATCTGAAGGATGAGGCAAATCCTGGAGCCAATGACCACTCCTAAGCTATTTGATTATAGTGATATAATGGAAGATGGAATTCTTGCTAAAAAGGAAAAGGTTGTTCTCATATGCAGATTTCAGAAGGAACTACAAAAAGCATTGTTTTGAGCCTAAAAAGGGAAAGGCGTAGACCAGAGTTGCTACTGAAGGCAAAGAAGGGGAGCTTCTCCCTCTAGGGCCAACTAAGCCTGGAACAAAAGAAAGTCTCCCAGACTGGTGAAATCTAACCAGTGTATGGTGAATTGAGAGGAGTTTAGACCCTAAAGGGTGTCGGAGAGTTGACAACCAGGGAAGCTGAGAAAATTTGTGCTAACAGGAAATCTTCTAGGACTCAATCAGGATGAATTTCAGGTAGCGTGCTGTTTATCCTAAGAAGTAGGTGGGACCTCAACTAGATATATTCCACTGGACTGCTTAAGGATTATTTCTAGACCAGACAGCTGAAAAGAGGGGTGAGAGAGGTTACCTTCTATTGCCTCATCTGTGTGGACTGCATGCTGTTGCCCCAGTGACTGTTTTCTGCAGAGTGAGAAGAGAGATGCTGCTGGGATCCTCTGCCTTGTGGGAAGCCACACCCCCTCTAAGTGATATCACTGGAGCAACTTCCAGAACTTTAAAAGCCAGCACAGCTATCCGTGGCCACGGACGTGCGGCCCACTGGCATGTGCCCAAAGGGCTATGTGGCCAAAAGGGTATGCCCCTTCAGTGCCTAAGGGTTACTAGGTGCCTTAAACTTAAAGATGCCAAAGGGTTACGGGAAGAGGAAAGGTAAGCAGTCTATATTACATTGCTAGTTCTCTGACTGGGAGCTCTTAAAAGGGTTTTTTGTATATTTTTTAAAGCAAGGTTACTTTCTTTTTGCTGCTTTAGGGGAACTTTCCTTGAGCACAGTAGGTTGCTGAACTCCAGTAACCTCCTCAGGTTTAGAAACTGCTAACACCTAATCAGGAGTTAGTGGGCCTGTTTCCTGAGTGCAGTTGAAGCCTGCATAAAAGGCTCCAGTGCCCTGCCCTGTTGAGGCTTTCCTAACCAGGGCTCCACAGATCAACAATCAGACAGCTGCAAAACCGGCTGGTACTTGGTAGATCTCTCTCTTTTGCTTTAACAGATACCTAAGCTCCACGAACAGAACAATGGCTGGGAAAAATCGTATTGCTAAAGCTGTTGCCCCCATTACAGCTTCTGCCTCGGTCCAGACAGAGGTCCTAATGCCAGTTGAAGGACCGGTTCCATGTTCAGGGTGCCTGTATGCTGAAGCTCTGAGGAAACAAGTGGAGGAACTCAGAGAGGAGGTGGCGAGGCTGAGGAGCATTCAAGACAGTGAGAAGTACATTGATGAGATGCTTCTTGCAGCAACCAAGCTCTCCAGCACAGGAGAAGATGGGTGCCAACAGAATGTCGATGGTTGGACACAAGTCACCAGGGCCTGCAAAATCACCAATCCAACTTCTCCAGCCCTTGAATTGAAGAACCATTATGCAGCCCTGGAAGTGGAGGAGGTGAAAGCATCCCTGGAAAGGGAAGAACCAGAGTTCAAGTACCCCAAAGTTGCAGAATCAGTGACCAGAAGGAAACGAAGGGTAGTGGTGGTTGGAGACTCTCTTCTGAGGGGTACTGAGGCGTCCATCTGCCGACCAGACTTGATGTCCAGAGAGGTATGCTGTCTGCCTGGTGCCAAAATCCAAGATGTTACGGAGAGTTTGCCGAGACTCATCAAGCCCACTGACTATTACCCAATGTTGCTAATCCATGTTGGAACAAATGATACTGCCAGGTATACCTCGGAACGTATCAAAAGTGACTTCATGGCTCTGGGACAGAGGGTGAAGCAGTTAGGTGCACAGGTGGTGTTCTCTTCAATCCTCCCTGTTGAGGGTAAAGGCCAAGGCAGAGAGGCTCGCATCCTGGAGATGAATGCATGGCTGCGTGGATGGTGTCATCGAGAGCGTTTTGGTTTCCTAGACCATGGGATGCTGTTCCAAGGGTTGCAGAGCAGAGATGGCATCCATCTGTCCAAGAAAGGTCAACGCATCTTCGGCAGTAGACTGGCTAATCTACTGAAGAGGGCTTTAAACTAGATTCGTTGGGGATGGGTGAAGAAAGTCCCCAGGTAAGTGAAAGCCCCCAGGTAGGTGATACATTAAATACCTTTATGGAAATGGGTAACAGGGGTAACATATGGAAAGCAGTGTATATTAATGCCCGTAGCATGGGAAATAAGATCCCTGAAGTTGAAGCTTTGGTGGGAGTGGCTGAATTAGATTTAGTGGCAGTTACAGAAACATGGTTCACAGAAAACCATGACTGGGATGTAACTATACCTGGCTATACTTTATTCAGAAAGGACAGGGTAGGAAGAAGGGGAGGAGGAGTGGCACTATATGTAAAAACTACTATTAAAGCTTTGGAATTACAGAGCTTAAAAGGGAGAGAGGAGGCATTGTGGGTTAAATTAGAAAGAGGGAAAGAGAAATCTATTTGCATTGGTGTGATATACAGACCTCCTTCACAAGAGGAAGAGGTGGACAGAGTTCATTGAAGACATACGCAGCATTGCTAGAAAAGGGGAAGTGCTACTGATAGGAGATTTCAATAGGCCAGATGTTGATTGGCACATTCCTGCTGCAGTATCATCTAGAAGTAAGGAGATCCTGGTTCTCCTCTACAGGGAGAACTATTCAGGCAATTGGTAACAGACCCCACACATGAAGGGGCCATACTGGACTTGGTGCTTACCAATGGTGAAAGTGTTTCTGATGCTGTAGTGGGAGATCATTTTGCATCCAGTGATCACCAGATGGTGTGGTTCAGTATTAGGACTAGGGCTGTTAGAATCCATTCCAAGGTGAGGATCTTAGACTTTAGGAAGACTAACTTTGCGAAGATGGGCCAATACCTCAGGGAGTCGTTAGTGGGATGGGAACAGCTGGGGGATGTAGAAAAACAGTGGGCAAAACTGAAAGGGGGTATTTTAAGGGCAACCAACCTTTTTGTTAAAATGGTAAATAAAGGCAAAAGGAACAGGAGACCGCTATGGTTTTCGAAGGAAGTAGCTGAAAAAGTGAAGAAAAAGAGGGAGGCCTTCATGAAATACAAGAGATCACAGAGAGAGGAAGACAGGCATCTGTATTTGGAAAAACTTAGAGAAGCTAGCAAAGTAGTCAAGAAGGCAAAGATTAAAAAGGAGGAGGAAATAGCCAATGCAATAAAATGGGGGGGATAAGACATTTTTCAGATATATTAGTGAGAAGAGGAAGGGCAAAAGTGTTATTGTTAGACTCAAGGGTGCAGGGAGGGAATATGTAGAAGCTGATAAGGATAAAGCGGAATTGCTTAACAAATATTTTTGTTCTGTGTTCACAGATGAAGAACCAGGAGCAGGTCCTCAGAAAACACCCACAAATAAGAACAGAAGTGAGGGACATCTTGAACAATTTTCAGAAGACTGTGTTCGTGAGAAACTAGCTCAACTTAAAGTAGACAAAGCGATGGGACCGGATGGGATACACCCTAGAATACTGAGGGAACTTGGAGACATTCTAGCAACAACACTGACTGACCTTTTCAATGCCTCGTTGGAGTCGGGAGTGGTGCCAAACGACTGGAGAGAGGCTCATGTGGTGCCTTTACACAAAAGCGGAAGTAAGGATGTGGTTGAAAACTATAGGCCGGTTAGTTTAACTTCGGTGGTGAGTAAATTATTGGAAACGCTGCTGAAAGAGAAAATAGTGAGGTTTCTGGAGTTCAGCGGATTACAGGATCCGAGGCAGCATGGATTCACCAGAGGCAGGTCTTGTCAGACAAATCTGATTGATTTCTTTGACTGGGTGACCAGGGAGTTGGACCGAGGGAGAGCTCTAGATGTGGTGTATTTAGATTTCAGTAAAGCCTTTGACACTGTTCCTCAGAGACGACTTATAAACAAACTGAGCACCCTAGGGATGGACCCTAAAGTTACTGCTTGGGTTAGAAATTGATTGGGTGGGAGGCGACAAAGAGTACAAGTAAATGGAGCTCACTCTGAGGAGAAGGATGTTACCAGTGGTGTGCCCCAGGGATCTGTCCTTGGTCCGATTCTTTTTAACATCTTTGTTAGTGATATAGCGGAAGGGCTGTCGGGTAAGGTTTGCCTCTTTGCAGATGATACCAAAATCTGCAATAGAGTAGACACCCAGGAAGGTGTAGAAAACATGAGGAGGGATCTAGCTAAGCTTGAAGAATGGTCTAGAATTTGGCAGCTGGGATTTAATGTTAAAAAATGTAAGGTCATGCATTTGGCTGCAGCAATCCAAGGGAGCAATACAGTATAGGAGGTGAAGTACTTTTGTCCACTAAAGAAGAGCGGGACCTAGGCGTGGTTGTGTCTGATGATCTTAAAGTAGCTAAACAGGTAGAAAAGGCAACGGCAAAAGCTAGAAGGATGCTTGGGTGCATACGGAGAGGAATGGCTAGCAGAAAAAAGGAGGTGATAATGCCTCTGTATAAGTCTTTCGTGCGACCTCATTTGGAGTATGGTATGCAATTCTGGAGACCGCACCTTCAAAAGAATGTGAACAGGATAGAGTCGGTGCAGAGGGTTGCTACTAAAATGATTAATGGGCTTCATTATAAAGCATATGAGGACAGACTTAAGGATCTTAATATGTACACCTTAGAGGAAAGGCGGGATAGAGGTAATATGATTGAGATGTTTAAATACCTCTGTGGCATAAATGTTCAGGGAGAGAGCCTCTTTCAATTGAAAGCAAGTTCTGCTACGAGGGGACATGGGATGAGGGTGAAGGGAGATAGATTCAGGAGTGATATGCGGAAATATTTCTTTACGGAAAGAGTAGTGGATCCATGGAATAATCTCCCAGTGGAGGTGGTAGAGATGAGGACAGTAACTGAATTCAAAAAAGCATGGGACCAACACAGAGGATCTCTAAAGGTAAAAAGTGGACTGTTGTAGTTGTTGTTATGGAAGGACAGACTAGATAGGCCATGTGGTCTTTTTCTGTCATCATGTTTCTATGTTTCTATTTATTGTTTCAGCACTTAAGTTAATTGTTGGCCCCATGGATAAACATCTTAAACAGGGAGTGGCTGCCTCAGATTTAGGGCAGTCTGAATCAGTTGCTTCCTCTTCATTGGAAGTCTCTGGGGTATCTTTGATTTCTTCTTCTAGATCCCCCCCCCCCCTACCCCTCATGCAGAAAAGCTTGAGTCCGAGGTTGGGAGAATAATTACTCCCTTACTGCCTCCTTTGGGGAAGGATGATTTTGACTCTTCCCCTTGTAAGGGGGCACCACATGCTTCTTTGATTGAGGTCTTATGCCTGTTCTTATTCAATGTTTGAGCTCATTGGGAAAGGTAGTTGACCTTAAAGATGTTAAATCTGATGCTATTACTTTAATGGATATTATGAATGTAGTAACCCAGACCAATGCATTCTGGAAAGCTTTATTGATCAAACAGTGAAGTTTTCTGCTGATGCTGTAAAAACATTTCAGGAGCTTGAGGCTAGGACTGGTTCTGCCCTCCAGAAGGTGGATAAATTTCCAATGAGGCTGATTCTTTGCTTGCCACAGGAGCATGAAATATAAAGGATAGTTTGTTGACACATACGCAGTTAGAAGCCCTGGAGAATTCCATGCAGGCAAGAAATGTATGTTTCCTACATTTTCCTAAGGTTCATTTTATTGTCTCCTCTTATATTACTTAGAAAATATTTAAAAGAAGTATTGTTGTTCAGGGTTCAGGAAAGGGCGAGGAAAGAGAGTCATCATCACGGATATGAGATGGATTCTTGAAAAGACTAAAGAATACCAACAGGATATCAATATTTGTTTTATTGACTAGAGCAAGGCTTTTGACTGTGTAAACCATGAGAAACTCTGGGCCACATTAAGAAGGATGGGTATACCAGGACACTTGATAGTTCTCTTGCACAACCCTTTAC
This sequence comes from Ichthyophis bannanicus, assembly GCA_033557465.1. Lineage (NCBI taxonomy): Eukaryota > Metazoa > Chordata > Amphibia > Gymnophiona > Ichthyophiidae > Ichthyophis > Ichthyophis bannanicus. The sequence continues at coordinate 277,745,444 of CM066040.1, read as the reverse complement.
ATTGATCAAGAAGCAACAGTTCGAATGGAACAAGGAGAAACAGAATGGTTTAAAATTAGCAAAGGTGTATGACAAGGCTGCATACTTTCCCCCTACCTGTTTAATTTATTTGCAGAACAAATCATCAGAGAAGCAGGACTGTATGAAGACAACCAAGGTGCGAAGACTGGTGGAAGACTCATCAACAACCTTTGCTATGCTGATGATACCACTTTACTGGCTGAAAGTGAAGACGATCTGAAACATTTGCTTCTCAAGACCAAGGAACATAGTTTTAAAATGGGCCTGCACCTTAATGTAAAGAAGACAGAGATCCTGCTAATTGGTAAAATCAATAAGTTCATCGTTGATGGAGAAGAAATTGAAATAGTGGACAACTTTAACCTACTTGGATCAACTATCAATAAAGAAACAACAAGCAATCAGGAAATCCAACGACACATTGCTCTTGGCAGAATGGGTATTTATTTATTTACATTCTCTTATATACCGCGCTATTCTGCATCAGTGCGGTTTACATTGAACAAACTGAAATTACATTGAACAGGGCATTATAACTTGGAGATAACTATTTTACAGGGAACATGGGCTATGGAGGGTTAAGTGGCTTGCCCAAGACCACAAGGAGCACCTGTGGGACTAAAAACCCCAGTCCTTACGGCCCAAGATTGCTGTCCTCTAGTGGGATTTGAACCCCCAACCTTCTGGCCTGAAGTACCTTGCCCCAACCACTAGACCACTCTTCCACTCTGAAGGACCTAGACAAGGTTATGAAGGACCTAGACAAGCTTCTCAAGAGCAGAGATGTCTCTCTCCATGCAAAGATTCAACTCATTCAAGCCATGGTATTTTCAATAACGTCATATGGATGCGAAAGTTGGACAGTGAAAAAGATAGACAGGAAGAAAATTGATGCTTTTGAATTATGGTGCTGGTGAAGAATACTGTGTAAACCATGGACTGCCCAAATAACAAACCAATCAGTACTAGAGGAGAACAAACCTAAGCTTTCTTTAGAAGCTCAGATGACTTTGATTTTCATACTTTGGATACATCATGTGAAGAGAGAGATCATTAGAGAAAGATATCATGCTTGGCAAGGTAAAAAGTCAACACAAAAGAGGAAGGCCAGCAATGAGATGGAATGATACAATAACAGCAGCTATGGGTGCCACTCTGTCAAAATGAGCCGTCTGACTGAAGACCAAACACGGTTTAGGACAACTATGCAGAGGGTCACTATGAGTCGACACCAACTCGATGGCACTTAACAACAACAACAACATTGTTGTTCTCTGATGCTGACTCTGTGTTGATATCCAATATTTACTATCTTCCTGCTAGATCATTGCTTCAGGGCAAGGAAGTAGATGTTTCAGTGGCAGTGGTTTCTCCTCAGTTAGATTTAACAGAGTTCTTGGAATCATCTACAGATGATAGCTCCTCGAGGGCTACTTTAATTGTTACTCTGTCTCTGGAGGCAGACAAATCTAGAATCATGAAAGCTTATTTCATTAAGAAGGATTTTATATTTTGCGGGCAGAAAATCTTGATTTTTCCTGATGTGGCTCATGCCACATAGTTTAGAAAAAAAAGGTTCCTTCAAATGAAACCTCAGATTTTGGCTTTTGGGGGCCTCTTTCTTCTTATGCTTTCCCTGTAAATGTTTATTGATCTACTAGGGGATTAGATATGTTTCTGATTCCTCTCAAGTGGAAAATTTCCTCAAGGATAAATGATATTCGCCTGTTTTTGGTCTATGCCTTTTTGCCTGCTTCCTTCCTTCTTTTTCTAATCTTTACTTTTTAGTTTTCCAGTGTTAGGTGGTTTTATCTAGGCATAGATTGCATTATTTCCACTTAGGTGGGGTGAGATCCTCTCTCCAAAATGTGGGTTAAAAAACTTTTAGTTTCTGCTTTGTATATTATGTTTTTACTGTTTGTTTTGTTTTGTTTTTTTGCTGATTGCACCTTTTTAAATTGAAAAATTTATAAATTAAAAAAAATTGCTGATTGGAAACCCTATTCTGATCCCACGTTTTCCACTTCAGACCAACTCTCAAAAAGAAGTGACACAATATCAAATTCAATATTTAAAATAAAAATTTCCCCCAGAAAGGGAGACCATAGCCACAGAGCTAACTGTAGAGATGGAAAATAGAAACATTTAAATTTGACATGAGGTGGCACATGTGAAAAAACAGATCATATTTTTTTTTGTTTTATGTAATTGCACTGGTTACAGGTACAACAGCACGTATCTTTTAAATGCCTGTTTAATTCATTGAATTCTATATGCGAATTATGAGACTAGGTTGGCTATGTTATTAGCCCAATACGTTCTAGCTCAAGCACATCATTCGTGTCAACAAGTTCTATTGCAGATTCCCCTTCTGTAGCTTAGGTTTGTAAAGCTTGAATTTGGGTACGAGCCTTTTCGGTTGCTAGACCTGCGTTATGGAATTGTAGTCCAGAAACCATTTATCAAATATGAGATTATTCAGACTTTAGGAATTTATTGAAGAAGTATTTATTTTCCTCAAGATGATATCTTATACTTTGTGGTTATGGAAACCAAAGGAGGAGTTGTATGTATTTGTTTTGTTAATGTCTTATTTATTTTATTTATTGTGAGTGTTATATTTTGTAACTTGCTCAGTGGTTTATTTGCTGGGCATGTAATAAATGCTAATAAACATAAACATCTGATAGACTGAACAAAAAAATAATGAAAAGGGATGCACAGAGGTAACTGTGCAGAAACTCTGAGCTCTGAAAGAACTCTTCTCTGCCAGCAGTCAGATAATTTCATTCACTTGCCTGTGTGTTGAAAGGAAAACAGTTTAAGGGAGGAGGAGGGAGGAGTGGCTCAGTGGTTGGGACAGGTTACCTCAAGCCAGAAAGCCAGGGGCTCAATTCCCACATGGGGACAAGTAACCTCAGGCCAGAGGGACTGGGGTCTCCAGTCCTATGGCCACTCCTTGTGGCCTTGGGCAAGCCACCCAACCCTCCATTGCCTCAGGTACACTTAGATTGTGAGCCCTTCAGGGACAAGGGAATAAAAAGTACCTGTTAGTATACACATAAACCACACTGATTCTAAAAAGAGCACAGTATAAAAAAAATTAAATAAATAAATTAAACAGTAAATAAGAGCACAATTTAAGAAACCTGCAAATTGCCCACACATCACTATAGAAATGCATAGCTTTTGTACAGTCTAGTTTTAACATTTATGAGTATGTGAGAGTGGCCCTTATGGTTATATTAGTGGTGACCTCACACATTTTTTGGGTGTGAAGTTGCTAAAGTTATGTTGAGTGCTTCTTAATACCCAAAGGATGGAAGAGGTAAGAGGTCAGCTCAGAGCAGTTACACGGCACACAATTGCAGATGACAGGAGAACCAAACGATCAGGTTTTTTTCTAGGTTTTTAGTCAGCTTCCGAAAGTATTTACTGCTTTTGCATGCTTTTGTTTCGGTGTTAATAATATACATGTGAGGTGCCCTTCTGTTTCAAAGCACAAAGGAAGGAAAGCTTATCAATACAAAAAGGATGTGACTATTTCGGTATTTCAGTAAAAGATGACAAAATGTGTTTTAAATTCACCACAGTTAGGAAACCATGAAATAAACCTGAGTGGCTTGCCACTATAAGGAATCAGCAAAGGAGACTAATCTTTTCATGACAAAAGTGGCTCTTACAGACACATTAAAATTATAAACCAGATTTTTAGGGAAGAGTTCCGAAATAAATATTTACTTTTATTTTCACATGCAAATAAGTGCAAACACTATTTTCTATTTCTCCCCCTAGTCTAACTGCTCAATGAGATTCTATGAATACGAGGATCTTATGTGAGAAACAGACTCAGCAGGGGCATGTTTACTAAAGGTTAGCGCACATTAATAAAGTTAATGTACGTTAATGAAATTAACAGGTCTTAAGTGCCACTGAACCCAAAGAAATAGAACAGGACGCACAGAATGGAATGTGCCTCAATAAGAACATTTAATTTGCAGATTTTCCTTTTTGATCTTTCAGTGAAAACTTAGTAACTCGCACCTCTCATTTTGAACAATGCACCTTACATATTTTGTTTTATGCTATATTTCTCATATGTTTAATACTTTTAACTAATTAAAACTAGTTGGCAAGTGGAAAAAGCATGTTCAGCATGGCTCATGTAATTCTTTCCAACCCTATAAATTCGTAGATGTATGTCTCTGTTGTCTGTAGGATTTGGCTGTGGGAATATATGTGTGTATGTGCATGTATGCGTGTGTGTTTGTGTTGTTTGTGAGTTTCTGAATATATGTGAATGTGTGAAGGTTATATCTGTGTGTTTGTGCTAGCATTGCCCTTTGTATGACAGTGGTAGGATATGTGTTTTGGAGGTGAGGCAGCTGACAAGGTGGTGGGGCAATTATGGGGCAGTAGATTTTTGGGGCAGGGCAAATTTTAGGGTGGTGGAACAGATGCAGGGGCAGATGGCAGGTGGTGGGGCAGTTGTGGAAGGTAGGTTTTGGGATTGGGGCAGTTATCAGGTTGGTGGGAGATATTTTTTATGGGTGAAGCAGTTTAGTGGGTGGTAGGGCGGGTGTGCGGAAGTATTTTTTTAGTTGTAGAGCAGTATGACAGGTGATGGGCCAGTTGCATGGGGTAGTATTTTGGAGTGTGGCATTTTCCAGGGCAGTGGGGTAGTTTTGGAGGTGGGGAAGATGATAAAGTAGTGGGGAAGTTGGGGGGGGATATTTTTTGGAGGTGGGGCAGTTTATGTTGTGATGGGGTAATTGTGAGGGTACAGTTTTTGGGGAGTGGGGCAATTTGCAGGGTGGTGAGGCTCATGCAGGACATTATTTTATTTGGGGTGGGGCAGTTAATGGTAAGGTGGGGCATCTATGGGGGTGATATTTTTGGGAGGGGGCAGCTTGCAGGGTTGTGATAAAGTTGTGTGTGTTTTTTTAAGGGTAGGGGCAGTTTGAGTCAGGTAAGCAGAGAACAGGGAGAGATATTTTGAAAGGAGGAATTCCATAACTGCTATGTTTCACTGTATGTAAATTTCTTTGCTACAGAAGCTGGAACTCCTTCTACTACAGAAAATGCAATGGACTATTTTTTTGGGAGGGATTGCCTCTGGAACCCCCAGTCCGATTTAGCTCATTTTTGAATCTGATGTGTCTTTTTACAAGTTTTTCGCATGTACTAAGTTTCATCCCATTCTGTTACTTTTTTTGGAGCGTTATTTTGCTCCCAGAATGATAGACAGACATTCTTATCCCCTTTTTGATTTCCATTGGGTTGGTAAGAATAAAAATATGATATATGTAGCATTAAAGAAAATATTTAAGGTGCATCAGTGCGATCTTTTACATTTTCAATGAAAGACTGAAAAGGAAAATCCACAAAATAAATGTTCTTATTTGGTAATTCTATAAAGCCTATTTGGCTCATATATGCATGTAAAAGGCCTCTTATAAAATGTCTCCAGGTATAAAAGTGTGCACGATGACAAGAACATGTATATTTGTATGCAACCTGGGGGTTGGTGTGTTCAGGGGAGGAGTTTGTTAGAGTGCATGCATGCATTTCATAAAATTGACACACAAACATTACTCCTGATTCCAATCAGTTGTAAATGTCCACTGCTTCATTTTAGCCACAATTTCTGCAAAAGGTGTGCTGATGTTAGATAAAGATACCTAGGCACCTATGTGTCTTTATAAAATAGACTTGATTAAGCTGTCTCTTTTCCAAATTGAAAAGCCCTAACCTTTTAAGCCTTACCTCATAGGGGTAACCTTCCACCCCCTTTACCATTTTGGTGGCTCTTTTCTGTACCTTTTCTTATTCTGCTATATCCTTGCTAAGATATGGCAATCAGAATTGAACACAGTATTCAAGTTCAAAGAGAATAAAGTTGTCCCATCAACATCCAAGCTGTGAATGCAGGGGATCTTATGTCTGGGTCCAACAATATCCCTTGATCTTGCTTTATTAGGATTGATGAGCTGCCTAGAGCAACCAGATGCCTGATAAAGGAAATATGGTGCACCATGGTTTATAAACGAGCTTTGCGTCTTGAAGCAGGAATATCAGCACTTGGAGTGGCTCTGGAGAAATCTAAGATCGAAAAGGAGCAGAGATTGTAGAAACTTGAGCAATATCATATCTTTCCACTGTTCAGGCCATGAAATTGACCTTTTCAGATCATCAGGCTGCATCAATATTACCTAATGCAGTTAAGTAGTTTGCAATAATGTACAATTTGACAGTACAGAAGAAACCTTCTCCTCTTTTTTCGTGTTTGGCTGTGAAGATTTTTCAACTTATTTGGAAACAAAAGTCTTGAACCTGCTTTGGGATTTGAGGCCAAGACTGCCATATGGAACTGAGTCTGGTGCTGTTAGCTCTTCAGTTGAGATGTTGAATGGCCTTTACCCATTTTTGATGCGCTGGGTTCTGGTCAATATCCGAGTTTACTTGTGTTTTGTCTGAAGACATTCTATAGTTTTGAAATGTATGAAATTAACTAAGTGTGGCTGAAATCTATGCTCAGCTTCTTTCCTTCAACTAGGGGGTGAGTTTTTGGAAAGTCGTATTTGTGAGATTGCAAATATCTTGTTAGTGTTTCCTGCTAGGTTAGAAAGCTGTGATTGCGCCCTTATAAAATGGGGACTCACTGGACCACGGGAAGGTAGAGAATTATAGATTTGCCTCTAACCTTCCCTTTATGGGTAAAGTTATAGAGAAGGTGGTGCCCTCCCCCCCCCCCCCCAAACTGGTGAATTATCTGGAGAAATATCATATATTAGATGATTGTTAGGTGGGTTTCAGACATGTTAATAGCACTGAAACTCTATTAGTGGCCTTGCTGAATAATATTAATCAGGCTTTTGATAAAAGGTTTTGTGGAGTTAACGGAGTTACTTACCTGTAACAGGAGTTCTCCGTGGACAGCAGGATAAGTCAGCCACACTTGGTGACGTCATCCGACGGTGCCGAGACGGAAGTACTCTCCATAGCTCAGAAGGGCTAGGAGGCGGGCACTGGTCATAGGCCGAGCGCTTTTCAAGGGGAGGTGGGCGGGTATGTGTGGCTGACTTATCCTGCTGTCCACGGAGAACTCCTGTTACAGGTAAGTAACTCCGTTTTCTCCTTGGACAAGCGGGATGAGTCAGCCACACTTGGTGCCTCCCAAGCTGACATGCGTTGTGGTGGAAAAGGGGGAGGCCGAGATCAGGTTCAGGTGACTCTTTATCATGGCAGGATGCTTTTAATGGAGTGCCCTGGGTAAAGGTGTACCTTGGGTAACTGGTGGCAGTGGCAACGTGCGAATGTGCACACTGAGAATGTGCAGAATGCAGCGCTGTGTGGAGCGCCATGCAGACATGCCGTCCTGTTGCGCAGACATGTCATTCCATATCGCACCCAGGCGGCAGGTATTTGAGAGCATAAGGTCTTAATGGGTAGCCGCAGAATAATGGTCTGAGAGGGCAGGCATAGGTGATGCACCACAGAGGGAGTCCACAGGGCGGTCCTAGACGATGCAACAGCAGAGGGAAGCCCCCTTTCCCCCCAGCAGTAGCGTAGAGTTAACTGCTGTGAGCAGGATAGCCACAGTAGCATTGTAGAGAACGCTGCAAGAGTGGTGCAAGATTGACGCATCGCTGCAATACTTACAGTAGGCCAGCAATAACATCGTGCATCAGTTCATGACTGGGTCAGATGTGTCTTTGAGATTGCTAGAACATAAGTATATGAGTTCTGCCCTAGGTTCAGGCGTGTCCTCAATGCAGGTGATAGGGTGTGTTTGCTATGTGACGCAAACGTGTTTTGCATCGTTTGGGGGAATGGGTAGAGAACTCATCCCTGGACCGTGCAAGTCACCAAGAATGGTTGAAGGTACGCAGCTGACCATGAGCGATGAACCTTGCTCGAGGCAACGGCAGGGTCTGAGAGTACAAGGGTTCCTTAGCTTTGGGTGGAATGAGGTCATTTGCGCGGAGCTCCAAACACTGGACCAGCGGTGTAGGCTTTGGTGTGTATGGACATGGCTTCATGCTTCGGGAAGACAAGGGCTTTGGTGTGTATGGGCATGGCTTCACACAAGACCCTTTGTATATGTCTTCGGGGTGTGAGTGGATAGGGAGACAGCCCGTATATGCATAGATGGGAGATGGTGTGATAGTCGCCTAATCGCTGCAGAGTCTGGAGAGTGGGAGGAACACTTCTCCCACATATCGCCGCTTAGCTGACCAATCAGAGTCCCCACTGGTGGGGCTTCTGTAGTAGCAATTGGTAGCATGAACCTTATGACATGCTCCTAGTGGGCTATTCCCCGTCCTGGGGCCAGAGCCCTTGCAGACTAGGGGAGCTGGAAGAGAGTTGATTTCGAGAATGGAAGCCCTTGATGCAATGGCAGGTAGAGGCACTGATTCCAGAGTTCAATAGCGTTAACAAGGCATGAGGGTTGAGAGAGCTTAACCTGTAATGGATAGTTGGAAACCTTGTAGGCTAGGCAGTCCTTAGGATGGTTGTGGTCCGAGCTGAGCATTCGCAGTCCGGCTAGACCATAACCTCTGGGAACCAGAGGCCTAAGGTTTAAGGACTTACTGGAATGGTAACATGGAGAGGATCCTGGACCATATGTAGGCAGACTGCCATGGTACCATGTTACTGGACTGGCCCGTATATGGAGGTGCATGGTTCAATCTTCAGGATTGGAAAGAGAATCCCTTCTATGTTCGAAAAACCAATCCGGGGTCGCGGGCACCTGGGAGAATCTAGCCTGAAGAAAACAGGTCGCCGGGATTCTCCAAAGGTCTCAACAGAATCCTGCATTGGGTCACCGTGGTGACAGGTGTCTAGCGATCAGTAATGGGATTAGGACTTGCTTTAAGTTCCTTACCAGTGCAAGGACCGACTGTGGACAGTTTCAAGGGCCGAAATAGCTGCTTCGACCATTTGCAACCTGATTGCAGTTAGCGGTAACCTGACATGCACATGTGCTTGATAGGGCACGGTGTTAGTTCTCTTGATGAATCTATGGTCTGATGCAGTATGCATACCTTATCCGTATTGTAGAGCTGTACGCTACCTTAATGCTACAGCAATGTTGTTGCAATGGTGGAATTGAACTTGCCACCCTGCGCTCATGCATATCATATGCATTATTGTAGAGCTGTATGGCACCTCAATCGGCTGAGTACCCCATGTCCCTGGGCGTTGAGCTGTGGGACCCAGCAACAATGGGGAAGAGGAACATCGAGCCAGCCACAGCCATCACGTTGTGATGTGGAACCGTACCCCTGATGCTTCGGTGTATAGAGTGATGTGGCACCGTACCCCTGGTGCCTTCGGCGTATAGAGTCAGGTGGAGCCCTGAGTCATGTAGGCGTGTCATCCCCTTGTGGAGAACTTTCCAAAGGATTGATGCATTGAGGCCGGGAAGCAGAAGTGAGCAATGCTTTTCCACGGGCAGAATGAACTTGCCACCTCGCACTCATGCACACCACGACAGAACAGGTGTCAATGACGTGATTTCCTCACCACCATGCAGGGGAAAAGCCGTGTCGTGGCCAATAGGTGGCACCGTTGGGCAGGTGGCCCCACAAGGGTCTCAGGGGTGCCAGGGCTGTTTAATGCTGAAAACAGTTTATTTATTTATTTATTTTTATTTAACAGTATTTCTAAACCGCCTTATCATAATAATCAAGGTGGTATCACAGCAAACAATCTGGTAGTGTGAGTGTTGATACATGCAGTGAGGGTGGAAATTTCGTTGGGTGTGTGTTGTCTTGTTTGCTAGATTGGTGTGAGCTATGTACAATGTGGGCTATTTACAGTGGTGCTAAAATCATTTTATATACATCTAGTTCCGGTTCCGGGGTCGTGCGTGCCCAAACAAGTGGGCAATGAGGCCCATGCGCCGGTCTCAGAGGTGCCAGGGCTGTTTAATGCTGAAAACAGTTGTCTGGTTCCAGGGTCGTGCGTGCCCAAACAAGTGGGCGATGAGGCCCATGCGCCGACCAGGGGCCCTGAGGGCGTCCTCTGTGCCAGGGGAGTTGAGAATGCCGTCTTTCACCTTCTTAGGTGCTGTGGGTTCTTTCCCCATGCATGAGGCATTGTGAATATTCTCTTTCACATTCGTAGATGCAGGTCGTACCCTGCCGTCGATGTGCATTGCTCCCGATTCCTTGGATGCAATTGGAGGGAGCTTGTCCAGCCTTGGTTCCTGATTTATTGGTTGTGCAATAGAGGGAGATTGCCCAGCCTTTTCTCGGAGTAAAGAGGCGTGCACCTCATTTACCTCTGTGAGTGTGTATTGATTTTCTGGGTTGTGCAATCGGGGGGGAATTGGCGAAATGCTGCATCCACTCTGGCGGATGGCTGCATGGGGTTGGGAGATCGGCCGGTTTCCTTCGGAGGCGCACAAAGAAAGTGAGTTCTGTCCACGGTTGATGGGTGTCATGCCTGCTTTTGAGTCTGTGTCTACTCCTGTGAACCGGAGTTCGGACTGCGTGATGATATGAGATCTATACCATCAGTTCAGATCAGACATGCGGTGCGCCGTTGTTTCTGTGTTCGACTGGGTGATTCAGAAATATGGGGACATGGTTTGTAGGAGCCACGGCTGAGGCTTGCACCTGTGCCCTTCAGACCCTTAAAACACTGTGCAGCGTGTACCGCTCCACACTGTCGCCACAGTTCTTGGTTTTGCGGCAGTGTAAGTGGAGTAGGTCAAGAGACTGTGTCCAAAGCCACATTCTCCGATTGTACTGCATTGTAACTGAATTTCATGCCGTCCATTATAGGCACTAGGGTAATTGCAGGCTGTGCAAGGTGCCATGGAGAATGGCAGGTTTGCAGTTGTTGATTTCAAAGGGATGCTTGACCGGCACGGACTTGCTCCAGGGTACATGGAGCGTCAGATTATGAATTGAACCGATGAGTGATGGTAGACTGCCCATCCACTTCTGTCCTACTGCCATCCAACTCTCTGGCACCATTTCCATACCTGCTATAAGGGAGATGCAGGGACAACTTTTAGCCACTGGGCTTCACGTGCTGCGAGTGGTAAGGGTAATGCCTCAGACAGATTTACTCATTGACCCCACTGGGGGATTGAGCTCATGACCCTTGGTTCAGCAGTCAATGTATTAACCATTGTACTACCCCTCTGTTGCTGTGACAGCGTGGAGGATCTGCCCAGGAGGCAGAAGGGTGATATAAAGATAACTGCTGGCTGTCTAAGGCAACCTGGAGAGGATGCAAGCGTCCACCAGGAGCTCCATTCTACCCTGGAGCAATCGGGAGAGGATGCGAAGGGTCCGCCAGGTGCTCAATTCTATGCCCCCGAATGTGCCGATCCTCGGTGCAGCATCCTGGGTAGGCACTGAGCGCAGTGAGCGTGATCTTGGACTGGGTTGAAGTCACCCGGGCAGGGTGATGAGGCATAATTGCCGACCTGCACTGCACCAGGTGGATGAGGAGAGAAGGCTCTGGAGGCAAGTGTGGGTTGGCAGAAGCCACAGCTCGGACTTGAACCTCTCTGCTTTTGAACACACTGTCCGTGTGCAATGCGCCACCGTGATGCCACTTCCATGGCACGGAGATTGTGTGCGGGGATCACCACAGGGTGTTAAGTAACCTCGCGATTGAATCCGCAGAGGCTCAGCCTGGAGCCGGCACTAACTGGAGCTGGTGGATCAGCCTCCCTAGGGCGCTGTCAGCGGCTCAGCGGTGCCGCTTTCCACTGGGGCAGGCAGAGCCTAGATTCTCACGGCCTGTGTGACCCCTTAAAATGAGTAGGCCAGACCTTGTCTGGGTGGTGCACAAGGCATCGCTCCGTGTAGGGTGGGGGGCATCGATTCGGTAGGCCCGGTAGGTGTACTGGAGATGCTGTATCCAGCGCAGAAACCTTTCAGGTCCCAGCTAGAAAAGTGATTCCTCAGTTGTGCTTTAGCGCGAGTCTCAAGCGCTGAGTTCTGAAACGCTGTGCCGACAGGAGGTGGGTGGCAGGGCAACGTCACCGCACAGCCGGGATGGATGGACCTCAGCCTCGGTTGGGGGGTGGAAGGGCTCTGAGGTTCGCCTGCCTGACCCTGCTCCGGCGCAGATGAGAGCTTACACTTTAGATTTACCTGCGCCGGTGCCGAGAGCGACAGCGCTGTACTCCCCGATGCTTCCGCGCCAAACAGGACCGTCGGCATAGGAGCCTCGGCTAGCGGCTCCTCCTCCCTTGATGCAGAATCGGCGCCGACCAATGGCGCTGTAGGGGGGAGGAGCCAGGGAGTCCCTTCCTCTCCTGATTTGAGAATCGGCGCTGACCAATGGCGCCGTAGGGGGGAGGAGCCAGGGAGTCCCTTCCTCTCCTGATTGAGGATCGGCGCCAGACAATGGCGCGGCGGGGGGGAGGAGTCAGGCCCGTGAAGTAAGCAGGCAATATGGCTGCCGCCATGAGGGCCTCGTGACTGGCCGGCTTTGAGCTCTCCAGGGATCGAAGAAGGAGAGCTGAAGCGAAGGAGGTCTGCTGTTGGGGGGAGGTAGTCCCCCGAAGATCCCAGAGAGATGCCCCTTCGTGCCAGCCGAAGTGAGCAGCAGCAGCAGTAGTACCGCAGAGGGTCCCAGAAGAGAGAGCTCGTGCCACAGGGAGCAGGGCCGTCCATCGGAGGCATGGCTGGCTGGGTGTAGCGGCGGCAGCGACTCTAGCGCTAGGAGTGCAGCTTGAATCGGTGCCCCCCCCCCGATCCTCTTTGTGCAACTTGAGAAATGAAGGTCTGTTAGAGGGTTAGCCGGGGACGGAGGTCTGATAGGCGCGTCCTGGGCTGCGGCGCTGCCTGTGCTTCCTTTCCAGCCCCATTGCCCCCATGCTCCTGGTCGCAGCGTGGGGAGATTCCCGCTGCTTGATGAGAGCTCATGGATGGTCTAGATCAGAAGGTATCTGGGGAAGCAAGAAGAAGGCATAAGGTAATTTAAACTGATAATACATACGTTGTTGAAGAAAATTTTTGGTGGAGAGTAGCAAAGTCCGTCTTGCTGGCAAGGCGGAAGAACTGAAACTGGCTAGCTAGGGGCGGGCCGGGGGGGTGGGGCCTGTTGGCCATGCTCAGAAGGGCAAAGCCTTTCTGAGCTATGGAGAGTACTTCCGTCTCGGCGCCGTCGGATGACGTCACCAAGTGTGGCTGACTCATCCTGCTTGTCCAAGGAGAACTGTTGTTCCTGGATATCTCAGCAACATTTGACACTGTTAGCTATGATAGTTTGCTTCACACCATGCACTGTATTGCTGGCTATGTGCTTCAGTGGTTTCCGTCTTGCAGGCCGGGAGCAGTCAGTGAAGGTGGGAGATGCATTTTCAAAAGGTTGACCACTGATACTGGGAATTCACCGGGGTTCCATTCAGGCCTCTATTTACTTAACCTCTATCTAATCCCATTTTGTTCCCTTAGGCGAATGGTGGAGTTTCTATTTAATGTTTACACAGTTGATTTGGTTATGAAGAATAAGACTGAAGCTCAATGTTGTGATGACAAGTGGCTTTGGTTGGCAGATGATAAATCAGCCATTGACTTAACCCATTTAAAGGTCTTTGCTGGAATTTTGTGGTCTGGCTCAACTCGCAACTCTTGATGAGAGATCAAGTTGCTTGGATGGTATGGGGTTAATTTTATACTCTAAAACAGATTTGGCAATTGTATCCATATCTCTCAGAAAAGAATTTGGCACCTGTGGCTCAGGCTTTACTTTTTCCTTGTCTGGACTATCATAACGGTTTCTTGATAGGCCTTCCCCAGTAGGAAGCTTGTTTGCTTTAGTTGGTGCAGATCACTGCTGCTAAGCTGATGAAAGTCTTCAACAGAGAGATCAAGTGACAGCTGTCTTAAAACCATTACATTGGCTGCCAATTCAGTATTGTATTCAGTGTAAGTTGTTGATATTTTCCATTCTAAGCTCAGTATGTCACTGAAGTATTTGTCTGCCAGGTAGTTCTGTATCTCCCCTGTAGATCTTTGTGGTCTCTGTGGAGGAAGGGGGCAGGGAGTTGAGCATAAAGGAAATTCACAAGTGTTTAATTTTCTCAGTTCAAGGCCCTATTTATTGGAATATGCTCCCTTTCGAGCTCCATTTAGACATTTAGAGCATGACTTGGGTGGGTTTAAAAGATCATTAAAGACTTATCTGTTCAAATGTGTATATAAGGGCAGTTAGAATGTGGTCTTATGGATGATTGTGTGCAGAATCAGTGTTGGGATAAAAGGTTAGGCTGAGGGCTTAACAGGGAGGATTGGGGGGTTGGGAGTAATGTTGTAAACCACACAGAGCAGTCTCCGAATGTGCAATATATACTTTAAGTGTCAAATAAATAAATGCATAAATGAAAAGGTAGCAGAAAATATTTTCTATATTCTTCTTTAACATGAAATTTCTTTATGAAAATAAAAGAATCTCATGCACAGAGTGATGAAGACATCTGATTGACTAATATCATAACTGCAGCCAAAAATAATTTATAAAGAAAAAACAATTTTATTAAACTTTGTTTTGCAGTGTTATTTGTATAAAGGGAAGAATTGAACAACTGTATATATGTCGTTGTTCCATGTTATGATTTTCCTCTGAAGCTTTCACTACAATCAATAAATTACAGTTAAAACACGTAATGAGACTAGATTATTCCATTCACATGGCCCACGATGTTGAAAAATGTGTTTTGTCTTGCTGTAGAACACAACTGCTCTGCATCTAAACAGGAATGATAAATGCGCTGCAAACGTTGTATCTTATCTGTCTCACATTTGTCATTTATTTTTTGAGAAAAATATACAATCTTTTGTCATAGTACAAGATCAAACAGCCCTAATAAGGCAATTTCTGCATCTTCTATCCACCAGCAAGCCCACATAAAATGAACAAAGAAATGGCAACAAGATGGTATGAAAACTTTAAAATGCCTGGCCTGACAGGAGATAAATAAAATGTAGAAATGAATAACCAGGACCTAAACATTGAAGCAAGCCATTGTTGCCGTAGTTATTAAGCAGTTGTGTCATTTCCAACTATAAGAACAAGTTCATTAAGAAACTTCTGACTGTAAAGTTGAAGGAATGAAAACAAAATGTTAAGAAAAAACAGACAACTGTTTCACACACTGGCTTTATTTCACTGTTAAGGGGGCAATTATTAAGATGTGGTAAAATCGTGAATTTTACAGCAGCTTAGTTTACCAAGGGAATCACTAATTTGTGGTAATCATACCACAGGTTAGTGACTCCTACGCTTTAAGAAAAGTGGAAGGAAGTCCAAAAAACTGCCAGCATGGTTTAAAGGTGAGGTCAGAGAGGCTGTTGTTGCCAAAAAAGCATCTTTCAGGAAATGGAAAAAAAGGCCAAACGACAAAATCTGGAAACAGCACAAGCACTGGCAAGTTAAATGCAAGGCATTGATAAGGCAGGCAAAGGGAGAATTTGAGAAGAAGCTTGCTGCGGAAGCAAAAACGCGTAATAAAGACTTTTTCAAATACATTCATAGCAAAAAACCTGTGAGAGAGTCAGTTGGTCCATTAGATAATAGAGGGGTTAAAGGGGCACTTAGAGGCGACAAGGCGATAGTGGAGAGACTGAATGAATTCTTTGCTTCAGTCTTTACTGAGGAAAATGTAGGGATGTTACCCATGACTGAAGTGGTATTTAAAGGTGTGGAAGAATTAAAGGAAATATCGATACATCGGGAAGATGTATAACAACTATTAGATAAACTGAAGAGTAGAAAATCACCTGGGCCGGATGATATACATCCAAGGGTGTTGAAAGAACTGAAATATGAGACTGCAGACCAGCTATTAGCAATCTGTGAACTATCATTAAAATCATCTGTAATACCTGAAGATTGGAGGATGGCGAACGTAACGCTAATTTTTAAAAAGGGTTCCAGGGGTGATCCGGGCAACTACCGGTGAGCCTGATGTCAGTACCGGGAAAAATGGTAGAAACCATCATAAAGAACAAAATTGCTGAACATGTAGATAGTCATGGCTTAATGGGAGACAGCCAACATGGCTTTAGACAAGGAAGATCTTGTCTTACTAATCTGTTATGCTTTTTTGACGGTGTGAATAAACAGATGGACAAAGGTGAGTCAGTTGATATAGTGTATTTGGACTTTCAGAAAGCCTTTGACAAGGTCCCTCATCAGAGACTTTTGGCAAAACTAAAGAGTCATGGGATAGGAGGCAGTGTACTATTGTGGATCAGGAACCGGTTAAAGGACAGAAAGCAGAGGGTAGGGCTAAATGGCCAATTTTCCCAATGGAGAAAGGTGAATAGTGGTGTACCCCAGGGATCTGTGCTGGGTCCGCTGCTTTTTGACATATTCATAAATGACCTGGAAAAGGGAATAACGAGTGAGGTTATGAAATTTGCAGATGACACAAACTATTTAAAGTTGTTAAAATCCAAGAGGATTGTGGAAAATTGCAAGAGGATCTTGATAAATTGGAAGACTGGGCATCAAAATGGCAGATGAAATTTAATGTAGACAAGTGCAAAGTTATGCACCTAGGGAAGAACAACCCAAACTATGGTTACACATTAGGAACCACCACCCAGGGAAAAGATTTAGGCATCATTGTGGATAAAATGTTAAAACCCTCCGCCCAGTGTGCAGCGGTGGCCAAGGGAGCAAATAGAATGCTAGGTATCATAAGGAAAGGAATGGAAAATAAAACAAAGGCTATTTTAATGCCTCTATATTGTTCCATGGTGAGACCGCACCTTGAATATTGTGTGCAATTCTGGTCGCCGTATCTTAAAAAGGATATAGCGTTATTAGAAAAGGTTCAAAGAGCCACCAAAATGGTAAAGGGGATGGAAGGATACCCCTATGAAGAAAGGCTAAAAAGGTTAGGGCTCTCTAACCTGGAAAAGAGATGGCTGAGGGGAGATATGACAGAAGTCTATAAATTAATGAACGGAGTGGAACGGGTAAACGTAGATCGATTGTTTACGTTATCAGAATATAGAAAGACTAGGGGACATGCAATGAAGCTACAGGGTAAATTATTTAAGACTAATAAAAGAAAATATTTTTTCACTCAACGTGTAATCAAACTCTGGAATTTGTTACTGGAGGATGTAGTAAAGGCTGTTAGTGTAGCTGGGTTTAAAAAAGGTTTGGACAAGTTCCTGGAGGAAAGGTCCATAAACCATTATTAAGAAGGGACCCAGGATATCAATGCTTGACCCAATACAAGCATTGTGGAACCTCTGTCTTTTGGGGAAACTGCTAGGTATGTATAACCTAGATTGACCACTGTTGGAAACAGGATACTGGGCTTGATGGACCTTGGTCTGACCCAGTATGGCATATCTTATGTTCTTATGTTCTAAAGGAATAATGCAGCTTGTCATAAACCTCAAGCTGTGTTATTCCAAGGGCCACAGAGATCAGTCCTTGGAACTGTTCCTTTTTCAAGTTTTCAAGAGATATTCTAGAAGGTCTATTAGGAAAGTTAAGCTTCTTTATGGACGATAACAAAATCTGCAAAAGGTAAACACCCTAGAAGGTATGGATAACTTGAGGAGGGATCTAGTGAAGCTTGAAAAACAAACAAGAACTTGGCATTTCAGAGGAACTAGCTTAACTAAAAGTAGACAAAGCGATGAGGCCAAACAGGATTCCTCCGAGGATATTAAAAAACTTAGGGAAGCACTGGTGGCTCTTCTGGTTAACTTTTTCAAAGCTTCTTTGGAGTCGGGAATGATCCCTAAGGACTAGGATGGGAAAATGTGGATCTTGTCCACAAAAGTGGAAGTTAGAAGAAGTTAGTAACTACAGACCACTTAGTCTGATCTCTATGATGAGTAAATTAATGGCAACCCTGCTAAAGCAGAAGATAGTATGATTTTTGGAATCCAAGGGATTACTGGATCGAAGACAATATTGCTTTACTAGAAGTAGGGCTTGTCAGACGAATCTGATTATTTTCTTTGACAGGGTGATCATAGAACTGGAATGGGGGAGAGCTCTATATGTGGCATACTTAGATTTCAGAAAGGCCTGGCACCATTCCGCAATGGTGATTTATAAATAAACTGAGTGCCCTTGGGATGAACCCTAAAGTGACTGACTGGGTAAGGAACTGGTTGTGTGGGAGGCACCAGAAGGTGGTAGTAAATGGAGTTCATTCTGGAGATAGGGATGTTACCGATGGCATGCCTCAGGGATCAGGCCTTGATCCTGTTCTTTTTAATATTTTTGTAAGCAATATTGCAGAAGGTCTGTCAGGAAAGGTATGCCTCTTTGTGAATAATATCAAAATCTTCAATAGAGTAAACACACTGGAAGGTGTGAATAACATGAGAAAGCATCTAGTGAAACTTAAAGAATGGTCGAAAATTTGGCAGCTAAGATTCAATGCTAAAAAATACAAGGTCATGCTTTGGGCTGCAAAAACCCAAGAAAGCAATCCAGTATAGAGGGTGAAGTACTTCAATGCACAAAAGATAGACAAAAGTCTACAGCTACAATCTCAGTAAAACCCCCACTTGGACTGTACCCTCAACCCATATATAACAACTTCGTATATATACTTCACTGCCTTCATGCAAATAGTTGTCAATAGTTGTTTGAATACATATAATCATCCAAGTTCAAAACCCTGTTCTATGTAAAAGTTGGTTTTACTGATATGTTCTCTGTAAACCGCTCTAAATTAATGATAGGGCGGTATAAAAAATCTGACAAATAAATAAATATCTAGTCACTGGCATTGATCCAGTTTGCCCAGATAGAGGATTAGCTATAGATTCAGTGATGATATTCAGCTACTGGCCAGATAGCTAAACTGGCTAAAGTTAGATCAGCTTTTTTTATCCTAACTTTAGCTGGTTAGGGTTAATTGACCAGCGGTTCAAAATTCCTGCTGACCAGCTAATCTCTGGGGCCACCCCTGTTCCACCCCCAAAATGCTCTAAGTGGTTAACTTCAGGGCCTACAACTGGGAGCAGGGGATCTTCAGAAGTACTAGGTTTAATTCCATTGAATATCCCACTGACCGTGGTTTAACTGGTTAGCAAGCCTGCTTACCAGTTAAACCATTTTGAATATGTCCCCCTATATCTTTTTTTACTATGAAAAAAGGATGAGATGGTCTCTGGATTCCTAGGCTGAGAATTTGACTCCCCTTCTATCATCTGAACTTGGAGTGGACCAGGGAAGTGGAATATGATTTATTTCTATTAAATGCAAGGTCTATCAGGAATAAGGCTGATGTGTTATCTGATGAAGTTGAGAATGCAGAGTGGGATATTGCATGTATTACTGAGACAGGTCTGGGTGAGAATGATTCAGAGGTTCCCTGATGGTTATTATTCAATAAATGAGGTACAGGAAGGTAGGCAGGGAGGAGAGGTTGGAATTTTGATTAGGCAGCAGGTGTGGTTTTCTAAACTCCAGTATTATGAATGTGGATTTTCTGCTGGTTAGAAAAGAAGGTGGAGTGGAGGAGTAGCCTAGTGGTTAGAATACTGGCTTGGTAACCAAGCAACTAGAGTTCAATTCCCACTAGCACTTCTTGTGGCCTTGGGCAAGTCACTTAACCTTCCATTGCCTCAGAAGAATGGCCTGGCAATCTATTTCTGGTCACACTGCCAAGAAAACCCAGGAGCTTCTGGGTCACCAGGAGTCAGCATTGACTCAAAGACACATATTGCATTCCATTGCAGAAGAGAAGGTGATGAGGATTTTTCTTTTCTATCATACCCTGATACTGATTTAGAGAAGATGGAGATTTTGCACTTCATTCAATTAATTCTGGAAACACCTAAATCTCTCCCTAATTTGATCATCCTGGGGGATTTTAATGTTCATTTTGATGCTGTTTCTCATCCACTTGAATGTTGCTTGAGGGATGGAATGAGTGATCTTCGGTTTTCCCAACTGATTATGTAATCAATATATTCAGTGGGCCATATGTTTTGATCTAACATTCTTCTGTTGGTTGTCTCTTGGGTTAAAGTTATTCAAATTAAAGAGTCCTGGTTTCCTGATCTGACCACTGTATAGTGGTGATCAGTTTGTCTGTCACTGATTCACTCTTTGCTTATAAGTCTGTTTCTCAAATGATTAGACAATGGATATTACAACTGGCCAAATTAAATTATTTATTTATTTAAAAGCTTTTTTATACCACACTCTTTAATATCAGTGCAGTTTACAATTAACAGTTCTTGCATGAGACCAGTGAGAACTGCCTAGTGCTTACATTGAACAGGATCAGTAACTTGGAGCTGTAACCGGGTGAACTATTTACACATTCAACCATCAAAGCTGTGGCTGAGTAACTATTTACAAGTTAGATGTTAGGCCCAAACTGAATGGTTAAGACTGGGTCTTCTCGGTTAATACATTAATCATTATAGTCATTCTCAGTTATTACAAAAATCATTATAGTCAGTATATCAACACATGTTAGATGTACCAGATGGACGGTTCTGCAGATCGGTTTGTCTTAGACAGTTTGTGAAGTGTTGGGTCCTACTTGAGTGAATTGGGTTGTGGGATGTGGTTGGGTTACATTTGACTGTGAAAAGTGTAGAAGGAATAGGTGATGCTTGAGGGCTTTCCTGAACTGACCACTGTATAGTGGAGATCAGTTTGTCTGTCACTGATTCACTCTTTGCTTATAAGTCTGTTTCTCAAATGATTAGACAATGGATATTACAACTGGCCAAATCAAATTAGCCTTGCTACCCTGAACTCCTATAAGGGCTACAATTCAAGACTTGGCCATGGATTACAATAGGACTTGTCCTTGATTGACTGGTCCCTCTGAGGAAAGTAACCTTTAATGTTAGGTATGTGTGGGTTTCCATATGGTTTTCTGATGATTTAAGAAGAGATAAATGAGTTTGTAAGCAACTGGAAAGGAAATGGCAGAAGGTAAAGAGGAAAGAGGAGTGGATTTGCTGGAAGAGGTTATAATATTGTCAACAGTTACATGAAGCTAAAAAGGAGTATTTTGCATGGAGGATTAGGGGAACTGGCAACTCTCCTCATGAGTTGTTTACTATGGTTCAACTGTTAACAGCTATCCCCCATGCTATTCTCGAGATAAGCACAGGGTGCAAGATTTTTGCAGTTTTTGTGAGTCCAAAGTGAAGCAAGTCATACTGGGACGTCCATCCCTGCTATTCGTCCCTTCCCTGCCAGCGACTAACTTTCCCACCGCTTGTTCAGGGAAGTTAGACAGGGCGGGGAAGAGGCAGCTCAGGGGCGGAGTCTGGGCCGGCGGTGGATGGTCGCCAGCCCTGGAAGTACAGGGCCGATTCTAATGTCAGCCCTGTATGTCCAGGGCTGGCAACTTGTGTGGAGAAGTTATTCCATCTCCGAGGTGGAATAACTTCCCTGGACGTTTTTTTTCAGGCCAGGGGTGCGGATGGGGCAAGAGGGCCCAAGGACATTTCCCGCAGCCCGACCCTGGCCTTAGGAGGCCAGATCGGGGGTCGGGGAATTCGCCTTTGAAGTCCAGCGGCTGGCATCGCGGCTTTTAAATGGAGCCATGGTGCCATGGCAACCGGACACCATGGCTCCACAGCTCCATTTAAAAGCCATGACTGAGTTAGTCATGAAGTGCCTGTACATGCAGGCTGGGCTGAATCACAGTCCCAGCCTGCACGTACAGGCCTGATCACAATTCTGATCCCGCGGGACTAGTCATGCCCCGTGGGATCAGAATCACGAGCACCTCTGTACATCTGGTCAAACTGGATGCACAGAGGGGCTGACGTCCGGGATGGAATGAGCCTTAATGGGAATTATTTTAGAAGACCTATTCATGATTTAGAAGCAGCCATATACATGTGTCAATCACAGCCACATGTAAATGGACATTTTAGAAAGGGTGAAATTTATACATGGATGACTGCATCAAATCCAAAGTAGATGGAGGTGTGTTGGGGGCATATTGGTGGTGTGCCCAGGACAGGACAAAAATCTACATATTGTATATACTCGAGTATAAGCCGAGTTTTTCAGCACATTTTTTGTGCTGAAAAACGGCTCCCTCGGCTTATACTCGAGTCAACGTCTTGCAGATGTCTAGCAGGGGGCAAGAATGTTTTTTGCACAGGGCCCCGCGTTTCAGGGGGCCCCGCGCAAAAAACATTTTTCATCCCAAGTTAAAAAAAAAAAACCAACCCAGCTGCTTCTGCCGCGGCAGCATCAAGAGTGCCGCGGCAGTATCAAGAGTACCGCCGCCGCCGCGGGGCCCCCCCGGCAGAGCCTCCCTGGATCGCCTCCCTGCATCGCAGCCTATCCCCGAACGCGGGCTTCTTCCAGAGCCGCGAGAGTTTCCTTTCTCGCGGCTCTGTTAATCCCGCCCCGGCGGGATTAACAGAGCCGCGAGAAAGGAAACTCTCGCGGCTCTGAAAGAAGCCCGCGTTCGGGGATAGGCTGCGATGCAGGGAGGCTCTGCCGGGGGGGCCCCGCGGCGGCGGCGGCACTCTTGATACTGCCGCAGCAGAAGCAGCTGGGTTGTTTTTTTTTTAATTTGGGTTGATAGGGCGGAAGGGGGTTTAGGACTGGTAATGGGGGGGAGGCCAAGACTGGAAGTGGGCTGATAGGGGAGGGTTAGGACTAGTAATGGGCCATGGGGGGGGGGGTGTGCTAAGACTGGAAATGGGCTGATGGGGGGGGGGTTAGGGCTGGTAATGGGCTATGGGGGGGGCTGACTGGAAATGGGCTGATGGGGGGGTTAGGACTGGTAATTGGCTATGGGGGGGCTAAGACTGGAATTGGGCTGATTGGGGGGCTAGGACTGGTAATGGGCTATGGGGGGGCTGACTGGAAATGGGCTGATGGGGGGGTTAGGACTGGTAATTGGCTATGGGGGGCTAAGACTGGAAATGGGCTGATGGGGAGGTTTAGGACTGGTAATGGGTTATGGGGGGGCTAAGAATGGAAGTGGCTGATGGGGAGTTTTAGGACTGGTAATGGGTTATTGGGGGGGGGCTAAGACTGGAAATGGGCTGATGGGGGGTTAGGACTGGTAATTGGCTATGGGAGGGGTTAGGACTGGTAATGGGCTGATGGGGGATTAGGACTGGTAATGGGCTATGGGGGGCTAAGACTGGAAATAGGCTGATGGGGGGGCTAGGCCTGGAAATAGGGTGATGGGGGGGTTAGGACGTAATGGGCTGATGGGAGGGGTTAGGACTAGTAATGGGCTATGGGGGGGCTAGGACTGGAAATGGGCTGATGGGGGGTTAGGACTGGTAATGAGCTGGGGGGGCTAAGACTGTTAATGGGCTGGGGGGTTGCTAGGACTGGAAATGGGCTGAGTGGAAGGAGGGCTTGAACTGCAAATAGCTGATGGGGACGGGGGCTTGGAATGGAAATGGGTTGTGAGGGGGAGGGAGCTAGGACTGGAAATGGGTGAGTGGGGGGGGGGGCTAGGACAGGAAATGGGCTGATGGAGGGGCTAGAATAGGACTGGAAATTGGCTGTTGGGGGGGTGCTAAGATTGGAAATGGGCTGTGGTGGGGGTTTGGATTGAAATGGACTCATGAAGGGGCTAGAAACTGGAAGTAGGCTCATGGGGGGCTTGGATTGGAAATGGGCTGAGTGGAGGGGAGCTAGGATTTGACATGGGCTGATGGGCTCATGGGGGGCTGGGATTGGAAATGAGCTGATGGAGGGACTCGGATTGGACTGGAAATAGATGGGGGAGCTAGGATTGGAAATAGGCTGATGGTGGGTCTAGGATAGGACTGGAAATGGGCTTATGGGGGGCTAGGACTGGAAATGGGCTGATGCGGGAACTAGAAGGGAGCGGATGCTGGGTGGGACTGGAACTAGAATGGAGCTGATGTTGGGGGAGGATTAGAATGGGATGGAGCTGGGAGAGTGAAATGGAGAGGGGAAAAATATTTTGTGTGGGAGGGAAGACAAATCTACAATTGGCCGGATATTGGGAGAGTAAGTGGGGATTGAGAATGGAGGGGTAAAATTTGAGTAGATGAAATAGGAATGAGGAAAGAGCAAAAGGAGAAAGATTAGTATGTTAAAGCAGATGTAGAGAGAGAATGGAAAAAAACTAGAAGAGAGAAGAAAAGACAAATGGACAGCAGACGATGGAGAGTTTAGCGGAAGACACAAAGAAACCAGAAGAAAGTGACTGGAGCAATTGCAGCTGAAAAAAAATGCACAAAAGGTAGAAAAATATCTCTTTATTTCGAATTAATTAATTAATTAATTTAACATTTCTTCTATACCGCGCAATTAAAATCAGCGCGGTGTGCATCGAACAAAAATACTGCAATGTACAGAAACAACATTGAGTTTACAAAGAACAGGGAATTGAACATGGGATCGAAACCGGGGAAACTAAATACATGTTAACTCGAAACTATGTACAATACTCTAATATAAATGGGTGTTGCATTGATTTTGTGAAGATGAAGATTAGTGGTTGGTTGGGCTTGAGTGGGGACTACCTATTATATCTGTGGTATTGACGTTCAGGGGCGGCTGGGGTATGAGGGAAGCTTGCTGGTTGTGCTTCTATCACTGGAAGTTTCTGGGTAACATTTTGTGAACAGGTGGAGTTTTAAGGCTTTTCTGAATAGGAAGAGGCTTTTAATACCACGGATTTCATGGGGGAGTGCATTCCAGTTTAAAGGGGCGAATATGGAGAAGGCTCTGTTGGAGGTAGCCTTTGTGCATGTAGTTATTAGCTTGGGGACTACTAATGTGTTCAGTGCAGTAGACCTTCTGTTTCTATTTTCCAGGGTACCATGGACTAGCTTGCTGATTGGCGTAGGGGGGTAGTTATTTAGGGCTTTGAAGGTAAGGACCAATGACTTGTATTGGAGCCTGGCATATAAAGGTAGCCAATGCAAATCCTTCATGATGGGCGTTATGTGGTCGGATCTTGACGATCCAGAGAGGACTCTTGCGGCTGCATTCAAAGCTAGGCGGAGCGGGTTTAAGGTTTGATACCATATTGTTTTTGTTGACCCCATTTTCCACTTACAGAGCTATTTTACTGTTTTTCGTTTAAATAAATATTCATGTAATTTTATTGGTCTCTATCTTTATTTTTTACATTGACTAGTAGGTGCCTCATTTCCCACCCTCGGCTTATACTCGAGTCAATAGTTTTGCCCAGTTTTTTGTGGTAAAATTAGGTACCTCGGCTTATATTCGGGTCGGCTTATACTCGAGTATATACGGTATGTATCCTCCATTTCATATAGGGTATATATATGTAATCCCAAAATTGGCCATGTCCATATGCACACTTGCTCCTCTGCTCCTTGGCATGAATAGGGATTTAAAAAGTGCCCTTTTGGCTGTCTCTTTACAGAAGGGACTAAGAAGATATCCCCCTTAACTCCCCAATGTTCATTTCCCTCTCTGAATTCAAGAGAGTGTCCTCTGTAATTAATTAGTGGAGTGGAGGAGTGGCCTAGTGGTTGGGGCAAGGTACTTCAGGCCAGAAGGTGAGGGGTTCAAATCCCACTAAAGGACAGCAACCTTGGGCCAGAAGGACTGGGGTTTCTAGTCCCACAGGTGCTCCTTGTGGTCTTGGGCAAGCCACTTAACCCTCCATAGCCCATGTTCCCTGTAAAATAGTTATCTCCAAGTTATAATGCCCTGTTCAATGTAATTTCAGTTTGTTCAATGTAAACCACACTGATGCAGTATATAAGAGAATGTAAATAAAAAATAAATAAAATTAAAAGCATCTGCACGTCTATGACTGAAAAAATGGCCCAGATACCTGTATAAATGCCAATATTTACATGTGCTCATTGTGAAATGCTAGCACTTATATTTACAGGTTTCATCCATCAATTTTTCCCACATGTAGTTTTCTGAAATCGCTCCTCCCACAGCCCATGGATGTATGTTTTAGAAATGGCTCCACATTTAGTAGAGCTATTTCTAAAATACTGGCACAAATGTAAATGTGGACATCTCAATTGTAATCTCTATGTCCTATCTAAAATGTGCCTGAATGTGGGAACAATAGGAGAAGTTCAAGACGGCCAGCTCAATGAAGTTGTTTTTTAAGGAGAAGGATCTCCCATATTAAAAAAAAAAATGCAAGGTCATGCATTTAGGCTGCAGCAATCCAAGGGAGCAATATAATATAGGGGGTGAAGTACTTTTGTCCACTAAAGAAGAGCGGGACCTCGGTGTGGTTGTGTCTGATGACCTTAAAGTAGCTAAACAGGTAGAAAAGGCAACAGCAAAAGCTAGAAGGATGCTTGGGTGCCTAGGGAGAGGAATTGCTAGCAAAAAAAAGGAGGTGATAGTGCCTCTGTATAAGTCTTTGGTATGACCTCATTTGGAGTATTGTGTGCTATTCTGGAGACTGCAACTTCAAAAGGATATAAACAGGATGGAGTCAGCACAGAGGGCAGCTACTAAAATGGTTAGTGGTCTTCATTATAAAGCATATGAGGACAGACTTAAGGAACTTAGTATGTACACCTTAGAGGAAAGGCGGGATAAAGGTGATATGATTGAAACGTTTAAATACCTCTGTGGCATAAATGCACAGCAGGAGAGCCTCTTTTGATTGAAAGCAAGATCTGCTGTGAGGGGACATGGGATGAGGGTGAAAGGGGATAGATTCAGGAGTGATATGCGGAAATATTTCTTTACGGAAAGAGTGGTGGATCCATGGAATAGTCTCCCAGTGGAGGTGGTAGAGATGAGGACAGTATCTGAATTCAAAAAAGTATGGGACAAACACAGAGGATCTCTAAAGGGAAAAAGGGGACTGTTGTAGTTGTTGATATTGAAGGACAGACTAGATAGGCCATGTGGTCTATTTCTGTCGTCATTTTTCTCTGTTTCTATGTTTCTATAGTTGGACAACTTTCTTGATAATTTCTCTATTAGATGTTGAAAAGTTGTTACCTAAATTTAAGTCTACTACATGTGTGTTAGATCCATGCCCTACCTCATTCTGTTAGCAGGTCCGCTTCTTCAGGAAAGACTGTACAAAGTGGTGACTGCTTCCCTAACTGAGGATTGTCTGCCTTAAAATAAGTTAAATCTGTAAGAATCATGTAAATATATCTGATTGTTTGTACACCTGCACTTGTTATATTGTTAAAATGTTCAATGTATCCCAGTTGTTCATATGTAAACCGCCATGATTACCCAAAATGGCGGTATAAAAATCACATAAACAAAGAAAGAAAGAGTCTGTGATTCAGCCTGTGCTTAAGAAGCTAACACTGGACAACATTTGGGAGGAATTTCTAACCTTCCTTTTTTTAGGTAAGTTACTGAAAAGGTGAAACCTCTTGATTATTAGATTATTTAGAGTCTGTGGATGTGATGGATGAGTATTGGTCAGGTTTCCGACAGATACTATGAACAAGGGATATTGTGTATTATCATTGATGTTTAATGTGAATGCAGTTTTTGATACAGTTAACCAGATTAAGTTGGGAACACAGTCCAAGAGACAAAAGATGGTTAAATGCCTCCCAGGTTCGTCAGCCAGCAGGAATACAAACCGAATTCTTAGTACGGTCAGTGCGGAAAGTGTTGTTGTTGTTGTTGTTAAGTGCCATCAAGTCAGTGTCGACTCATGGTGACCCTTTGGATAATTGTCCTAAACTGCATTCAGTCTTCAGTCAGGCAGCTCATTGCTTGACAGAGTGGCATCCATAGCTGCTGTTATTGCATTGATCCATCTCATCGCTGGCCTTCCTCTTTTGCGTTGATCTTCAACCTTGTCAAGCATGATGTCTTTTTCTAATGATCTCTCTCTTCACATTATGGGGTCTATTCTGTCCAGCGAATAGCAGGGATGGACGTCCCAATGCTATTTGCTTCCCTTGCCATCCCCGACTAAGCCTCCCCATATGAACAAAGAGTTTGTACGGGGAGGCTTAGACAGGGGCAGGAGGGGTGGTGCGGAGGCGGAGTTAGGGCAGGCAGTTAGGGGATTCTGAAGTCGGTCCTATATGTCCAGGGCCAGCAGGCTGGATGGGGGACTTATTTCACCCCAGAGGTGGAATAAGTCCCCCTAGACATCAGGGGATGGGAGGCCTGGCCAGCAATGAAAAGGTAGGAGATGCAGGAGATTCCCTGCAGCCCGACCTTGGCCATGGGAGGCCAGATCGGGGGTTGGGCTGCAGTGAAAGGAGAAAGTGGTCAGTGGCCGGAGATCACGGGCTCCTGAATGGAGCCACTGTGCCATGGCAACCGGACACCATACGCCGTGGCTCCATTCAGTAGCCTGACTGAGTTAGCCAGGCAGGGGTCTGTACGTGCAGGCTGATAGGAATCGGATCCCAGTCTGTACGTACAGGCCCAGACATGATTCTGATCCCATGGGGGCTAGACATGCCCCGTGGGATCAGAATTGCGTCTACCTCTGGGTATACGGTTCTGACCGGGTGCACAGAGGCCGGGATGCACACAATGGAATGTGCCTCTATGTGTCCAAAGTATGAAATTCAAAGTCTTGTCATCAGAGCTTCTATAGAAAGCTTAGTTTTGATCTCCTCTAATACTGACTGGTTTGTTCTTTGGGCAGTCCATGGTAAGAGTAGTTATTCACCTGTAACAGGTGTTCTCCAGGAACAGCAGGAATCAGTCCTCACATATGGGTGTCATCGGCGCCGATGAAGCCCCAGCGGAGCATTTCCCAAGCTTTCCATGAAAGCCTTTGGGAATGCAGGCACGCATGCGAGGTTCCCTTCCCGCCTAAAGGTGCCATCTTACCTCAGTCAAATGACATAGCTAAGAACAGCACACAAAAATGAAAAATAAACTATGTACAACTGCAACTCCCAGGGGAAGAGGGAGGGTTGTGAGGACTGATTCCTGCTGCTCCTGGAGAACACCTGTTACAGGTGAGTAACTACTCTTTCTCCAGGACCAAGCAGGAAGTCAGTCCTCACATATGGGTAACACCCTAGCTCTGGGCTACCGAGGAACCCAGGCTGAACAAGAGAACTCCCTCTAGTCTCAGCAGCAAAGAAAGGCTTTTCAAGGACACAACCTCCACCGGTAGCCCAACAGAGGGCAGGAGGGCAGGAGTTGCCTAAACCTCAAAGAGATTCCGGAGTACTGCCTGGCCAAAAGCACTGTCCCTACGGGACTCTCTCTCCAGACAGTAATGGGCCGCAAACGTCTGGCTTGAAGACCAAGTTGCAGCCCTGCAGATGTCTACCAAGGGCACAGAGCGGAGATGAGCCACTGAGGCAGCCATTGCCCTGACACGATGGGCCGTGACCCTACCCTGCAAAGGAAGGTCAGCCGCCTTGTAAGCCCAGGTGATACAGTCGGCCACCCAGATGGACAAGGTACGCTTGGACACAGCCAACCCCAACTTATTGGGGTCAAAGGATACGAAGAGCTGAGTAGCCCTAATATGCCCCTGCGTATGGTCAAGGTAGAAGGATAAGGCCCTCCTACAGTCCAGGGTATGCAGGACTGCTTCAGCCTGGCTTGCATGAGGCCTAGGGAAGAATGTTGGAAGAACCACCTCCTGGTTGAGGTGGAAAGAGGAGACAACCTTAGGGAGGAACTTTGGATGAGTCCTAAGGACTACCCTGTTCCTATAAATCCTGGTGTAAGGCCTATCACAGACCAGGGCCTGAAGCTCATTCACTCACCTAGCCGAGGTAAGGGCTATCAGGAAGAGAGTCTTCCAGGAGAGGAAGCGTAGTGGACAAGTAGCCATCGACTCAAAAGGTGGGCGAGTCAGTTGCTGCAAGACCACATTCAGCTCCCACTCAGGGGTAGGAGGACGGATTGGAGGCTTGAGCAAAAGCAAGCCCCGGAGAAAGCGGGACACCAAGGGGTGACCTGACAGAGAATGTCCCTCCACCAGTGAGTGGTGAGCTGCTAGAGCTGAGAGGTGGACCCGAACAGAATTGGACTTAAGTCCCTGATTTGATAAGTGCAGTAAGTACTGAAGCACTACTGGCACAGTACAAGAGAAAGGATCCCCTGTACATAGCTGACACCACACAGAAAACCTTTTCCATTTGAGAGCATAGGTTTTCCTAGTGGACTGTTTCCTAGAGGCTAGGACAAGCTCCTCAACTTCCTGAGGTAGGCCACAGGGAGCCAAAACTACCCTTGCAGCCTCCAGGCCATCAAATTGAGAGCTTTGAGATTGGG
Organism: Ichthyophis bannanicus; assembly: GCA_033557465.1. Taxonomy (NCBI): domain Eukaryota; kingdom Metazoa; phylum Chordata; class Amphibia; order Gymnophiona; family Ichthyophiidae; genus Ichthyophis; species Ichthyophis bannanicus. The sequence goes on along the minus strand of CM066040.1, from coordinate 277,715,279 downwards.
GTGCAGAAGGGAAGCCTGCTCCTGTGAGAGAAGGTCGGGTTGCAACCCCAGAGGCAGTGGAGGATCCACCGCCAGTTGAAGCAGAAGAGGAAACCAAGGCTGTCTCGGTCACCTGGGAGCCACCAGCAGGACCGAGGCCTTGTCCTGAAGAATTTTGAAGAGAGTTCGGGCCACCAAGGGCATGGGAGGAAACGCATACAGGAGCCCTGAGACCAGGATATCAGAAAAGCATCCGCTGCTATCCGCAGAGGATGCGGTTGCCTGGAGCAGAACTTTGGCAGCTGCTTGTTCATTGGGCTGGCAAAGAGATCTACCAAAGGGAGACCCCATTTTAGGAAGATCTTCTGAACTACTGAAGGATGCAGCTGCCACTCGTGGGGCTGCAGAATTCTGCTTAATCTGTCTACCAGGTAGTTGTCCTGGCCTGGAAGGTACACAGCCTTCAGGAGCATGTTGTGCTTGAGGGCAAATGAACAAAGGTCCTGAGCCTCCCGACAAAGGATTCTGGACCCAGTCCCGCCCTGTTTGTTCACATAAAACATGGCTACTTAGTTGTCTGTCTGAACCAGGACAGATTGATGAGCCAGGGTAGGAGAGAAAGCTTTGAGTGCTAATCGAATAGCTCTGAGTTCGAGGAGATTGATCTGCTGTGCATCTTCCCAAGGAGACCACAGGCCCTGGGTGCACTTGCCTAGACAATGAGCTCCCCAGCCCTGCAGGGAGGCGTCTGTGGTCATTACTACCATGTACCCTAGAATCTGAAAAGGCACCCCCTTCAGTAGATTGGGTGGGTGCAGCCACCAGTTGAGGGAGTGCAGAAATTGTCTGGACACCCTTATCCTGTCTCTGAGGCTGCCTGTGGCCTGTGACCACTGAGTCCGAAGGCACCACTGTGCAGGCCTCATATGGAGCCTGGCATTGGGGGTTACATGTACTGTCAAAGCCATGTGGCCAAGCAGAGTCTGGCGGAGACCAGTGACCTGCTGAGAAACTGATTTGCCAAGGCCATCAACCTTTGGGCCCTGTCTTTTGGCAAGAAAGCCTTTGCCAGCAGAGAGTCCAGCCTTGCTCCTATGAACTCCAAGTTCTGGGAGGGGAGCAAAGTGGACTTTGCGAAGTTTATGACAAACCCCAGCCTTTGAAGAAGAGCAATAGTTCTGAGGGTGGCTTGTCTGGCCTCCTGGCACGTCTGACCCCTGATGAGCCAGTCATCCAGATAGGGGAAGACAAAGATGCCCTGATTTCTCAGGTAGGCCGCCACCACTGCTAGGCACTTTGTGAAGACTCTGGGGGCGGAGGTGAGGCCGAAAGGCAGCACATTGTATTGATAACGGTTTCCTCCCACAATGAACCTGAGGTACTTTCTGTGGTCTGGATGAATGAGGATGTGAGTGTACGCATCCTTTAGATCTAAAGAGCATAGCCAATCTCCCTGCTGAAGGTAGGGCAGAAGTGCCCCAAGAGTAAGCATCTTGAACTTCTCCTTCACTAGGAACTTGTTGAGGTTCCTGAGGTCCAGAATGGGTCGAAGGCCACCGGTTCTGTTGGGCACCAGGAAATACCTGGAGTAGAAACCGTGACCTTGTAAGTGGGGAGGCACAGGCTCCACCGCCCTGTCCACCAACAGACCGTGAAGCTCTTGCAAGAGAAGGTCTGTGTGCAGGGGAGGCCTTGGAGGCTCCCTGGAAAATATGGTGGAGACAGTTGGTGAAAATGCAGGGCATAGCCCTTGTGGACTATGTCCAACACCCAACTGTCCCTGGTGATAAGGGGCCACTGGTGGGCAAAGAGGGCGAGGCGACCTCCTGTGCAGGGTTGGGAGAGCAGTGGAGGAGAGGCTACGCTGAAGGAGTCAAAAACCCCCACCCTGCTGAGTGGTAGCAGTGGCTGGAGACTTGGGGGTCCTCTGCCTACGGGGCCCATTACCCTGCCCCTTGGCTTGCTGACCCTGGGGTGCAGCTTGGGCAGCCTGATATTGCGGGTACTGTTTGTAGGCAGTGCCCTTTCTCGGGTAAAAGGGCTTTTTACCCGAGTCCTTCTTTTTATGAGAAGGGGCAGAGGTCTTCCTAGACAGCCTTGTCCGTGTGAGGTGCTCAGTTTCGAGCTGAGCGGCCTTCTCGGTCATGGGCTTGCCAAAAAGGTTTTCACCTCGGCAAGGGACATCGACCAACTTGTCCTGAACCCATGGCTCGAGGTCCGATGACTGCAGCCATGCCTGGCATCGAGCCGCGATGCCGGCTGCTGCAACTCGGGCTGAAGCCTCAAAGCTATCGTAGGCGGCGCGGGACATGAACTTCGAGCAGTCCTGAATCCCCGAGGACATGGACTTAAATCTCTGCAAGGGTTCCCCAGAGAGTCCAGCAGAGAACACAGCCAACTCCTTGGCCAGATCCCACAAGTACATGCCCATGTACAGCTGGTACGACTGGACACGGCAAGCAAGCATCGAGCCCTGGAAGCACTTTCTACTGACGCCATCGAGGTTTCGGGCCTACCTGCCAGGGGGCACCGCGGAGTGCATCTTCTGGCTCTTCAGACAATGCATGGCCGATTCCACAACCATAGAATGGTGTGGTAGCTGTGCCTTTTGAAAGCCAGGGCTCTTTTAGAGTCGATAGATCGAGTCGACTCACTTGCTGAGAACCGGCGCCGAGGCCGGTGCCTCCCACATAGGAAGAGGAGCCGTTCCAGCATCGGAGGAACCAGGACAGTAAAGGCCTCCTTCGGAGGAGAGTCATACTGTAGAGCCTCGAGCTCCTCAGCTCGAGGTTCCTCCTCGGGATCCGCCGGAATAGCCAAAGCAGTGGCCATAACGCGGACGAACTCTGAGAACCGAGTATTCTCCGGGGGGATCTACTCCGGGGCTCAGACGGCGGTGAGTCCGACGGGACGCACCGAGTCTTGAACGTATTGGGAGACTCCTCGTCCTCCGTCTCCCAAGCTGACTCATCCGAGGAGGAGTCAGGGTCCGACCCCGCGGGGCCCTGGAGCACCCGCCCCGACGCTGGAGGCACTGGCGTCGACGCCCTCGGTCCCGAACGGGAGGTCGAGGGAGACCGCGACCAAGGTCGAATCCGAGCCACGATGGACTCGAGTATCGGCTCGGTCTCCGGGGTAAACTTCGAAGTCGATGTCCTGGTGGTCGGGGCAGATGCGCCAGACAGGCTGGCCATCAGTGCCCGCTGCTGCTCCATGAAGGCAGACAGTCTGCTCTCCAAGGCTGTCATCCTGAGACTCAGCTCGGGAGACGCAGCAGCCACCGACTCGGGCCCCGGCGGCGCCGGGCCCGATGTCGGCTCCCTGGGAGGAGAGTCCTCGAGGACTACGGGGCTTACGTGTCCAGCAGACTCCGGTTCCACGCAAGGAACTTTTGCAGGCTTCTCATGTTCCACGGGCCCGGGGCGACGGTCGGGGGTCTTAGACCTGGCCCTCGAGGAGCCAGGGACCTCCTCCGATGACGCCGTCACGAGCCGCTTCTTCCTCTTGCGTTCCCGGTCGGGGGACCCCTGTCCGAGGAGTTTCGACGGCACTCAGGATCAGAATCTCGAGATGTCGAGGCCTCAGACGAGGTCCGGGCCCAGCCGGAGGCTGAGTCCGAGAAAAGCCTTTCTTTTTGTTGCTGTTGACTTCGGAGTGCCTTGGAAGACATCTTCCCACAGGGCCTGCACGACTTAGGGTCATGATCTGGGCTGAGGCACCGAAGGCAGCAGTCGTGTGTGTCGGTGAGAGACATTAATTTCTTACACCGATCACACTTTTTAAAACCACTGGAAGCCATTGGGGAAAAAAGAGTCCCCACGAGGTCAAAAGACCGGCCTTCCAGGGAAAAAGTGAAAAAAGGGCATGAACTCCAGTCACGAAGGGCAAAAAGCGAAAAGGAAGAATTGGGCTCGATACCGGCGTATCGAACCCGGCGGGAGGGGAACCGGCGTCGAACCGGAAGAAAAAATAGCGATAATCGCCGAAAAAAATCTATTTTTAACCGAGAGGACAGGACACACGTCCAGTGGGCTTCACGGAAAAAAAGAGACTGGGGTAAGATGGCACCGTTAGGCGGGAAGGGAACCGTGCATGCGTGCCTGCATTCCCAAAGGCTTTCATAGAAAGCTGGGGAAATGCTCCGCTGGGGCTTTATCGGCGCCGATGACACCCATATGTGAGGACTGACTTCCTGCTTGGTCCTGGAGAATATGCCATATTCTTTGCCTGCAGCATAATTCAAAGACATTAATTTTCTTCCTGTCTAAATAAGCATTCCAAAATTGATGTTGTCATCCACTTGGGTACAAATGACCTGGCTATGAATAGTATCTCTACAGTACAAAGGGACTTCCAAATTCTGTGAGAGAAACTTAAATCAATTGTCAACACTATACTGTAGCATTCTCAGAAGTTCTACCTGTACATGATAAGGGGGAAGAGAGGCTGCATCACAAAACCAGCTTTAATATGTGGCTCTAAACCTGGTGTAAAGAAGAAGAATTTAGATATATTGGCAAGGGACTATACTGTGCTGATGGACTGCATCTCTCTATGGCAGGAATAAGGATCGTAAATGAAAAATTCAGGCAATATGTTGACAAGCATTTAAACTAGGGAAAGGGGGTGATGGAAAAAAAAAGTTCCGGACATCACTTACAGCAAAAACATTATAATATCATGAGAAATAATCATCATATTAACCCACACATCAATGACAAGAGGGAAGAAGAGTCTGTAATAAGATCTTTGCAAAATACAAGCAAGCCATCCAACAATTGCTGGAAGGCAATGAACACAAATGCTCAAAGTCTTGCTAACAAGGTTCCTGACCTGGGAACCCTAATGATGGAAATGGACTTGGACATTGTGACCATTATAGAAGCAAGGCTTAATGAGCTGACTATAATTTATTTAGAAGGGATAGAGAAGGCAGAAAAGGAGCAGGAGTAGCCCTATATATCAAAAGAAATATTAAAGTCGCTGAAATGCAGAGGACATGGGGAAAAGAAGAAGCACTGTGGATTGTGTTAGAAAGAGGAGATGGCACTATCATCCATACTGGTGTAGTCTACAGGCCTCCAACTCAAATGGAAGAAATGGATAGAGGCTTGATCATTGATACTGCAAAGGTAGCAAAGAAGAGAGAAGTGATCATAATGGGTGACTTTAATCTACCAGACGTGGATTGGAGTACAGTATTCCTTCTGCAAATCTGGAAAGAAGTAAAAGGATTGTGGATGCCTTCCAAGAAATATTGCTCAGACAAATGGTGATGAAACTGACCGCAGTATAAAAATGTTAAATAAATAAATAAATCACTGCTGCCAATATGGGTACCCACTAGGACATTTGATACACTCTCTCCATTAGTGAATACTAGAAACTTTCCTTGGTCAGTTTCATCACCATTTGTCTGAGCAATATTTCTTGGAAGGCATCCACAATCTTTTTACTTCTTTCCAGATTTGCAGAAGGAATACTGTACTTCAATCCACGTCTGGTAGATTAAAGTCACCCATTATGATCACTTCTCTGTTCTTTTTTTTTTAAATTCTTTATTTTCGTTTTATAACAACAAAGGAAAAGGAAGACATACAGCTAAAAGACAAATACAAAAATGTAATACATACACCAAAGTAAACCCCTACCACCCCCCTCCCCCCTGCTTCTTCTCTAGAAAACTAATCATTCCCGAAGCGGGCGTGTACTTACATTATTGTGTTACAAATCTAACGGTGACCGGAAACATGATGAGTGCACATTAAACAGGCATGTTGGAGCAATGAGCAGATTGTACATAATCATTAAGCATCTGCCATTTAGACAAGCGAGAGTGAGGTTGGGCATGGGGAATAGCTCTCCGAGGTATCTGCTCATATTTACTATATAAGCAGACAAGGTTCCACCATTCATTGACAGTAAGTCGAGAGCTATCCTTCCAATTCCTCGTGATTAAGCATATGGCTATACCCAGCATGAAATCAAGGAGAAAGTGACCCTTCTTAGGAAGAGAGGGGATCTCCGCCACAGAGCGGAGTCCCACGATCTTCCAAGAGAGAGGTTCGTGAAGGTGTAAGATAAACTGAATACGACCCCAGACCCGCCCCCAATAAACCTGTAGTTGAGGACATTCATAGATAACATGAGCGAGGGTTCCCACAGCAGTATGACAAGACCAACACTGGTCCCTAGCATTTGTGTTCCATTTGGCTATTTTTTCTGGGGTATAAAAGCATCTGTGTGCAAAGAAGAAGAGAGTTTGGGTAACAGAGGCAGACCAGGAGACCCGCACTACTTTGCTCCAGAAAACGCTCCATTGCACAGGGGTTAAAGTGGTTTGCAGTTCGCGCTCCCAGGCTTGTTGGGCTCTAAAAATGGCCGTGTCTGTACCCTGACATAATATTTTATAAAAGTTAGAGGCTACCCCATGCGTACCACCAATAGAGTGAACTATCTCTAATAGCCCATCCTCAGTAGGGACAAAGGGCGGCATGATTCGAGCACTTTTGAGGCAGTGTTGAAGCTGCATCAATTGAAAGTAGTGTTTCGCTGGTAACGCAAATTCCTTTTGTAAATTAGAAAAGGTTTTCCAACAAGCTGCGGAGAAAAGCTGTTGGGGTGTCCAGATCCCCCTTGAGTACCAGGGTTTCCATGCTATCGTTCTATTTAGGACTTGAATTCTGGGGTTATTCCATAGCGGGAGTCCGTCCGGAGGACATACGTTCGGGCCCAGTGATAGAATAAGAGTGTTAAAGGCCGCAAGAGTATCGACAATCATTGGTGGATGGCGGGTGTCTACTTGATGGGACATACCGGGGAGATGGGTCAACGGAATTGGGCTACTAAGCTCCTCTTCTATGTCAAGCCAAACTGGTCTGCTGTCTGTTGAGGTATCTAGCCAACGGGCACCTTGCTTAAGTAGGAAGGCTTGATGATATCTTAGAAAATCAGGAAATCTGGTACCCCCACTTTCCTTTGCAGACTGTAATTTTTGTTTAGCTATCCTTGGTGGCTTGCCCTGCCAGAGATAACGGACGAGAAGGCCCTCAATATCTTTATAAGTATGTAGTGGGAGTAAGCAAGGCAGCATTTCTAAAATGTAATTCACTTTGGGGACTATCATCATTTTCACAGTTTCTAAGCGACCCCACCATGTAAGAGATAAGGGAGACCAACGATTCGTGAGCTCACGGACCTTGGAGACTACCTCTTTGGCATTAAAACTAATAGTGTCTTCTAAAGGAGAACAGTAATGGACCCCAAGATACTTCACCATGCGGGATTGCCAAAGGAAGGGAAAGGCCTGCATGTCAGCCTCATGTACCCAGCGGTTCAGTGGGAATGCTACAGATTTGGTCCAGTTAATTTTATAGCCCGATAGTTGTGAGTATCCGTCAATTAGATCCAAGACAGCTGGAACCGAATCGAGGGATACGAAAAGCATAAGGTCATCTGCATATGCAGATAGTTTAATCTCCCTACGACTGAAGGGGACACCTCGAATACGTGCGGATTGTCTAATAAGGAGGGCTAGGGGTTCAAGAGCTAGATCAAAGAGCATTGGTGATAGGGGGCAACCTTGACGCGTGCCTCTTTGGAGATTAAATGGCTGAGACTTGATGGCATTAACACAAATACTGGCGACGGGTTGAGTATACATGACTTGGAGATATCGGAGGAAGCCCTCCCCAAAGCCATACCATCGGAGAACTGCAAATAAGAAAGGCCATTCTAGACGATCAAAGGCTTTTTCGGCATCCAGGGAAAGACCCACCCATGGAAGATCTAGATTGGCAGCACTGGATAGCACATGGCACAAGGTCCGAGCATTGTCAGCAGTTGATCTGCCGGGTATAAAACCGCATTGGTCGGGGTGAATTAGGGTGGCCATCCTGTCAGATAGCCGGGTGGCCAAGATCGTTGCGAAGATCTTATAATCGGCATTAAGTAGGGAGATTGGACGGTAGTTGGCGGTTAGTAGCGGGTCTCTGCCTTCTTTCTCAAAGACTACCACATTAGCTGCAGAAAAGGATCCCAAAGAGGATGTATCTACCGCAAGGGCAGTAAAATATAGTTTTAAATAGGGAACTAGATCTGCACTGAACGTTCTGTAGAATTCGGTCGGGAGACCATCGGGCCCTGCGGCACGGCCCGAGGCTGTTCGTGTTAGGGCAGATTGGATCTCTGAAGTAGAGAAGGGTTCATCCATCGCATCCCTATCATCTTCAGAGAGGGTCGGCCGCTGAATGCCAGAAAGCAATCGCTCGAATGTCTCTGACGAGAACTCACATTCAGATTGATATAGGCGGGTATAGAAATCCCGAAAGAGCTCTACAATGTCGGAGTCTGTGGTTACTATGCCCCCTCCCTGTGGAGCTCGAAGGGCCGCTACGCGTTTGGCTTCTTTTTGACCTTTCAAGGCGTTGGCTAAGAGTCGACCGGCTCGGTTATTTTCACGATAATAGGTCCCTCGCTGAAGCTCAATACTCTTAGAAGCTGCAGTTGAGAGGATTGAGTTATATTGAAAACGGAGACGCTGTAATCGAATTAATACACATGGATCAGTACGTGAAGTTAGAACTCGTTCGCCTGCTTTTATTTGTTGGTCTAGTGTGAATAGCTGCTGCTTGCGTTGTTTCCGCAGGCGAATTTGATAGCTAGTGATCGTTGCTCGAATGGCCGCTTTGAAGCCCTCCCACCAAGCCCAATTCGCAGTATCCTGGGGTAGATTAAAATGGAAGTAATCCTGTATGGCTGCTCGAATTTCTACCTGGAACTCTGGCTGAGTTAACAGGGCTCTATCAAAGAACCAGGCCCCCGTATTCCCTTGGGGTGCAGTAGTGTGTAATTGAAAGGAAATGGCGGCATGATCTGAAATATGTTGGGAGTGAATCTTTGCAGTATCCACCTGAGGAACTAACAGTTTTGATATTAGAAAGAAGTCTATGCGAGACTGGGATTTATGAGGGGAAGAGAAGAAGGTGAAGTCAAGCTCATTGGGGTGTAGTAACCTCCATAGATCAACTAAAGCAAGATCTTTGATCAGGGAGGTAAGCGTGGTGTGACTCTTGGGGGGACCACTTGTCCTAGGCGGCTGTTTGTCAATCAGGGGATCAAGGACTAGATTGAAATCCCCCCCAATTATCAATGAAGTATTAGCAGAGGCCTGTGCAACCTGAGCAATGGTAGCAAAAAAGGCAGGGTCATCCACATTAGGAGCGTAAAGGCATATACATGTAACTTCAAGGCTACCTATCTTGAGGTGAACTCTGGACCATCTACCTGCTGTATCTGAGCTAGTCGCAATAATAGTAGCATGCAAAGATTTCCTAACCAGTATGGCGACCCCACATTTCTTAGAAACGGCTGGGGAATAGGCGGCCACCATGTAAGGTTTAATATTGAGTTTAAGAGTTTCCTTCGAATTTAAATGCGTTTCTTGGAGAAAGATCAGATCCGCGGCTTCCTGACTTAGGTAGCTTAGGATTTTCTTCCGTTTTATCGGATTATTGATTCCTTTTACGTTCAATGAGAAAATCTTACATGGTGCCATCAATCGGTAATAGACATTTGAGGTAAGGGCGCTTGAAAACATAACATAATCAGAATCTGTGCAACAATGACATAATCACCAAGTAGTCTGACTAATACACCCCATATTGAAAAGTATGTACCAAAGTATCTTAGAGAAGAAGCAAAACCCCCAAAGAATATGGCGACCATATGTCTGCGGGAGGAGGCCCTAGAGAGGGAATAGAAAGACATGAAACAAAGAAAAGAAACACCAGAGTCCATAGTTAACACTGTCTCTGATACTCATCGAGGCTACTGTGGGTAGATGGAGTCGGGTCACAGATATCATCTAAAGTAAGGCAGCAAATTGCCCTCGCAAGACTCTTTGCTGGGTTGCGGTAGATCCAATATGGCGGGTGTAGCGGATATGAGAATACTTGCAGGAATATTCTGGAAGTCAGCGCATCAAGTCGGCTTCTTTGGAATCCAAAAACTCCGCTAGTAGATCAGGGTCCTCAAATGTTCTTGTCTGATTGTGAAGCGTGACTCGGAACTTGGCCGGGTACATCAGGCCATAGCGTGCTTGTAGTTGTTGAAGCCTCGGCCGGAATTCCAGAAAGCGCTTTCGGCGGTCGACCGTGGGTTTAGCCAAGTCGGGATAGAAGGAGATCTTGTGGCTCTCAAACTCCATATGGCCCTTTGCCCGAGAGGCACTTAGAATTTGCTCAACGTGTTGATATCTCAGAAGTCGAAAAATGATAGGCCGCGGGGTCTTCCTGTTGAGCGTTATGCTTGTGGGCACACGATGAGCGCGATCTATCTCCAAATCTTTGGTAAAAGTGGTTTGGAGCAGGGAAGGGAGGATTTTGCATAAAAACTCTTTCATGTCTCCCGATTCCGCTCCCTCCGGTATGCCCACGAGTCGAATGTTGTTGCGGCGCGCTCTATTATTGCCATCTTCCACTTCTTTCTGCAAGGCCCGCACCTGGCGTTCAACTTTGTCGAGTTTGGACAACCGGGCCGCATGGGAGTCCAATATGCTCTCCATTTTGTCCTGATGCAAAGAAAGCCCTTCTAGCTTGCTTTGCAGCACACCAAGATCTTCCCGCAGCGCTCGGAGTGCCTCCCCGTTTGATTGCACGAGGTCTTTGACCCCTCTAATCTCTGCGAGGATTTCCTGCTGCATTTCGGGGCCCTCGCGCAAGGCCAGCCCCTTCTGCGGGGACGGAGGTTCAGTTTTGGATCGTTTGCCGTGAGAAGCCGCTGGAGATCCAAATTCCAGGCGCGTGGGTTTGGTCCCCGCCATCTCACCAATGTGCCCCGGCAGGATCAGAGTAGAAGTTCCAAGTGTTTACGGTGTTAATTCAGGATTCTGAGTAGGCCTCTCGGGAGCCACAGCGTTATGCGACCATCCCGCTGGACATCAGGCTCCGCCCCCACTTCTCTGTTCTATATAATGAATTATACAAGGGGTACATATTCATTACATAGAACAAGTAACTATATACATTGAATGGAATAACATAGTAACATTGTGCACATTGATGCTAAAAATAGGGATACAAGGTAACAGATGAGCTATCATTTGTTACGTGGTGGGCCTTAATAACTATATACAGTACCTTTGTACTTAAGAGAAGCTTCTTGAGTGGTTATGTGGTTAGAAGATTGACTGTGTTGTTATGTGTAGTGTAGGTAGAAGAGGAGGGATACGCTTCTTCAATTGTGCTTCCAAAGTGTTGGGTAAACAGGTGAGTTTTTTTTTTTATTATTATTAAGTATTTATAGTGAAAATACACCAAATCAGAAAAGGTAAATAATATAAATTACATAATTTGCAAGAAAACATGATACAATATATAGTCCACATCAAACGGTGCAGGCAGGCTAACAAATTAGAAAACAAATTATAAAAGAAAACCAGGCTGAAAGCCTATACTACTTGGAGATACCATCTATGAACCAGATTTAATTCCAGACCCAGCACCTGAGCGATCATTAACAAATTTCTCCAAATGGGTTATATCCGTGAAAACATAGGAGGCCCCCTCAAAACCAATCAAACATTTACATGGAAAACAGGTGAGTTTTAATTGCTTTGCGGAAGATGGTGAGGTCGTCTATTGCTCTTATATTGTCTGGGAGATTGTTCCAATTTGTTGGGGGAAAATGTGAAAAGGCACTATTGTTGGTTGCCTTTGTGGATTTTCTAAAATCTGAGGAGATGGTAAGTTTATTTTTATTACATTCACGCTGGTTTCGAGTCTTGTTATCCTTGGTGATGAGGGTGGTGAGGTAAGATGGGGCAATGTTTTTGATGATTTTGAATGTAGTTACAAGGGTTTTGTATTGAATACGGCTCTGAATAGGGAGCCAATGAAGGTCATGTAATACTGGGGTGATGTGTTCAGCTAGGTTGATTTTGGTCGTAATTCTTGCTGCGACATGTTGGGCAATCTGAAGCTGTCTAATAAGGTGTTTGGGTATTCCATGTAGTACAGAGTTACAAAAGTCAAAGTGGGGGGGTGACAAGAGTGTTGATGGTTGATTTGAAGTCGTCGTCATGTAGAAGTAGGCAGAGTTGCTTGAGCATTTTTAGTTTGTAATAGATCTTTCTTGTTTGTTTTATGTGAGATGTCATACTCAGTGAGCTGTCATGGATGACTCCAAGATATTTCACTTTGCTTTTTACTGCTATAGTTAGGTCATTGCAGGTGATGTGTTCAGGGGGGGGGGGGGTGAAGTTTTGGTTTCTAGTTATGTATAGTGCTTCGGTTTTGTTATAGTTTATTTTGAGGTTTTGAGAGGATAGCCAATCTGCTGTTTCAGAGAGGCAGTTTGTGATTAATTGGATTTGTTGGGTTACAGGGTTAGAGGTGTTGAATGGGATGTAAATCATGATATCGTCCGTGTATATATGATAGTATACGCGAAATTTGTTGAAAATTGAGCAGATAGGTTGAAGCTAAATATTAAATAAGAGTGCTGATAAGGCAGATGCTTGTGGGAGGCCTTGTTCCTTGTTGTAGGGTTGGGATAAATTGGCACCTATACATACTTGTTGGGTTCTGTGGGTTAGGTACGATGTGAACCATTGGAGCACTGTACCTTCAATACCAATCTGTTGTAGTCTAGTAAGCATGATTTGGTGGTTAATGTTGTCGAATGCAGCAGATATATCAAGGAAGAGAAGTAGGAATGCTTGTTTTAAGTTGTCAATGCCACGTGCTATGCGGTCAAGGAGGACTGTAAGTAGGGTCTCCACTCCATGGTAGGGTCGGAAGCCATATTGTTGCTCGTCGAGGGGGGCAAAGGTATGTATGTGGTCTTGGAGTTGGACCTGTACTACTTTTTCCATGAGTTTCGCCAGAAAGGGGATGCTAGATATTGGTCCATAGGATATAGCGGTGAATTTGTCTAATGCGTTATTTTTTAGTATGGGCCGTATTTGAGCATGTTTGAGGGGGTATGTATCCTTGTTGTAATGAGAGGTTTATCATTGGGAGGATAAATTGGTAGATTTCTGATTTTGTTGATTTTATCCATTGGATTGGACAAGAGTCGAGATAGGATGTAGTGGTGTTAATATTGGAGATGAAGTTGATGAGAGCTTCTTTTGATGGCAGAGAGAAGTTGGACCACAAAGAGTCAGAGCTTGAGTTTGGGTTAGGGTTATTCAATGGTTCTAGTGGGCAGGTTTGCTTTCTTAATTTATCTTTGTAATAGGTTGCAAGTGTCTGTGGATTAATGCTAGGTTCAATTGAGTCTTTGTGATCATCACATGATGTGATTTGAGGTAAAAGCCAAGGCAGAGTCCAATCACAGCAAATTCAAAGTCCTAGATTTTAAAAACGTGGACTTTAGTAAAATGGGAAAGTACCTGAAAGAAGGAGTTGGCATGGTAGGAGGAGATAAAGGAAGTGGAACTGCAGTGGGCTAAACTGAAAGAGGCAATAAAAGGGGCAACAGATATCTATGTAAGGGAAATGAATAAAAACAATAGGAAAAGGAAACCTATTTGGTTCTCCAAAAAAGTGGCTGCACAAATAAAGACAAAAAAACACAGTTTTCACAAAATTCAGAAAATCACAAAAAAGACCACAGAAAAGAATACAGGATAAAGTAAAAGAGACAAAGAGAGAAATAAGGATAGCAAAAGTAAAGGCAGAAGAGAAGATGGCTAAAGACGTGAAGCAGGAAGACAAAACTTTTTTCAGGTATATTCGGGAGAAAAGGAAGATCAGAGGTGGAATTGCAAGACTTAAAAGTGTCGAGGACAGGGGAGGAGTCAAGATGGCATCAGACTGAGTTGCTGAAGCGTTTGGATTTCTTACAATGGGGAAAAAGCAGAAGATTAAGGCGAGTTTACAGCCCCCACAGCCTGCCTACACCTCCACTCCTTTGCCTGTTGTGCCTCTTGGGCTATTGGACACATTTTCCATCCTCTTGAACAGCCAGTGGTAGCAGGAGAAGGAAGCACGGCGGCAGATCTGTTGGAGTCGGAGGACTCTTCAGCTGTTTCAGGCATGTTATCAACTTTTCCTAGTTCCCAGCCTGCCTCCAAGCTCGTGTGCATCCAGTGTTCCTCTGGGAGTGTTTTGCAGCATAGCTCCTCCTGGTCTGGGGGTGAGTTTTAGCTGCTGAGGGGGCCAGACGCCAGAGTTTGAGGCACTGAGGGTGGATCGCTAGTGCCTCCCACACCCGGTAGTTTCTTGGTGGTGCCAGGAGGTTGAGTGGTCGCAGAGTTGGCTGGTCAAGTGGAGGCCGGTGAAGCATTGGGCGAAATGGAGAAAGAGAGTGCTCCTACGATAGATTGGACTGGTTTGAGTTGCAGCATCCTGCAATGATTATTCTTGAGACTATCTAGTCTACAATTGTTTCACTGGGCAAAGCAATATTACTGCAAGTGTCATCTTTGGCGGGGAGAGTTACTGATAACCTCTTCTAATGCCTTGAAGTTAAGTCACAGGTCGCTTCAATTAATTCTTCTCATATGGATCTTCAAGCTAAAGTAGAGGTGTTGGAAAATCATGTACAAGTTGCTACAAAGAGTATGGCTATGGTATATACTAAATTGGAACACCATGAGAATGTATCAAGTGCTGCTAACTTGAGATTAATTAATTTTTTGAGTAGTCCAGTGGTGTCTGCGAAAGACAAGTTTAAGACATATAGAAACATAGAAATCTTAGTGAAGTGTTGGCGGTACTTCTGGAGTCTCATCCTCCCCTTGTGAAGATATTTTACCTCCCAACGGGGAAGAAGGGGCCTTCATCTGAGGACACTGGGACCCAGCAAGTAGATATTTTGAATGTTACTGATCTGTTGGAATCTTCACATGAAGTAGTAGTAACACCTTCTACTTTATTAATGACTTTTGCTTTGCTTTCAGCTAAAGTGTGTTTGTTGAAGTTTTTTTATAGGAAATTGAAGGTATTCTTTCATGGTTTACTAATTAGGATATATCCAGATCTCTCTACAGAAATGCAAAAACGTAGGCGGGAGATTCTTCTCCTTCAACCGGGGGTCCAGCAGCTGGGAGGTTTCTTTTTTCTTAAACACCCGTGTAAGTGTTTGATTAGATATCGATCTATTTCTTATATTTTTTATGAGCCCTACCAGCTGCTGGCCTTTTGGAACGCTCAGCACTTAGAAGCCTCAATCGATCCTCCTGTGGGTGTGAAGAATTTATAAAATACTGGCAGTAAACTCAGTTTTGTATTTCTTGCACTTATTGTATATTTAAATTCTCCTCCCCCCTTGTTTTGTGAGCTAGGGTGAGCATTGTATTTCTTATATATCCAATTTGGGATTTTCTTACTTTTGTTTTGTTTTGCTCTATTGCTGTACAGCTGTATTCTTGGATTATTGTAGAAAATTGCATAAAAAAATAAATAAATAAATAAAAGTGTCGAGGACAGATTTGTGGAAAGTGGCATTGAAAAGGCAAAAATGCTAAACAAATACTTCTGTTCTGTATTCACTAACAAAAAAGCCTGGAGTAGAATAACGGATGAACGACAAATATATAAATGAGAATGGAGTAGAGAAAATGATGTTTTTGAACAGCTTGCAAAACTGAAAGTGGACAAGGCCATGGCACTAGATGGAATACATCCCAGGATACTGAAAGAGCTCAGAGAAGTTCTGGCAGGGCCTTTAAAGGATGTTGTTAATAGATTCTTGGAGATGGGAGAGGTTACGCAGGATTGGAGAAGGGCTAATGTGGTACCTTTTCATAAAAGTAGTAATGGGGAAGAGGTAACAAACTATAGGTCAGTAAGCCTTATCTCGGTGGCAGGAAAAGTAATGGAGGCGTTTCTGAAAGAAAGAGTAGTGGACTTTCTAGAAACCAATAGAGTGCACAGTCTGAGGCAACATGGTTTTACCGAAGGACAATCATGCCAATCAAACTGGATAGAGTTCTTTGACCAGCTAACCAGAGAGCTACATTAAGGGCATGCATTGGATGTGACCTACAGAGATTTCAGCAAAGCCTTTGATACTATTCCTCATAGGAGTCTTATCAATAAATGGCTAAAAGTTTTATCAACTCCAATTGTGGAACATTGTTTGCTGCAGCACCATCTTTTCTCTGATTTTCAATGGAGTGTTATAGATTATGTTCCTCAGAATCCCCATGGGGGGTGATCGCATTTCTTATTTGCAAAAACTTGAACAACGTTGGATTTTTGCTCTGAATACGGTTCAACCTTTTGGCTTAAACAAGGAGATCGATTGGTCCAGTATCCTTTGACAAGTGACCAATGACAAGAGGGCTATCCTGATGATGGTGAGGATTCCCTTTCCTTCATTAGTGAAGGTTTACTTGACATCTTTGATCCCGCCTCCAACCATCACATCTATTGGCCACGATTGTTTCTTTTGGTGTTACCTATGGAAGGAGGGTATCCCCGTTTCAATGGGGCTTCCCCTCGACCCATTGGTGGTTCTTTCAATGAGCAATGAGTTGATTCAGCCTATCAGAATCATAGTTACCCTTCAGAAAAGCAACATGATTAATGGCAGCACATATCGAAAATGGAGCATTTGGAATACGTTATAGCACTTGACACAGGCGTTCTCCGAAACCTGCACGTCGTGCTTCTTGGACTCTGGCTCCTTTTTTGAGATAAGTAACACATTAAATTAAATTTAGATGAATGGAACCTGTTTGATTAAAATGGATGTTGCAGTCAGGTGGGGGTGATTCAAGTTCTTCCTTCCCATGGCAACAACCGACAAAAAATTAGTTTTCTGAAGGACGCGGTGGGTGACTTTTGGTAATTATTTACATGTTAGTCACCTCATTGGGTTTTTTTTCTTTGAGTTATCAATAAACTGAGCAGCCTGGGGATGGGTCCCAAGGTGGTAAACTGGAACAGAAATTGATTGAGTGACAGATGACAGAAGGTGGTGGTAAAAAGAGTACACTTAGAAGAAAGGAAAGTGGAATGCCCCAGGGTTGTGAGTGATAATGCTGAAGAATTGAAAGGAAAAGTCTGCATTTTTGCGGATGACATGAAAATCTGCAATGGATGAACTCTTCTGAGAGAGTGCACAACATAAGGAAAGATCTACAAAAACTAGAAGAAAGGTCTAAAGCTTAACAGTTAAGTTTAATGCGAAGCAGTGCAGAGTCATGCACTTTGGATGCAGAAATCCAAAGGAATTGTATGTGATAGGGGGAAAGAGATTTGGTGTGCATGAACCAGGAGAAAGATCTCGTAGTAATATTGTCTGAGGATCTCAAGATGGCGAAACAATGTGATAAGGTGGTCTAGAGGGAGGAGTGGTCTAGTGGTTAGGACAAAGTACTTCAGGCCGGAGGGCCAGGGGTTCAAGTCCCACCTGGGGACAGCAATCTCAGGCCGGAGGGACTGGGATTTCTAGTCCTATAGGCACTCCTTGTGGTCTTGGGCAAGCCACTTAACCCTCCATTGCTCATGTTCACTGTAAGTATTAGCGTATGTGTCTCATATCTCCTCGTGTTAAATGTATCCCCCAATTGACCGCTTTGACCCGGTGAAAAGCGGGATATAAATACAGATAAATAAATAAATAAAAATAAATAAGGTGGTAGCCAAAGACAGAAGGATGCTGTGTTGCATTCAGAGAGGAATAAGTGGTTGGTGAGGCCTCATTTGAAGTATTGTGTTCACTTTTGGCGACCATATCTCACAAAGGATATAGAAAGATGTGAAATGGTTCAAAGGAAGACGACCAAAATGATTTGGAGCCTGCGTTACAAGACATATGAGAAGAGACTTGAAGACTTAAATATGTATACTCTAAAAGAGAGAAGAAGAGTGACAATGGAGATATGATACAGACCTGTGATGGGGTCTATAGAATGTTACCCGTCCCTCTCCAAAGGGATTATCAACAGTCCTGTTTAAGAGAGTATGCAGCCCAGCGTTCAGGGCTGGGAGGGAGTGGCTCACAAGGAGAGGTTAAGAATGCAACAGGCTGCATGAGGGAGAGAGGCTCATGAAGCCAGAAGTCTTTCCAAGGCAAACCATGCAAAGGAGGTAGGAACTTTAACTGGGGCTGGAGGAAGGGCTGGAAAAGCCAGCTTTGTGAAGTTTAACATGCTGGCCCTGCACTTGGGCATAATAAAGCAGCTTTTGTTTCCTCTGAACTACTATCTGTTCTGTGTTTTAATTTTGTGGAGGTTTAACAAGCTGAGATAGAATTTGTGTTCTCTGAAATGCTGTCTGTTCAGTGTTTTAAAGAAAACCCATTTCCACTGAATGCCACACTGCCACATATGGTGATTTCCTCTAACTACGTGAGTGAGGGCAAATCCACGTCCCTCCGGGGCTAGGCCTCTACAACAGGTCATGATTTTTTTTGTTTGTTTGTATTGGCTGAGAGTTAACCTTGCCCTAGTTAGGGAGCCTGACAGGCGGGCTTTGTTTTGGCCACTAGAAGTCGCTAAAAGTTTGTTGGAGCTGGAATACTACAGGGTTAACTCAGTTGCAGAAGAGGAAGCTGTGGTGGTGTTGCAAGAGAACAGTGACAAGCCAGGATGGCGCGGCTCCTCCAGATCTGATAGAAGGTCAGCAGCAACAGTATCAGCAGCAAAAGCAACAATGTCAGCAGCAGTTTCAATACACTCTGTCGGAAGGGCAGCAAAAACAGCAGCAGCAGATACAGGGGGAGCTACAGAAGAGTTCCCTAGCTCAGTTGACCCAGGCCCTGCAGAGAATGCAACTCCATCCTCCAACGCGTTTCTTAAAATGATAGCAGAAAATGAACCAGACCATTTCTGGGTTAATTTTGAATGAAACATCCACATGGCTTGGTGGCCGCAGGTGACCTGGACTACCTATGTGGGGAAACTGCTGATGGGCAGCAGTCAGGCTGCGTTCCAAGGTGCAAACCCAGATGAGCGAGCTACATATACAGCAGTCAAGGCCGCCTTGCTGAAATGGGCCTACCACAAGAGATTCAGAAAAGGGGGGTTCCAGATAAAAGACAGCCCTTGGAGATGCCTCTGTTGGTTGAAGGATCTCGCATGGAAATGGCTGCAACTGGAGGAAACGTCCGGGCCCAAGATAGACAAGATTGTGCTATTGTAGCAGTTTTTGAAGGACTTGACCACCCCAATGGAGCAATGAGTAAGTCAGCAATCCAAGCTTACATTGGAGTGTGCATTGGAAATAGCCAAGGGGTTTCATGAAACCCAGCCAGTGACTGAAGCAGACAGGGAGAAGCGGATGAAGTCACTCGTTAGCACAAGAGGATGGAAAGGGAAGACGGAATGGATGTTGGCTCCCAAATTCCGACTCTCAGTCACTTCCTAGGTGAGGGCATGGCCCCAGCCATGACCCCTTCATCTGTATTAGGTGTGGAATCCAGGGACACTTTGCTCGGGAATGTCCCCTGAGTACAGAAGAACCCATGGATGTCAGCCTAACCATCCCTCACACCTGCACTTTTGTTGACACTCCCCACCCAGGGGCACAGAACTTTATGATTCCAATGGAGCTTGAAGGAACCTGCCTCCAGGCCTTGATAGACACTGGAAGAGTGCAGAGCCTAATTTGCTGGAAAACCATAAATCGATTTCAAATTAACTATGCAAAGACGGTAACACTGGCCTGTGTACATGGAGACCAGTGGCAGTATCCAACAGAACAGGTTTCACTTAAGATTCCAGCAGGGCAAGTCACATTCGAGGTCATGGTGCTGCTCTGGCTTCCATATCCAGTGATGATCGGTGGAGACTACCCAAACTTTGGAGCAATATGGTCCTGGCTAACTGAGGGTTCCACTAAATCAGACCAGGAAGATTTCACAGAGATTTTCCACCTGGAAGACCCAGATCTATATATCGAGAATCCTAAGCCTGCTAAGTCCCGGAGTTTGCATTGCCAGGAAAAGCTATGATACCAACAGAATCTGGGGGCAGGTATGGAGGAGGGATTCGAGGAGGGAAAACCTAGGGAAGAAACTCCTGAGGATAGCTCCGGGCTCAGCAGTAGTGAACCAAATACAATTGTCCCCTTCCTAGAGTGGGGGATGGGAGAAGATCCAGGGAGCTTCAGAGGGCATAGCAAGAAGATGTGTACCTTAAACATGCCAAGGAGTGGGTTCTGGAGGTGGATGGGGTTCCAGTAGGTAACAAAGAGTCCCCTTTAAAAACAGAAATATGACAGCAGAAAAAGACCACATGGCCTATCTAGTCTGCTCTTCCATATCAAATACTAAAGTCCCATGCTTTTTTGAATGCAGATACTGTCCTCGTCTCTACCACCTCCACTGGGAGACTATTTCATGCATCTGCCACTCTTTCCATAAAGAAATAGTTCCATATATTACTCCTGAGTCTATCCCCTTTCACCCTCATCCTATGACCCCTTGTAAAACCTTTCCCTATTTGGTGCTAAAGGGAGATTTGTTTACAGAGTGGCTGAGGGTACCTAGAGGGGGAAGAGGTAGAACAACTGATAGTTCCCTGGCCCTATTGTCAGCAGGTATTATCTTTGGCCCACAGTCATTTATTAAGGGGACACCTGGGGGTGGAAAAAACACTGGAACATGTTTTAGCCCAATTTTTCTGGCCTGGGGGTTATATTGGCAGTCTGGTCCCACCTACCAACTTCATAATCTGACCTACGCCCCAGTGCCTATGCCCATCATTGAAACTCCATTTAAAAGAGTAACCAAGGACCTGGTAGGACCCTTAGGGCCAACTACCTGAGGCAACAAGTATATTTCAGTCATACTAGACTACCCTATCCGATACCCGGAGACCATTGCTCTAAGATATATGAAGACTACTATGATCACGAATGCCCTCTGAGAAGTATTCTCACAGATCAAGGAACACACTTTGAATCTAAGGTGATGAAGCAAGTGTATGCCTTGGTGAAGGTCAAGATGCTGTGAACATCAGTATACCATCCACAGATGGATGGCCTTGTCAAGCGATTCAATAAACTCTGAAACAGATAGATGTTTACAAAGCTCATGCAGGAGGATGGGAAGAATTGGGAAATTCTCCTATTGTATTTGATGATTACTATCCATGAGGTACCTCAGAGCTCCAATGGGTTTTCGCCTTTTGAGATGCTCTTCGGAAGATGGCCAAGAGGCATATTAGATGTGGTAAGGGAAACCTGGAAAGAAGAACCCTGTGCCAGGTGTAATTTAGTGGAGTACATTATACAAATGCAAGACTGACTGAGGAAAGCTGGAAAAGTGGCCAGACTCAGTTTGGAAAAAGCCCAAGCCGAGAAGGCCAGGGGCTACAATCAGGCAGCTGGCCACCAGACCTTCCAACCAGGAGACAGAGTTTTCATCTTGCTGTCTTCATCCGAGAGCAAGTTACTCTGTAAATGGCAAGGGTCCTATGAAGTGGAAGAGAAAATAGGGCCTGTTAAATACAAGATTGCCCAGACACATAAATGAAAGCCAAAATTTACCATATTAACCTACTGAAAAAGTGGACTCCAGTTACAGTTGGGTGGTACGGGGAGATGATTTTGGGCTGAAAATTTCAGCTCCATTGGATCCAACTCAAATCCTGATTGGAGGCCAGCTCTCTACTGCTCAGAGAAGAGATTATAGAAGGTTTGATCCACCAAAACCTAAAGGTGTTCTCCACCTGCCCGGGACGAGCCCACCTCGTTTATCATGATATCATTAATGACTCTGGTATGGCTATCCAACAATGACCCTATCGCACTTCAGAGGCCCAACAACAGGCTATCGCCAAGAAGCTGGAAGAAATGCTTAACCTGGGAGTTATAGAAGAGTATGAGTGATTGATCATCACCCATCATCTTGGTACCTAAACTCGACAGAAGCATCAGATTCTGCATGGACTTCCAGAGGGTCAATGCAGCTTCTAAACTAGAAGCGCATCCGACGCCCAGAGAAGATGAGCTAATTGTGCGACTAGGTGGAGCATGCTTTATATCAATCTTGAATTTGACCAAGGGATACTGACAGTTGCCCTTGACTCTGACTTCCAGGGAGAAGATTGCTTTTTGACACTGCTAGGTGCATTCCAGTTTACAGTGCTCCCTTTGGCTTACACGGGGCTCCTGCCACATTTCAACACTTAGTCAAACGCCAACTGAACCTGCACTAGGAAAATGCGGCTGCATAACTTGACGACATAGTCAGCTACAGCAGAGACCGGACCACCCATCTAATCCAAGTACAAGCTGTGTTGAGCAGGCTGTATAAGGCCGAGTTGATGGCCAATCACAATAAGTGTTTTCTGGGAAATTGGAACGTTCAATACCTGGGATAATTAATCAGGAATGAATATAAGAGCATAAGAAATGCCAATACTGGGGCAGACCAAAATCCATCAAGCCCAGTATCCTGTTTCCAAAAGTGGCCAATCCAGGTCACAAGTATTTGGCAGGTTCCTAAAATGGCACATAGGTTCCATAATGTTTCTCCTGGCGTAAGCAGTGGATTTCCGAGGTCTTTTTTAATAATGGTTTATGGACCCTTCCTTCAGGACCTTGTCCAAACCTTTTTTAAATCCAGCTTTTACTAAATCCTCCGGTAACGAATTCCAGAGTTTGATTATGTGTTGAGTGAAAAAATATTTTCTCTTATTACTCTTAAATGAATTACATTGCGGCTTCATTGCATGTCCTCTAGTCTTTATACTTTTTGGAGTAAAAAACCTATCTATGTTTATTGTTTACCCATTCTACTCCATTCATTAATTTATAGAACTCTATTATATCTCTCGTCAGCCTTCTATTTTCCAAACTGAAGAGACCTAATTTTTTAAGCCTTTCCTTATAGGGGTATCCTTCCATCCCCTTTACCATTTTGGTGGCTCTTCTCTGTACCTTTTCTAATTCTACTATATCCTTTTTAAGATATGGTGACCAGAATTGCATACAATATTCAAGGTGTGGTCGCATGATAGAACGATGCAGAGGAATTGTAATATCCTTTATTTTATTCTCTATTCCTTTCCTTATGATTCCTAGCATTCTATTTGCTTTCATGGCCATGGCTGCACACTGGGCAGAGGGTTTCAATGTATTATCCACAAAGACGCCTACATCTTTTTTCCTGGGTGGTGGTTCCTAATGTGGAACCGTGCAACGTGTAACCATAATTTGGATTGTTCTTTCCTAGGTGCATAACTTTGTACTTGTTCACATTAAATTTCCTCTGCCATTTGGACATCCAGTCGTCCAGCTTATAAAGGTCGTCTTGCAATTTTTCACAATCCTCTTGTGTTTTAATAACTGAATAATTTTGTGTCATCTGCAAATTTGATCACATCACTTGTTATTCACATTTCCAGGTCATTTATAAATATATTAAAAAGCAGTGGGCCCAGCATAGATCCCTTTGAGAAAATTGGCCATTTAGCCCTACCCTCTGCTTTCTATCTTTTAACCAGTTCCTCACCCACAATAGTATGCTACCTCCTATCACATGACTGTTTAATTTCAGCAAGAGTCTCTCATAAGAGACCTTGTAAAAGGCTTTCTGAAAATCCAGATATATTTTATTGACTGGCTCTCCTTTGTTTACCTGTTTATTCACATCTTTAAAAAAATATAACAAATTAGTAAGATAAGACTTTCCCTTGCTAAATCCATGTTGGCTTTCTCCCACATGTTCAGTAATTGTTATATTTATAATGGTTTCTTCCATTTTGCCCAATACTGACATCAGGCTCACCAGTCTACAGTATTCCGGATCACCCCTGGAACACTTTTTAAAAATTGGCATTACATTGGCCATTCATCAATCTTCAGGTACATAAAAATGATTTTAATGATAGTCCACAGATTACTAATAGCATGTCTTCAATCTCATATTCCAGTTCTTTCAACACCTTCGGATGTATACAGGTCCAGGTGATTTGCTATTCTTCAGTTTATCAAATAGTTGTAATACATCTTCCTGGTTTATCGATAGTTCTTTCAGTTCTTCTGATATATCACCTTTTAATACCATTTCAGACATGGGTATCCTCCCTGCATTTTCTTCAGTAAAAACCGAAGCAAACAATTCATTCAGTCTCTCCACTGTGGTCTTGTCCTCCCTTAGCACCCCTTCTACCCCTCTATTATCTAATGGTCCAACTGACTCTTTCACAGGTTTTGCTACAAATGTATTGAAAAAGTATATATTATGGGGTCTATTCTGTCCCGCAAATAGCGGGGATGGACGTTCCATTGGGACGTCCATCCCCACTATATGCCCCTCTGCCAGTCCTGTCTAAAGACTCCCCATATTTATTTATTTATTTTTCTTATATACCGCACTATTCAGCATCAGCACGGTTTACATGTAACGATAACTGTTCAGTGAAGACAATCTACACTGAACTTACAGTATAACAGAAATGAAACATTTTTAACTTATGAACAAGGAGTTTGTATGGGGAGGCTTAGATGAGGGCAGGAGTGAGTGTTGTAGAGGCAGAGTTAGGGCGGGCAGTGGGCGGTCCGTGGCCCCTGACGTACAGGGCCAATTCTGAGGTCGGTCCTGTATATCTGGTGTTGGCAGACTGGACAGGGACTTATTCCACCTCGGAGATGGAATAAGCCCCCCTAGACGTCAGGGGATGGGAGGCCCGGCCAGCATCAAACAGGTGAGGAGGTGCAGGAGATTCCCCGCAGCCCGACTCTGGCCATGGGAGGCCAGATCGAGGGTTGGCCTGTGGGGAATGGATAGAGTGTTTGGTGGCCAGGGATTGCGGCTTCTGAATGGAGCCACAGTGCCATGGCAACCGGGCATATGGCACCGCAGCTCCATTCAGGAGCCTGACTGAGTTAGCCGGGCTTGGCTCAGTCCATACAAGCCGATCGGAATAGGGACCAGCCTGCACATACAGACCCTAGACCTGATTCTGGTCCCGCGGGGCATGTCTAGCCCCTACATGATCAGAATCAGGTCTGCCTCTGTGCATCCCATTCTGACCGGATGCACAGAGGCATGGACGCCCACTATGGAATGTGCCTCCATGTATTTCAACTTCCACAGCAAGCTTTTTTTTCAAATTCTCTCTTTGCCTGCCTTATCAATGCCTTGCATTTAACTTGCTTATGTTGTTTCCCATTTTCATCATTGGGGTCCTTTTTCCATTTCCTCAAAGATGTTTATTTGCCTACAACAGCCTCTCTGACTTCACTTTTAAATGATGCTGGCAGTTTTTTGGCCTTCCTTCCACTTTTCTTAAAGTGTGAAATACATCTGGTCTGCACTTCCAAGATAGTATTTTTAAACAATGCCCATGCTTGATGCAAATTTTTAACTTTTGCAGCTGCTCCTTGTAGTTTTTCTTAACTATTTTCCTCATTTTATCATAGTCTTCCTTTTGAAAGTGAAAAGGCAGTACTGTGGATTTCCTTGCCGTCCTTCTTCCATTTATTAAATAGAATGTGATCATGCTATGATCACTATTGCCAAATGGCCCCAACACCCTTAGCTCTTGCACCAGATCCTGTGTTCCACTAAAGACTAGGTCCTAAATAGCTTTCTCTCTCGTTCATAAACTAGCTGCGCCAAGAAGCAGTCATTTATTTCATCTAGAAACTTTATTTCTCTAGCACATCCTAATGTGACATTAACCTAGTCGATACCGGGATATCTGCAATCACCTATTATTACTGTATTGTAACTTTTATTTGCTTCCCTGATTTCTTTTAGCATTTCATCATCTATCTGTTCATTCTGGCCAGGCGGACGGTTGTACAACCTCACTGTCATCGCCTTCCCTTTTTTACATGGGATTTCTATCAATAGAGATTTATGATGTATTTTGTTTCCTGCAAAACTTTAATCCTGTATGACTCAATGCCCTTTCTAACATAGAGCGCAACCCCTCCACCAATTTGATCTACTCTATCATTGAAATATAGTTTGTAACCAGGTCTCACAGTGTCTCATTGGTTGTCCTCCTTACACCAGATCTTTGAGATGCCAATTATATCTAATCTTTAATTTAGTGTTATATATTCTAACTCTCCCATCTTATTTTTTAGACTTCTAGTATTTGCATAAAGGCATTTTAGAGAATGTATTTTATTCATGCTAATCTGATATCAGTTGATAAGGGTAATTTGGAATCTTTCAGCTCTGTCTGCTTTGTAAAGAGCAGACAGAGCTCTTAAGTATAGAGCTGGTTACTTTTATCGTTATTGGAACCTCTCTGTAGGGATGCTCCAACTTCCCTCTTTTGCTAGTATCCTTCCAGGATATATCCTTCTGAACCATGCACTCTTGGGCAACTGTCAGCTTTCCCTTATTATCTAGTTTAAAAGCTGCTCCGTCTTTTTTAGGTTACTGCCAGCAGCCTGGTTCCATCCCAGTTAAGGTGGAGCCTATCCTTTCAGAAAAGCCCTTCCCTTCCCCAGAATGTGGCCCAGTTCCTAACAAATCCAAAACCCTCTTCCTTGCACCATCCTCTCATCCTCTCACTGAGACTCCAGTGCTCTGTCTGCTTGTTGGGTCCTGCACGTGGAACGGGAAGCATTTCAGAGAATGCTACCCTGGAAGTTGTGGATTTCAACTTACTATCTAAAAGCTTAAATTTGGTATCCAGAACCTCCCTCCAGTGCTTTCCCTATGTCATTGATACCAATATGTACAAATACATCAGGCTCCTCCCAAGCACTGTCTAAAACTTTGTCTACATGGCGCATTAGGTCCACTACCTTCACACCAGGTAGGCATGTTACCAGGCGATCCTCATGTCCAACAGCCACCCAGCTATCAACATGCCTAATGATGGAATTGCCAGCTATAACGGCTGTCCTAACCCTTCTCTCATGAGCACATGTCCCTGGACAAACCTCCTCAGTGCGAGAGGGTTTTATATCACAAGTCCTAGCTACAGGATCACTTCCCGCCACACCAGGATGATGCTCTCCTTTCACATGACCTCTCCCCTCCATGGCAATAGAGAGGCTGCAAGTCTGGAAGTGGGATTCCCTCCACTTATTCCCCCTCTCCTCCTCCCTGCGGTGTTCCTCAGGGATTGGTATTGGCTCCCCTGCTTTTTGACATATTTCTGATCCCTCTGCTTCTTATTATCCAGCAACATGGCATATCTTCATACTTTTATGCAGATGATATTCTTCTTATCCATCATACAAACACCGTAACTCCCGATTTG
The DNA here is from genome assembly GCA_033557465.1 of Ichthyophis bannanicus. NCBI lineage: Eukaryota > Metazoa > Chordata > Amphibia > Gymnophiona > Ichthyophiidae > Ichthyophis > Ichthyophis bannanicus. The sequence goes on along the minus strand of CM066040.1, from coordinate 277,688,161 downwards.
TCTTCTATAAATGACTGTCTAGCATTTCGCAATGGCTTACACTTAACTTCCTCCATCTAAACCCTGCTAAATCAACTGCACTTTGGGTAACCTTTAGTAGGTCCCCTCCTTCTTTGGCTCCTTCTTTCCCAGCCTGTCCTATTCCTGTGGTAGATACTATGCGCCTCCTTGATGTTATATTAGACTCATCACTTTCGTTCAGAGCTCACATCTCCTTTGTTGTTCGATGTTTTCTTTATTCACTCTGTCCAATTTGTGCCGTTCGTCCCTTTCTTTCCCCTGTGTCTCTGACCAATCTGCTTCTCTTGCTTGTAATATTTAAATTGGACTATTGTAATGCCATTCATCCTGATCTTCCACAATCTCAGCTCCATTGTTTACAACTTGTGCAAAATACAGCAGTACGCATCCTATCACATGCATCCCGGTTTGATTATGTCACTCCTCTTCTGATCCATCACCACTGGCTCCCCATTGCATCCCGATTACAATATAAACATTTAATTACAGTTTTTCATGCACCACATTCAGGTACTCCCCAATACTTGTCTGACCTGTTGCTTCCTCACTCTACTTATCGCTCTCTTTGTGATATCCATGCAAACAGACTCCATCTTCCCTCTGCAAATCAGGCTTACCTCATGTCCACCCGCTCAACTGCTTTTTATTTTCTGGCTCCTGCAACATGGAATATGTTCCCTCAAGCTCTCAGATTAGAATCATCATTTGTAATATTTAAGACCATGTTACAGACTCATTTATTTAACAAGCCTATAATATCCCAAAATCCTGATTCACCGCCTCTAGACCTTTTTTATTGCCTCAGTTTTTACTATCTCTGTCTACTACTTATCTCTCTTTGTGTGAATGAATGCGTATCTGTCCTGTCCAATCATTGTAGTTCCGTTCTGAATTTCTATCTTTTAAAAAATTTTGTTTTATATTGTAAACCATTTTGCTGTGTTTTTATCGAAGGGCGGTAAATCAAATTGAATAAACCATAAACCATCTACATAGCTCTCTGTCTTCCTTACGTTTTCCAAGTCTGCTATTCTAGTCTTCAGAAATCGGACTCGTTCAGTGAGAGCAAAGAGTTCCTTGCCCTTAGTGCACAAGTAAGACCCCTCATCAACTGGGAGAAAAAGACTAAATAGACCCTATCTCGCTGCTAGACTGCTGTCTGCATCTTAGTTTTAAGGTCTTTTTAAGATATTTAAGTTGATGAGGATAACCAGCTACATCTGAAAGTGAATTTGACTTCCTCTGTCCTTGTAAGGGCTGTAAGAGCCTATAAATCTAAGATTATGCCTGGGATGGGTGGGGGTCAAGGTGGGTGGGAGGGAAAAAACACTTAATAGAAGATAACTTGCTAACACAGAGCCCTGACTGAGTCTTAGAGTTTGTTTTAAGTAGAAAGCTAACTTGCTAACACAGAGCCCTCAGGAGTGGAGGAGTGGCCTAGTGGTTGGGGCAAGGTACTTCGGGCCGGAAGGTCGGGGGTTCAAATCCCACTGGAGGACAGCAACCTTGGGCCGGAAGGACTGGGGTTTCTAGTCCCACAGGTGCTCCTTGTGGTCTTGGGCAAGCCACTTAACCCTCCATAGCCCATGTTCCCTGTAAAATAGTTCTCTGTGTGCTGTGCTTTCCTGTCTAATCAATGTGTTTATACCTCAAAAATTTCCTGTCATGATTTGACAATTTCCAATCTGTAATCAAACCGCTGCTGATCGCTGGAAGTAGCGGTATACAAATGTATACTAAATAAAATAAATAAAAAAATGACATCTATGGAAGGTGCCCAAGTCCCCACCCCGAATCAAAGAAAGAGGTTCATGCTTTCCTTGGATTGATTGGCTATTACTGCTGGTTCATTCCTAATTTTGCAGAAGTGGCAGAGCCGTCAACCATTCTCCTCCAGAAGAGAGCTCCCAAATGGATTCAGGTGTCGCTGGACCCAGACCTGGCCTTCCAGCATCCTAAGAAAGCTGTGTGCTCTGAACTCATCCTGATTAGCTATGACTTCTCTCTCACATTTATTGTGCAAATAGATGCTTCAGAAATGGGCCTAGGAGCCATTCTGGCCCAGGACATCAGGGGTGAAGAACATCCCATAGCATTCATCAGCAGGAAGCTGCTTCCTTGGGAACAGCATTATGTGGTGATTGAGAAGGAAGCCCTGGCTGTTAAGTGGGCACTTGAGACCTTCAAATACTACCTGCTCAGCTGTCCATTTATGCTGGTAACAGACCACTAACTCCTCAAATGGCTGGTTCAACATAAGGAGCACAGTGGCCATATTATGCAGTGGTGTTTGAGTCTCCAACCCTACCAGTTTCTGGTCCACCATAGGGCTGGTCGGAGTCACCTCTCCAAAGGGATTCAACAGTCCCCTTTAAGAGAATCTGCAGCCCAGAGTTCAGGGCTGGGAGAGCATGGCTCACAGGGAGAGATTAAGAATGCAACAGGCTGCAGGAGGGAGATAGGCCTGTAAAGCAAGAAGTCCTTCCAAGGCAAGTCATACAAATGAGCTCTGAGGTAGGAATTTTGACTGGGGCTGGAGGCTTTGTGGAGGTTTAACAAGCTGAGACAGAATAAAAACTGCAAGGAAATAAACTTGAAAGCAATGTCAGGAAATTCTATTTCACTGAAAGGGTGGTGGATGCTTGGAATGTCCTCCTGATGAAGGTGGCGGGAGCAAATACAGTAACGGAATTCAAAATGGCATGGGACAGACACAACAAATCCTTTTATAAAAAGAGAATAAAATCAAAATGGACTTAAATATCTTTTATACTCCAACAAAAAGAGAGGGTGACCTGCACAGAGCGGCAGGACAGCCCTAAACAAGGGCATGGAGGAAAGTGACTTGCACGGAGCAGCGGCTACAACCACTTTAGCCACCTTACTGACTAGATGGATCATACTGGTCTTCATCTGCCGTCATATACTATGTTACTACATTATTATGTTATTATGGCCCTAATTCAAAAACGCGGATTGCGGGGCTGTATGTACCACCGGGACGTGCAGCCCCGCAATCCACGCTAACCTTATTCCGGCATCGGCTCTCCCTATACGTCCTGTGCTTCAGGACGGGGAGGGCCAGGAGGGGACAGGATCGGGGGCGGAAAGAGGGTGGGTCGCCTGGCAGCATGTACAGTTCCAATTATGGTCACGGCCCTGTACGTGCTGCCGGGCCTGCCGTGACATGAAGTTTAAACTACCTCAGAGGTAGTTTAAACTGCACATTTTGCCCAATCAGGCCCAGGGAGCCATCATCAGGGACAGGGCCAGGAGCAGGAGGGTCCCCGTCACCCGATCCAGGCTGTGAAATGTCTGTCATGGGTCAGGTGGTGGGGATCTTGAGGACTGGAGCTGCAGTTCTATAGGGCGCCTGCATGGAGGACGTCCCCACAGGCAGAGGGGCATGCTGGGCTGTCCTTGGGTCTGATTCTGGCTCCCGCAAGAATGTTTTTTTCCAAACGTTCCCAAGGACCAGATTCGGGTTCTAGCAGCCCTGACTTCAGCATGAACATCCGGACAGGTCAGATGTCCCGCTTCTGGAATCAAGCTCCACGTCTCTAGTCTCCATGAATGCCAGCCAAAGTCACTCTTCACTCATAGGCAATCTAGATTCTCTTAACCAGCATCTTTCTAATAAGCATTTAACTGTTGAAAAGAATGCAGTAAATACAGGCTGATTATCTGACAGCTTAAGTTAAAGGTTTAATGTAGAAGGTTTTTTGTCCTAGGAATATGCCAGTAAAGGATAGTAGGCGGCACTGTTGTATAGGTGAGCATACAAGTTACCTTATACAGAAGGAACTATGTATCCCAGAAGACTTACTAGAGGAAACTCTCTAAGGGGGAGTTTCTGATTCCTGTTTCACAGCAGCTGCTCAGTCAGCCAAGCCCAGGTAGAGAAAAAAAGAAAACATCTTTAATTATCATAATCAAAAAGAGAAGCCTGACTTACCTTGCAAGCTCAAAATGGTTCACACAAACCTCTTTCTATTTACATGATCTTAGCTCATTCCTGGGATATTCCTTCTTCCAGGCTGGGCCTCTTCTACACACCCTGGCCTAGGAATTTTAAACTTTTTACTTGGGCTCTACCCATCTCTCCAGCTTTCCCAGTTCTGCTTCCCTTAAGGTGTACCAAGCTCTTATTCTTTAAAAAAGGATTGGGGTATCCCCATAAACTCCTTCACAGGGAATGAGAGGGCCTTGGTTAGTGATGATACTGTAGAGTAATGGGGTTGAACTGTAACCAGACATGAGGAAGGATGGGAACTATGGGCTGATTATCAAAAGCAGGAGGTGGCGGATCTGCGGGGAAGAGAATCTAAAGTGGAGAGTTGTATAGGGGAATCAGGGGAGACAAAGTCCTTTCGATATTGATGAACTTTGTCAAAGAAGTATTGAGAAGCTGCTCATCTGTTGGAGCAATCATCGGAGGAATTGGTGAGGGAGGATGGAGACGATGAGAGACTAAGGAAAAAAGCCTCTTCAGCTGGTTCCTGGCAGTGGATATGAGCTGGCCATGGTAGTTTTTTGGCAGAAAGAATGGCCTGGCGGTAGCTAGAATGTGCTTGTTTAAATGAGTCAGAGGAGGACAGCGAGCAATGATGGTGCAGGATGCACTCTACTCTTCACAGAATATGTAGACCAGGATGGAATCAGGCATGATGACGAGGGTTATGAAGATGAGATTTGGAAGAGAGGGGCCCAAGTGAGATGAATGCAATATTGAAGGTGCATTTAAGATAAGAAAGCTTAATTTTATCTTTTAAAGTTATGCTGCTATATTTTTATAGCTATGAATGCATCCGAGAGAGTTAAGAACACAATCTCCTTTGTTGTCTGGCACTTTTTCATTGCTGGGTCAAAAACAAGATCCTGGGAATAGATGTTCTGCTATGTTCACCATTATAAACCAAAGGGAATCATTGTAGTTGTAGACTTGACTAATTCCAAAATAACATCTATATTAATCCTCCTAACATAGAACGGATTTCATTTTTTTCACAAATGAAAAAAATATAACTTACTCAACAATGGCTGAGAGAACAACTTCTAGCACCAAAATCAAAGGAACAGGTATAACAAATTACATTCAGGATAAAATGATGGATTATTTTCATTCATCCCAGAATTTAAATCATTCATTCACCTCTGGTAATGGTTGAGAGATAATCCCTAGAACCACTTAAAACACAGAACTTTGTTACTGCTTGCTCTTATCTGGGTAATCAAGTAATAAAGCCCAAATGGCTATTAAAGCAGAGCTCCCCGGCTAACTCTAAGATACTTTGAATGCAATTTGTTCAGTAAACTGCAGTACATTTAATCTCTATATTAAGTAAATTATAAGGAAGAGTGCACTTTGCAAGATTAAAAAGTGCTCTGTTAACTTATCTATTATTCCTGTAGGAAAGTTTCCAAAGTGCATATAATACAATTAAATAACTTTTTTATGAACAGTATCGAATCCATAAAGATTTATTACTAGACATTTAGGGATCTTTCTACTAACGGTTTTCTTCCATTTTGTGTCTACAGGAAAAATACTTAGCACATAGTACCTAAATATGTTTTCTTTATTTTTATATCTTTTTCTTGAGCTTTTTTTGTTTTAAATAATCCAAAACAGAAGGAATAGTTTTCAAAGCGTAAGACTGAGCCTTATTCACTAACTTTTTCCCAAAGACAGGAAATGGGAGAAAAGCATGAGTAAATCAGGCCAAGCTAAATATTTTTAGCTATATCTGTAATAAGGAGAATTCCATCAATAATGTCTGATCCCGAGTGTTAATGCAAGCTATGGGACGAGTAAGATTCCAATTAACTGCTGGGCAATCTAGCCACAACTCAAACTGCTTTTATAAAAATACTAGTAGGAAGAGAGATGTTGAGCATTTCCCAAATCAAAAATATGATCAGCTGGTAAAGAGGTTAAAAAAAGAACTAGTACAAGATTAGAAATCCTAAATAACAATAATCATGATATCTACAGAGTGGAGGAGTGGCCTAGTGGTTGGGGCAAGGTACTTCAGGCCGGAAGGTTGGAGGTTCAAATCCCACTAGAGGACAGCGCCGGAAGGACTGGGGTTTCCAGTCCTACAGGTGCTCCTTGTGGTCTTGGGCAAGCCACTTAACCCTCCATAGCCCATGTTCCCTGTAAAATAGTTATCTCCAAGTTATAATGCCTTGTTCAATGTAATTTCAGTTTGTTCAATGTAAACCACACTGATGCAGAATAGCACGGTATATAAGAGAATGTAAATTAAATAAATATAGATTTATTTTAGTATTACTTTATAATGAGATATTGTAAACAGAAAGAAATGGACAGGTATGGGTGCAAATATTTAATAAAATCTAAGTATCTGATTCACCAAGGTATTTTTCCATGGACATTGAAAGGGAATAAAGCCTTAGAGGCTGATATTTTTCTAGCTATGTCTATATACTTGGTCTGAATCTGTTGGTGCTGAATATCCAATCTAAAATTAGCAGAACCAAGTTGCCGGACAAAAGTTTTTGGGATTGTCTGATTAATTCCAAAAGTTAGCTGGGCAAACTCTTTGAATACAGAGTTCATATTGAATTGGGCTCCAAAAGGCAAAACCTTACCTGTGGTATATATCATACCACAAAGGTAGCAAATTAAAATAGTTTGAAAGAAGTACCTAATTCAAAGATATCTATCTTTCATGCATAAAGAAAATTGACACCGTAAATAAGCCTGAAAATGTTTAGTCTATATGCCATTGTACTAGAATCATGAGGATACAATTTAGATCATTAACATTTTCAGATTTTCATTCCTACACCATTCTATACATTTTTACATCCTTAAAATTAATATTTTTGTAGAAAACTGCATATTTTGTACAGCAAAACTCATAATATCACCTTAATTTTCCATACTAGGCAGGAAGGTTTGTACGCTATGAGGGTCATTTTAAAAGGCTTCATCACAATTTGGACCTCTGAAAATGTGCATGCGAACATCGAAATCACAGAGAAGTCCCCGGAGATATTTTACAAAAGGCTTTTAAAGAGGTCCATGGTGTGGGGATGTCCAAGTAAGTGAGGGGCATGGAAGAGACATCTCCAGGACGAGGTGATGACCTAAGACATCCCCATGCAATTTCAGAAAGGCTAGGGACATCTGCCAAATTTAGACCTGCTCCAGGCACGAATAGACACAGGAAAAGTGTTTGGGCTGGAAAACACTTGGTTCATGTAGAGAAGATGGCACTCCAGCATCCTTTGTACTTTCTAAAAGTGCAACAAAATGTTTTCTGGTAAATAGGAAATTTATGTTGTGTTTGCACCACTTCTGGATATCTCTGAGACATCCCTGAGCTGGAATAGTATTTCAGAGGTGTCTATATAGTTGGCCCGCAGACCTCCATATCAGGCATGGCCACGTTTGTGAAATCCTACCAGAAACTTGGATATGCCTGCCTGTTTTTGTGCCTTTTTGGGAATCTGGATTGGCCACTGTTGGAAACAGGATATTGAGCTTGATGAACCTTTGTCTAACCCTGTATGGCATTTCTTATGTTTTGACTTGGACATCCCAGATTTCAATTGGACATCATTTCTGAAAAGCGCCTTCACACATTACAATCATATATCAGTTTGCAGTTATGCCAAATACTGCTATTTTATACATTGCTAACAGGTTCCATCTTTGTCCATGTCTGAAGATATATTATATTACAATCATAAAGTTACTGGCAAGCAAGATAGACATTGAAGCTACTAGGCCTGGGATTAACAATCTTTTTTGATCAAGTGCCATGTGAAGTGGAATTTCATAAGAGATGTCCAAGTCAAATCAGGGTCATCCAGGGCAAAATGTGCCAAAAAACGCTAGGATGTCTATGTCCCCAACATGGACGTCTGCACCAGTGGCCACATAGATGTCTCCCTTAGGAAAGCGTGGAGCGGGGATATCCATCTCAGGCAAGCTAGCAGAAGGGGATATCCAGCAATGTAGCAAAATGTAAACATGAGCCCTTATTCCCCATCAGTGTTCATTCTCAACTTGTAAAATAAAGGGGGCACCTTCTTCTCTTCACCCTCTAGATGTTTGCTTGACGAAATGAGCACTTTTCTAGTACCTGTTCGTGCCTGGAGCAGGTATGGGCAGGATTTCTGAAATTGAGACAGGATATCCGAGTTCTTGGGAATGCCCCAAACATGCCTACACCATGCTCCTGTTCTGACTTGGACATCCTCACTCTGTGGACGTCCATACAGCGGCTTCTAAGTTAGCTCTGTGGATGTCTCTGTGATTTGGACATCTCTGTGCCCATTTTCAGATGTCCAAAGAATGAATAGGGATTCTAAAATAACCCCCCTATTAGGTAACAATTCCTTAGGAGATGTTGGCATATTGACAAAATCCTGATGCCTTACTCTTCCCAACAGTGGAGTTCTGCCAATTCCAATCTTAGCAGAAACTTCACTTTGCGCAGCCCTATTGTAAAAGTACCTGCCAGCATGCACCATGCATACTGCTAGGCAAGACCTAATTTTATAAGAGACTATTTTATGCATGAAAATGGTTTCTAAAACTAAACTTTTAACACAGATTTCCAATACTGGGAACCTAACTTAAGATCCTAACTTAGGTTCCTAAGTTACGTTTAGGCTCATATAGTCAAAAAATGGTTTAGGGCCTCCTCATCTCTGATTTTAAGCAACTAAGGAGGCCATATTCAAAGTGATTAATGTGGTTAGTAGACCTACAAATCGCATTAAGTGCTGAAATATCCCCCTTTAATATTGCTAAACACCTTGATGCTAATCGTTTAGCATCAGGGTAACATGCATAGTAACATAGTATATGACACCAGATAAAGACCAGTATGGTCCATCTAGTCTGCCCAGTAAGGTGGCTAGAGTGGTTGTAACTGTCGCACCGTGCAAGTAAGCTCCCCTCTATGCCTTTTATTTAGGGTTGTACCCACTGCTCCATGCAGGTCACCCGTCTATATGCCTTAAAAAGCTAGAATGTGGTCTACAAGAGTCACTGAACTCCTTTTTGTGTATTTGTGGAGGGACTGCGGTTTGGTGGGGATTGGCAAGCCCCTTTTTGTTAGGGATGCCAAACTGGCCACAGATCTGCATGGCAGGCATCATCCATCCAGGCCTGGATTTACCTCATTGCATGCAGGGGCATATCAGTTTCATTTCCCAATTCCATTCCTTAAAAAAAGGGAGGAGTGGCCTAGTGGTTGGGGCAAGTTACCTTAGGCCAGAGGGCTGGGAGTTTGATGCCTGCTCAGGGACAGCAACCTCAGGCCATAGGAACTCAGGTGTCCAGTCCTATAGGCACTCCTTGTGGCCTTGGGCAAGGCATTTAACTCTCTATTGCCTCAGCTAAGCATAGATTGTGAGCTCTGATTGCAAACCGCCTAGAATGTATTATCACAGACAGGCGGTATATAAATGCCTCAAATAAATAAATAAGATTACAAATCTGTGCTTGCAAATTTGTGTTCTGAAGGCATTCCAGGGACAGCGCTAAGGATAATTGGGCAGCAGCAATATTTAGCTGCTTCCTGGTTAACTTAAAGTGATTAAAGTTAAGCAGAATAAAGGCTGTCCTAACTTTAGCCACTGGGCACAGGCTAAATATTGCTGCTGCTGCTGCCTAGTTAGCTGCAGCACTATCTGGCCAACCCAGATATTCAATGCTGGTGGCTGGATATGACTGCTGCACTGAATATCCAGGACTTAATTAAAGCAGTGACAGCCAGCCACTTTAGCAGCGCTGGCTGCCGCCGCTGAATATCAGTGCCTAAATTCCTAATTTAAGATTCTGTATTGAGGACGAACACTCTATTTTGGGATCTATGGAGTCAATGCCACCATTTAACTTAATTCATATATTCAGTGCCTAAACTAAACATATAGGTCCCGATATTCAGTTGGGCAAACTATGTGCCACTATGGTGCATAGCTGTGCCTGTTGACCCTTAACCACGGATATTCTATGCCAGGGTCATATGCAGCCATGATATTAAATATCCAGGGATTGCTGCACATGCCGGAAGCTGCAGTAGCTAACTGGACAGCTGCGATATTGCACGTTGCATGATTAGCTCCTGTGCCTAAAAGATAGGCGAAGTTAGCATCGGGGCGCGTAAGGGCCATTATCTGTCAGGCCCATATATTATTCAGAGAGCAGCTGAATATCATTGCTATCTGTGTAACATTTTTGCCCACTTTTGCTCCTTCTTTTTCTTATACAAAGAGTATTTGGCTGCTTAGCAATGGAAATGGCCCAATACTATCCGTACACATTTTAAAAATCTGCAGATAGGTAAGTGTAGTTACTAACCCATAACAGGTGTTCCCCGGGGACAGCAGGAATCAGTCCTCACATATGGGTGATATCGGCACCGACGGAGTCCTTGTGGAAGCATCCCCCCAGCTTTCAAAGTAAGCCTTTGGGAGATGCAACCACACATGCATGGTCCCCTTCCTACCCAAGCGTGCCATCTTGCTCAGTCAAATTACATAGCTAAAAGACAGTGAAAAATAAAGGATGGTAAAGGAGAAACTCCAAGGGGAGGAGCGAGGGTTGCGAGGACTGATTACTGCTGTCCCCGGAGAACACCTGCTACAGGTGAGTAACTATGCTTTCTCCAGGAACAAGCAGGAAGTCAGTCCTCACATATGGGACTACCCAGCTACAGGCTACCAAAAGCCCATAGCAGAAAGGGGGGCTCCCTCATAGGGAGCCGCAAGCAGCAGCAAATGAGTCCATGTCCACAGACCACAGTAGGACCCCTGTGACCAATGAAACCAGCACTTCCGTAGCCTGAACACAGAGGGTCAGATGGCAGGAGTTGCCTAAACCCCAAAAAGGTTACGGAGCACAGCCTGGCCGAAGGCACTGTTCCATCGCGACTCTCTTTCCAGGCAGTAATGGGCTGTGAAGGTATGGAATGAAGACCAGGTGCCGGCCTGGCAGATGACCACCATTGGGACGTAGTGCAAGTTTGCCACCGAAGCCACCATGGCCCTAACACTGTGCAATGTGATGTGGCCTTTCAGCGGGATCCTCGCCTGCTCATAAGCAAGGGCAATACAGCCCGCCACCCAGGTGGACAATGTACGTTTGGTCACCACCTCCCACAGCCTACTGGGGTTGTAGGAGATGAAAAGCTGTGAAGCTTTGAGGTGGCCCTGAGTGTGTTGGATATAGACGGATAAGGCCCTCTTACAGTCCAAGGTGTGAAAGACCGTCTCCACCCAGCTGGAGTGAGGTTTTGAAAAGAAGGTAGGGAACACCACTTCCTGGTTGAGATGGAAGGGCGACACTACCTTCGGCAAGAATTTAGAGTGTGTGCGAAGCACCACTCTGTTCTTGTAGAACCTGGTATAAGGCGCCTCCACCACAAGGGCCTGAAGCTTGCTGACTCTGCAAGCAGAGGTGAGCGCAACCAGGAAAGCCACCTTCAAGAGAGGTAACGAAGGTAGCAGGTAGCCAGAGGCTCGAAGGTTGGGCAAGTGAGCTGCCCCAGCACTATGTTAAGGTCCTATTCGGTTGCCAGAGGACAAACCGGGGACTTCGATAAGAGCAGGCCACGAAGGAAATGGGTCACCAATAAGAACATAAGATATGGCATACTGGGTCAGACCAAGGTCCATCAAGCCCAGTATCCAGTTTCCAACAGTGCCAATCTAGGTCATACGTACCTAGCAGTTTCCCCAAAAGACACAGGTTCCACAATGCTTGTATTGGGTCAAGCATTGATATCCCGGGTCCCTTTTAATAATGGTTTATGGACCTTTCCTCCTTGTCCAAACCTTTTTTTAAACCCAGCTACACTAACAGCCTTTACTACATCCTCCGGTAACAAATTCCAGAGTTTGATTACACGTTGAGTGAAAAGATATTTTCTTTTATTAGTCTTAAATAGTTTACCCTGTAGCTTCATTGCATGTCCCCTAGTCTTTCTATATTCTGATAATATAAACAATCGATCTACGTTTACCCGTTCCACTCCATTCATTAATTTATAGACTTCTATCAGATCTCCCCTCAGCCATCTCTTTTCCAGATTAAAGAGCCCTAACCTTTTTAGCCTTTCTTCATACGATATACTTCCATCGCCTTTACCATTTTGGTGACTCTTCTCTGAACCTTTTCTAATTATGCTATATCCTTTTTAAGATACGGCAACCAGAATTGCACACAATATTCAAGGTGCGGTCTCACCATGGAATGATATAGAGGCATTATAATATCCTTTGTTTTATTTTATATTCCTTTCCTTATGATATCTAGCATTCTATTTGCTCTCTTGGCCACTGCTGCACACTGGGCCGAGGGTTTTAACATGTTATCCACAATGATGCCTAAATCTTTTTCATGGGTTCCTAATGTGGAACCTTGCATCATGTAACCATAGTTTGGGTTGTTCTTCCCTAGGTGCAGAACTCTGCACTTGTCCACATTAAATTTAATTTGCCATTTTGATGCCCAGTCTTTCAATTTATCAAGATTCTCTTGGAATTTTCCACAATCCTCTTGGGTTTTAACAACTTTAAATAGTTTTGTGTCATCTGTAAATTTCATAACCTCACTCATTATTCCATTTTCCAGGTCATTTATGAATATGTTAAAAAGCAGCGGAACCAGCACAAATCCCTGGGATACACCACTATTCACCTTTCTCCATTGGGAAAATTGGCCATTTAGCCCTACCCTCTGCTTTCTATCTTTTAACCAGTTCCTGATCCACAATAGTACGCCTGCCTCCTATCCCATGACTCTAGTTTTGCCAAAGGTTTCTGATGAGAGACCTTGTCAAAGTCTTTCTGAAAGTCCAAATACACTATATCAACCGACTCACTTTTGTCCACCAGTTTATTCACACCTTCAAAAAAACATAACAGATTAGTAAAACAAGATCTTCCTTGTCTAAAGCCATGTTGGCTGTCTCTCATTAAGCCATGACTATCTACATGTTCAGCAATTTTGTTCTTTATGATGGTTTCTACTATTTTTCCCGGTACTGACGTTAGGCTCACCGGTCTGTAGTTTCCCAGATCACCCCTGGAACCCTTTTTAAAAATTGGTGTTACGTTCGCCATCCTCCAATCTTCAGGTATTACAGATTATTTTAATGATAGTTCACAGATTACTAATAGCAGGTCTGCAATCTCATATTTCAGTTCTTTCAACACCCTTGGATGTATATCATCCGGCCCAGGTGATTTGTACTCTTCAGTTTATCTAATAGTTGTAATACATCGTCCTGATCTATCGATATTTCTTTCAATTCTTCCGCATCTTTAAATACCACTTCAGTCATGGGTAACATCCCTCCATCTTCCTCAGTAAAGACCGCAGCAAAGAATTCATTCAGTCTCTCCGCTATCGCCTTGTCGCCTCTTAGTGTCCCTTTAACCCCTCTATCATCTAATGGACCAATTGACTCACAGGTTTTTTGCTACGAATGTACTTAAAGAAGTCTTTATTATGCATTTTTGCTTCCACAGCAAGCTTCTTCTCAAATTCTCCCTTTGCATGCCTTATCAATGCCTTGCATTTGACTTGCCAGCGCTTGTGCTGTTTCCAGGTTTTGTCGTTTGGATCTGTTTTCCATTTCCTGAAAGATGCTTTTTTGGCAACAACAGCCTCTCTGACCTCACCTTTAAACCATGCTGGCAGTTTTTTGGACTTCCTTCCACTTTTCTTAAAGCGTGGAATACAGCTGGTCTGGGCTTGCAAGATAGTATTTTTCAACAACACCCAAGCTTGATGAAAGTCTTTAACCTTTGCAACGGCTCCTTTTAGTTTTTTCATAACTATTTTCCTCATTTTATCATAGTCTCTCTTTCAAAAGTTAAAAGGTAGTACTCTGGATTTCCTTACCATCCCTCCTCCATTAATTAGATCAAACATGATCATGCTATGATCACTATTGCCAAGTAACCACAACAACCTTATCTCTTGCACCAGATCTGGTGTCCCACTAAGGACTAGGTCCAATATGGCTTCCCCTCTGGTTGGTTCATGAACCAGCTGCTCCAAGAAGCAGTCATTTATTTCATCTATGAATTTTATCTCCCTAGCATGTCCTGCCGTGACACTGACCCAGTCGATACCGGGGTAATTGAAATCACCCCTTATTATTACTGTGCTGTAACTTTTGTTAGCTTCTCTGATTTCTTTGAGCATTTCATCATCCATTTGTTCGTTCTGGCCAGGTGGTCGATAGTACACCCCCACTGCCATCACCTTCCCCTTTTTACATGGAATTTCAATCCATAGAGATTCTACAGCAAATTTTGTTTCCTGCAAATCTTTAATCCTTTCTGACTCAATGCCCTCTCTATCATAGAGCGCAACCCCTCCACCAATTTGATCAGTTCTATCATTACGATATAGTTTGTATCCCGGTATCACAGTGTCCTTTTGGTTGTCCTCCTTCCACCATGTCTCTGAGATTCCAATCATATCTAACCTCTCATTTAGTGCTATATATTCTAACTCTCCCATCTTAGTTTTCAGACTTCTAGCATTTGCATACAAGCATTTTAGAGACTGTATTTTATTCATATTAATTTGGCTATTGGTAGGCATGGGTAATTTGGGATCTTTAAGCTCTGTATGCTCCATACTCGAGGGCATTTGGGCTACTTTACTCTTTTTTGGAACCTCTCTGCTTTTGGTAGTATCCTTCAAGGATACATTCTTCCGAACCATGCTCTCGTGTGACTGTCGGCTTTCCCCTATTATCTAGTTTAAAAGCTGCTCTATCTCCTTTTTAAAGGTTAATGCCAGCAGCCTGGTTCCATCCCATTTAAGGTGAAGCCCATCCCTTCGGAAGAGCCCCTCCTTTCCCAAGAATGTTCCCCCGTTCCTAACAAATCCAAAACCCTCATCCTTGCACCATCATCTCATCCACGCATTGAGACTCCGGAGCTCTTCCTGGAACAGGAACGCGTCCACAGTCACCCTGGAGGGGTGAGCCTGCCGGAAGAAGAAGCGGAATAACTGAAAGTTGTCTGAGCTGGCAAACAAGTCCATTACGGTTTCCCCCCAGAGACGGAAAAGCCAACCGGCTACCCTGGGGTTCAGCTGCCACTCATGCAGTTGGAGAACTCTGCTGAGTCTATCGTTCAGCAGGTTGTCCTGGACTGGCAGGTATACTGCCTACAGGAAGATACCCTGTTGGACTGCAAATGAGCAGAGGACCAGTGCCTCCTGACAAAGGATACGAGACCCTGTGCCCCACTGTTTGTTCACATAGAACATCACCACCTGGTTCTCCATCTGGACCAGCACCGGCTGGTGATGCAGGTGGTGACAGAAGACCCTCAGGGCTAGGTGTATAGCTTGGAACTCTAGGAGGTTGATCTGCTGGGTGCTGTTGTCTAGTGACCAGTTGCCCTGAGTGCAGAGATCATCGCAGTGGGCTCCCCAGCCAAGCAGGGAGGCATCTGTGCTGAGGACCCTCAAGGAGTTTGGGACCCAAAAAGGCATACCCACCTTGAGATGCTGGGGCGACTGCCACTAGAGAAGGGAGTCCGCCAATTGGCAGGTCACAGAAACTTTGTCTCAGAGACGGCCCTTGTGCCACCCTCATGTGGAGGTGAGAGTCTGAGGTGAGGTGGACCGTGAAGGCCATGTGCCCGAGGAGGTGCAGGAGAAGCCAGGCGGGCACTGAGGGACGGTACTGTACATCAAGAGCTACAGACCTGAGACGATGGGTTCGGTCCCTGGGCAAGAAAGCCTTCGACTAGAGAGTGTCGATCCTTGATCCAATGAACTCCAAACACTGTGTTGGGAGGAGGTGAGATTTGGGGTAGTTTATGACAAAGCTCAAGTGTTGCGGAACATGAATGGTGCATACAGTGGCCTGCTGCACATCTGAGGCTGTGCCTCCCTTTATGAGCCAGTCGTCTAGGTAGGAAAAGACGAAGACTCCCTGGAGCTAGAGGAAGGCGGCCATGACTGCCAGGCATTTTGTGAAGACTCTTGGGGCAGAGGCTAGGCCAAAGGGGAGCATCTTGTACTGAAAGTGCCTGCCCCCCATCATGAACCGCAGATACTGCCTGTGGTTGGACCAGATGAGGATGTGGGTATAAGCATCCTTGAGGTCTAAGGAGCATAGCCAGTCTCCCTGCTGGAAGTATTTCAGCAATGTTCCAAGGAGAGCATCTTCCCTCACCAGGAATTTGTTGAGGTTGCGCAGGTTGAGGATGGGCCTTAGGCTCCCTGTCCTCTTTGGCATGAGGAAGTACCTGGAGTAGAACCCCTTGCCCTTGAAGTGGTGGGGTACCGGCTCCACTGCTTTGTCCTTGAGAAGACCTGCCAACTCCTTCAGAAGAAAATCCCGGTGGAGGGGAGACCTGAGGGGCTCTCCTGGGAAATAAGGGAGAGGTTGAGTTAGGTGGAGGAGGTAACCCTCCCTGACTACCCTTAGTACCCAAGAATCGGTGGTGATGGTCATACACCTCTGGGCATTGAGGGCCAGATATCCCCGTGTGGGTTGCTGATCTCCTTGGGGTACAGAGGCTATGCTCAAGGAGTCAAAAGCTTCCCCCTGGCTGGGCCAGAGCCGGTACCTGGATTTTGGAGTCTTCTGCTTACGTGGGCCATGCCCATATCCCTTGGCCTGCTGACCCTGTTGGGGAGCAGGGGAGACCTGATAAGGTAGGTAGTTTCTGTAAGCAGCACCCTTCCTCAGGTAGAAGGGCTTTTTACCAGAGCCCTTCCATCGGGGAGGGGCAGCAGTCTTTCTAGAGAGCCTGATCCTCGTCATGAACTCGGTCTCCAACTCAGCAGCCTTGTCAGTCATGGGTTTGCCAAAGAGGTTCTCTCCTTGGCAGGGGACATCGACCAATTTGTCCCGAACCCACTGCTCGAGGTTGGACGACTGTAGCCAAGTTTGGCGGCATGCACCGATGCCAGCCACCAACTTGAACCCTTCATAGGCTGCCCGAGATATGAATTTGGAGTATTCACGGACTGCTTAGGCCAGGTTCTTGAACTGCTGCAAATGTTCCTCAGAGAGACCAGCCGAGAATCCAGCGAGTTCCTTCACCAGATCTCTCAGGTACATGCTCATGTACAGCTGGTAGGCCTGGATGTGACCAATGAGCATTGAGGCCTGGTAGCACTTCCTGCTGACGGCGTCTAGGGTGCAGGCTTCCATGCCGGGGGGAACCGAGGTGTCTTCTGACTTTTCAGCCGACACATGGCCAACTCCACCACCATGGAGTTATGCGGCAGTTGTGACTTCTGGAAGCCCGGGCTCCAGCGGACTCGATACATCGAGTCGAGCCATTTGCTCACCACTGGCACTGAAGCCTGTGTCTCCAACATTCAGAGCATTAGTGATTCCAGGATTGGAGGAATGGGCACCATGAGCGATTCGCATGGAGGGGCCTCATACTGGAGGATTTCTAACTCAACCACCCGAGAATCCTCCTCCGACTCCGTTGGGAATGCCAAGGCCTTGGACATGTCCTTGACAAAATTAAGGAAGACCATATCCTCGGGCGGAGACTACCGTCGAGGCTCCACAATGGGAGAGTGAGATGGGATGTCGTGGTGGCAACAGGTATCAGGGGACTCCTCATCCTCTGTCTCCCACTCAGAGTAGACCGTCGAGGACTTCTAGGAGGGCTGCTCCAAGGGCCTCGGGACTCCCGATGCCCTGCGGCTGGTGCTTGGCTGACTTCCCAGGGATGACCATTATCCCAACGAGCGAGACTCAGATCACGATCTTGGCTGAGGATCAACTTGAGGCTGAAGGACCTCGAGGATTGGCTCGGCCTCCGGGGACGTCTTCAACGTCGAGGGCCCAGTGGTCAGGATAGATGAACTGGTTGTGCCGGACAACAGCATCAGAAGGCTCCGCAGCCTTCGGAACTGGCAATGAGGGACTCAGGCCCAATGCCGGCTCCCCTGAAGGGGAATCCTCGATGAAGACAGTATCTGGGAACCAAGGCCATTCCTCAGCCGGATCCTTCCAGGGGACCTTCGCAGGCCGCTCCTTCTCCGATGGCTTGGACGAACATCTCGGACTGCGGGACTGGGCCCAGGGAGTCCCCGGCTGGTCAGAACCATCCAAGGATGCCGCCTTTGAGAGTTTCTTTTCTTCCTGGATTCCCTCGAGGGAGGCCCCTTTCTGAAGACCCATGATGAGGCTCGGGTTCAGACGTGGCCCTGGCCTTCAGAGGCACCAAGGACTCGTGGAAAAGCTTATCGTGCTGCTGCTGGCAGCTCTTGAGGGCCTTACTGGACATCCTCTTGCAGAGACTGCAGACTGCCGTGTTGTGATCTGGCATTAGACAGCGTAGACAGAAGTCGTGTGTGTCGGTCAAAGACATAATTTTGGATCACCGATCACACTTCTTAAAGCCACTGGTAACCATGGGGGAAAAAAGTACTCCTGCGAGGTCAAAGACTCTCTAGGCTGCCAGTGGAAGAAAAAAAGCATGAAGATGCCAGGAAAAGAAAAGAACAAAAAAACCTACAAAAATGGACCAAACTTGACGCCAAGGCAATGAGGTAGGCAGGCGGGAAGGGTACTGGTGTGATACTGGAGAGAAAAAATCAACTTTTTCCGGGGACAAGCCAGACAAACATCTGAAGGGCTCAGTGAAAAAAAGGACACTGAGCAAGATGGCACCCTTGGGCGGGAAGGGGACCAAGCATGTGTGGTGGTAACTCCCAAAGGCTTTCTTTGAAAGCTGGGGGGATGCTTCCACGAAGGCTCCGTCGGTGCCGACATCACCCATATGTGAGGACTGATTTCCTGCTTGTTCCCAGAGAAAGATATCTACACCAGCCACCAGTGAGGTTTGGACAGATTGAAGGGCAGAGAGAAAATTCAGGGAGATACCAGCAAGGAGGAGGTTGCAATAGTCAAAACAGCAGGTGACTAAAGAGTGGATAAGTGTTTCAGCACTGTGTTCAGAAAGGAAGGGGCAAATTTTGCTGATGTTGTAGAGAAAGAAGCAATGGGTTTTAGCTATCAGTTGGATGTGTGTGGAGAAGGAGGAGGAGTCAAAGATGACCCTGAGGTTGCGGGCTGAGGACACATGGAGTAGAACAGTGTAATCCACAGAAATTGAGGAAGGAGGAAGGGAGGAGATAGGTTTAGGTGGAAAATTTCAAATGACGGTGAGACATCCAGGCATTGATATCAGATAGGCAGGCAGAGATCTGAACCTGGATTGCCAGAGAGATATCAGGTGTAGCGAGATACATCTGAGATTCTTCCAGTGTAAATGCGGTACTAAAAGCCATGGGAGGAGATGAGTGCACCAAGGGTATGGGTATGGAAAGAGAAAAGGAGTGGACCTAAGACAGCCCCTTGGGGTACACCAACTGAGAGTGAGATGGCAGTAGAGGAGAATCCACCAGAGCAAACACTGAAAGAGTGATGGGAGAGATAAGAAGAGAACCAGAAAAGAACATAGCCCTTAAAACCAAGTGAGGACAACGTGTCGAGGAGAAGGTGGTGCTCAACAGTGTCAAAAGCAACAGAAAGGTCAAGAAGGATGAAGATTTATTTATTTGTTATACGAGTGCTCTTTAAAATCAGTGCATGTATACTAACAGGTACTTTTTATTCCCTTGTCCCCAAGGGGCTCACAGTCTAAGTGTACCTGAGGCAAATGGAGGGTTAAGTGGCTTGCCCAAGGCCATAAGGAATAGCCATGGGACTAGAGACCCCAGTCCCTCTGGCCTGAGGTTGCTTGTCCCCATGTGGGAAATTGAACCCCTGGCCTTCTGGCCTGAGGTAACCTGTCCCAACCACTGAGCCACTCCTCCCTCCAAGGCTCTTGGATTTTGCCAGGAACAGGTTGCTGGAGATTCTGGCAAGGGCTGTTTCAGTAGAATGTAAGGATTAGAGTCAGACTGCAATGGATCCAGAAGGGCTTGAGAGGAGACAAAATCAAGGCAATGGTGGTGAAATGCACATTCAAGTAGTTTAGAAATGAAGGAGAGGAGGGAGATGGGCTGATAATTAAAAGGACAGGTAGGGTCTATTGAAGGTTTCCTGAGGAGAAGTATGACCACAGCATGCTTGAAGGCTGCTGGGTCAGTTGCAAAGGAGGGCAATAGGTTGAGAATATGAGAAATGAAAGGGATGACAGTGGAGGAGATGGAAAGGAGACTGGTGGGGATAGGATTAGAGGATCAGAGGAGCAGATAGTGAAGTTAGAAGAGGAGAGAAGACGAGAGGCTTCTTTATCGGAGATATTAGAGAAGGAAAAGAGGGTAGTAGAGGTTGAGGGGAAGAGTTGGGAGTGAAAAAGGGGAAGAGGGGATGGAGCTGATTTCATGAGAAACTGCAGTGTAATCTTGTGGACTTTGTCATAGAAGTAGTCGGCCAGGTTTTGGGCAGAAATGGAAGGAGGTGTCTGAGGTGGAGGCGCTTGAGGAGAGAATTAAGAGTTGTAAAGAGACGGCGAGGGTCAGAAGCAAGAGAATTAGTCAGAAGGACATAGTCATTTTGCTTGGCGAGTCCTAAGGCTGCCTGGAAAGAGACAAGCATGAATTTGAAGTGAAGAAAATCAGCAAGGGTGCAGGATTTAAGCCAAATACACTCAGCTGAGTGGGCACAGGAACGAAGATAACAGGTAGTCGAAAATAGCCAAGGTTGAGGTATAGTGCGCCTCACTGGATGTGGAATGGGCAGAGCAAGAGCATCTAGAGCAGAGGAGAGTGCACAGTTATAGGAAACTACAGCCTTATGAACAGACGTTGATAATATAGTGGAGGAAAGAGGAGATAAGACAATAGTGGAGACAGCAAATGGGTCAATAGCATGAAGATTTCTAAAAAGGTTGGCAGAAATGGGGCAAGATTGAGGAGGAGAGATGAAGAATGAAGCTTAGCAAGTGATGGTCAGATAAGGTAAGAACTGAGGTACAGAAATTAGAAGGTAAACAATTAGTGAAGAAGATAAGGTCAAGGTAGTGACCGTGCTGGTGAGTAGGTGCCATACAGCAAAGTTGGAGGTTGAACGCAGAGGTAAGGGAAAGGAGCTTCAAAGCATAAGAGTCAGAAGGGTTATCAACATGAATGTTAAAATCACCAAGATTTTAGTTAGTATAGCTGGATTTAAAAAAGATTTGGACAAACTCCTGGAGGAAAGGTCCATAACCATTATTAAGAAGGGACCCAGGATATCAATGTTTGACCCAATATAAGCATTGTGGAACCTGTGTCTTTTGGGGAAACTGCTAGGTATGTATGGCCTAGATTGGCCACTGTTGGAAACAGGATACTGGACTTGATGGACCTTGATCTGACCCAGCATAGCATATCTTATGTTCTTATACTATGTTCTTATGAGGAGGGATGATCTAGATAGAAGGAAAGCCATGCTAGGTATTTCCTGTCCCTGAAGTGCCTACAATCTGAGTGTGTATCTGAGGCAATGAATAGTTAAGTGACTTGCCGAAGGTCACAAGGATCATATATTTTTAGCTGGATATATTTGCTTGGCTAAAATTTTATTTTAGATGGGTAAGTATTGACCTCAAATTTACTGAGGGCATTTAATGCTACAAAATAGAACTCACCATATGGAAATGTTTCTGCGCCATTCCCTCTATTTAGCTTTCATACAGTTAACAGTACTCCTTTAAGTACCGGTATTTTTTGGGGGTTAAATATAATTTCACTTAATTATGCTTCTTTTCAAAATAAAATTATTTTGAGGAAAAGTTTTTTAAAGGCTATACAAGCTTTGTCAGTGAAGCTTTTGGGTCCACATATAGTTTCATCACCTGTATTTCTGTTGATGAAACACAAGAAGCAGGTGCCGTGAATTATTCTGGTGTTTCCAGTTTATCTTTTAGCTCAGCTCTAGAGAGTTATTTCTTTCTCTAGATAGCTCACTTATATTATTTAAACACTTTTTGTTTTGAAGGAAATTACTTTTGTAGGAAGAAATTTACTGCTTTGACCGTGATCAGGGCTACAGCTCAGTCCCTAACATTCACTGTTGACATGCCTATTTCTTACCTGTCAGAATGAAATACTAATGGTGGGTCCTATCAAGTCTGACATTGCTTTCTTATTTTTTATAACCAAGGTCACTTTGCTTCAAGTTTACATCACCATAGAAATCGAAAAATAAGTATAGCAGCAATTTTGTTTGCTTGTTGTGAATAATATCCTATTTTAATATTTGAAGCAATAGCTATTCAAAAAAAAAGACATTTTGTTGTCTTTATTATAGTATTAATTATATCAGTAGGATGAGAATGAATTTTCACCTAGTTTTTTTAAGCTGGCATCAACTTGATTAGATTAATGCTCTGATGAAGCTGATTTGGAGGATGATAGGTGAGAATTCTCTAATCCCTCTATAATATCCATCTAAAAAAAGCCCAAATAAAAGTTCTGTCTCTTTGTGAAAGAAAACTATAAGCTAAAGAAAAAATAGAACACTTTTCTTTAACACAGCATGGGAAGATGTTGTTTAAATTCCCAGTACTCACTTTTCACATAGTCTTTGTTCTTTAATCATATTTTTCATTATTATCTGTTGGGTATCATGCACTGTACCACTTTCATACAATCAGACCTGGAATAAACCATTTGTACTTCTGAAGACTAAAGAACTGGCACTGTGGGAAACCAGTCTGCTCTCTTTCTCCTGTACTCAGGCATAGTATTACCTAGTCAGTGACCTCAAGAGCTCTTTTTCTCTATAGAAAGAAGTAATTCTGGTCATGAATGAGCTAAGGGCCCAATATTCAAAGGCAATTACATAGTTCAGTGGTTAGTGCTGCTGAATATCCACTGGTATCGCCACTACACGCCCCGCTGCTAACCGCTTAGCATCGGGACGTCGGGGCAAGCGGAGCGGAGGCAGAGTAGATCGCAAATTGGTCAATGGCAATATTGAGCTGCTGCCTGGTAAGTGATATGTAGTGAAAGCCAGGCGCAGGAAACCCTGGCCTAATTTCTGCCACATATCCCTAACTGGGCAGCGGCTCAATATCGCCACTGACTGGTTTGCAATCAGCAAGAGTGGTTAATCTGGATATTCAATGGCCCCAGCATTGATTTAGTGTTCATCGGCAACAGCCAGCTTCTGTAGTGGTGCTAGCCGCTGCTGCTGAATATCGGACCCATTATATTTAGAACTTCTGATTTTGGGTTATAACTGAAAGCTCCCAAAAATTGCCTTTCCTCTGGTGCTCAGATAATGTTACCCAGCGGCTGCCATTGCAGCTGAGTGATGTTACCGGAGCTGGCCTACATGGCAATTTCCCTTTGCAGTGACAGGAGCTTCTGCTTTTGTGTCCAAATCCCACTGCTTTCCATTTCTTCACGGAAGCTAGGAGAAGGGGGCCTGATGAGGGGGCTAGTAGGATGGGGGTTGATGCTGGGAATGGGAGAAGGAAGGTCATTGCTGGGTTTGAAGGAAGGGAGCTGATGCTATGGCTTTGCTGATGCAGGGACTAGGAGAAGGGGGTGCAGTTGCTGGGGTTGAGAGGAGGGAGCTGCTGCTGGTGCATGGGATAGGAGAAAAGGGTTGTCACTGGGACTGGGCTGGTTGATCTTGGGACTTGGGAGGAGGTGATGGAGGGGCTAGGAGAAGGGGAATACACCTGAAAAGCTATGCAAACCTTTTGTGACACTGATAAACAGCTCTTTTTCTGACCCTAAAAAATAAACCCTTAAAATTCCAAATGCAAAACACCTTGAATCAAAAGCCCTTATATTATATATCTTATAGCTATAGATTCTGTACAGCACTGCATACACCTTGTAGTGCTATATAAATGATTAATAGTAGTAGTAGTAGCATCAGTAGATTGATTTGAATTGTGCATTAATTTTGGAATCAGTGAAGACTTGTTTTTCTGTGTAGTGTTTGCAACATAACTGCTTATGGAATCTGAGGGTAGGAGGTGGGGGATACAAAATCATAATACTCTGGGCAACTTCAGTGGTATGAACAGAAAACATTATGCACTGGTCATTTTTGTATTTGACATTCTTACTCACTGAAGGTACAGGGAAGGAGTCTCCCACATTCTCACCTGCAACCTCTGAAGAATGCATACACGTGCCATGACATTTCCCCTCAGCATCAGGAGGTTCTTCTACAGAAACTCTGCCCTTCAGTTTGTACATGCAGTCGAGCCCATTCCACCAGGCCAGGAAGGACTGGGAAAAATACTCAACAGAATGGGTGGATTCCATCCGATCTTAGATCTCAGGGAATACAAACGGTACTCGGATTTGAGAAGCTGCAGTGCTACACCACTCTATGGCCTCTGAATCCACTCTCAGAACAACCAAGAGTTCCAAGTCCTCAGTCCTCCCGAGTAAAAAGGTCTGGAATTTAGATTATTTTGGTAGAACGTTTTTCTCAGAATGGTATGCTAACGTCCACATAACATCCTACCAGCTCTTCATAGGCATGTACTGACAGAACATCATGCGCAGCCTCAATGATATGTCCGACTGTCTCCCTCCATAGAAAGCTGAGCAGTATCAAAAGCTTGCTTAAAAAGAAAACTCTCAAGAGCCTTTCAAAAGAGTCGAAGATCATCCAACAATGCTCCCAAGGGAGGGAATTCCACAATAGTGGACCATGAACAGAAAACGCTGTATTCCTTTGCTGAGCATTACGAATTGCCCGAATAGACTGCACCACTAACAAGTGATCTCATTGCGAACACAGTGTACAAGCCAGAGAATAAATCACCAATCTATAGCACAGGTAACCAGGCGCTTGATTGTGTAACACTTTATACACTAACACTTAAATCTTAAAGCGCACACGAAAAACCACTGGCAGCCAGTGTAACTGAACCAAAACTGGTGTCACATGATTAAATCTCCAAAAACCTTTAATCAATTTAGCTGCCGTACTTTACAGTAACTGCAGCTGGGATACATCCTTTTGAAGTAGTCCCACCAACAGGCATTATAGTAATCAAGCCATGGGAGATAAGATGCAGGAAGCTGCTACCATGATCAAGCAATATTCTGAGACCCTTAAACTCCTGTTGTACCTCCGACCCAGCCTCCGGAACATCTTGGAGTTTTCACAGTGGAAGATAACGAAAATTGTACTATACTCATAGGCATAGGTATTTTACTACCTCCTGCTATTCCCAGTCAAGTAGCTTGCTCATGCTCGACCTCAGCAGAAAAAGATTCAGAAGTCCCAAACTACATCTTAGTCAACACCACGGACAGGATTTTGTGTGGCTCCTGGAGGATATGGCCAATTTCCCCATACTCTTCTCTGACAACCTTCCAGTTCCAGTCAGAGAGAGGCTTACTCTCTTTACACAGAGGTGGTCCTTTCTAATCTTCATCTCTTGGGTTCTCAAAATAGTCCAGGAAGGCTACAAAAAAATTCAATGTGTGCCTTCGAGTCAATGCTGATTCCTGGCGACCCAGCAGCTCCTGGATTTTCTTGGCAATGTGACAGGAAGTCAGGGTTGGTGCTACCATCAGGCAAACCAGGAAGTCGCCAAGAGCACTGACCCTCTGCAGGCATCCACTGCCGCCGCAGTCGCCCCTCTCTGGAACCGATAGCAGCGTCAATAGCCAAAAACACTCCTGCAGAGCTTATCTTCAAGCTCCGGTGCCATAGGGCTGTTTGCTTCCACCTATCTCTGACTCTCGATGCTGACTTCCTGTTTGGATGGAAAGTTGGCATCGGGCATCGGAAAGTGGCGGTAGCAAACAGTCCCGTGCTGCTGAAGCTTGAAGGTAAGCTCGACAAGGCTGTTTGCGCTATTGCTGGCGCTGTCAATCCCAGAGAGGGACAATAGCGGTGGCAATGAGCGCCACGGGGGGGGGGGGTAGCAAGGGATGAGGTTCTTCTAGGGTGCCTCATCTCCTTGCATCAGTCCTGCTGGAAGTAGACTGCCAGGTCTTTCTTTCAAGGCAATGGAGGGTTAAGTGACTTGCCCAAGGCTAGAAGGAATGTTAGTGGGAATCGATTGCTGGTCTCTTGGTTACCAGTTCAGTGCTCGAATCATTAGGCTACTCCCTCCAAATTGTCCACAGAGGGGCCATTACATTTCCCCTCAGCATCAGGAGGCTCTTCTACAGGAGCTCAATGTCCTTCAATCTGTACATACAGCTGAGCCCGTTCCAACAGGGCAGGAAGGTCAGGGATTTTACTCAAGGTATTCATTGGTATCTAAGAAGACAGGGGGATTCCATATGATTGTAGATCTCAGAAATCTGAACAAATTCCTGGTCAAAGAAAAGTTCAGGATAGTTTCTTTGTGCACGTTTCTACCCTTTATGCAAAAAGGGGATTTAGTTTGAATTGTTTAGTTTCCTTTGTCTGTTGGAAGCTAATTAAATTGAAGCTGCTCTACTACTGACCAAATACCGGAACCAGTCTGCTCATTAGAAATCCAAGAGACTACACACTCAGCTAACACTATAGCATTCTCAGAAGTTCTACCTGTTCACAGTAAGGGGGCAGAAAGGCTGCATCACATAAACAACTTTAATACATGGCTCCAAACCTGATGCAAACAAGAAAGATTTAGATATATAGGTGACTGGGGAAACATATGGATCAACAAAAGACTATACTGTATTAATGGACTATATCTCTCCGCCACAGGGAAAAGGCTAAGTGAAAAATTCAGGCAGTATGTGGACAGGCATTTAAACTAGGGAAAGGGTGTGTGTGTGTGGGGGGGGGGGGGGGTAACAGATGGAAAAGGACAAGTTCAGTACGTCACTCCTAGCAAAAGCAAAACAACATTGGAAACAGCCACACTTTTGAACAACATATCAATGGCAAGCGGGAAGGGGCGTGTACAACAAAAGGCAGGCAAGTCATTCAAAAAATGCTGGAAAGCAATAAGTACAAATGCTCAAAGCCTAGCCAACAAAGTTCCTGATCTGGAAGCCCTAATGATGGAAATGGACTTGGACATTGTGGCCATTACAGAAGCACAGTTTAGCGAGTCACATGAATGGGATAAAGCCATAGCTGGCTATAATCTATTCAGAAGAGATAGAGAGGGTAGAAAAGGAGGAGGAGAAGCCCTGTATGTCAAAAGCAATATTAAAGCTGCTGAAATGCAGGGGACATGGGAAAAAGAAGAAGCGCTCTGGATTGTGTTGGAAAGAGGAGATGGCACTGTCATCCATACTGGTGTGATCGACAGGCCAACTCAAACCGAAGCAATGGATAGCAAATTGATTGTTGACATTGAAAAGATAGCCATGAAAGGGGGAGGGATCATACTGGGTGACTTTAATCTACCCGATGTGGAATGGAGTGTTCCTTCTGCAAATCTGGAAAGACATAAAAAAATTGTGGATGCCTTCCAAGATGCGTTACTTAAACAAATGGTGATAGAACTGACCAGGGAGAGCTCTGTGCTGTATTTAGTGCTCACCAACAGAGATAGCGTGTCGAATATCTAGGGGGGTGTGCATGTGAGCAGCAGTGATCATCATACGATGTGGTTTGAAATAAAAGCCAAAGTGGAAACCAATCACAGCAAACTCAAAATCTTAGACTTCAAAAACGCTGACTTTAGTAAAATGGCCAAGTACCTGAAGGAGGAGTTGGTAGGGTGGGTGGGGATAAGATAAGTGGAATTGCAATGGGATAAACTAAAGAAGGTAATAAAAGGGGCAACAGATACATACATAAGGAAAGTAAATAAAAACAAGAGGAAAAGGAAATCTATTTGGTTCTCCAAAGAAGTGGCTGCACAAATAAAGGCAAAAAAACACAGCTTTCACAAAATTCAGAAGCTCGCAAACAGATGAACACAGAAAAGAATACAAGATCAAACTAAAAGAGACAAAAAGAGAAATAAGGATAGCAAAATCAAAGGCAGAAGAAAAGATAGCTAAAGATGTGAAGTGTGGCAACAAGAGTTTTTTCAGGTATATTTGGGAGAGCAGGAAAATCAGAGGTGGGAACGGATTCGTGGAAGTGACATTGAAAAAGCGAAAATGCTAAACAAATACTTCTGCTCTGTTTTCACTAGAGAAAATCCTGGAGAAGAACCACATGTGACTGACAAATATACAAATGGGAATGGAGTAGATATCACGCCATTGACAAAAGATGATGTGTTAGAACAACTTGCAAAACTGAAAGTGGACAAATCTATGGAACCAGATTGGATACACCCCAGGATACTGAAAGAGCTCAGAGAGCTTCTTGTAGGGCCTTTAAAGGATGTTTGTAATAGATCCTTGGGGACCGGAGAAGGGCTGATGTGGTACCTCGCCACAGAAGTAATAGGTAAGAAGTGACAAACTACAGGTCAGTAAGCCTTACCTCAGTGGTGTAAGGAGGTGCTCCTGAAAGAGCGAATAGTGGACTTCCTCAAAACCAACAGTTTGCATGATCTGAGGCAATATGGTTTTACCAAAGGGCGGTCTTGCCAAACAAATCTGATTGAGTTCTTTGACTGGGTGACCAGAGAACAAGATCAAGGGCATGCGATGGATGTGATCTACTTAGATTTCAGCAAAGCCTTTGATACTGTTCCTCATGGGAGGCTAATCAATAAACTCAACAGCTTGGGAATGGGTCATAAATTGGTTGACTGAAAGACGACAGAAGGTGACGATAAACTGAACTCACTTGGATGAAAGGAAGGTGATTAGCAGTGTGCCCCCAGGGTTCGGTCCTGGGACCAGTACTGTTCAATATGTTCATGAGTGATATTGCCGAAGGGTTGAATGGAAAAGTCTGTCTTTTTGCAGATGACACCAAAATTTACAACAAAGTGGACTCCCCTAAGGGAGTGGGGAATATGAGGAAAGATCTACAAAAGCTGGAAGAATGGTCTAATGCTTGGCAGTTAAGATTTAATGTGAAGAAGTGCAATGTCATGCACTTGGGTAGCAGAAATCCAAGGGAATTGTATGCAATAGGGGGTGAGAGATTCATGTGCATGGACCAGGAGAAGGACCTTGGAGTGATTGTTTCTGACAATCTCAAAATGGTGAAACAGTGTGACAAGATGGTGGAAAAAGCCAGAAGGATGCAGGGTTGCATACAGAGAGGAATTACCAGCAGAAAGGAAGAGGTACTAATGCCACTGTACAAGTCGCTGGTGAGGTCTCATTTGGAATATTGTTTTCAGTTTCGGAGAACGTATCTCGCAAAGGATATAAAAAGGCTGGAAATGTTTCAGAGGAAGGCAACCAAAATGAATTGGAGCCTGCATCAGAAGACTTATGAGAAGAGACTTGAAGACCTAAATATGTACACTATGGAGGAGAGGAGGGACAAGGGACAGGGCCGGCCCGTCCATTGAGCAAGAATGTTTTTTGCACAGGGCCCCGCGTTTCAGGGGGCCCCGCGCAAAGAACATTCTGCTTTTTTTTTTAATTACATTTAAAAAAAAAACCTGTCTCTGGCTGCTGCCGCGTCCGTCGCAGCAGCGGCAGAATGCCGTGTCCCGCGGGGCCCCTTCTCCTCGTCGAGCCCTCTGCAAGGGCTTTCAGATTCGCGAAGGGAGTGCTCCCTCGCGTCTCTGTAAAGCCCGCAGGGTCTAATGGGAAATTTCCCATCTGCCCCTTTAGACGCGAGGGGCTGATGGGAAATTTCCCATTAGCCCCTGCGGGCTTTACAGAGACGCGAGGGAGCACTCTCCCTTCGCGAATCTGAAAGCCCTTGCAGAGGGCTCGACGAGGAGAGGGGGCCCCGCGGGACACGCCATTCTGCCGCTGCTGCGACGGACGCGGCAGCGGCAGCAGCTAGAGCCAGGTTTTTGTTTTTTTTTAAATTTGCCGGAAGGGAAGGGAAGGGAAGGGGGGGGGGCTGATGGTGGCAGTCTGGAAATGGGGTGATGGGGGGTTAGGACTGAAAATGTGCAAGGGGGGTTTAGGACTGGAAATGTGCAAGGGGGAGTTATGACAGAAAATTTGCAAGGGGGGGGAGTTAGGACTGGAAATGTGCAAGGGGGGGGGTTAGGACTGGAAATGGGCTGGATGGGCGATAGGAAAGGAAATTCGCGCGGGGGGGTTAAGACTGCTAATGGGCTGGGGCTGATGGAGGCTGACTGGAAAGGGGCTGGGGGGGTTAAGAGTGCTCATGGGCTGGGGCTGATGGAGGCTGACTGGAAATGGGCTGGGGGGGGTTTAGGACTGGAAATGGGCTGGGGGGGGTTTAGGACTGGAAATGGGCAGGGGGGGTTAAGACTGGTAATGGGCTGGGGGGTTAAGACTGGTAATGGGCTGGGGGCTGATGGAGGCTGTCTGGAAATAGGGTGATGGGGGGTTAGGACTGGAAATGGGCTGGGGGGGTTAAGACTGGTAATGGGCTGGGGGTTGATGGAGGCTGACTGGAAATGGAGAGTGATGGGGGGTTAGGACTGGAAATGGGCTGGGGGGGGTTAAGACTGGTAATGGGCTGTGGGCTGATGGGGGCTGTCTGGAAATAGGGTGATGGGGGTTAGGATTGCTAATGGGCTATGGGGGGGGTTAGGACTGCTAATGGGCTATGGGGGCGCTAGGACAGGAAAAGGGCTGATGGGGAGGGGTTAGGACTTGAGGTGGGCTGATGTGGTTAGGACTAGTAATGGGCTGTGGGCTGATGGGGGGGTTAGGACTGGCAATGGGCTATGGGGGGCTGACTGGAAATGGGCTGATGGGGTTAAGACTGGAAGTGGGCTGATGGGGGGTTAGGACTGGTAATGGGTTATAGGGGGGGCTTAAACTGAAAATGGGTTGATGGGGGGCTAGGACTGGTAATGGGTTGGGGGATTGCTATGACTGGAAATGGACTGAGTGGACGGGGAGGCTTGAACTGCAAATAGCTGATGGGGAGGGAGCTTGGAATGGAAATGGGCTGTGAGGGAAGGGAGCTAGAACTGAAAATGGGCTGATGGAGCAGCTAGGATAGGACTGGAAATGGGCTGTTGGGGGGAGCTAAGATTGGAAATGGGCTGTGGTGGGGGCTTGAATTGAAATGGACTCATGGAGGGGCTAGAACTGGAAGTAGGCTCATGGGGGGGCTTGGACTGGAATTGGGCTGAGTGGAGGGGAGCTAGGATTTGACATGGGCTGATGGTGGGCTAGGAAATGACTAGAAATGGGCTGATGGGGGGCTAGGATTGGAAATATGCTGATGAAGGGACTCAGACTGAAAATGGATGGGGGAGCTAGGACTGGAAATGGGTTGATGGGGGCTAGGACTGGAAATGGGCTGATGCAGGGACTAGAAGGGAATGGATGCTGGGTGAGACTGGAACTAGAAGGGAGCTGATGTTGGGGGAGGATTAGAATGGGATGGGGCTGGGAGAGTAAAATGGAGAGGGGAAAAATATTTTGTGTGGGAGGGATGAAAAATCTACAATTGGCCGGGTATTGGGAGAGTAAGTGGGGATTGAGGATGGAGGGGTAAAATTTGTGTGGATGAAATAAGAATGAGGAAAGAGCAAAAGGATAAAGATTAGTATGTTAAAGCAGATGTAGAGAGAGAGGATGGAAAGAAAACTAGAAGAGAGAAGAAAGGACAAATGGACAGCAGACGATGGAGAGTTAGCAGAAAACATAAAGAAACCAGAAGAAAGTGGCTGGAGCAATTGCAACTGAAAAAAAATGCACAAAAGGTAGAAATATATCTCTTTATTTTGAATTTATTAACTGGAATATGAAAGCTCTGGGAAATGTGCATCATTAACGTCTGCGCTTTGTTTGGTACAAGAGGAAATTGATTTATAGTTTTATTTCTACAGTGTTGTTGTACATTCCAAGTTTGGCTTTTGGGGTTCCCAGTTTAATTATTGCCTTCCTGTTTCTAAATTGCGATTCCTTGTTTGGTGATGGTCTATGTTCTGCATGTGTAACTGAGCTGAGGTATTCTGTTTATGTAATTCCTATTTGACATTGCCACTTGTTCTCTTTCCCCAGTATTCTCTGAAATGTACTGGTTTAATATTTGCAGTGTTTCCTTTTGATAGGTAGGGTCTGGTGCTTTGTGAGTCCTGGTAATGCTGTCAGGATACAGCGGGTTTGCTATGGCGGTTGGCACTGGATTATAGTAATGTAGAAATCTTTTAGTCTTTCTTTATCCATACACTCATTAAGAGACATGTTTACTAAAAGTTAGTGTATGGTAACATTATGCAAATATTTATGCAAATAAGGCCACTTATGCAAATGAGGCCCCGCACCGAGTCTCCGCACATGGCCCCGCACCCCCCTTGGGCCGCCCCTGACAAGGGAGATATGATTTAGACCTTTAAATACTTAAAGAGTATTAATGGACAAACAAACCTCTTCCAAAGATGTGGAAACTGTAAAACTAGAGGGCATAACATGAAGCTGCAAGGGGGTAAACTGAAAAGCAATGTCAGGAAATACTTATTCACTGAAAGGGTCGTGGATGCTTGGAATGCCCTCCCGATGGAAGTGATGGGGGCAAACACAGTGACAGAATTCAAAATGGCATGGGACAGACACCGTGGATCCCTTTATAGCAACAGGATAAAATCAAAATAAGCATAACTATCCCCCGGGGGTTTGAATATTGAACATGAATGGAGGAGTTTGTTCTGAAGCACGGTTACATTCGATTGGCCTCATGTCTAAGATAAGAGGAACGCATCTGATGTGGGCAGGGATGTGAAGTTTTTTGACATTTCGGGTTCTGCGATGTTGGTACTTTAAACACTGCTTTTTCTGCAACATTATTATTAGTTTGGATCCATGATTCCTCCTACTATGTGATGTAATTTATTTAGGCCTCTCCTTCTTGGGCAGGCACTGCATAAGTATCCTGCGAATTTTCGGCGTTTGCCTTCAGCAGTTGCACTTGATACAGGGCTGGAGTGGCCCGAAACACACGTGTTGTGCATCGGATATACTGCAGGGATTACCAGTTGCGCTAAGTTAAGTAGAATCTTAACAAAAAAATATTTTTCAAATCGTTATATTAAAGCACGTATTGGGTGTTTATGAAATAAAAACTTAAAAGGGAACAGTGGACATTGGGGGGTTGAGCGATTGCTTACTCTTTCCCCAATCTACTGGACCCGACATTCTTCTCAACAAAAATTAGGATTTGATATTGATGATATCTAAGACTTTGTCTGCCATATGACCAATACAGAACCAGGCAGCTGGAATACAACAGTCTAATCAATGAATGCAAACAACAGTACCAC
The DNA here is from genome assembly GCA_033557465.1 of Ichthyophis bannanicus. Taxonomy (NCBI): domain Eukaryota; kingdom Metazoa; phylum Chordata; class Amphibia; order Gymnophiona; family Ichthyophiidae; genus Ichthyophis; species Ichthyophis bannanicus. Next base: position 277,654,996 of record CM066040.1, on the reverse strand, counting down.
ATCAATACTATCATGAAGTCAGTGAATAGACCAAGACAGCTCTTTAGCATCGTACAAAAGCTCACCAGAGATACAATACAGCAAGATGTCCAGCATATAGACCCTCAGGGATTTGAAAACTTCTTAACCAACAAGCACAGGAATCTCGCACTAAACCCCCTCTCCATAATGAACAACCCAACAACCTCTGTACACCAAAAAACCTAGGATGACTTTGCCATTCCATCAGTAATCCAGATCAAACACATTGTGGACGCCTTGAACACACCAACCTCATCAGCCAACCCATGCCCAGTGGTTTGGATCAAAGCTTCAAAGGAACAACTTAGCCAGCACCTCCAAAAAATAGTAGCGCTATCACTTCAACAGGGCTACATGCCACTTTCTCTCAAGCAAGCAATGATACAGCCGGTCCTTAAAAACACTACCCTAAATCCATCAGACCCAAAATATTATCGGCCAATCTCTAGCCTGCCAATTATCGTGAAAATCATTGAAATGCCTGTCTTGAAGGACTACAAAAGGGGACTGCTACTTCTGGACAGAGATCTGCAATTGTAAGTATTACTTCTGGGAATTTTTCTAAATCTTGGGGAAAAAGGAATTCTTTAGATTAAAACTGATTAATCTGTGAACCCAGTGTATTTGTTAAATCAGTCAGGGCCTAGCAGTAGCAAAAGAATTTTCAGTTTAAATTTAAAACACAGAGGACAGCTTTCTGGTTAGGTTTAGAAACCAAGATTCCCTCTATCCAAGCAATGGATGTGGGACTCCCCCTGGAGATTGATCACAGATTACCTTAGAAACAAAGGACAGGGTACTGTGTAGAAGCCAGATTTTAATAAGTCTTTTTCCTTCTCTCCCTCCCTCCCCAACACCCACCCACCTCTGGGATAATTGTAGCTTTATAGGTGCTTAAACCTCTTAAAGGAAAGGAGGTGCCATATTCACTCTCAGGCGCAGCTGTTTATTCTCATCAGCATACATTAAGGACCTGAGATTAATTAAACTTCAGGTGAACAAAGTACATTAAACGTATTAGGTAGAGTTTTATTAGTATAAGTATCCCCAGCAACCCTTAGTAAGTAAAGAACTTAAATATCTAAATACAACCTTAAAACGAAGATGCAGACAGCAGTCCAGCAGCGAGATGGGGGCTTTACAATCTTTTGCATAGAGTGTCACATGTATGATTTTCTCCCAGTTGGTGAGGGGTCTTATATGTTCACAAGGTGCAAGGAGCTCTTAGCTCTCAGGGAACAAGTCCGATCTCTGGAGGCAAGAGCAGCAGACTTGGAAGACATAAGGAAGACAGAGAGGTACATAAACAAGAACTACAGGGATACAGTCCTGAAGTTCCACCTCCAGTCTGGCAGCATCCCTGTTGCCATGGAGGAGAGAGGTTATTTGACTGGAGAGCATCACCCTGGTATGGCAGGAAGTGATCCTATAGCTAGGACCTGTCTTCCAGATGATATAAAACCCTCTCGCACCGAGGATATTTCTCAAGGGCTATGTGCCCATGAGGGAAGGGTTAGGACAGCCATTAGTTGGTGATTCGATCATTAGGTATGTAGATAGCTGGGTGGCTGGTGGACATGAAGATCGTTTGGTAACATGCCTGCCTGGTGCGAAGGTAGCGGACCTCACGCACCACCTAGACAAAGTCTTACATAGTGCTGGGGAGGAGTCTGCTGTCTTGATACATGTCGATACCAATGACATAGGAAAATGTGGTAGGGAGGTTCTGGAGGATAAATTTAGGATTTTGGGTAGGAAGTTGAAATCCAGAACTTCCAGGGTAGAGTTCTCCGAAATGTTTCCCGTTCCACGCGCAGAACCCAAAAGGCAGGCAGTGCTCTGGAGTCTCAATGCGTGGATGAGACAATGGTGCAAGGATGAGGGTTTTGGATTTGTTAGGAACTGGGGAGCATTCTGGGGAAAGGAGGGGCTCTTCCAAAAGGATGGACTTCACCTTAACTGGGATGGAACCAGGCTGCTGGCATTAACCTCTAAAAAGGAGATAGAGCAGATTTTAAACTAGATAATAGGGGAGAGCCGACAGTCACCCAAGAGCACATGGTTCGGAACAATGTATTTTTGAAGGATACTACCAAAAAAATTAAGTTAGGGTACATCAGCAGAGAGGTTCCAGTAAAGACAAAGGTAGCCCAAATGCCCTTGAGTACAGAGCAGACAGAGCTTAAAGATTCCAAATTACCTCTGCCTACCGATAACTAGATTAATATGAATAAAATACAGCCTCTAAAATGCTTGTATGCAAATTTTATAAGTCTAAAAAATAAGATGGGAGAGTTAGAATATATAGCACTAAATGATAATTTAGATATGATTGCTATCTCAGAGACATGGTGGAAGGACAACAACCAGTGGGACACTGTGATAACTGGGTACCAACTATATCAAAATGATAGAGCTGATCAAATTGGTGGAGGGGTTGCGCTCTATGTTAGAGAAGGCATTGAGTCACAAAGGATTCAAGTTCTACAGGAAACAAAATTTGCTGTAGAATCTCGATGGAATGAAATTCTATGTAAAAAGGTGAAGGCGATGGCAGTGGAGATATAGATATACTATTGACTGCCTGGCCAGAATGAACAAATGGATGATGAACTGTTCAAAGAAATCAGGGAAGCTAAAAAAAGTTACAGAATGGTAATAATAATGGGTGATTTCAATTTCCCCGGTATTGACTGGGTCAGTGTCACGGCAGGACATGCTAGGGAGATAAAGTTTCTAGATGAAATAAATGACTGCTTCTTGGAGCAGCTGGTTCATGAACCAACCAAAGGGGAAGCGATTTTGGACTTAGTCCTTAGTGGAACACCAGATCTGGTGCAAGAGATAAGGGTGTTGGTGCCTCTTGGCAATAGCGATCATAGAATGATCGCGTTTCATTTAATTAAATGGAGAAGGGATGGTAAGGAAATCCACTTTATTACCTTTTAACTTTCAAAAGGGAGACTATGATAAAATGAGGAAAAAAGTTAAGAAAAAACTAAAAGTAGCAGTTGCAAACGTTAAAGACTTACATCAAGCTTGGGTATTGTTTAAAAATATTATCCTGGAAGTTCGGAGCAGCTGTATTCCACGCTTTAAGAAAAGTGGAAGGGAGTCCAAAAAACTGCCAGCATGGTTTAAAGGTGAGGTCAGAGAGGCTGTTGTTGCCAAAAAAGCATCTTTCAGGAAATCGAAAAAAGAGCCTAATGACGAAAACTGGAAACAGCACAAGCAATGCAAGGTATTGATAAGGCAGGTAAAGAGAGGATTTGAGAAGAAACTTGCTGTGGAAGCAAAAACTTATAATAAAGACTTTTTCAAGTACATTCGTAGCAAAAAACCTGTAAGAGACTCAGTTGGACCATTAGATGAAAGAGGGGTAAAAGGCAGTAAGAGAAGACAAGGCTATAGAGGAGAGACTGAATGAATTCTTTGCTTTGGTCTTTACTGAGGAAGATGTAGGGATGTTATCCATGACTGAAGTGGTATTTGAAGGTGATACTGCAGAAGAATTGAAATAAATATCGCTACACCGGAAAGATGTATTACAACTATTTGATAAACTGAAGAGTAGCAAATCACCTGGACCGGATGTTATACATCCAAGGGTGTTGAAACAATTGAAATATGAGATTGCAGACCTGCTATTAGTAATCTGTGAACTATCATTAAAATCATCTGTAATACCTGAAGATTGGAGGATCGCCAATGTAATGGTAATTTTTAAAAAGGGTTCCAGGGGTGATCTGGGAAACCACAGACCGGTGAGGCTGATGTCAGTACCAGGAAAAATGGTAGAAACTGTCATAAAGATCAAAATTACTCAGCATGTAGATAGTCATAGCTTAATGGGAGACAGCCAACATGGCTTTAGACAAGGAAGATCTTGTCTTACTAATCCGTTATGCTTTTTTGAAGATGTGAATAAACAAGTAGACAAAGGTGAGCCGGTTGATATAGTGTATCTGGACTTTCAGAAAGCCTTTGACAAGGTCCCTCATCAGAGACTTTTGGCAAAACTAAACAGTCATGGGATAGGAGGTGATGTACTATTGTAGATCAGGAACTGGTAAAAAGATAGAAAGCAGAGGGTAGGGCTAAATGGCTGTTTTTTAACATATTCATAAATGACCTGGAAAAGGGAATAACGATTGAGGTTATCAAATTTGCAGATGACAAAAAACTATTTAAAGTTGTTAAAATCCAAGAGGATTGTGGAAAATTGCAAGAGGATCTTGATAAATTGGAAGACTGTGCATCCAAATGGTAGATGAAATTTAATGTGGACAAGTGCAAAGTTATGCACCTATGAAAGAACAACCCAAAGTATGGTTACACGATGCAAGGTTCCACATTGGGAATCACCACCCAGGAAAAAGATTTAGGCATCATCGTGGATAACATGTTAAAACCCTCTGCCCAGTGTGCAGCAGCGGTCAAGAGAGCAAATAGAATGCTAGGTATCATATGGAAAGGAATGGAAAATAAAACAAAGGATATTATAAAGCCTCTGTATCATTCCATGGTATGACCACACCTTGAATATTGTGTGCAATTCTGGTCACCGTATCTTAAAAAGGTAACCAAGGTACGTCGGACATGGTGTTCCCCTCTGCTAGGCCCCCCCCCAACTCCCCTCCCTCCCCCTTCCAATAACACCACCACAACAATGTTGGGAATTCAACTGGTCACAGCTTTATTAACATTTTAACATTATCCAACAACATTTCCAACACATTCCTCATAACCGTCAAGTCAGCGGAACAATGCCCCACCAGCCATGTGAGTAGCAAGGTGACTTCATTTCCGCTTCCGCCACGGACAAGCCCATGGCTTTCTTAAATACCCCACCCCATCTTCCGGCTTCACTATATTATTAGCAAAAGCCACCCAGGGGTTGTCCGGGTCGGGGGTACCCCACTCCCGCCCTGAGTATTGCCTAAGGCTCTGGACCCCGGAAACCTCCGGGATCCCTCCTTCCCACTGAAACACTCATCTCTCCTAATCCGCCAACACCCCCATAAGGGCGGGAGGTTGGGACGCCAGCCACACTGCCTCACAGCTTGTTGAGCAGAGACTGCCGTCCCGCCAACCCTCCGCATTTGTCCTTTCCCTCCTGAAGCATCTCCACTCTTCATTGGCTCCCGCCGCGCTCAGTTACTCCACAGAAGCCAATTAATTTAAATGATGCCATCCCTACCTCCCAGCATGCCCCTCTCCATCGAGGCCTACCCTGCGCCGGGACCACGCACCGCTCCGCTCCCCGGTTACCTGCGGCCATCGGCTACATAGCCCCCCGCCCTTTTCCAATATAGCGTTATTAGAAGAGCCACCAAAATGATAAAGGGGATGGAAGGATACTCCTATGAAGAGAGGCTAAAAAGGTTAGGGCTGTTCAACCTGGAAAAGAGACGGCTGAGGGGAGATATGATAGAGGTCTATAAATTAATGAATGGAGTGGAACGGGTAAACGTAGATCAATTGTTTACGTCATCAGAATATAAAAAGACTAGGGGACATGCAATGTAGCTACAGGGTAACCTATTTAAAATTAATAAGAGAAAATATTTTTTTCACTCAACGTGTAACCAAACTCTGGAATTTATTACCAGAGGATGTAGTAAAAGCTGTTAGTGTAGCTGGGTTTAAAAAAGGTTTGGACAAGTTCCTGGAGGAAAGGTCCATAAACCATTATTAAAAGGGACCCGGGATATCACTGTTTGACCTAATACAAGCACTGAGGAACCTGTGTCTTTTGGGGATACTGCTAGGTACTTATGACCTAGATTGGCCACTGTTGGAAACAGGATACTGGGCTTGATGGACCTTGGTCTGAACCAGTATGGCATATCTTATGATACGTCTACCTCTGTTAAAGTGTCATTATCCGGTGTCTCCCTGAGTTCCTTTGATAGGACACCACCTCTGAATCCTGCTCCTTTGAACTGTGGCATGGGTGGGGATGAGGTAATCCCTTTGGTGGGCCCAGTAACTGCATCGGTGAATGTGGTTTCTGAGGGCCTCAGCCTACAGCCTCAGTGTTGGCTCTTTATTGTTAACTCCTATTCAGTTGGGAAAGCCTGAGGCCTTAGGTTTATTATCTTCGGCCTCTTCTGCTGATGTTTCCTTATTTGACATTTGGAAAGTGCTTTCTGAGACCAATGCTTTGTAATCTGGTTTTATTGATCAAACTGTGAAGTTTTTTCAACAGGTTGTTACTAAGTCCCGTGAAGTGGATACTAGGATTGATGCTTGCTCCCAGCGATTGGATGATGTGGATAAACGTTTGGGTTTATTGCAAGAGGGAGGTCATGTGGGAATGAAAAATAGTTATGTGTTGCTTAAACAAATTGAAGCCCTAGAAAACGCTCATCGGGCAAAGAATTTAAGGTCATTTAATTTTCCTAAGACGTGATTGCTGTCTCCATTAATATTATGTAGGAAATATTGCAAAGAGATTTTATTAATTTCTGATCTATTGGGGTTTCGGATCTTTATTATCTGCCTACTTGATTAGTGGCACATGATGATGACATTGTCCATGTTGAGAAACAATCTGATTTGGATCTTACTGCTTTTTTGGAATCTTCTAATGAGGAGATCTCAGCTCAGGCAACGTTAATCGTGTCCTTATCTGCTATGGTTGATAAGTTTAAAATCTTGAGGGCTTATTTCTTGAAAAAAGATTTCCTATATTTTGGATATAAAGTTTCTGTTTTCCCAGATGTGATAAGGTCAACTCAGGTGCGGAGGAAGTCCTTCCTGCAGCTTAGACCTTGTGTCTTGTCTGCAGGGGGGACTTTTTTTGCGATTTCCTTGTAAATGTTTAATCACTTTGAATAAGGTTGGAAAATCTTTTGAATAACAAGTAGAGTCTTACAGAGGTTTTGTATTATGATATATATGTTTTTAAACTTTGTTTAGTGGTTTAGTTTTGGATTGTCCTGTAAGTTTTTGTTTGCTTCTGCTTGTTAGAAGTGATTGTCCTTCCTTAATGTGGGCTAGAAAAACTTTTTTTTTCTTTTTATTATTCTTCCTTTTGAATATTTATTTACTAAAATGTGTTTTCATGGTGTTATGCTTGATGTGTATACCTATAAAATTCGCAATTAAAAAAAATAATAATTTTTGCTAGCAGCTTCATTTCCAAATTCAGTGATAAAATTGCCCGATAGGACTCAGAAAGCAGACAGTCCTTGGGATTGCTGTAATCAATGGATGATTTATATATCTGGGAAATTCTCTCTGCAAGAAATTCACTATAATAAGATTCTTAGGGAGCACAAATTTGCATCTATAATATCTTATAAAACTCTCCAATGAACTCATCAGGATCCGGAGTTTTATAAACTTTGAGAGTTTTGTGAAGTTTGAGATTTTTAATTATCTTCTGGATGTCTGCCACTGGGGGATTCAAACCTACCAAGATCAGCAGTTGTACGTTGAACAAAAATCATTAACGTTGCACTTTAATTTAATAATATACTTGATAGACTACATTTTGAAAATGAATAGCAATGCAGTGTTCCACTGTGATAATACGAGGCAGTGTGTTAAGTGTTCCCACACTGCCCCAGTGTTGTTGTTATGTGTTCGATCAAAAAACATCACTTAAAAAAATAAATAAATATATTATAAAATAAAAATACAAGAAATAAAAATTGCAAAAAATATTAAAAAGAGTAAGGAAAAGGTAAAAAACATAAAATGCGTAACAAACATTAATAAAAATGTAAACCACAATACATCCACGTAAAGAAATTTCCTAAATATCACCCTGGTCAGCCTCCACCTAGTCCTCAAAAATGTGCATGAAGAACCAAGTCTTTATATCTGTTTTAAATCTATTAAAATATATCTCTGACCTCAAATGGGCATTGCAGAGGGTTGGGGCCTGATGAACAAAGGCTATACAGTGTGTCTGTTCTAAATATATAGGAGAAAGGACAGAAAGCAAATGGATGTATATGAAATGAAGAGCTTTCTCGGGCATGTAGGGAGTAAGACAAGAAGCATGATAGGCTAGGGACCCTGTAGGGATTGCATTAGTCAGCATCAATCATTTAAACTTCATCCTGGCAGCCAATGTTGGTTTACCCATATGATCATATTTGTTGGCAATGAACAAGAAGAAACAGCAGTAGACTGCGTTAATTGCAACCGTTGTAAAGAAAGTTACAGTCATCTAACTGAGAGATTACCAGTGAGTAAACAAGCAGCTTAAGTGCCTGGGTATTCAGATATAGCTTGAATGACCAAATTTTCCTTAGAGCACAGAAACACATGCTAACAACTGAGGATAGCTGAGAGGAAAATGACAAGTCTTGATCCAAAGGGAATCTCAGAACATTAACTGAGTTTATCAGTGGCATCTAAGTCTCCAGAACTCTGGTTAAATCATATCACCTCATATTTTCCTGTAATAAATTGAAATTTATGATTGAACAGCCACTGAACAACTGCCTGCAGGAAAATCTCTCAGAAATCAAATTGCACATATACTATTAGTAATCTGTGACCTTAGTTAAAAATTGTCTATGGAATCTAAAGATTGGAGAGTGGCCAGTGTAATGCCAGTTTTTATAAAGGGATCCAAGCTACAGAATGGTGAGACTGAAGTCAGTGGCAGGCAAAATAGTAGAAATTATTATAAAGAACAAAATACTGAACATATAGATAGACTTGGTTTAAGGGAACAAAGTCGACATGGATTTATTCAAGGGAAGTCTTGCCTCACCATTCTGCTACATTTTTTTGAAGTTGTGAATAAACATGTGGGTAAAGAAGAGCAGCTGATATAAAGGCAGATTTTAGATAGTACATGGAGAACAGAATTGAGATGTGGAGGTCATGATGTGCATAATTTCGGCAGTATTTTCGAAAAGGATCTGCCAAATTGGGGCTTTTCTAAGATAGTGCAGGAGAGCACATTTATTAGCTGATATATGGAGCCAGAGGAGCCATTTTACAAATCTACACATAGAAAAATCAACAGGGGAAACACGGCAACTTACATGTGTACATGCTAGTACTTACAAGTGGAACTTGGTATTTCACAACTTCCACGTGTATGTGGGCCATTTTGAACACCTACACATACAAATGCCACCAATTAAATACGGAAGCTGCTTGTTTTGTTTAATTTCAGTTTGGAGGGGCTATGAAGGATTGGCCAAAATGAGCACTTTCTAAAACCTAAGAGGGAAAGTTTAGAAAGGACGACTAAGTGCAATCTGGGATAAAGCAGGCATGTCCAGGTGCAGACATGATTTCTCAAATGTGGACATGCCTGATATAGACATCTGTGGTGGTGTCTACATAGACATTCCCAAAATAGTATTCCAGAACCGGGCCATCTATGAAAAACCTAATGGTTAGAGTAGTGGGCGAGGAATAGGGAAGTCAGGGTTCAAATCCCAATGCTGCAATCAGTGAATTTTTGCTGAGTACTGGGGAAGATGGAGTACTTTCTCCTCTACACCCTCTGGATGTTTTTCAGCCAAAACAAGCACTTTTCAGATACCTGGAGCAGGTCTGACCTTAGATACAACGCTGGCTGTCCAGGACATTTCTGAGATCAGGTGAGACGTCCAGTTTCCTGGGAACACCCCAGCAATGCCTTCACATTCCCCTGTTCAGACCTGGACGTCCTCATGCTAGGCATATCCACAGACCCAGTTTCTATAATGGCTCTGTAGATGTCTCTGTGTTTTGGACATCTCTATGCTCATTTTCAGATGTCCAAAGCATGAACGGGGCTTCCAAAATGACCCCCTAAACCTGCAAAGGAGCAACTATATATCACACCATGTACAACTGCAGTCATACACATGCATTCCCTATACAAAATGGGGAATGCACATATAGATTTTTGACCTACCCAGGCCAATCCCTAACAACATCCCTGACAGGCCCCCTTGCAATTTCTCTGTAATAAGGAAATCCATGTGTACATTTAGCCATTTCTAAAATTGCCATTTCCACATGTAAATTCAGATTTTACATGTGAAAATTACAAAAAAAGCTTTTAAAATAATTCCCATAATGGATCTGGATTTTCAGAATGCCTTTGAAAATGTACCCCATTAACAACTCTTGAGGAAATTAAAAAGCTATGTCCTACTGTGGTCAGGGAATTGGTTAAAAGAGAGAGAACAGGAAGTAGGGCTAAATGACAATTTTCTCAGTGGAGGAAGGTGAACAGTGGAGTACCCCAGGGATATTTACTGAGGCCGATGCTTTTTAACATTTATTTATTTATTAGTATTTAGCTCATGCCTTTCCAGTGGTAGTTCAAGGTGAGTTACATTCAGATACATAGGTATTTTAGCTGTCCCGAGAGGGCTTACAATCTGAGGCAATTGAGGGTTAAGTGACTTGCCCAAGGCCACAAAAAGTGCCAGTGGGATATGAGCCCTGGTCACCAAGCTGTTGTTCTAGGCTACTCCTCACATATTTATAAATGGCCTGGAAATAGGATCAGTGAATGAGATCTTGAAATGTATAGATGACTCCAAATTATTCAAAGTTATTAAATCACATACAGATTGTAAGAAACTGCAAGAGCACCTTATGAGACTGGGAGACTGGGTATCCATATGACAGATGAAATCTAATGTGGACAAGTGCAAAGTGATGCACATAGGGAAGAAAAGATCAAATTATGCAAGGATTAGGAGTCACCACCCTGGAAACAGATCCAGGGGTCATCATGGACAATACATTGAAATTTTCCTCCAAGTACGTAGTGACAGCAGAAAAGTAAACAGAATGTTAGGAATTATTAAGAAAGGAACAGAGAATGAAATAAAAATATCATAAAGCCTTCTGCATTGCTCCATTATGCAACCACACCATGAATACTGTCAGTAGTTTTAGATGTACTGGAATTGGAAAAGGTACAAAGAAGGGCATCCAAAATGATAAAGATGATAGAATGATTCTTCTATGAGGAAAGGCTAAAGAGATTATGACACTTCAGCTTGGAGAAGAGACGGCTGAAGGGAGATACGATAAGATCTATAAAACCCTGAATGAAGTGGAACAGGTACACACAAATCAGTATTATCGCTAGGGGTCAGGCTGCCAAATAAGGGCAAACTGGAGATTGTTCCTGCTCACAATAGACACCGGAAAGCATCAGACTCCTGTAAGAGCTAGGGTTGGGGGATTGGGGGCTATGCCTTGAGGTGTCTGAGGGTATTGGATTGCTGGGTGTGTCTGCGTAGGGGAGTTGGAAGGGTTCAGTAGGGAGTCAGTGGATGACTTTGGAGTGGGGATGGGGGGTCGGATGTCAGATGGGAGGCAATAGTGCTGCAGGATAAAGGTTTCCATTCTTATCAGGGGACAGCGATTTTAAAAAGCTGCTCCTATGCACGTGTGGATAGGTTAACACGATTTGTTTACCCACGTATAGCTTTTGAAAATCACTGTTTCCTCTGGACAGTGGGAGCCATCAACATGCAGTCCTATATCTATTTTACAGTATTTTAAAACATTGTGGGAATTTTCCATGTCCCGACCTAGACATCTCAATTCTCATCTCCATGTCTTTTTTAAAATTGGCCTCATTGTGAATTAATTAATCAGGTTTGGCTGCTACTATAGGCATAGTTATAGCTAAGTTAGAATATGTTGACTTCTAAAATGGTTTGATTCTGAAATATATAATTAAACAGTCAGAGTGCATTTCTTTCACAGTTAGAATATTATATCACAGTCAAAGCTCAAATAGTTATAGGTATGACAGATATTTTTACATCAAACAAGCCAATTTATACGATCAATACCACACAGTAGAGTGTTCGATAAAGCACATTTTAGTAAAACAGTTGTGCCAGATAAATTATTAAAAAACTACATCTTTGGCTTTGTCTTATGTTCTTATTTCTATCTAAATATTATTGTATTATATATTTGAATTCTTTATTGTTTTTCCCTATAAAGTACAAAAAAAAATCACCTTTTACTATGGTCATTCTTGCTGTTATTGCAAATCTATTTTCTTGAGTTCAATTTTCAATTAGCCATGAGTACATAAAAGGAGTTTTCAAGCTGACACCTCCATCCTGCAATGCAATGTGTGCCTTTGAGTCAGTCCTGACTCCTGGCAACCCAGAAGCTCCTGGGTTTTCTTGGCAGTGTCACCGGAAGTAGATTGCCAGACCTTTCTTCCGAGGCAATGGAGGGTTAAGTGACTTGCCCAAGGCCACAAGGAGTGCTAGTGGGAATCAAACCCTGGTTGCTTGGTTACCAAGCCAGTGTTCTAACCACTAGGCTACTCCTCCACGCGGTACTCAAAAATCATGAATAAGGACTATCAGGCTCATTCCGAGCAATGAATAGCGGGGTGGACGTCCCATCAGGCCATCCATCCCCGCTATTTGTGCTCCCTCTATCCAGCATCTAGCTTCCCCGCCTGTTGTATGGGGACGCTAGATGGGGCAGGAAAGGGGAGGATCGGGGGCGGCGTGAGGGCGGGCAGTGGGCGATCACCGGGGCCGACAACTTGAACATGGCAGGGGCAGAGAGCATTCCCCACAGCCTGACCCTGACCCTGGGAGGCCAAATCGGGGGTCAGGCTGTGAGGAATAAATTGTATGTTCCGGTGGCCAGGATCGCAGCTTTTAAATGGCAACTGGACGCCATGGTGCCGCAGCCCCATTTAAAAGCCCTGACTGAGTTAGTCAGGCTTGTCTTGTACGTGCAGGCCAGGCTGAATCGCAGTCCCGGCCTGAACATACAGGACTGATCGTGATTCTGATTCCGCCTGGCTAGATGTGCCCCGCGGGATCAGAATTGCGATGCCTTCTGTACGTCTGGTTCAGACTGGACGTATAGAGGGTTCTACATCTGGGACAGAATCAGGCTATATGTGAACAAGGTGGTAGTGAGCTGTTTGGACTCTCCTGAAACTTCTGTATTACCAGCCAATACCCTGATTTCTATTCTGTTTTTTTTAATGATGAAAAGGAAGAGAAAGGTATAAACCAACCTTACGAACAATGTCAGTCCAATGGATCACTTTATTGGGTCACTGGTGAGTTCAGGGCTGTCTACCAAGTATGGCCAACTTGGGACTTCCCCATCAAGACAGGAGGAGATGTTGAACCCTGCCCTATTGTTAAAGCAGCAGCCTGGGACTTAGTGTTCACATCTCACTGACATTTCTTATGGACTTGGGCAAGTCACTTAACCCTCCATTGCCTCCAATGTTCCCATTGTGGAAAATTATTCTAAAATTACCCCCTCTAGCCTTTCCCATGTATAGCATGTTTTTTACACATGGGAAAGGGCTGTTAGTAAATTGAATGGCTGAATACATGTATGCTGACAAGATAACATGCACTTATATTCCATTCATGGTTTGATTCTGGGGTGTAGTTTTGGCGGAGGAGGCATGGCGTTGTGGTATACATGCACATTTTATACAATACACATATACAGAATAAACACACATATTTACACCTTCTTTGTAGAAAGTGTAAATTGTGTGACAGCATTTGTGTGCTATGAGGAATAGTTCTGAAAAGCACATAGGCAAAGATGCACATAATAGGCACATTTTTATAGGCGCTCTTTTATAAAATTACTCCCACACATGATCACACAATCTCCAGAACGTGGAAACAACTTCATATGCTCCTGTGAGGCAGAAATATGCACCCTTCGAGATGTGCATAGATAGTGACGTCGCTACTGTTCTGCACTGGTGTTGTCAGCAAGTATCTTAGTCAGCAGCTTCATTGTTTTATGGCTTGTTGAAATCATCTAGGCCTGCTGCGTGACTTGGTACAAATACTCATTGATATAAGGTATTTTCTTTATTGCAAAATTCATTGTTAGAAGGAAAAAAACACTAACTAGCAAGTCTATATTGCTTGAAGCCTCATTAAGTGAACAGTGAAATTCATGACAAAAATAGTAAAGGACATCACGCACAACACAGATTTTTGTTAACAGCAAAGTCTTCTAAATATAGATTGTAGTAATTTACTTTCAAACAATCATTTTCAGCATTTGACATATTCATTAACCCCAGGAAGAAAGATTGTTGTATTGCATTAATATTTCACCAATGAAGACATTAGTCATATTAGCAAGTATTGTTAGTGTCTTCCACTAGGGTGAGAAAGTCTCCTGTCTCTGTCCAAACAAGAGATGCAGTTGAATGTTAACTAGGGTCTGCTGAGTTGTATAGGTTATCAGCCCTTACATACATTTATACATTGCATCTTAATTAGATTTCTCTAAAATTGCATCACTAAATGACATTTTCTGTTAAGTAGGGAGGACAGAGATGGAGGGTTTTTAATAAAACAAAGTAGCAGAGCCAAATTAATTAGTAATATGCCACTTCCTGCAGGAAAGTATATATATATATATTTAACATTTATTTCTGTACTCGTTTAAGATAAAGTACTTTGGTAGCCATAGTAGTCCAGGTGAATTCATAGAAATAAAGCTTAACGGCCAGAAAGCGTACTTAATCACCTGTAACAGATGATCTCTGGGAACATCAGGAATCTGTCTTCACATATGGGTGACGTTGGCTTCGATGGAGCCCGGCGTGGGAACACTTCCCAGTATCCAATAGGAATGCTTTTGGGAACATTCCTTCACGCATGCGTGTCTGCCTTCCCGCCTTTCCTCCTGGTCTCCTCAGTCAGGTGAATAGCGGAGAAATAAAAATCTTTGTATACCAAGAATGAGAAAAAAATTGCGACAACTTGCTGGGGAAATGATCGGGTTCTGAAGACCGATTCCTGCTGTTTTTGGAGATCACCTGTTACAGGTGAGTAACTATACTATCTCCAGGAACAAGCAGGAAGTCAGTCTTCACATATGGGACTCCCTAGCCCAAGACAACTGAGCAAGAGAAGAATCCTGGCACAACTAGAGATTGCAGCAGAGATTTATTTATTTATTTTGAAACAATTTCTATACCGCAATTTCCAAGGATCAATTGCGGTTTACAATAAACAAAATTTGAGAAGAGTGCATAAACATTTGCAATCTTCCCGTACATGGAACATAGGGTAATTATGTAATTATGTATCTGAATTATGTAATTTGTCACAGCCCCTCCTAGTGGCAGCGTGCAGAAAGGAGAGGGCGGACACTTATTGTTGGTTGAAGAAGGAAAAACTTTTCTAGACCAGTTGCATCATGGTCTTTGTAGTCCCACTTCATAAAGAAATAGTTGTGAGCCTTGTGCAGGGTTAAACTTAATTTTTTTTTTTTTTTAAGTTTAAAGTTCGTTTATTAAGAAACTTCAAAGAAAAATACAGATATTACTGTTCCACCAATATTATCACATAAAATACAAAGGAAAAACAAACAGGATATCCATAATAAAGTCCACATCAAGAGATGCATGCAAGTGGAAAGAGGATGCTGACTCAATCAATTACAAACTCTTTTTGCTATCTACTACCGAAAATAACACAACAAACAGTTTAACAAACAGTTTAGGAAACCAGCGGACTATTGGATAGGAGAAAAGACTCTAAAGCCGATGACTCCAGAAAAACATACTTGGTGCCCTGAAAGGTAACTAAACACTTACAAGGAAATTTGAGGAAAAATGTGGCACCAAGAGCTAAGACGCATGGCTTCAATGCTAAAAAAAGCCTTACGTCATAGCTGAGTTTTCCTGGAGACATCGGGAAAAATACTAACCTTCTCTCCACAGAAAATCGATGCCTTATTTAAAAAATATAAACGCATCACAGCATTTTTATCAACTTCCGAGGCGAAAGACACCAGAAGGGTAGCTCGGGTGGAAATTCTATCTTGAGAAGACTCAATAAATTCTGAAATATTCAGGGACTCCTGAGATCTAATCGGGGCTAAATCAGCAGGGCCTCCCGCCTCAGAACCCCCTTTAGAAGGAATATAAAACACTTTAGTCACAGACGGCTTATTATCCTCTCGATATCCCAAAATATCTATCAGATACTTATCTAACAAAATCTGAGGAGATAAGAACCGAGTGCGAGGAAAATTTATACAACGCAAATTCAAAGCACGCAGACTATTCTCCAATAACTCATGCTGAGTATGGAGAATAAGACTGTCTTTCATAAAAGATAACGAAGAATTTTGTAATGCAATACACTGAGCTTCCAACTTCTGGCATCTATCCCCCAGAACATCAATCTGAGAATCATGTTGAGTGAATTTAGCTACAGAGTCTCTAGTAAAGTCCGACATTTGTGAAACGACGGAATTCAATGAAGACTCTATCCTAGTCAAAATAGACCACACATCCGAAAGGGAAACATCCTGTGGGTTCGCTGGCAAGGAAGAAACACCGTCCCGTTGCGCCAATGCAGGACTCTCAGGAACTGACAGGATCCGGGGTAAAGAAACTCTCCCGGCAACCAATGCAGATCCAGAGGCAGAAAAGGCAGATGTTAAGTCCGATTGCAAAGGCGCGGCCCTCCTCACTGGAGAGGACGTTACAGGACCAGCACTTAAAACGGCAGCAGAGGGGGAAGAGATACTAACCCCCGAAAACAAAGAGGCATCATTACCAAGGGGCTGAGTCAGGATTGCAGCAACAGCCTCTCCCTCCTTACTATTCAAAGGCACAAGATGACGATCCATAGGGCCAGAAGTTTTAACAGCTTTAGTAGGATTTTCAGTACTCACATTTAGAGGTCGTTTCCTCCGTCTACCCATTCTGCACAGCCACAAGCCAGATCCCGAGCTCCTCGAGCGCCCAAGGAGTGCATAAGGAGCAAGCCCCTTAAAAACGCGCCCCTTTAAAATGCGACTGCTTCCGCGTACTACTTAGCGATCGAGCTTTAAACCCCCTTTGATGACGTCAGGGGTAGGCGCCGCCAAGATGGACCGTGCACTCCAACGCCGTCAGGAAGAAACACAAGCGGGGCACAGTGGTGAGCAGCAGCCTCCTCTCCTCACACGCTCCCACTGAAGACAGCAAGCCTCCGGGCTTTAAACCCCCTTTGATGACGTCAGGGGTAGGCGCCGTCAAGATGGACCGTGCACTCCAACGCCGTCAGGAAGAAACACAAGCGGGGCACAGTGGTGAGCAGCAGCCTCCTCTCCTCACACGCTCCCCAACTTAAATGGTTTTTATTCCCTTTGTTGTGCAAAGGTTCTCCAGGAAGACAAAAACAGAATGTACCTTACTTCAGGGTTTATGCCAAAATATTTACAAAGTCAGTAACTGTTACAGGCGCTTTGCAGTTCTTTGCGTTCAAACAGGTTTTCAACACCAAGAGGAAAAACAAATACAAAAACTTCTTCTTTCAGCTTAGCAAAAGCAAAAAGATATGTTAAAGCATGTCCTGCTGGTTACAATTCTGTGAGAGACTCTAGACTCTTGGAAACACAGAGTGAGCAGTCCATCGGGTGCTCTAACTGCAACGGCTCTGGTTCTATCACCTCTATTTGCATAGGTTCCTGTTCAGCTGTGTTGTCAGCTAGTCCTGAGCTTTCCCTGGATAAGGCAGGTTGTAGTTCAATAGATCTCTCCAATATTCCCCAGCCTTGCTGGTCTTGGTTTGGCAAATAACTGTTATGGCTTTTTACGATGCCTCTCTGTAAAGGTTTCATAAGCCCTTCCCAGCTTTGTTTCCTATCAGTACGGCTCTCTGGGTTATAAGCTTTTCTAGGCGCTGGCTCACATCTTGGAAAGGAAATATAACTGTACCTTGGATCTTTGAGACGTGCTCTGCTGGTATTTGCTCTACCTGGCAGTCTCCTTCAATCACCGTCTTCCCTGAAGACTGGCTCCTGGAGCTTTCTGGAACAGCCTTGTCCTCCCTGGAACTTAGCTCTTCCTTGTAGGTACTCCAAGCTTCTCTGCCTTTCAGTATGTGAGGTTCCTCTCTCAGGTCCCCTCTCAGTTCCTCTCTGAACTTGTGTTCCTCTCCAAACTTGTGGTCCTCTCTGAGCTTGAGCTCCTCTCTCAGCTCCTCTCTCAGCTCGAGATCCTCTCTCAGCTCGAGGTCCTCTCTGCTTTCTTCCTTCTGAGCACTGTTTATAAAGCCGTTTCTCCACTGAGCTTCCTGGCTCTCTACTCAGGTGTACCTGATTAGCTCCTGCATTCTCAAAACCTGGGTGTGTCAGCTTAGCTTCTGCAGCCTCGTGCCTGCTCCCTCTAGCTGCACTTTTAGGTAACTGCACCTTCTGTGAGTCAGTTGCTTTATAATAAACTGTGTTTTTTTCTAAGTCTATAGCTTCAATGGCTTCAGCTTCATCATAAATTATGTATCCGAAAATTCAGCTCGTTCAGAGCACTCCTCGCAAGGTAGTCGGATAGGCGGTGGGCAAGTTGTCTAAAGTTGAAAATAAAATAAAAACTATGTAAAAGAAAACATAAAAAGGGGAACCGGAATAGATGGGGAGTCGAGATGGTTGACATGAAGGCAACCTAAGTACTTTAGACAGTACTAGTGAAAACCTTTGAAGTCTCTAGACAAGGCTAACAGGGACAAGATCCCAATGGTTCCATGGAAAAAAGATGACTGAGCAGACTAGAAGGGAAGGCAGGAAGGCAGTCATGCATACGTGGAGGAACTCTCCCAAAAGCATTCCTATTGGAAGTTAGGGAGTGTTGCCACACCGGGCTCCGTCAGTGCTGACATCACCCATATGTGAAGTCTGACTTCCTGCTTGTTCCTGGAGATAATATAACACAAGATTATACCTCTTTATTAGAGTAACTTAATACATTTGAGGGATTATGTGGAGGAGTAGCCTAATAGTTAGGGTGGTGGTTCTTGTGGGTCGAGAACCCATATGGGATCACATCATTGGTGAATGGGGTCAGAGCAACAGGGCTGTTCCCCCTCCCTCTGGATCTCTACTGTGCCCTTTGCCGAGTAGTTGTTGTTAGCATGGGGCCTGTGACTCAATAATATACACAGGTCTGTGTGGGCTTCCTGTATAGAATAATACTTTAAACTGGTTTAGCTCTTACTTGGAAGGTCGTATGCAACAAGTCAAATGTGACCAAAAAAGATCTTTGCAATTCCCAATCATTCAAGGAGTGCCTCAGAGTTCAGCTTTATCTTCTATTCTGTTCAATATTTATATCCAACCTCTATGCAATATTATTAAACTACACAAATTCCATTATCACCTTTATGCTGATGACATAATGGTATATACCCCAATTGTTTTACAGTCTCTTGACTTCTCAGCAATTTCTAGATGTCTCCAAGATATGAATACCTGGCTTTCAAATAATAACTTTACACTTAATTATGACAAAACTGAGGCAGTGTTTGTTACTAGGAACCCTAACTTCATTCCTCCAAATACTATTGATAAATTAAACAGGCCCATCATAGTTAAAAGTGAAATCAAATACCTTGGCATAATTTTGGATAAGGCATTGAACCTTAAATCTCACATTACTAAAACTGCTAAGGCCTATCATCGTCTAAAGATTGTGAGAAAACTAAAGCCATTACTCCTTCAAGACCATTTCTGTACTATTTGTCAGGCTCTCATCACCCCCCCCCCCCCCTCCTAGACTACGGAAATCTGCTTTATCAAGGCCTCCCTCAGCTAACTCTACACCCTCTCCAGATAGTTCAGAATACTGCTGCACGTATTATTACTGGTTCAGCAAAAACAGATCTTATCTCTCCTGTCCTACAACAGTTGCACTGGCTTCCAGTAAGCGTCAGGTCAAAATTCAAGACACTTTTAATTATCTTTAGGATTTACAATCACCTGTCAGCAGATGCATTACAAAATATTATAACTAAAGATATTATCAATAGACCAAGAAGAAGCAGCGCCAATAATGACAACATAATTAGTACCCCTGCTGGATACTGTAGGACTAAACAAGCAACTTTAAAAAGAGCTCCTTCTTTACTGGCTTCCAAACTTTGGAACTCTCTCCCGATGGACCTCAGAATTATGACTGATATCAAGGATTTTCGTAAGGCCTTGAAGATTCTGCTATTTGCTGAAACTTATGATTTGATATATATAATCAATAGCTTTTACCAATAGGCCCATTTTATTACGTTAATTCATCTTAGTTTTGTTTGTTAATGTCTTATATACCCTATGTTATTTGTAACCTTCCATTTGTATTGTGACCACTTTGATTGAAGGATAAGGTGGCTTACAAATCTGTCTAAATAAATAAATAGAGTGTCTTTATGCTTCAGATAAGTAGGGGAGGAGGAGGAAGTGGATGAGGAAGGTAAGGGGAGTGAAGGTCTGCTATTTTGTTGTAATCAATATCTGGGGTGACATAAAATTTTAAGTGCTAAAATGGAGTCTTACTGGATAAATGTTTTGGAAGCACTGGGTTAGTACAATGGGCAAGAACCAGGGAAGCCAGGGTCCAACTTGTATTGCTCCTCTTTGCAATTTTGGGTAAGCCACAAGGCACTTCCCCGCCTTGTGTAAAATTGTTAACTGTAAACCGCGCTGATGTCAAATAGCGCGGTATAGAAAAGCTAGAAATAAATAAATAAAATAAGCCACTTAATTCTTTCTTGCCTCAGGTAAAATCTTAAATTGTAAACCCTCCAGGGACAGGAAAATACCTCCTGTACATCTGGGCAGTAGCAGCAGAATGGGAGGCGGTGGAGGATCACATTTCTGTGACAACGGCAACAACACTAGAATTACCTGCATGGAAGAAAAGCCTGGTAATCTACTTCTGTATATTGCCATGAAAACCCAAAGGCTAATCACAACAAAACAAATTGTACTATAGTGCTGGAAAATGAGACCCCCAGATCGGAAGGCAATCAACTGGCTACTGGGGATGAGCTGAAGACTTTTCAGAGTAAAGCCAGCATTTATGATGTGGTTGGATCAAAGTATTTGGGACATCTGACTGCTGATGTAGCTGTGCATGAAATGAGAGTCAGAAACTGCAAAGATGTTCAGGGCTAGTTGAACACCCAATTCAACAGCAGTGTGTATCCTCTGAAATGCCCAAGAACGGAACGCATAACCCCACACCTCAAACATTTGGACTGGCTGGTCATCGCACAGTGAATGAGATATAAGTCCATCCTCACAACCTTCAAACTCTACCATGGACTATCTTCCACCTACCTTCAATCGTTAATACAAAAAACACCTAACAACAGAGTCAAAAGTACCAACTCCATTAACACGCTCTACACACCTACTTTAAACACTAAAACCAACTCCACCACTTCTAAAAGGGCTTTCTCCCTCTTTGCACCGGAGCTGTGGAATCCAATACCAAACATCTCTGTGCCACAAATGACATATAATATAACATAGTAACATAGTATATGACGGCAGATAAAGACCAGCATGGTCCATCTAGTCTGCCCAGCAAGGCAGCAAGAGTAGGTGCACCTGCTGCTCCGTGAAGGTAACCACTCCCCATGACTTTATTTAAGAGTGTACCCATAGCTCTGTGTAAGTCACCCCTATTTGTTAAGATAAAAGAGATAGGTTTATTTTGATTTTATCCTGTTGCTATAAAGGGATCCACTGTGTCTGTCCCATGCCATTTTGAATTCTGTCACTGTATTTGCCCCACCACTTCCATTGGGAGGGCATTCCAAGCATCCACCACCCTTTCAGTGAAAACGTATTTCCTGATATTACCTTTCAGTTTGACCTCACAGACCTTTCAGTTTGACCTCACAGACTTCAAGAAAAAACTAAACACTCACCTGTTACTTGAACATTTCAGAGATGAAACAACATAGCCACCTATCTATGAGCTACCAGTAGAACCATTACATTCCAGCCCCCCTACTCCCCAGCTTTCCCCCACCCCTCGCACAACCCTACCCTCACCTTCCCCCACATGTATATTATTATTCCAATACTCTAAATGTTTGATGTTATATACTTATACAATAGATATGGATGTTAAATATTTCTACCTTTGTTTACTGTTCCATGTACTTCACAAGTTTCCTGTTCCATGTAAGCCTGTTGCCTGTTTTTGAGTTTTATGTAAATTGCATTGAATTTTTATAATGCGATATAAAAAAACATGCTAAATAAATAAATACATAGGAGGTCATTCTGAACTCCGTTTAGTGAATCTGGACATCCGATTCGGACGTCCAGACCTGCTAAACGGCTGGGCAGTCTGCCGGGGACAGAGCTCCCCATACAAACAGGTGATTTGTATAGGAAGCCCTCTTCATGGGAGGCAGGAGGTAGGACAGAGGTGGAGCGAGGGTGGGTGGTGGGTGGTGGGCGGAGAGCGACCCCAGACATACAGGGTTGATTCTGAGGTCAGCCCTCTAAGTCCGGGGTAGGCCACAGAGATGGGGGACTTATTCCACCTCTACCATGCTGGAAAAGAAAGACAATGCCCATCAACACAACTATAATTCAGGTATACGCACCAATGACAGCTGCAGAAGAGGAAGAAGTTGATGAGTTCTATGAACAAGTACAAGCTGAAATTGACAGAACATGCAAACAGGATGTACTGATAGTCGTGGATGATTTGAATGCAAAAGTTGGCAACAAAGAAGGCAGCAAACTGCTTTGAAAATATGGACTTAGCAACTGAAATGAAGCTGGAGAAAGACTGATAGAATTCTGAAAGACCAACGATCTATTCATCTCAAACACCTTTTTCCAGCAACACAATTAATTTAATTTAATTTAATTTAATTAACAGATTATTTATATACCGCTCCTTCCATTGATCAGGTGCGGTTTCCATATAACAACAATAAACAGTGTGGTCTGTTTTTACATATAACAATTTGTAGCTAGGTAAATACAGTTAACACTTAACAATTAACAATTAGTAAACTATGTACAGTTGAACATAATTAAACTATATACATTGTTCTGTTTTTCATTTACTTATTCGCTTTGTTTTAGGGTGTAGCACTTCATTCTTTTGTTGAGTTGTGTATTACTTGGGGTAGGATTATCCTTTATCTAGTTGGGGGGTGTGGGATGAGCTGGTCAAATATCCATAATGCTTTGTAAATAAGTGTGTTTTGAGTTTTTTTCTGAACTCCATTATATCAGGTAATTGTCTTAATTCTGACTGTATACATGGACTTTTCCCAATGGATTGTACAAAAATCAAATTGACTACATTTGTGGAAGTCAATGATGGAAAAGCTCTATAATATCAACAAAGACAAAAAACCTGGAGCTGACTGTGGTACAGATCAACTACTAGTATGCAACTCAAGCTAAAGTTGAAAAAGAGCAAGCCACTGATGAATGTAGCAAAGTGTGACCTCGAGAATATACTATTGGAATTTAAAGGCTGCCTGGAAACTCAATTTGTTGCTTTAGAAACAAATGACAGAGCTCCAGAAGAGTTATGGGAAGACATCAAGAAGCCTGAGTTGGAAGAAAGTGAGGCCTCTACAAAAGGTGAAAAAGCGAAAACAGCCAAAACGGATGACTGAAGAAACTGACAATTGCCCAGAAACACAGGGAAGCTAAAGCTAGAGGAGAAAGAGAGGCAATCACAGAACTCAACAGAGATTTCCAATGTGCAGCAAGAAAAAACAAGAAGTAGTACAATGACGTATGGAAGGAAATAGAATCAGAAACTATTAGAGGAAGAAAAAGATTGGCTTTCTGAAAGCTAAGAGAGTTAAAGAAAAAATTCCAGCCTTGAACTGGAATGCTACAAGATACTCAAGGATCCATGTTGAATGATGCCGAGAAGATCAAGAAAAGGTGGAAAGAATATACAGAGTCATTATACCATAAAGATCAAGTGGACGAACAGCCGTTTCAACCTGCACCTTATGATCAGGAACCATTGGTGATAAAAGAAGAAGTTGAAAAAGCATTGAAAGCCTTATCAAAGAACAAAGCAGCAGGCACTGATGGCATTTTACCATTTAAGTATTACAACAATTGAATGCAGCTGTTATCATGCTCACAAAGCTCTGCCAGGAAATTTGGGAGACAACATCATGGCCAACTGACTAGAAAAGATCTGTGTTTATACTAATACTGAAGAAAGGTGATCTGACTGACTGTGAAGAAAATTATTACACAATTGCTCTGTTCCCTCATGCCAGCAAGATTCTACTCAAGATCATTCAGCAGAGACTACAACCATAGCTGGAATGATAAATGCCTGAAGTGCAAGCAGGGTTCAGGAAAGAGCGAGGAACAAGAGACATCATCGCGGATGTGAGATGGATCTTTGAAAAGACAAAAGAATACCAAGAGGATATCTATATCTGTTTAATTGACTACAGCAAGGCTTTTGACTGTGTAAACCATGAGAAACTCTGGGCCAAATTAAGAAGCATGGGTATTCCAGAATATCTGATAGTTCTCGTGCACAACCTTTACATTGATCAAGAAACAACAGTTTGAACGGAACAAGGAGAAACAGAATGGTTTAAAAGCAGCAAAGATGTTTGACAAGGCTGCACACTTGCCCCCTATCTGTTTAATTTATATGTAGAACAAATCATCAGAGAAACAGGACTGTATGAAGACAACCAAGGTGTGAAGATTGGTGGAAGACTCATCAACAACCTTCACTATACTGATGATACCAGATTACTAGCTTAAAGTAATGACGATCTGAAACATTTGCTTCTCAAGATCAAAGAACATAGTCTTAAAATGGGCCTGCACCTTAATGTAAAGAAGACAAAGATCCTGACATCAGGCCTTATCTGGATTGTGCTAACATGCCTTTGCTCTGCCCACAGATCACCCTTGCACTAACCAGATAGTGCCAGGGTTGTCTGCAGAGATATTCAGCGACAATATCTGGATCGTACTGCTGAATATCATGGTCAGTAACATCCAATTGGTTGACTGGCTAAGGGTTCTGCATATCAACCTCGTAGATTATGAAATACCTTAAACTATGGACATATATGTGTAAAGAAGACACAGTCATTTATATCTGCTTGCGCCTACATTGAAAATGCTTTTTCTGCAACATTCGCTAGTATTCTATTGTCAAGTAGGCGCCTACTTATTTTTATAAAACAGCTGATCAGGGATGCCACTGTAGGTGCCTAACCATGGTGCCCTTTATAAAATTACCCTCTACTAATATAATTGCTTGCACTTTTATCTAGAAGCTGCTGGGTGATGCTGGTCTTTCTTGTTATATCTACTTTTTAAAGATGACTATTCCTGCCGTACATGCCATTAAATACATGTATATTTTCTTATGTCCTTATACATATTTTTACAAAAGTGTCCATGTTCAACATTGTCTTTTATAAAATAGTCACAAAATCTGAATGCCTTGACCTGGACATCCCATTTCCCACATGGCAACCCTTTGGATAGCTGTCCTAAACTGTGTTTGGCCTTCAGTCAGGTGACTCATTGTTGACAGAGTGACACTCCTAGCTTTTGTTACTGTATCGATCCATGTCATTGCTGGCCTTCCTCTTTTGCATTGACCTTCCCAAGCATGATATCTTTCTCTAACGATCTCTCTCTTCGTATAATGTGTCCAAAGTATGAAAGCTGAAGTCTTGTCATCTGATTTTCTTCCTGTCTATCTTCTTCACTGTCCAACCTTTGCATCCATATGACATTATTGAAAATACCATGGCTTGAAGAAGTTGAATCTTTGTATGGAAAGCGATATATCTGCTCTTGAGAATCTTGTCTAGGTCCTTCATAGCCATTCTGCCAAGAGCAATGCGTCGTCGGATTTCTTGACTGCTTCTTTATGTTAAGGTGCAGACCCATTTTAAGACTATGTTCCTTGATGATACCCACATGATACTCCTATGCAAAAATGGGTTTCATATCCAATAAAAAATTAGCATCTTATATTATTGCCTATTGACCTTCATTTCGCTACATAGCTAGAAAATTACCTTCACTGCTTCAATGTTTTTTTCTTATTCCCATTTGCTGGCTTTCTCATACAAATGTTTTGCATCTCTACAAGCTATGGATTCATTATACAGTTTTGTAAATCATTTGTACTGTAAGTCTGACAAATGGTTTCTAGAGTTTCTCAGACTAAAGGTTTAGTGCCCTACAAAAATATTTCAGACAAGAAATTGAAATTAAGAGGGCTCTTTCCTAAGAGTTCTAGCAGATCTTGAGATGCTTTAAATTTGCCTGAAAAATAATAAGAAGAGAGAATATATAAATGAACTGTGAGAAAATGAAGTGTAATGTGCCCTTCTATTTTCTTGATGGTTGGCTTTTCAAGCTAGTTATCTGATTTAACTACCCTAGAGGTTGTGTGCAGAGACAAAAAGGATTGTGCTTTTACGCGACTCATGTAGGCATAGTTTGGGTGGTATGCTGGTGGTGTCACGAAGTACATGTGTTTATAAAATATGCATCTATGAGCAGGGGCGGCCCAAGGGGGGTGCGGGGCCTCATTTGCATAAATATTTGCATCATGTTACCATACACTAACTTTTAGTAAACATGCCTCTTAACTAGTGTATGGATAAAGAAAGACTAAAAGATTTCTACATTACTATAATCCAGTGCCAACCGCCAGGCACATTAGGAACTACTACAAACACTGCCCATTTAGAACCCATAGCAAACCCGCCGTATCCTAACAGCACTACCATAGTAACATAGTAACATAGTAGTTGACGGCAGATAAAGACCAGCATGGTCCATCCAGTCTGCCCAGCGAGATGGCAAGAGTAGGTGCACCTGTCGCTCCGCGCAGGCCACCCCTCTCCATATCCTTGTTCAGGGGTAAACCCACCACTCCATATAGGACACCCATAAGACGTTATATGGTTCGGAAGTTAGATGGTACCGTTTATTTTGGTTTTTTTCCTATTTCTGTAAAGGGATCCTCTGTGTTTGTCCCATGCCTTTTTGAATTCCGTCACCGTGTTCGCCCCTACCACTTCCATCGGGAGGGCATTCCAAGCATCCACCACCCTTTCAGTGAAAAAATATTTCCTGACATTGCCTTTCAATTTACCCCCTTGCAGTTTCATGTTATGCCCTCTAGTTTTACAGCTTCCCCGTCTTTGGAAGAGGTTTGTTTGTTCATCATTTCTCTTTAAGTATTTAAAGGTCTGAATCATATCTCCCCTGTGCCTCCTTTCCTCCAAGGTATACATATTTAGGTCTTCAAGTCTCTTCTCATAAGGCTTCTGACGCAGGCTCCAAATCATTTTGGTCGCCTTCCTCTGAACAGTCTCCAGTCTTTTTACATCCTTTGCAAGATATGGTCTCCAAAACTGAACGCAGTATTCCAAGTGAGGCCTCACCAGTGACCTATACAGTGGCATAAGTACCTCTTCTTTTCTGCTGGTAATCCCTCTTTGTATGCAGCCCAACATCCTCCTGGCTTTTGCCACCGCCTTGTCGCACTGTTTTGCACCTTGAGATCAGCAGAGATAATCACACCAAGGTCTTTTTCCTGAACTGTGCATACCAACCTTTCTCCCCCTATCTTGTACATTTCTCTTGGATTTCTGCTACCCAAGTGCATGACACTGCACTTTTTTGCATTAAATCGTAGTTGCCAAGCTTTAGACCAGTCTTCCAGCTTTTGTAGATCTTTCTTCATGTTAACCACTCCCTCAGGGGAGTCCACTCTGTTGCAAATTTTTGTGTCGTCTGCAAAAAGACAGACTTTTCCATTCAGTCCTTCAGCAATATCACTTACAAATACATTGAACAGTGCCGGGCCCAGGACCGAACCCTGGGGCACCCCGCTAATCACCTTCCTCTCATCCGAGTGAGCTCCATGTACAATCACCTTCTGTCGTCTGTCAGTCAGCCAATTTCTAATCCAGTTTACCATCTTGGGACCCATCCCCAAGCTACTGAGTTTGTTGATAAGCCTCCTATGAGGAACAGTATCAAAGGCTTTGCTGAAATCCAGGTAGATGACATCCATTGCATGCCCCTGATCTAGTTCCCTCATCACGCAGTCAAAGAACTCGATCAGATTTGTCTGGCAAGATCGTCCTTCGGTAAAACCATGTTGCCTCGGGTCTTGCAAGCTGTTGGTTTTCAGAAAGTTCACTATTCGCTCTTTCAGGAGCGCCTCCATTACTTTTCCTGCCACCGAGGTAAGGCTCACGGGTCTGTAGTTTGACACTTCTTCCCTGTCACCACTTTTGTGTAGAGGTACGACATCAGCCATTCTCCAGTCCTGAGGAACCTCTCCTGTTTCCAAGGATCTGTTGAAGACATCCTTTAACGGTCCTGCAAGAACCTCTCTGAGCTCTTTCAGTATCCTGGGATGTATCCCATCTGGTCCCATGGCTTTGTCCACTTTCAGTTTAGCAAGTTGTTCTAACACCTCTTCTGCTGTGAATGGTGTGGTATCTACTTCATTCCCATTTTTATATTTGGGAGTCACAGCTGGTCCATCCCCAGGATCTTCTTTAGTAAACACAGAGCAGAAGTAATTGTTTAGCAATTTTGCTTTTTCAGTGTCACTTTCCACGAGTCCTTTCCCAGCACTTCTGAGTCCTGCAATTCCAACTCTGATCTTTTTCCTTTCCCGAATATACCTGAAGAAATTTTTGTTGCCACCCTTAACATCTTTAGCCATCTTTTCCTCTGCCTTTGATTTTGCTATCCTTATTTCTCGTTTTGTCTCTTTGAGTTTGATCCTGTATTCATTTCTGTGTTCTTCTGTCTGCAAGCTTTTGAATTTTGCAAAAATTGTGTTTTTTGCCTTTATATGAGCAGCCACCTCTTTGGAAAACCAAATAGGTTTCCTTCTCCTCTTGCTTTTATTTACTTTTCTTACATATTTATCTGTTGCTCCTTTCAATGCCTCCTTTAGTTTAGCCCATTGCAATTCCACTTCCTTTATCTCTTCCCACCCCGTCATCTCCTCCTTTACATACTCTGCCATTTGATTGAAGTTAGCGTATTTGAAGTTTAGGACTCTGAGCTTGCTATGATTGGCCTGTGCCATGGCTTTTATTTCAAACCACACCGTGTGATGGTCGCTGTTGCTCACAGGGGCACTCACGCAGACATTTGACACACTATCACCGTTGGTGAGCACTACATCCAGCGTTGAGCTTTCCCTGGTTGGTTCCATCACCATTTGTCTAAATAATGCATCTTGGAGAGCATCCACAATTCTTTTGCTTCTTTCCAGATGTGCAGAAGGAGTAATCCAATCCACATCAGGTAGATTAAAGTCACCCAATATGATTGCTTCCCCCCTTTGATGCTATCTTGGCAATATCTCTAATCAATTCATTGTCTCTCTCTTCAATTTGAGTCGGAGGTCTATAGACTACAGCAATATGGATGACAGTGCCATCTCCTCTCTCCAACGCAATCCAGAGCGCTTCTTCTTTTCCCCATGTCCCCTGCATTTCAGTAGCTTTAATATTGCTTTTGACATACAAGGCTACTCCTCCTCCTTTTCCATTTTCTCGGTCCCTCCTGAATAGATTATAGCCAGCTATGGCTATATCCCAATCATGTGATTCATTAAACCATTTTTCTGTAATGGCCACAATGTCCAAGTCTGTTTCCACTGTTAGGGCTTCCAGGTCTGGAATTTTGTTGGCTAGGCTTCGAGCATTTGTGCTCATTGCTTTCCAGCACTTTCCTGGCTTGTGTGTATTTTGCATTGATTTTGTTCTGTCCACTTCCTCCCACATGTTTTTGATGTGTGGTTTAAAAGTGTGGCTGTTTCTGATGTTGTTCTGCATTTGTTGGGGGTGGCATGCAGATGTTGACCTTCCACATCCGTCACCCCCTTTTCCTAGTTTAAATGCATGTCCACATACTGCCTGAATTTTTCACTTAGGATTCTTTTCCCTGTGGAAGAGAGATGTAGTCCATCAGCACAGTATAGTCTCTTGTTGATCCATCTGTTGTCCCAGTTGCCAATACATCTGAATCCTTCTTTTCTGCACCAGGTCTGGAGCCATGTATTAAAGCTGTTAATGCGATGCAGTCTTTTTGTCCCCTTACCAAGAACAGGTAGAACCTCTGAGAATGCAACAGTGTTAACAACGTGCTTGAGTTTCTCCCCCAGAGATTGGAAGTCCTTTTGGGCTGTAGAGGCACTGTTCCTAGCCAAGTCGTTTGTGCCTAGGTGGATAATAACATCAAGTTTGGAATGTTCACTTTTTGCACTAAGTAATTCAACAACTTGGTTTGTATTCCTGCTGGCTGAAGAGCCTGGTAGGCACATGACTATCTTCTCTCCTTTGAACTGTGTTCCCAAGTTGGTGCCTCTGATGATGGAATCTCCAATTAGTAGTTTTTCTGTTTGGTGAGGTTTTCTCTTCATATTTAGTGCTTTAGCAGGGGATTGGGCATTGTCTGACTCATTTAAAGGCCCTTCAGGTTCTTTGAATTGGGCATCCTCATTAGCCAAGGCAGAGAAGGCATTGTGCAGGGATATCTCTTGATGTATAGGATGTCTTTGTGTTACAGGTCGCAATCTACCAGAACCCACTGTGATCCATTTGTTCCTGGGGCGTTTGGTTCTTTGTGGGAGCGGTGGTGGAGTTTGTTCAGTTTGTATCCTAGGAGAGGTGCGCTTCATTGCAGCCAGTTCCTCCCTCAGTAGAGATACTTCTATATGCATGGCAGCTAGGTCTTTCCTTAGTAGAGTTAGTTCTTCATGCATGGCAGCTGACTTTAGACATATAGGACAAGCTCTTAGTTTCCAAATGATTTGTCTATGAATGAACGTACCGCAGTTATTGCACTGAATACACGACATGTTTATGCAGTCCCAGAAGAGGAAGAAGAAGAGAAGAAGAATACGATGTGGCTTTTAACCCAAGTTTGGAATGATAGATGGCACGTCTGTGACCACTATATAGGCAATGTAGCCCCTGGGGTGGGTGGGGTGAGGGGTAGGGTGGGCGGAAACCTAAGTGTCACTAGCTAGTAGGCTGTTCATGAACTATTGGCACACACAATGGAGTAAAGTAAGGAACCCACCACTGAGGACAATTAGAAAAAAAGACAAATATGGGGAGACAGACTCACAATTATTTGGAGACAGACTCAGTTATGCAGCAAACACAGCAAAAATCTCCTTTTGGGAGAGCTCTAAAACAGCACTCCTCCTCTTGCAGAACAGAAGGCAATGTAAGCAAACCCACGTGCAGCTCAGAAAAATGGAGGTTTACAACAGTAACTCTGCAGGGGGTGGGGGAGGGGTAGCCCCTGCAGATAGGTTAAGAGAAAGTTTAAAACCTTAAAACTTTAACAGCAATGGAGTAAGGTAAGGAACCCACCACTGAGGACAATTACAAAAAAAGACAAATATGGGGAGACAGACTCACAATTATTTGGAGACAGACTCAGTTATGCAGCAAACACAGCAAAAAATCTCGTTTTGGGAGAGCTCTAAAACAGCACTCCTCCTCTTGCAGAACAGAAGGCAATGTAAGCAAACCCACGTGCAGCTCAGAAAAATGGAGGTTTACAACAGTAACTCTGCAGGGGGTGGGGGAGGGGTAGCCCCTGCAGATAGGTTAAGAGAACGTTTAAAACCTTAAAACTTACCAGGACTCACAAAGCACCAGACCCTACCTATCAAAAAGCAACACTGCAAATATTAAACCAATACATTTTAGAGAATAACAATACATGACCTAATGGGGAAAGAGAACAAGTAGCAATGTCAAATAGGAATTGCATAAACAGAATACCTCAGCTCAGTTACACATGCAGAGCATAGACCATCACCAAACAAGGAATCACAATTTAGAAACAGGAAGACAATTAAACTGGGAACCCCAAAAGCCAAACTTGGAATGTACAACACTGTAGAAATAAAACTATAAATTAATTGCACTAAAAAAAAGCGCAGACGTTAATGATGCACATTTCCCAGAGCTGACATATTCCGGTTAATAAATTCAAAATAAAGGGATATTTTTCTACCATTTGTGCTTTTGTTTTCAGTTGCAATTGCTCCGACTACTTTCTTCTGGTTTCTTCGTGTCTTCTGCTAACTCTCCATCGTCTGCTGTCCATTTGTCCTTTCTTCTCTCTTCTAGTTTTTTTTCCATTCTCTTTCTACATCTGCTTTAACATACTAATCTTTCTCCTTTTGCTCTTTCCTAATTCCTATTTCATCCACTCAAATTTTACCACTCCATCCTCAATCTCCACTTACTCTCCCAATACCCGGCCAATTGTAGATTTGTCTTCCCTCCCACACAAAATATTTTTCCCCTCTCCATTTCACTCTCCCAGCTCCATCCTATTCTAATCCTCCCCCAACATCAGCTCCCTTCTAGTTCCAGCCCCACCCAGCATCCACTCCCTTCTAGTCCCTGCATCAGCCCATTTCCAGTCCTAGCCCCCCAACAGCCCATTTCCAATCCTATCCTAGCCACACCATCAGCCCATTTCCAGTCCTAGCTCCCCCATCCATTTCCAGTCCTATCCGAGTCCCTCCATCAGCTCATTTCCAATCCCAGCCCCCCATCAGCCCATTTCTAGTCCTTTCCTAGCCCCACCATCAGCACATGTCAAATCCTAGCTCCCCTCCACTCAGCCCATTTCCATTCCAAGCCCCCGTCCACATCAGCTATTTGCAGTTCAAGCCTCCCTTTCACTCAGCCCATTACCAGTCCTAGCCACCCCATAGCCCATTACCAGTCCTAAGCCCCCCATCAGCCCACCTCCAGTCCTAACCCTCATCAGCCCATTTCCAGTCCTAGCCCCCCATAGCCCATTACTAGTCCTAACCCCCCATCAGCTCACTTCCAGTCTTAGCCTCCCATAGCCCATTACCAGTCCTAACCCCCATAGCCCATTATCAATCCTAAGCCCCCCATCAGCCCACTTCCAGTCCTAACCCTCCCATTACCTCATTTTCAGTCTTAGCCTCCCATAGCCCATTACCAGTCCTAACCCCCCATCAGCCCATTTCCAGTCTTAGCCCCCATCAGCCCATTTCCCATCCTAGCCCCCCATAACCCATTACTAGTCCTAACCCCCCATCAGCCCACTTCCAGTCTTAGCCCTCCCCATAGCCCATTACCAGTCTTAGCCTCCCCATAGCCCATTACCAGCCCTAAGCCCCCAATCAGCCCACTTCCAGTCCTACCCCCCATCACCCCATTTTCAGTCTTAGCCCCCCATAGCCCATTACCAGTCCTAACCCCCCATCAGCCCACTTCCAGTCCTAACCCCCCTCATCAGCCCATTTCCAGTCTTAGCCCCCCATCACCCCATTTTCAGTCTTAGCCCCCCATAGCCCATTACCAGTCCTAACCCCCTATCTGACCAATTCGAGTCATAACGCCCAACATCAGCCCTTTTCCAGTCTTAGCACCCCATAGCCCATTACCAGTCCTAAACCCCATCAGCTCACTTCCAGTCCTAACCCCCCCCAGCCTATTTCTACTCTTAGCCCCCAGAGCCCATGACCAGTCCGAACCCCCCCCTCAGCCCACCTCCAGTCCTAACCCCCACCTCAGCCCATTTCTAGTCCTAGCCCCCCATAGCCCATTACTAGTCCTAACCCCGCCATCAGCCCACTTCCAGTCTTAGCCCCCCATAGACCAATACCAGTCCTAACCCCCCCATAGCCCATTACCAGTCCTAACCCCCTCCCCCCATCAGCCCTGGTAGATTAAAAACAAAACAAAACCAGCTGCTGCTGCCACTGCCGCTGTGGCAGCGGCAGAATCAAGCGTCCCATGGGGCCCCCCCTGCCCGGCAGAGCCTTCCCTGCAGCATCAGCTCCCAAAGCGCAGACTTTTCAGAGCCGCAAAGGGAGAGTTTCCTTTTCTCGCGGCTCTGTTAAGCCCGCCGGGGCTGATGAAATTTCCCATCAGCCCCGGCGGGCTTAACAGAGCCACGAGAGAGAAACTCTTCATTCGTGGCTCTGAAAGCCAATGCTGAGGGAGCTGCAGGGAAGGCTCTGCCGGGAAGAGGGGGGGGGGGCCTGCGGGATGCTTGATTCTGTCGCTGCTACGGCGGCAGCGGCAGCAGCTGTTTTTTTTTTTGTTAATCTACCTGAACCTGATGCACAATGTTGTTTGCGCAGGGCCTCCTGAAACGCGGGGCCCTGTGCAAACAACATTCTTGCTCAATGGACGGGCCGGCTCTGTCTATGAGGTGCAATCAAAAAGTATTGAGACTTATACAATAACACAAGAAGTATAACACTGACAGTTCTTGACCTCAGTCTCCTTCAAAGTAGTCACCTTCCAATAAAACACACTTCCTCCAAGGTTCCTGCCACTGCTGGAAACAATTTTGAAATGACTCTTTCATTATGCTGTGAAGCTGCTGTGTCAGATTTTGCATAATGATCTTGTCATCGAATCTCCTTCCTTTCAGTGGTACTTTCAGTTTTGGAAACAAGAAAAAGTCACAGAGACTGACGGACTTGCTTGAATTGGTGTTTGGCCAAGAACTGCTGGACAAGATATGATGCGTGAGCTGGGGCGTTATCGTGATGAAGCAACTGTTCACCATTCCTGTGCAACTCTGGCCTCTTACGACAAACTGTATCTCTCAAATGAGTCAGAACTTGGACTTAGTACTCCTTATTGATGGTACGGCCTTTTGGAGCATACTCATGATGAACAATACTCTAAAATCAAAGAAAACTGTGAGCATTACCTTGACATTGTTCCTCACCTGACAGGCTTTCTTGGGTCTGGGAGAGTTTGGAGTGTTCCATTGTGAGGACTGAGTTTCTGGGTCATAACCATAAACCCATGATTCATCACCAGTAATAATCGTCTTGATGAAATCTGAGTCATTTTCAACGCAGTTCCAACAACTCCCTGGCTGCAGACAGTCAATCTTCTTTTTGGTCAGGGAAAGGAGTTTCAGCATGAATTTCGCAGATGCACTTCTCATCCCCACATCAACAGTAAGAATGGACTGTACTGACCCAAATCTGATGTCCATGTCCTCAGTAAGCTCCCTGATAGTCAATCAATGATTTGAGTGTATTGTGGCACGCACTGCTTCATCTTTGTCTTCATTCCTGCTCATGAATGGCCTTCCAGCACGTTCGTCACTGTGAACACTTTGGCGGTCCTCTTGGAAACATTTGTACCACTCATACACTCAAACACGACTCATGCATTCATCGCCATATACTTGCTGTAACTTATCATATGTCTCTTTGCACAGATCTCCAAATTTCTGGCAGAATTTAATGCATATTCTCTGTTCAATTTTTTCACTCATCAGAAATCTGACAAACTACTTTTACATGATACCAAACATCACATGATTAAAAATAGATAGGTGTGCTACAGCCATGCTACACTCTGCACATGCAGAACACATAACTAGGTCACTGCATGTTTAATAGCATAAGTGGTGCAATGTATTGTTATATACACAAGTCTCAATACTTTTTGATCACACCTCGTATATGCATACTTGATGCATGTACATTAACACCTGCTTCCAATCATGTGGAAATATGTGCAGGTTCATTTTAGTCATGATTTCTGCAGATTTGCTGGGGTCTATTTGTCTTTATAAAATAACCCCATAATAGGCCCCTACTTGCCCGTCACACAGAGGTGATCTGTTATAAAATGACCTTCTTAATGCTCGGTATTGGATCTTGGATCATACTGATTAATAGTGGCTGTGACTGATACCATGTTCCATTACCAGATATTTAGTTGTAAATGATGACAATGAATACAAGCAAGACCTGAGCTGTTAGTAATATATCTTTCACTACATGATCAGGTCATCTAATTGGTCAATCAGAATGTTCCATTTCTCTCTACCACGTAAGGCAGCAGTAAGGCAAATACATTTTTAGATAATTAATTGCCAGTGAAAACAAACACAATCTTCAAGGACCTGATTCAGCAAGGCTTTCGTCCTACTCCATGTCTAAGGGAAAACAGCATATTGAATCAGGATCAAGATCAATATGTATGTTACTGATGATCACTTTTTAAAAATTATCTTTTTATTATTTCAAATATGTCATAAAAAAACAAAAGCTAGCATATATCCCATATTATAGCAAATACATATTCATCTAAAACATCCAGAGACATACCTATTCGCTGAGCACTATAACGGCTTATGAAGTATGCACTACAGCTCTTAAATCCCTGCAACAAGACGATGACAAAACTAAGAACCAAACCACTGTATATAGTTAAAACGTTGTAACCAGTTAGATGTATATAGTTCTTTAAACTGTTCCATGTATTACTAATTCTGTTTCAATGTAAACCGCATTGATATAACTGAAAAGCGGTATATAAAAAATGTTAAATAAATATAGAACGATATAAAGCATAGTTACTCACCTGTAACAGGTGATCTTTGGGAACAGCAGGAATCAGTCTTCACATATGGATGAATGTCACTGATGGAGCCTGCGCAAGAACATTCCCCAGTGTCCAATAGGAAAGCCTTTGGGGCACTCCACTTTGCCTGCATGCCTGCCTTCCCAACTCCTCTCCTCATTTGAGTTTGTAGCTGAGAGGAAGAGAAAAAATAAACTAACCCTACAACTCCTAGGAGAGGAGGGCGGGTTGTGAAGACTGATTTCTGCTGTTCCCAGAGATCACCTGTTACAGGCGAGTAACTACAATATCTCCAGGAACAAGCAGGAATGTAGTCTTCACATATGGGACTCACTAGCTCCCAGGTACCAGGCTGGTATGGGGGGAAGAGCAGTGCGATCCCTGGGGTTAAGAAACTTGTAGCCAAAGAGTCTGGAAGAGTTGTGGGCTATTGGACTTGATTCTAGGAGGCAATAATCTCCCCCGATAGTCTGGTATCTTGTAGAAGTCTTGAATGGAGGGTAGGAGTTAAGTTTAAGGCCCAAAGAGATGCAGGAGCATAGCTTGGCCAAAGACAGCATCCCAACGGGAATCTCTATCCAGACAGTAGTGGGCAGCAAAGGTATGAATAGAGGACCAGGGAGCTGCCCAACAGATCTTGTCAATGTATATTGAATGGAGATTGGCTACTGAGGTTGCCATAGCGCATACATTGTGAGCCTCCAAAGAGAAATGCAATCTGCTATCCATGTGGATAGAGTATGGTTCATCACTGATAGACCTATGTGATTAGGATCAAAGGAGATTAATAATTGAGAGGATCGTCTGTGATCCTTAATTCTATCCAAGTAGTAAGTCAACGTTCGCATGCAGTCTATGGTGTGCAGTGCTGCTTCAGCCTGAGACACATGTGGTCTAGGGAGGAAAATTGGGAGGTTTATGAATTGGTTTAGATGGAAAGAGGAAACCATCTTTGGGAGGAAATGAGAGAGTACAAAGAACCATTTTGTATAGGGGGGACCCGACACTAGAGCTTGCAGCTCACTGATGTGGCGAGCTGAAGTAAGGCAACAAAGAAAATGACCTTCCGAGATATAAACTTCAGTGAAGTGTGGCTAAAGGTTCGAAAGATGGCTTTAGGAGTTGTGCTAGAACCACATTCAGATGCCAGGCCACCAGCAGTGGTTTAATGGGTGGCTTGGATAGCACGAAGCATGTTACTACAGCAAGATGGCAAGAGTAGGTGCACCTGTCGCTCTGTGCAGGCCACCTCTCGCCATGTCTTTGTTTAGGGGTAAACCCACCACTCCATGTAGGACACCCCTATTTGTTGAGACGTTATATGGTTCAGAAGTTAGATGGTACCGTTTATCTTGGGTTTTTTTTTATTAAGTTTCAAATTATTACAACCAATAATTATACAAAACAAAAATAAGCGATAAGAACCAATTATACAAAAAAAAGAAAAATCCACAACAAAAAGAAAAGAAAATTTATCTTGTTTTTATCCTATTGCTGTAAAGGGATCCACTGTGTTTGTCCCATGCCTTTTTGAATTCCGTCACCGTGTTTGCCCCCACCACTTCCATCAGGAGGGCATTCCAAGCATCCACCACCCTTTCAGTGAAAAAATATTTCCTGACATTGCCTTTCAATTTACCACCTTGCAGCTTCATGTTATGCCCTCTAGTTTTACAGCTTCCCCGTCTTTGGAAGAGGTTTGTTTGTTCATCATTTCTCTTTAAGTATTTCAAGGTCTGAATCATATCTCCCCTGTCCCTCCTCTCCTCCAAAGTGTACATATTTAGTTCTTCAAGTCTCTTCTCATAAGGCTTCTGATGCAGGCTCCAAATCATTTTGGTCGCTTTCCTCCAGTCTTTTTACATCTTTTGCAAGATACGGTCTCCAAAACTGAACACAGTATTCCAAGTGAGGCCTCACCAGTAACTTATACAGTGGCATAAGTACCTCTTCCTTTCTGCTGGTAATCCCTCTTTGTATGCAGCCCAACATCCTCCTGGCTTTTGCCACCACCTTGTCGCACTGTTTTGCCACCTTGAGATCATCAGAGATAATCACACCAAGGTCTTTCTCCTGAACCGTGCATACCAACCTCTCGCCCCCTATCGCGTACATTTCCCTTGGATTTCTGCTACCCAAGTGCATGACACTGCACTTTTTCGCATTAAATCGTAGTTGCCAAGCATTAGACCAGTCTTCCAGCTTTTGTAGATCTTTCCTCATGTTAACCACTCCTTCGGGGGAGTCCACTCTGTTGCAAATTTTTGTGTCGTCTGCAAAAAGACAGACTTTTCCATTCAGTCCTTCAGCAATATCACTCACAAATACATTGAACAGTGCCGGGCCCAGGAACGAACCCTGGGGCACCCCGCTAATCACCTTCCTCTCATCCGAGTGAGCTCCATGTACCATCACCTTCTGTCGTCTGTCAGTCAACCAATTTCTAATCCAGTTTACCATCTTGGGACCCATCCCCAAGCTACTGAGTTTGTTGACAAGCCTCCTATGAGGAACAGTATCAAAGGCTTTGCTGAAATCCAGGTAGATGACATCCATCGCATGCCCCTGATCTAGTTCCTTGGTCACCCAGTCAAAGAACTCAATCAGATTTGTTTGGCAAGACCGTCCTTCGGTAAAACCATGTTGCCTCGGATCTTGCAACCTATTGGTTTTGAGAAAGTTCACTATTCGCTCTTTCAGGAGCACCTCCATTACTTTTCCCGCCACTGAGGTAAGGCTCACAGGCCTGTAGTTTGACACTTCTTCCCTGTCACCACTTTTGTGTAGAGGTACGACATCAGCCATTCTCCAGTCCTGAGGAACCTCTCCTGTTTCCAAGGATCTGTTGAAGACATCCTTTAACGGTCCTGCAAGAACCTCTCTGAGCTTTTTCAGTATCCTGGGATGTATCCCATCCGGTCCCATGGCTTTGTCCACTTTCAGTTTAGCAAGTTGTTCTAACACCTCGTCTTCTGTGAATGGTGTGGTATCTACTTCATTCCCATTTTTATATTTGGGAGTCACAGCTGGTC
Source organism: Ichthyophis bannanicus (assembly GCA_033557465.1). Lineage (NCBI taxonomy): Eukaryota > Metazoa > Chordata > Amphibia > Gymnophiona > Ichthyophiidae > Ichthyophis > Ichthyophis bannanicus. The sequence continues at coordinate 277,615,761 of CM066040.1, read as the reverse complement.
CATCTACAGGATCTTCTTTAGTAAAAACAGAGCAGAAGTATTTGTTTAGCAATTTTGCTTTTTCAGTGTCACTTTCCACGAGTCCTTTCCCAGCACTTTTGAGTCCTGCAATTCCAACTCTGATCTTCTTCCTTTCCCGAATATACCTGAAGAAAATTTTGTTGCTACCCTTAACATCTTTAGCCATCCTTTCCTCTGCCTTTGATTTTGCTATCCTTATTACTCTTTTAGACTCTTTAAGTTGGATCCTGTATTCATTTTTGTGTTCTTCTGTTTGCAAGCTTTTGAATTTTGCGAAAGTTGTGTTTTTTGCCTTTATTTGAGCAGCCACCTCTTTGGAAAACCAAATAGGTTTCCTTCTCTTGTTTTTATTTACTTTTCTTACATATTTATCTGTTGCCCCTTTTATTGCCTTCTTTAGTTTAGCCCATTGCAATTCCACTTCCTTTATCTTCTTCCACCCCGTTATCTCCTCCTTTAAGTACTCTGCCATTTTATTGAAGTCAGTGTATTTGAAGTTTAGGACTTTGAGCTTGCTATGATTGGCCTGTACCATGGCTTTTATCTCAAACCACACCGTGTGATGTTCGCTGTTGCTCACAGGGGCACTCACGCAGACATTCGACACACTATCACCGTTGGTGAGCACTACATCCAGCATTGAGCTTTCTTTGGTTGGTTCCATCACCATTTGTCTAAATAATGCATCTTGGAGAGCATCCACAATTTTTTTGCTTCTTTCCAGATGTGCAGAAGGAGTAATCCAATCCACATCAGGTAGATTAAAGTCACCCAATATGATCGCTTCCCCCTTTGTTGCTATCTTGGCAATATCTTTAATCAATTCGTTATCTCTCTCTTCAATTTGAGTCGGAGGTCTGTAGACTGCAGCAATATGGATGACAGTGCCATCTCCTCTTTCCAACGCAATCCAGAGCGCTTCTTCTTTTCCCCATGTCCCCTGCATTTCAGTAGCTTTAATATTGCTTTTGACATACAAGGCTACTCCTCCTCCTTTTCCATTTTCTCTGTCTCTTCTGAATAGATTATAGCCAGCTATGGCTATATCCCAATCGTGCGATTCATTAAACCATGTTTCTGTAATGGCCACAATGTCCAAATTCATTTCCACCATTAGGGCTTCCAGGTCTGGAATTTTGTTGGCTAAGCTTCGAGCATTTGTGCTCATTGCTTTCCAGCATTTTCCTGGCTTGTGTGTATTTTGCATTGATTTTGTTCTGCCTACTTCTTCCCACATATGGGACTCATTAACTCACTCACTACTAAGGGGTGTGAAGAGATAGGCTGTCCGTCCACTGGTCTGTGAAAAGTCACAATGGTATTAAGGTGAACTCTCACTGAGTTAGTTTTCAGACCTGTCAAGGATAAGTGGAGGAAATATTGTAAAAGTGACTCCACTGGACAAGAAAAAGGGTTAATGTCCTTTGGGGAGCACCAGAGGGTGAACCTACTCCATTTGAAGGCATACAATTGTCTGGTGGAATCCTTCCGAGATGCTAGAAGGACATCCTTGACTTCCTGTGGTAGGTCAAGGTCGGTGAGTACTAGCCTTTCAGCAGCTATGCCATCAGGCGTAGGGAGTGCAGATTGGGATGGAGGAGTATCCTGCGATCCTGAGAGAGGAGGTCGGGCGCACATCCCAGGCTGAGAGGCTGAATCTGTGCAAGGCGAAGAAGCAGAGGAAACCACGGTTGAGGGGCCCAGAATGGGGCTATAAGAATCATGGAGTCCCTGTCGGTCTGTAGTTTGAACAGCGTCTTTAGTAGCAAGGGAATGCGTAAAGAGTCTCTGTCCCCAGTGGAGAAAGACGGCATCCAGGTCCTGTCTGTGCAGTGACGGAACCCTGCAGCAGAAATGTGGAAGCTGTGTTTTTTGCGGAGTGGCAAAAAGAGAGTGGTGTTACCCACGACTGGAAGATCAGAGTGGCCGTCCCCCAATACAAGGTCCATTCATATGGATGAAGGATATGGCTTAGCTTGTCCACAAATTGAGTTTGCCTGGAAGGTACACCGCTCTGAGGTGAATGTGGTGTGCAATGGCAAAGGACAATAGGCAAATCAATTCCTCACAGAGGGGACGGGATCCCATTTTCCCCTGTTTGTTCATGTAGAACAGGGCAACCTGGTTGTCCGTCCCGACTAGAACAGGTTGCCCCAAACGTTAGAGGTTGAAAAACCCGAAGAGCCTTTGTCATTGCAGATTTCTGTGGTGTCCACAGCCCCTGTGTAGTGAGGTCATTCAGATGTACCCCCCAACCCAGCTTGGAAGTATCCGTTGTCAGGGTGCATCGAGGTGGAAGCATCTGAAAAGGTGACCAACAAGTAGGTTTTGTGGGGAAAACCACCACTGAAGGGACTTGATCAGTTGAGGGGTGATGCAGATCTTGTCTCTGAGATGCCCTAGGCTTTCATCCATTGAGAGGACAGAGTCCGCTACGCTGCTCACATGTGTAATCGAGCATAGGGGACAACATGGACTGTACAGGTCATGAGGCCAATTCCATTTTGCATGTCCTGCCCCTTTACGGCTGGTCAGAATCGAAGCGTGCAGCAGTAGCACCCAATTTTGATCCGGCAGGGGCTAGATGTGCTCGCGGGATCAGAATTGGGTCTGACAGCCACATACCCAGCTAACTCAGCCAGGCTCCTGAATGGAGCTGTAGTGCCATGGCGTCCTATTGCTATGGCTCTGCGGCTCCATTCAGGAGCCATGATCCCCAACTGCAGACATTAAACTTCTTTCCCAGAAGCCCAATCCCCAGTCTGGCCTTCCCTGTGCCCCCTCACCTCTTCAATTTTGCCTAGCTCCATGGTCCCCTAGTGCTCAGATGCACCCTTACTGAGTTAGACTGCAGCCCAGTATGTGACAGGTGTAGTAGGTACTGGAGTACTAATTGCACATGGCAGGAGAAGGCGTTCTCCCTTTTTCCACACACCAGGCAGAGAACTTCCTCCACTTAAAGACATAAGCCCGTCTGGTGGAGGGCTTTTGGGAGGCCAGTAGGATCTCCTCGACTTCTCTCGGAATATTGAAAGGGGCTAGTGCTACCCTTTCAGCAGCCATAGTGTTAGGGACCCCAGGTTGGGGTGCAGGAGTGAACCCCCCTCCTGAGACAGGAAGTCCAGGGTTCGGCCCAGCGGGACTGGAAGTGCCACTGACAGGGAGAGCAGCAGTGGAAACCAGGGCTGCCTTGGCCACCTGGGTGCAATTAGTATGACTGATGCCCTCCCGCTCTGAAGAGGCCCTCGGACCACGAGATCAGTAAAGCATCTGCCGCCACTCTCTTTGGGTGCGGTTGGTATGAGCAGAAGCAAGGCAGCTGCATGTTGTCCGGAGAGGCAAATAGATCCATCATGGGCCTGCCCCAGAGGTGGAAGAGCATCTTGGCCACCCTGGGGTTCAAGCACCACTCGTGCAGCCGAATACTCAGCCTGTCCGCTAAGCAGTTGTCCTGACCCGGGAGGTAGACTGCTTGCAAGAGCATGTTGTTGTGAGCTGAAAGGAGAGGAGGGCCACTGGCTCCTGGCAGAGGGAGTATGAGCCCGTGCACCCCTGCTTGTTGATATAGAACATGATGACTTGATTGTCCATCTGGATCAGTATAGACCAATATTGCAGGTGGTGGCAGAATGCTCATAGGCTAGGAAGATCACCCTGAGCTCCAGGAGATTTATCTGTATGAGCAACTCCTCCTGGGACCAGCTGCCTTGTGTGCAATGCACCCCCCAACCTAGGATGGAGGCGTCCATGGTCAGGGTTCTCTGAGGTACGGGTGCTAGGAAGGGCATTTACGCCTGGAGGTGGTGGAAGTTTTGCCACCAGTGAGGGATTCTGCCAGTTGGTAGGAAACTCTGACTCTGTCCCATAGCCTGCCTATGGCTAGGCACCACTGGGTTGTCTGCATGTGCAAGTGGGCTGAGGGTATTACGTGAACCGTGGAGACCATATGGCTCAGTAGGCGGAGGAGAAGATGAGCTGGCACTGACCAGCGATGTTGTACCTCTCCTGCCAGTTGTCTGAAGTATTCTGCCCTGTCTCAGGGAAGGACCACCTTGACTTGCAGTGGGTCGAGCTGAGCAATTATGAACTCCAGGCCTGAGGCCCCCAATTCTCTTTGGGACAAGGAAGTACAGTCAAACCTCGGTTTTCGTATGCCCTAGTTTTTGTACGATTCGGTTTTCGTTGACTTTTTTCGTTGAGATTTTGTCCCAGTTTTCGTACATTGTCTCGGTTTTCATACAGTTGCAAATGGAGCACCATCTTGTGGCCAGAAGTGGAATTTTCTTTATTTTGATTCTCTTGCTGATTGACTGTCTTCCATATGCCAACAAGAGTCTTCAATAAAGGTAAAAGTGATGTTAAATGTTCATTTATCCATTTCATTAGTCATTTATATTTATTTCTCATTGTTTTCTGTATGTAAAAATATAGTTAATATCTATAAAATGTATTTTTTGTTAATATTTTTGGGTGTCTGGAACAGATTAATTGGATTTACATTATTTCTTATGGGAAATATTGCTTCAGTTTTCATACATTCAGTTTTAGTCAGACTTTTTCAAATGGATTAATCACGAAAACTGAGGTTCCACTGTACCTGGAGTTGAAGCCCTTTCCCCACAGGTGTTAGGGTACAGGCTCTACTGAATTGTTCCTGATCAGGTCTGCGAGCTCTGTGAGTAGATGAGTCTGATGAGGGAGGGGTCGTACCAGCTCTCCTGGGAAGAACCTAGGTGGTATCTGCTGTAATTGGAGGAGGTATCCTTCCCTTACTAATTGCAGCACCCATTGGTCCGAGGTGATGTTGGCCCATCTGTAGGCAAAGAGTGCCAGGCACCTTTGGGCTGGTAAACGTCTCTTGGGGGAGGGGAGGCCCTGCCCTGTGAGTCAAAAGCTCCCCCCAGGTTGGGTGGGAGCTTGGGCCTGAGGCTTTGGTGTTTTCACCTTCGGAGCCCCGTGGCCTTGCCTCTAAGGGCGAGATCCTTGTTGCTGGTCCGAGAAGGGCTGGTAGTGGTGACTCTGTGGAAAAGGACCCTTTTTCCTCAGGAAAAGGGGTCTTTTCCCTGCTGGTTTCCTGCGGGGAAGTGATGAGGTCTTTTTAGAGAGCTCTGGCGTGTCACCACATTGGCCTCAATCTCAGTCACCTTGTTGGCCATGAGTTTGCCAAATAGGTTCTCCCCAGTGCAGGGGACAACGAGCAGCTTGTCTTGGACCCATTGCTGGAGGTCAGAAGACTGTAGCCAGACCTGGTGCTGGGCACCAATGCTGGCTGCTGTGACCCAAGCCACTGACTCAAAGCCATCGTAGGCTGCTCGGGAGAGGAACTTGAAGCAGTCCTTATTCCCCAAGGTCAGAGATCCAGCATCCCAGCATCGAGCCCTGGTAACACTTGCACCCGAGGGCATTGAGCGCTCCGGCTTCCCTTCCAGGAGGAACAGAGGAAAGGGTCTTTTGGCTCTTAGGTTTTTGCATGGTTGACTTGACAGTCATGGAGTTAAGTGGGAGCTGGGGTTTGTGGAATCCTGGGCCTTTCCAGACACGGTACATGGCGTCGAGGCACCAGCTCACCACCAGTACTGACACTGGTGTCTCCCACATTCTGAGCAGTAGCCACTCAAGGGTTGGCTGCACAGACACTGTGAGGGTTTCCTTGGGTGGACTCTCGTATTGGAGGATCTCCAACTCCTCAGTGCATGGGTCCTTCTCCACCTTGGTCTGCACCGAGGGGGCTCTAGCCATGTTCTTGACAAAGTCATGGAAGGCTACATCTTCTGGAGGAGAGTGGTGCTGGGGCATAGGGGAGATGGGGGAGATGGGTCCGAGGAAATGTCTTGGTGCCTTTTAGTCTCACTCAAAGTCGAGTGGTGATGATGAATTTGAGTCCCTGCAACTCATTGTCTTGAGGCCGGCGCCGAGGAGTCGATGGCCCCTGGAGGACCTGGGGTCCGAGTTGCGGAAACTAGCCAGGGAGGACCAGATGCCTGAGTATCGGGACTGGAACCTTGACCGGCCCCAAGGGCTTACTCGAGGCCAGTGGCGCTTGGAGCTCGGCTCGACGACCGGGGACTCCCCTGCAGTCGGGGACCCGGCCAACGGGGCAGATGATGCCAACAAACCAGCCATCACTGCCTGCAGAAGGACCAGTTTAGCAGTGATATTCTGCTCCAGGGTCATCATTCTGGTTTCCAAGTCAGAAGGCTCCGCAGCTTTCAGCGTAGGCACCAAGGATCTCGGGTCTGGTGCCAGCACTCTGGTGAGTGCATCCTCAATGAGGACTACAGCTTTGAGAAACCTCGCACGGCTACGCCAGCCGGGGAATCCTTGAGGATCTTTGTAGGATGCTTCTTGGAGCCACCTGAGTCCCTCCTGGTGGTTTTACCAGGTTTCTTTGGTGCAACCATGGTGGACTTCAAGGACTTTTTCTTCTTCTTCTCAGGGTCCAAGGTCTTCTCAGAGGAGCTGCCACTGAGGACTCCGAGGATGCTCAAGCCTCGCAAGAAGTGCTGGGCTTGGAGCTCGGCGTCGGGGAGACTGGGGCTGAGTTGGACATGGGGAGCAGTTTTTCCTGCAACTTGGACCTCTTTTTATTGGTCTTAGGTATCATGGCCTGGCATAGGTCACAAGAGATGCTGTTGAGTCCAGTCCCAGGCAGCGTAGGCAGCAGTCATGGGTGTCAGTCACTGGCATTGTTTGACTACAGCGGTCACATGTTTTGAACCCAACGGGGGATATGGTGGGAAGCACCTGGCTGGAGTCAATGACACTCAGGCAAAAAAGGCGCAAACACTGGTCAAGGCAAGCCTCAATCAAAAAAAGGGAAAAGGAGCAGAGAACAACGCCGGATTTTGCACCGGCTTAAGGCGGGAAGAGAAACTGGTATGTAAACTTTAAGGATATTTAGCAAGGATTTTTTCTGAGGAAACAGGACAGACATCTGTTGGCCTCCGCAGAAAAAAGAAGAATGAGCAAAATAGTATCCTTGGGTAGGAAGGGGACCAGGCATGTGTGGTAGCATATCCCAAAGGCTTTCTTTGAAAGCTGGGGAAATGCTCCGTGCAGGTTCCGTCAATGCTGACGTCACCCATATGTGAGGACTGACTTCCTGCTTGTTCCTGGAGAAAGCACATTATGAGTCCATCAGACATAAAGCCTTCTTTTTCACTGCTCCTTCTCTATGTAACAGCTTACCTCCTCATCTACAGTACATCTCACCCACACATATAAAAGCTTCAAATCTGATCTTAAGACATACCTTTTTGAATGTTCTTTCAGAGTCCTCACCCAGTAGAGCGACTTGGGTGTTGGTATCAGTCTGAATTTTCCCTTTTGTCTGAACCTTGCCCTCTTTTCTGTTGTTAATGGTGTTTCCCCACTTACCTTCTGTATCCTCACTGTCACTATTGTCTGTCTTGCACTCTCTCTCCCCTTTTCTTTATTTCTATGCTATATAGTAATTTATATTTAATTTGATTTCATTTTTTAAATCACTCTGACTGTATGTTAAAAGCGGTATATCAAATTCTAATAAATCATAAACCACTGCCTTTATAAAACAGGTATAAAGAAAGATATTCTGGGATATTTCACAAAGGGACCCTGTTACAAAATTGCCCCAAGGGGGTAATTTCATATAATCTTGATGCTCACTCACTGGGCTTTTTATTCAGGCTACCTGCTCTATTTTCATTTCTTACTTGTTCCTTGCTGCTCGCAGCATGTTCTCAGATCCTAACAGGCAAACTTGTTGGTGATCCTTTCCTGTCATCATTTTAAATTGGAATGAACTCAAAGTTCAGCTTTTGGCTGCTCAGCCTCCTATCTATGGAATTCACTACCATTAGAGATTTCCATGGAAAATTCACATAAAAAATGTAAAAGGCCCTGAAGGAATGGCTATACCAATGTTCATATGCTCATTATCTTACTGACTAACAATGACTTATTAAATGTTTATCATTTGAAATTAAGGTTTCAATTAAGGTTAAAGGAATTAAATTTAAATTCCCCTATGTGTGCCACTCCCTCATAAATTTTTATTGGATAAAAATTATTGTGCTGTGTAATTCCCTTCCCTTTTTTTCTTAAAGTTTTTTAAGTTTCATGTTTATTACTTTGTCTTTATGTTTGCACCTATATATATTTAATGTTAATTCTTTAGTTAAACTGGAGTATGTTAAACAATATTCAATAAACAAACAAGCAACTTGAACATGACAAACAGTGTTTTACATGCCCTGGTATATACATATATACAGATAGAGAACACAGTGCAGCAATAGTGGCTGCAGCTGGAGACGGTACAGTGCTGGCAGCAGCACTTTAACTTAATGTTTTGAGTACTACTGAATATACATTTATGCAGCAACTGTGTGAACACTTCAGTGGATAGATTAAGCCTGATTTTGTGCTGTCCTAACTTATGCATTGAACTAATGAGGTCATTAGCTGCATTTTGTCACTCTCCGTATAATTTTATGACTAGCCCTGGCCCATGTGTAAACCCTGCCTCCTGGTTAACGCATAACTTAATGCATATAACTGGTCTAAGTATTACAAAAAAGGTTTCTGTGGTTGTCAATGGCACCAATGCCAATGTCATTCATCTTTTTATTCAGAGGCAGCAGAAAGGGGTAGGCCACAGGTGCCATGGCCCAACCAATATTTTGCTCAACACAGCATCAGCATCTAGAGAGTTTGGGTGGTGGGGCTGGAAATTGGTTTATTTGTGCTTCCAACCAAAGAGATGCTCCGTTGCCCCTGAATTTATTTTATGTATTTTTCAAATTTGTAAACCATGATCCCAGCCAAAAAGGTGTCCACTGCGGTGTACATAAAAGCAGCAATAAACACACAATACAAAAATAAATAATAAAACAATATTGAAAGAAGTAAAAATGTTTTCAACAACTTTCCAAAATGCAAGTAGTTTGATTCATGCCACTATAGAGCCTACTGTTATACTATGGGCATTATTTTAGAAGCTTTTTTTGCGATTTATGTGTGTTAGTATAACATCCTAAATGTGTAAATCATACCCACATATTAATAGCCATTTAATAAAGAGATCATTTTACATGTGGTTGACCATAGCCCATTGAAAGTAGATGGGGGCGTGTCAGATGTGTGGCCTGGACAGAAACAAAATCTACATGTGTATCCCCCATTTCATATATACGACTCAACATAGTAGGAATATAAAGTTAAATGTAACCTAGTTCATTGTTTAGATTATACTCTGTAACCTTAAGTTAAATGTAACCAAGATCAATGTTTGTTGTAAATCCAGAAAGTTATTTGTAAACCACTTTAACTATAAGGGAAAGTGGTATAGAAAAGACATTAAATAAATAAATATAGGAGATCCATGTGCTAACCTGAAATTGCCCACATCCAGATTTACACTTGCTCCCTGACATGAATTTGTATGGAAAATATGGTTAACCTCAGTTATTAAGGTGTTTGCAAGCAGTGATACTGCCATATTTGGATTACTGCAGCCTAATATATTTGTTTTTTTCCAGAAAAATATATCCATACATTACAAATAGTACAAAATACGGTGGCTCGTTTTAATATATGGACTTGAGAAATTCAATCATATATCTGATTATCTACAAGAGTTGCATTGGTTACCAGTTAAACAGCAAAACAAATTAAAATGTCTCTATTTGATACATAAATTTATGTGGCATAATTTGGGAAATGAGCCAGTGGATATGTTGAGAAAATATCATAGTACTAAAAAATTTATGTTCAAATGTGCAAGAATTGTTACAGATTCCTTCAATGCATGAAAGACTGTTAACTTACACACCTAATAGGGCTTTTTCAATAATTGCCCCAAGATTGTGGAATGCATTACCAACATCTATACCATTAGAACAGAATATTTTATGTTTGAAGAAGGCTAAAGATAAAGGGCCTGATATTCAATGGCAGCGACTAGCTGTTGTAAAGCGGCTAGCCACATCAGTGTAGTTTGCCTTTTTATTTTGGCAGGCAAAGAGTAAGGAATTCATACCGATAGTGGTGGCAAGGACACCAGATCACCATTAGTACCTGCAACATTTGAGGGAGCTACCATACCCTATGCCCCTCCCCCTAAACTGCACCTATGGCTAGCTGTCGCTGCTGAACCTATGACCTGGATATTCAGTGTTGAGGCCATATCCAGCCATTCACATAGAATATCCAGGTATGCCAGATGACAGAAAAGCTAACCGGGCAGCGGTGATACTCAGCTGCTACCTAGTTAGCTTCTGCCGTGAAAGTCAGGCCACCCTTCATGGTACCTAATTTTAAATGCTTAAGGACTGAATATCACCGTTGCCTGGTTATCGCCGGGCTGCCACCTCTGCTCTGCCCCCAAGACCACCCTGAAGCTAACCAGGTAGTGATGGGGCGTTCAGCAGCAGCACATAGGGATATTCAGTAGCACTGAACACATTAGCACCTTTGAATATCCTGGTAATCACAATTAACGTGGTGTTTGTACAGGGAGGCTAGATGGGGGCGAGAAGGGGGCATAATTAAGGCAGGCAGTGGGCGTTCCGCAACCCTGGACATACAGGGCAGATTCTGATGTCGGCCCTGTACGTCTAGGGCCGGCAGATTGAACGGGGAACTTATTCCACCTCTGAGGTGGAATACGTTCCTCTAGACAGCGGGGGATGGCTGCCTGGGTGGTGGAAGGGGTTGAAGTGGGTGCAGGTGATTCCCTGCAGCCTGACCCTGGCCATGGGAGGCCAGATCAGGGATCGGGCTGTGGGGAATCGAAGAACAGGTCAGCGGCCAACAACCAGACGCCATGGCACTGCGGCTTCATTCAGGAGCCTTGACTGAGTTAACCGGGTAGAGGCCTGTATGTGCAGGATGACAGGAATCAGGTCCCAGCCTGCACGTACAGGCCTAGTTGCGATTCTGATCCCGCAGGGCGAAGTGCCCTGCAGGATCAGAATCACATCTGCCCCTGTGCACCCAATTCCGATCGGGCACACAGGGGCATGGACGTCCTGATCGGAATGGGGCCCCCTGTGTATATTTCTAAAATGGCTCATCCTGCTGCACGTGGTTATGTTTTCTGAAAGGCTCCTCATTTAGCAGCTTTTCCTCAAATACCATCAGAAATGAGTACGTCTTAACCTCGACATCTCAAGTCTGATCTCCACATCCTATCTAAAATGAGCCTTTACATGGGGTAATTTTATAGAGGATTTTTCATATGTAAAGGTCTTTTACATAAAGGTCTTTTTATGCAGTTCCATGAAGGCAAGTACTTTTATGCAACCTATGTATAGCGTAGTTACTCTTCTGTAAAAGGTGTTCTCCAGGGACAGCAGGAATCAGTCCTTATTTATGGGTGACGTCGGCATCGACGGAGCCCGCGCGGAGCAATTCCCCAACTTTCAAGGAAAGCCTTTGGGATTGCTGCCACGCATGCATGGTCCTCTTCCCGCCCAAAGGTGCCATCTTGCTCAGTCAGGTCCCTTAGCTTGAGCCCTACCAAGCAGATGGCAAGGGAAGGACAAAAATACAGCAACTCATCAGGGGAGGTGAGAGGGTAGTGAGAACTGATTCCTCCTGTCCCTGGAGAACACCTGTTACAGGTGAGTAACTATGCTTTCTCCAGGAAGAAGCAGGAAGTCAGTCCTCACTTATGTGACTCCCCAGCTACAGGCTACCGAACCTGTAACCAAAAAACGCCTCCAAGAGGCCATGAGCAGAAGCCGATACTCGAAGGAGCCCGAATCCTCAGGTCGTCGGGGCGAAGCGCTCGGTAGCCGTGAAGAAGGGTCGGAGGGCAGGAGTTGCTTATACCCCGAACAGGTTACGGAGTATAGCCTGGCCGAAGGCGCTGTCCCGGCAGAACTTCCTCTCCAGGCAGTAGTGAGTAGTGAAGGTATTTGTGGAAGACCAGGTTGCCGCCCGGCAGATGTCCATCAGGGGCATGGAGTGCAGCGATGCCACCGAGGCCGCCTTGGCCCAAACGTGTGCAGTGACTCAACGATCTAGAAGGGCACCAGCCTTCGTATGAGCGAACGCGATGCTGTCTGCTATGCAAACCGAGAGGGTGCATTTGGTAACTGCCTGTCCCGGTCTATTGGGATCGTAGGTCACAAAGAGTCAGCCAGACTTGCGATGAGTCTGAGTGCGCTGCAAGTAGAAGGCGAGAGCCCTTCTGCAGTCGAGGTGTGGAGAGCCGCTGACGCCTGTTCGACGTGGGGCCTCGGGAAGAAAGTTGGCAGGACTATCTCCTGATTCAGATGGAAATCCGAGATGACTTTAGGCAGGAATTTAGGGTGAGTACGGAGGACCACCCTATTCCGGTAGAACCTGGTATAAGGGGCGTCAGCCATGAGAGCCTGGATCTCACTTACTCGGCGGGCCGAGGTCAGCGCCACCAGGAAGGCCACCTTCCAGAACAGGTGCCGGAGCTAGGACGTCGCCATTGGCTCGAAGGATGGACGGGTGAGCTGCATGAGCACCACATTCAGGTCCCATTCTGCCGGAAGAGAATGGATGGGCAGCTTGAAAAGCAGAAGACCCCACATAAAGCAGGAGGCTAACGGCTGCCTAGAGAGGGGCTTTCCCTCGATGGGGAGGTGGTTTGCCAAGATGGCACTCAAGTGTACCCTGACAGAGTTTGACTTCAGTCCTTCCTTCGAGAGGTGGAGGAGGTACTGAAGGATCCATTGAATGGGGCACGAGAATGGGTCGATCTGGAGCCCCAAGCACCAGACCGAGAAGCGCCTCCACTTGAGGTGTAGGCTCACCTAGTGGTGTCCTTTCTCATAGGCAAGGAGGACTTCCTTGACCTCCTCTGGGAGAGCCAGTGAAGCTAAGGAGACCCTTTCAGCTGCCAGGCCATGAGGGATAAGGAGGCTAGGTTTGGGTGCTGCACCCTGTCAGCATACATCAACATGACATTATGCTTAGCAGGTGTCATGGCTGTTCCCAGACCTTGGATTTCAAGCAGCTTTGTTACTCTGGTGATATCAGTCTCCAAACTTAATGAGGGTAGTTTACAAGATGAGATTAACTCTGACCCCCTGGTGATGTCAGTCTCCGGGCCTGATGAGATTGGTCTGCAGCCCCTCCTTGCTAAATCAAGAATAGCAGACCTCAAAGGGAGGTGACTGGAAACAATAGCAGATCTCAAAGGGAGGTGCTAGAGAAAATTCACTATAAAGGACAGAAACACTTCCTCTTTCTCTCTCTCTTCCTATTTTCATCGGACACACCTTGCCATGAGGCTCTGACACCCACTTCTCTCCCCTCCCCCTTGTTCTCTCTTTCTCTCCCTATTCTTCTTACTATGAGGCTCTGACCCACATTTTCTTACCTCTCTCTCTCTCTCTCTCACACACACACAGATTCATTGAAATAAACTGAAGCAGCTTTCTAACAACCTCCTACCTCTGTTCTGTAACTTTGTAATAAGCCTATTTCTATATAAAACACTTTTTCCAAGCCACACCTGTTTGGTTATCTTATTTGTGCTGCTTACCCTACTGTCTCTGTGAAATGAACCCAGGACCAAACGGAGAGTAGACCAGAAGATTACATTTTATGGGGGCCGTCTCAGACTTCACAGCAGATCTCCAGTTGGGTAAGTATTAATTTTTTTTGATACATTAAAGTGGATTTCAGACAGTGTGCGACAGGAAAATCAAAAGCCCTTGTGACCATGTACAATTCACAATTTTGGTTACAGGCTGTATTTAGTGAAAAGTTCCAGTGATACCTTTGTTTTGTGGGTTAGACAAGGTGAGATTTTTATTGTCAAAAGGCTCTGTAATAATCCAGAATTTTAATATTACCTACACCTAGGGACATTACATAGAGTGGCTTGCAATTTTTTTATTTGTAGGTAGATGCTTGTTACGGTTTGTTACAAGGCACAGATTTTTCTCTAGTACTTGAGCTGCTAAAAAAAGACAGAGAGATAGTCCAGCTTTAGTTTGGAAGTGGTACACAGGTAAACATTCCCTCATTGAATACAATATACATCTTTCCTGGTAATATCCTGAACTTCCACACTGTTAAAAGGTGGTAACCACTTTTTATTCAGGTATAATTTTAAGGCGTGGTCTTAATGCCAGTACTCTTTACTGAACACCCATAAAATTTATGCCATTCCAGCTATAATTCTACGTCTCACTTCTTCATAAAAGTGAGCATTCCTCCTTCCAAGGTTGCACATTTGAGATAGTCCAACTACAGCCTTTCTGCAGTCTCAAATATGGAAGCCTTTGATTTTAAAGAACTGAAACAAATAGTACTGACATACTGTAAGAGGAAAGGTGGTCCCTTTGAAGGTGAATTCCCTGAGTCATCATGGTATAATATTCAAAGACAAATGTTAAACCATTATCAAGAATTCAAAAAGAAAACAAATAAAAGAAAATGCCTTTTTATCCAAAGCATGTGCAGGGGGCTCATTAGCATGAAACAGGACAATACTGAACTGATTTCTCATTGTACCCAATTGACCAAAGACCTTGAGGAGGCACAAAGTTGCATTGCCATACAAAGGACTCAGGTGATACAAGCCACAAATTCTTTTATAACTGTTAGTGAGCAATTAGAAGCACTTAAACTTGAATTGAGGCACGTTAAGGATCAATTGGCCTCTGAAAGACAAAAGAAATATACGCCCTGGCTAACACCCATTTCTCCCTCAGCCCCCTATGCCTATGACACACCCTATAAGCCATGCATCCAAGCTATTGAGAAACAAAAGAATACAAAAGTATGCATAGCTGGACTTAGGAATGGAAAAAATAAAGATGAATCACAGGAAGAAAATCCTAATAGTTTATCTCAGCCAGAACAGAGCAATAATCAGGATCTGTGTCAGGAGGATAATTCAGATGACTCAGACATGGCACCCAGTACTGAACTCAGAGCACCAGTTAAAGTGATGCTGCAGGACAATTTAAAAGATAGAGACATGGAAAGAATAGTTGAGAAAATTGGCCCTATGCCTCTTAATGTAAATGATTGGTGCAAATGGGCCACTGATATTCTGATTCACTGGGGTCTAGGGAAATACAGAAGAAAACAATCAGACTTTGATAGGCTTATAGGCTCTGGGGCCACACTATTATAAAGTTGGCTCTCTCACTCACCCATACCAGTTGGTTAAAAGGGGCATTGAGAAACTATTTCACTGTTCCCCAATGCAAGTATTTAAAATTATTTCACCTCTACCAAATGATACACTGGAAGAGTTTGCATATAGAGCCTGGATTTTAAAAGCAGTTCTTGATGAGCAGGAGTCCTGGCCCAATGCAGAAGATTATGGGGAGAGCACGCACAAAACATTTTTATTAGAATTGCTATCACCTGAGATTACAAAACACCTTCTGTTATTTTCTGAAGACCCTAAAGCAACCCCTTTTGATACTTTGATGCTCAGAATTGGGGCTGTTTGGAAGACCCAGCCCTCGCAGGTCATAACAGTATCAGAAGCACGGAAGTGGCAAGCTGAGGGATCCTCCCAATACACAAAAAAAGGATACCGAGGACAAACACCTTGGAGAGGACAAAGCAGAGGTACTTTTAGAAACTCCTCAGGTTACATTCCCTTTCAGGAGCTCAAAGCACAGAGAGATGGATTAGAAAAGGAGAAAATTAAATGGGAACAGGACAAATACATACTGCAGATAGAAATAGATAAATTAAAACAGGACTTACAAGCAGCACAGGACAAACACAAGGCTAGTGCATAGGGGTGTCCTGACCTCTTGGGTTCAGATATCAAAATGTCTCAAGCCTTCATAGCCCAGCCTGCCTCCGTTCTCTCAGCAGAGGACTCAATTCCAGAGCCTCTGGATGATGAAACAGACACAGGCCCAGAATACAGTTTAAGGCTTGTAACATCCTTGATACTGGACTCTTGTGGATGCCCCAATGTTATCAGTAGAGTAGGGGGTCAGGATAAACTAGCTTTGATTGACACAGGGGCTGGAATTAGTTTTACAAACAGAGCTTCTCCCACTGCAGATCAGAAAAATATGGAAATTTATGAAATTCAAGGAATTAATGACATAGCTTCCAAATGTGTGGCTATCCCAGTTAAATGGGGTATCCCTGTGCACAGTGAACAAAACAAGGAAATGTTAGAAACCACTGCCTCCACTATAGTGAACACACCAAAAGAAAGAATTGGAATTGACGTTCTCAACCAGTTAAATTTGGTGGTGGATATAGCTAATCTTAAATTGTAGCAGTATTCAGGAACTTCAAGTGCTTCTAAAACTTTAGTGCATGAAGTCATTCCCATGCAGTTAGCAACTCAGTGCACCAAGGCAGCTCAGCAGTATGATCTGTGTGTAATTCCCTCAGAGGTGGCTGATATTCCAGTCTGGGCTCAAGACAAGTTAGATTGTGGGAAAATGCACACAGAAATACTGTTGGAAGGCGAGGATCCTCCACCACAGAAACAATACCCAGTACCTCATCAGGCTATAGAACCAGTGACTAAAATTGTGAAGATACTGGAGGAGAGGGGTCTGATTAGACCTATTTCTTCCACATGCAATTCACCAGCCTGGCCGATAGTTAAACCGGGGGGTTCCTTCAGGCTCACTATGGACCTCCGTGCCCTGAATCAAGTTTCAAAATCTGTAGTGCCCGTGGTAGCCTCATACCCTGAAATGATCTCTAAACTGAACCCCAAATGTACATTTTTCTCTGTTTTAGACATATCCAATGGGTTTTGGAGTCTGCCCCTGGCCCTTGAATGCTAGTACAAAACAGCCTTTCAGTGGCTGAATAAACAATATGCTTGGACTGTGCTTCCACAGGGATATAAGGATTCCCCCTCAATATTTCATAAATACATGCAGGAAGCCCTGTCACTATTGTCTTGCAGAGATAATATAATTCAGTATGTAGATGACATTCTGATTCAGTCTGAGAATGAAGCTGCACACTGGAATCATGTAAGAGAAGTTTTAAAAGCCCTCTTACAAGCTGGTCTTAAAGTTAATCCTAAAAAAGTTGCTCCTAACCCAGAAAATATCTTATAACATACACAACACAAATTTTGCACAATTCAATGGCAATGTATTCTACTGTTCAAGTTGATTGGATGGCGAGTTTAGATGTGGCAGCTTTGTATACATCCATACTGCAAGACGATGCGTTGCAAGTTTTGAGGGCTGTATGGGATGCCCGGATGCCTCCTATCCGAGTTCCTACCTCCTTGTTGTTATCGTTGGCAGAGATTGCGTTGAAGAAGAATTATTTTGTTTATGACCAGACTTTTTTTCAACAAATTTCTGGCACCGCCATGAGGGCAACATTTGCTCCGTCTTTAGCCAACTTATATATGAGCACTTTTGAAGATCGTTTTGTTTATTCTTCAGTATATGCGACCCATATTGTGCAATGGTATCGCTATATTGATGATATTTTTTTATTATGGCGGGGTCCTAAGAGCTCTTTGGAAGAGTTTCTCAGCTATTTAAATTCCTGTGAAGCTTGTATTCAATTTGACATAAACATCCAGGCATCTGAGATTCATTTTCTAGACGTTAAAGTGATTAAAGAATATGGACACTTCACCACCACAGTGTACTCGTATACTAAACCTACTGATAGGAATTCCTTATTACATTTTGCCGGTTTTCATCCTATGCCTTTGAAGTGGAGTTTACCCTACTCTCAACCTTTGCGCTGTCGGCGCATTTGTTCATCGGTTGCGGATTTTAAAACGCAGGCGCGTTTTCTGATTAAGAAATTTTCTGATCGTGGGTATCCTTCAGATGTCTTGCGGAATGCATATCGGAGGGCGAAATGTAATCATGGGGAATGGCTATTGCAGCCTAACAGTCAGGAGCCTGAAAATTTATCATCTATTATTCCATGTGTCTTACCATATTCTAGTCTTTCTTCACGGATAGCGGCAGTCATGCGAAAACATTGGACTATGATTACTAAACATTCAAAATTGGCTGATTTGTCATTACGAATGTCCTTCAGTCGTGGTCAGAATTTGGGGACCGCCTTTGGTTTAAATGACAAGATTGATTGGTCCTTATTTTTTTGATGACTGTGTGGTTTTATGTATATAGTACAGTGCAATGACAAGATTGATTGGTCCTTATGACAGGTTTAAATGACAAGATTGATTGGTCCTTATTTTTTTGATGACTGTGCGGTTTTATGTATATAGTACAGTGCAGTGTGCTGTGCTTCTCCAACCTGTTCACTATTGTGGTTAGTTTGTGTGGGAAGTGGTGTGTGAATGGTTGCAATGTGGTGATTGGTGTGTGTATGAATGATGTAGGGTGATGTCATAGTCTTTTATTTGATTGGCTGTTGGTCCCTTATATTCAGTGCGTCAGACGCCGTTCTTCTTGCTAGTGGAAAAGTGATATCAATAGATTGTAGTCATTTTGCTTCCCCTGACGAAGCCTAATTGGCGAAATGGGAGCTTCTGTAGGGAGTTATTGTTATCCGCGACGTTTATGAGTTTGCTGTTTCCTGCTATATCTCGTGGAGGTCCTTGTGATCCTATGTGCATTGATGTTTTGGTGGAGGTCTCTATGATCCTGTGGGATCCGACGCTGATGTGTGGTTGCTGCGGTCCCGATGCTATGTTACCATCCTTCAGTTAAGTGATTGGAATCATTTGTATGTTGTAGCGTTACACCGCTTTTATAGTTGATTTCTATCTCTTTTCAGGTTCTGCATTCTGGCCTCGGGTAACCCCGGCTCTTTCCTGCATATTGAGGCTCTTTTGAGTCTTGTATGAAGACGTTGTTGTGAGAGTGTTTTGTTGCTGTTGTATGTATGTATATGTTTGTATGTATGGCTTTGTATGCTTGTTAGACGGTTAATGTTGTTTAGAAGAGCTTTCCCATAGTTATTGGGTGTTTTTGAACGTTGTGAGTGATTTTTAAGGGTGGTTGTATGGTGGCATTAAGACCGGTGATGTGAACGTCTTTACTCCCTATAGTGCTTTTGGGCGCTACTTGTGGGGTGTGAAAACTTCTGAGGTCTTTGCCATTGAACTGTGCAAAATTTGTGTTGTGTATGTTATAAGATATTTTCTGGGTTAGGAGCAACTTTTTTGGTTTTCATTACTTTTGCCCCTATACAGCTTATTTAGTAGTAGTCTTAAAGTTAATCCTGCCAAGGCTCAACTGTTCAAATCACAGGTTTCCTTTTTAGGGGTTACTATTGGCCAGGATGGTAAATCCGTAGATTCTCAGAGGATAGAGCTGATACAGAAACTTCCACTTCCTACAGATCAGAAATCACTCCAGTCATTTCTAGGGCTCACTGGTTTCTGTCGTGACTTCATGCACAATTATGCTGAAGTGGCAGCTCCACTTTACTCCCTGCTAAAAAGTAAAAGTTATGTTTGGGAGGAAGAACATACAGAAGCTGTAACTAAATTAAAGCACATTCTGACTTCTGATCCTGTTCTTGCACACCCAGATCACACACAACATTTTTTCCTGTACCCTGTAGTTGGAGAGAACAGTATAGGTGCAGTTCTAACACAACGCCTAGGAGGAGTAGATCGCCCTATTGCCTTCTGTTCCAGAGTTCTCACTTCTCCTGAACTCAAAATGGGAAACTGTGAAAAACATGTACTGGCTTCCTATGCGGCTATGCAGAAACTTACATACATCATTGGTGCTCAAACCACATACATATGCAGTCATCACACCCCCCTCAAATTTATTGTAGAGGGAAAGTTAGCATGTAGCAAGATTAGGACTGAGAGAATAGTCCAGTGGACTCTCATGTTGCAAGCACAGAATGTAAAGTTTGAATTGTTAAAAGAACCTAACGTGCAAGTGGCTGGAATTTTGCTGGAGGGGCAACCTCATGACTGACTGTCAGTCCTCACCCAGTGCCCCCAATCACATGATCTTTAGGGAACTGGGCTAGACAAAATTTCACCTTTTCTTCCTACAGTATATATTGATGGTAGTAGCCAATGTGAAGGAAGCAGGCGACTAGCAGGTTTTGCAATTGTACAATTGGACCCAAATAACCAAGTGGTACTGCAGAGACAGTATTCCTGTGGGTCAGCATCAGCACAGTACTGTGAGCTGGCTGCTTTTGTAGCTTGTATGCAACAATATCAGGATTCACACCCAGAGATACAAATCATTTTAGATTCTGATTATGTCTTTAAAAGTGCCATTGCCTTGTTACCCTGGTGGCTGGCAAATACATTTAAATCTACGGATGGGTCCACAATGAAAAATTCATCACTGTGGACTATGGCACAAGAACTGAGTGAGAGGTTTCAGAGAGTACATTTAGTTAAAGTAAAGGCACATAGGAAGAAAGGCCCTTTAGTGAAAGGAAACACATTAGCAGACTCATTAGCCAAGGAAGCATGCCATGTAGGCCTCATTATGGCCCTGGTATGAGCAGACACGCATGATTGCTATTGCTACACGTTCCACAGATTATGATCAGATAATACCACCAGATTACTTCGTAGCACTGCAGACAAAGGACCCTGAGCTTTCCAATTTGAGGAAGCTGGTGCAGGATGCCCCAGATAACCTATATCAGCACACACCCTTTCTCACACTCGCTATAGAGAAAGACATTCTATGTGCAAAAAGAGAGGAAGGCTTGGTTATTTATTTATTTTATTTATTTATTTATTTATTTATTTAGACAGTTTTTGTATACCGCCTTATCCTTCAATCAAAGCGGTCACAACACAATTGGGGAATACATTTCACACGCGGGGATATGAGACACATACACTAATACTTACAGGGAACATGGGCAATGGAGGGTTAAGTGGCTTGCCCAAGACCACAAGGAGCATCTGTGGGACTAGAAACCCCAGTCCTTCCGGCCCAAGGTTGCTGTCCTCTAGTGGGATTTGAACCCCTGGCCTGAAGTACCTTGCCCCACCCACTAGGCTACTCATCCCTAGGGTTATAGCTATCCCTAGAGATTCGAGGTAAAGAGTGGATGCATTGGGTTCATGGTGCAGGTCCTATGGGACACCCTAAAGCAGAAGAAATGCAGACTATCCACAATAGGTTGGTATGGTGGCCAGAAATGAAACATGATATACAGGATCATGTTTCCTCCTGTGTAATCTGTGCTTCATTTGAGAGGCAACCTAAAAAGAGAAGGGGACAGTTAATGAGAACACCTCCTCGTGGCCCATTTGAGAGATTGCAAATAGATCATGTGGGCCCTCTTCAGTTAACAGCTAGGAAAAATAGATTTTTGCTCACTGTTGTTGATTCCTTTTCTCATTGGGTAGAAGCATTCCCTGTCCCAGATCAAACTGCTTGAACCACTGCAGAAATCCTAACTATGCAATTTTTTACACGCTGGGGCATTCCCAAGACTATTGATTCTGATAATGGTCCTGCATTTGTTTCTCAGCTCATCAAGGAATTGTTTGATTTTCTAGGCATAGAACAACAACTCCACATTCCGTACCATCCACAGGCAGCAGGGCAGGTAGAAAGAATGAATCAAACAATTAAGGCCCACCTCAGCCCTATGCTTAATCTGACCGGGAAAAATTGGGATCTGGTGCTCCCTTTAGTCCTTATGCGTATCAGAGCTAATGTCTGTAAATCCACAGGTTTTGCACCCTATGAAGCCTTAATGGGAAGGCCAATGCAACGGTGGGAAAATATGCTGAGTCCTTTTCTTCCAGAGGACCAGACAGTAATTCTCACCAATGAGTGGATGAAATCCCTGCAAGAACATCTAAAAGAAATTCAGACCACTGTGCTAGCTAACACAGAAAAAGCTAGAGATTATTTGCAGGAGGTACATGCAAAAGGTTCTGATTTAAGGCCCCTCAAGGTTGGGAGTAAAGTGATGATTCTGAGACCTAGACCAAACCTCCCCTTTGGAACTGCAAAGTGGGAAGGACCGTACTTAGTTACTGATACCTTAGGCCCAAGCCTATACCAAATCCTAATGCCCGACAACCAGCAGTATTGCAAACACATCACCCAGTTGAAACCATATGGGTAATATGTGTTTTATCAGTCTTTGCTTTCAGATACCACCTGAAGACAGCACGGACAGCTGCTTTCTGAAGACAGCACGGACAACTGCTTTCTAAACAAAAGTCGCTTGAGGATGGTAACTATTTACTTCTGCTGTATAGTTGATGTGTCCTATATAATGGACATGTGTCTAATAGTTATGTAAATAAGTAGTAAACATTATTTCTGTTGTTGCATAGTATATGTGGGGAGCACTAGTTTACTCCCTAGTAGAGTGAAACAAGTTAGCTTTTATTATGTCTCGGTTTCCTGTGGTTCTTGTATCTGCTCTCTTCTACCCCAGTCTCATTACAGGAACTATCATCCGAATATGCACAATTGGCTGGGCTAACTCCACAGGTGGGGCATATCGCTATCAAGAAATACCCCCACTTTTCCCGGAAGGAAAGGATCTGGTCATCCTGAGTTTCTGTTCCGTACAGGACAAGCCAGTGTTCTATTCATTAAACATCACTCAAGTACAGTGGGAGCCACCAGTTTCCACTTCTCTAGAAAGGACACAAGAATTGAGGGCACCTCCAGAACATTACATTCTAGGTCCTCCTGCCTTGATTTTGTACAATATTTCCTGTCAGGACAGAGGTACCTGGAAAATAACCTATACATGGTTTGTGAGTGATCAACAGCA
The DNA here is from genome assembly GCA_033557465.1 of Ichthyophis bannanicus. Lineage (NCBI taxonomy): Eukaryota > Metazoa > Chordata > Amphibia > Gymnophiona > Ichthyophiidae > Ichthyophis > Ichthyophis bannanicus. Next base: position 277,593,078 of record CM066040.1, on the reverse strand, counting down.
CATCACTGAGACTTCATTCCTTTTGGATGTATCTTGTTTACCTACCACCCCTCATCCCACCCCTCCCACTACTTCTGCTCCTCCTGTACGCTACCTTTCTGATATCCACCCTTTCAGGAAGGACACCCCTTTCAAATTAAATATGATGCACCACACGATGTTTTATATGATGTAGAATACCATTTTCTTACTTGGCATCTATTTCCCAAATTGTTTCTAGTTACTCACAAATATCCAAATTGCTCTGAGTTTATTGCCAACCACATACAAATGCTCAATACTTGGTTCGATATGCAGTCAGTAACACCCCGAGCCAAAGAATTTCGACACAAGCGTGAATTAATTGATACAATTTTAGGTGGCACAGGGACTGCACTGGGTGCCCTTAATATAATTGATATAGAGGTGTTCCGTAATAAAATGGGATCCACTGCTCAGCATGCTGCTGATGGTTTTACCTCACAACATATTATTAATGAAGCTTCCTCTAAACTGTCCAATGTAGTTGTAGATACCTTTGCTCTTATATCTCCCATTATAGAACAGAAAATTGTTACCTTAGCACATGCAGAATATAGATTGGGAAAGAATATTTCCTGGGCTCTTGCCTGTGATCAAGTACAGATCGAGCTTATTACTATACTAAAGGAAATTCTGATCACTGCTAAGTTAGGACACTGGCTACCATCTCTCGTCCATATGGCTAGTACCAAAATACCTTAATTTGCTATAGCTCACCTTGATTGGTGGACAGTTAGTGTTCCCATTTGTTCACCACAAGGCTGCTCTATCTGTACTTTGATCCCATGGTCAGGACAACACACAGTTATTTATCCTATTGTTAATATTGGGGTGCAGTTTGATAATATGCTTATGTATCCTGTGGACCATCTCACATGGGTGCAGCCACTGGACGACACCTGAACTTCATTCAAGCCGATGGACCCCAGTTTGTGTGAGCAGACTACATTTCAGTTCAAGTGTCAACCTTACCAGTTTAAAGAGGCTGACACCTCCTGCTAGAACAACTCCTCCTCCTGCTCCCTGACTGTTAAGCTCTCATATTCCCTGACTACCTCACACAGTTTGTATTACCTTGGAGCTGGACACTTTTGTTTTCATCTGTTCTTTCCCCAGAATGTTTCTTTTTCGATTGCTCCCAGTATGCATGACATTCGCCTTCCCAAGAACACTTTGTTGTACAGTTCAAACTATTTACCAAACAATACCTGGTGCAGTCATACACCACTGGTCTCCATCACCATTAATGGGACAACTTATTCCACACCGCTGGTTACCAATGACTCTATGGTCATTCCAGACTTTATCTCATATGCTGTGCATCCATTACCACTTGGCATGGGAGAAGAGACACTACATAAACTGCTCAACTTTACAGAACTCCATGCCTATATTGATCACCTTAAAACAACATCCACTGAAGTGAATCACACCATCGCTTATGAGAATGGACACATTCAACAAATTGTTGGACACTTGCTACAAGATGCTCATGTGTCTGTGTGGGAATTGTTATTTGGTTACTCACCTACTGCTGATCATGTCTTTAATGTTTTTATTCACCCTATTATTATTTTAACTGCTGTACAAATATTGCTATGCATTATCATAATTTTCCTGTGTTGTAAAATGAAACAAATGTACATGTCCTTGCAGCGCATGTCCTACAGAACAACAACATTTTAAGGTAGTTACACTGAATTTCTTCAGCATCTACCTCTACATCCAGGCTCATTTGGCCTGCTAATTTGGCTAATTTGGCATTTCCTATTACACTGAAAACCAGAGTCAGCTGCAGTCTAGTATTGCTTCCTATCCTCACACATAGCATCCTGGTACCTTTCGGCTTTAACCTCCTCAAAAATTCCTGCAGCCCTTATGCACTGTTCACTCTCTCTAAGACGGGCATGGAGGTAGCATATTGGGTCCCCCCCCCCCCCCAGTAGTGGCTGCCCTACCTAAGACAAGAGGTTTGGACTCATAAGGGGACTTGTATATCTCTAGAACACTAGAGACAGTACTGTGCAGGACAGGGGACCTGCTAGACATAGCAAGGTATTTAATACAGGAGGTATTAGTCAAGCTGCCTATTATCATGTAATTGCAGCTGGAACAGGTACCACAGGTTTGCTTCCACCATTTCCAGGCACAAATAATAAATAAAAATAAAAAAGGTGTGGGAGATGTCAGCATACATCAACATGACATTATGCTTAGCATAGGTGTCATGGCTGTTCCCAGACCTTGGATTTCAAGCAGCTTTGTTACTCTGGTGATATCAGTCTCCAAACTTAATGAGGGTAGTTTACAAGATGAGATTAACTCTGACCCCCTGGTGATGTCAGTCTCCGGGCCTGATGAGATTGGTCTGCAGCCCCTCCTTGCTAAATCAAGAATAGCAGACCACAAAGGGAGGTGACTGGAAACAATAGCAGACCTCAAAGGGAGGTGCTAGAGAAAATTCACTATAAAGGACAGAAACACTTCCTCTTTCTCTCTCTCTTGCTATTTTCATCGGACACACCTTGCCATGAGGCTCTGACACCCACTTCTCTCCCCTCCCCCTTGTTCTCTCTTTCTCTCCCTATTCTTCTTACTATGAGGCTCTGACCCACATTTTCTTACCTCTCTCTCACACACACACACACACACACACAGATTCATTGAAGTAAACTGAAGCAGCTTTCTAACAACCTCCTACCTTTGTTCTGTAACTCTGTAATAAGCCTATTTCTATATAAAACACTTTTTCCAAGCCACACCTGTTTGGTTATCTTATTTGTGCTGCTTACCCTACTGTCTCTGTGAAATGAACCCAGGACCAAACAGAGAGTAGACCAGAAGATTACATATTCAGAAGATTACATTTTAAATCTCATCTTGTAAACTACCCTCATTAAGTTTGGAGACTGATATCACCAGAGTAACAAAACTGCTTGAAATCCAAGGTCTGGGAACAGCCATGACACCTATGCTAAGCATAATGTCATGTTGTTGTATGCTGACACACCCGCCCCTCCTCCTTTGTTGGCAGAGCCCAAGATGACAGGAGGCTCCGCCAACAGCCGGAGTAGAAGCGGGAACAAAGACTGCTGAGGCCAAGAGGGGGCTACAAGGATCATCGATGCCAGATCCGCTGAGCCTTGAAAAGAGTTCTCACAATGAGAGAGAAGGGAGGGAATGCATAGAGCAGTGCAGAAGGAATGCATCCGGACTCTCCCTGCTTGGGTGAGGTTCTGGGCCGCAAAAGCAGGGAAGCTGCGTGTTCTGGGGACTGGCCAAGAGGTCTATCACCAGCATCCCCCAGCGAAGAAAACAGCCAGCCTGCTACCCCTGGATCCAGTCGCCATTCGTGGGGTGAAGGATTCTGCTGAGCCTGTCTGCCAGGACATTCTCCTGACCCGGAAGGTAGGTCGCCTTGAGAGACATCTTCCATCGGACAGCGAAGGAGCAGATGAGAAACTGCTTCCCGGCAAAGGAAGCGCAATCCCATGCCTCCCTCCTTGTTGACGTAGAACACTGCCATGCAGTTGTCGGTCTGCACGAGAACCAACCTCCCCTTGAGGTGGTCCTCGAAGGCCCTCAGGGCCCACCGAATTGCCTGGAGTTCGAGCAAGTTTATCTGCTGCTGCGACTCCTTAGGCAACCACTGACCCTGCATGCAAAGCAGCCCGCAGTGGGCTCCCCGCCCTAACAGGGAAGCGTCTGTCATCAGCACCGCGTCATGCTGAGGGGCCTGGAAGGGCAACCCCCAGAGGAGGTTGTGGGGGTTTTGCCATCAGCTCAGGGACAAGCGGAGGTTGGGAAGGACCCTGACAGAAAACTACTACTACTTGGTGATTCCATCATCAGAGGCACCAACTTGGGAACACAGTTCAAAGGAGAGAAGTTAGTCAAATGCCTCCCAGCCTCTTCAACTAGCAGGAATACAAACCAAATTGTTGATGTACTTAGCGCTGAAAGTGAGCACTCCAAAACTGATGTTGTCATCCACCTGGGTACAAATGACCTGGCTAGAAGCAGTGCCACTACAGTTCAAAGGGACTTCCAAACTCTGGGAGAGAAACTGAAGCCCATTGTTAACAATGTAGCATTCTCAGAAATTCTACCTGTTCTTGGTAAGGGGGCAGAAAGGCTACAGCTTTAACACATGGCTCCAAACCTGGTGCAAAGAAGAAGGATTCAGATTTATAGGCTACTGGGGAAACAGATGGACCAACAAGAGACTATACTGTGCTGATGGACTACATCTCTCTGTTGCAGGGAAAAGAATCCTAAGTGAAAAATTCAGGCAGTATGTGGATATGCATTTAAACTAGAAAAAGGGGGTGACAGATGGGGAAGTTCAAGTTCAGGACGTCACTCCCTGAAAAAGCAGAATAACTTCAGAAACTGCCACATTTTTAAACCACACATCAAAAGCAAGTGGGAAGAAGTGGGCAGAACAAAATCAATGCGAAATACACGCAAGCCAGTTAAATGCTGGAAAGCAATGAGCACTAATGCTCGAAGCTTAGCCAACAAAGTTCCAGAACTGGAAGCCCTAATGGTGGAAATGGACTTGGACATTGTGGCCATTACAGAAACATGGTTTAATGAATCGCATGATTGGGATATAACCATAGCTGGCTATAATCTATTCAGAAGAGACAGAGAAAATGGAAAAGGAGGAGTAGTAGCCTTGTATGTCAAAAGCAATATTAATAACATAATAAACACAATAACAGTGAACCCAAAGAACAAATATCCCTTGAGAAGAATGTTTGGTCTTTCACCCGGTTTGGAGTTTTATCGCCTTCTCTGCAGTTACGTTTAAATAACATTGTTTGGTCACGTAAGCTATCTTGACCTCGGTGTTTAAACTGCTTTGTGTTGATTAAAAAGGACTGATAAAATCACTTGTGCCTTTAGCTTTACAAATGTGGGCTTAGACAAGGTGTTTTGGGTCCGACAAAAAAATTCTTCTCGAGGGATATTTGTTCTTTGGATTCATTGTTATTGTGTTTATTGGATTTGGGGCTTGGTGAACTTAAACACACAAGGGGTTGGTTTTTGCCGTTTTGTGTTTGGAAAAGCAATATTAAAGCTACTGAAATGCAGGGGGCATGGGGAAAAGAAGAAGCACTCTGGATTGTGTTAGAAAGAGGAGATGGCACTGTCATCCATACTGCTGTAGTCTACAGACCTCCAACTCAAATCGAAGAGAAAGAACGAAATGATTATAGATATTGCCAAGATAGCCACAAAGGGGGAAGCGATCATATTGGGTGACTTTAATCTACCCGATGTGGATTGGATTACTCCTTCTGCAAATCTGGAAAGAAGCAAAAAAATTGTGGATGCTTTCCAAGATGCATTACTTAGAAAAATTATTTATTTATTTATTTATTACATGCACTTATATACCGCGCTATTTTCCATCAGTGCGGTTTACATAGAACCAGTTAAATACACATCTCAAAACTTTCGATTTGTGTTTACAATTAACAAGCAACAGAACTTGGATAGATAACAAAGGGGTAACTATTTACAACTGTACAGAAAGAGCGGGCTGAACGTCTGTTTGAAGTGGTTAGTTTACTGATGAGGCATTTGAGGTGTTGTCATCCGGGTAATGCTTGAGGAAAAGGTGGTATTTCAGAGCTTTCCTAAACTGCGTTAAATTAGTGATTGCCCGTATAATAGGAGGGAGGCTGTTCCAGCATTTTGGTGCCGAGAATTTGAAAGCCCTGTTCACTGTTGTCTGGCAGCACTTGGTTGTTTCTCTTGGGACTATTAGTTTACTGTCCTCAGGGGATCTTCTAGGTCTGTTCAGGGGGGTTATCTGAATGAGGTCTGCTAGGGCTGGTGGGGCAAGCTTATTTATGATCTTGAAGGTCAGAATTATGGTTTTAAATGCAATTCTGCCTTTTATGGGGAGCCAGTGGAGTTGTTTAAGGATGGGTGTAATGTGTTCCCACTTGGAAGCACCCTGGAGCACTCTTGCAGCAGAGTTTATTGCAAGCTGTAAAGGGTGTAGCATGGATTGCGGGAGACCGTGGAATATGGCGTTTGCATAGTCAAGATGCGGTATGATCAAGGCTTGGTATACTGTGTGGAAGTCGCCAGGTTCCAGTAAGCCCTCCCTCCACACACTCCTGCCCTATCCGGGCAGTGGGAGCCCTCCCTCCACACACTCCTGCCCTATCCGGGCAGTGGGAGCCCTCCCTCCACACACTCCTGCCCAATCCGGGCAGTGGGAGCCTTCCCTCCACACACTCCTGCCCAATCCCGGCAGTGGGAGCCCTCCCTCCACACACTCCTGCCCAATCCGGGCAGTGGGAGCCTTCCCTCCACACACTCCTGCCCAATCCGGGCAGTGGGAGCCCTCCCTCCACACACTCCTGCCCAATCCGGGCAGTGGGAGCCCTCCCTCCACACACTCCTGCCCAATCCGGGCTGTGGTCCCCTTCCTCCACACACTCCTGCCCAATCCGGGCAGTGGGAGCCCTCCCTCCACACACTCCTGCCCAATCCGGGCAGTGGGAGCCTTCCCTCCACACACTCCTGCCCAATCCGGGCAGTGGGAGCCCTCCCTCCACACACTCCTGCCCAATCCGGGCAGTGGGAGCCCTCCCTCCACACACTCCTGCCCAATCCGGGCAGTGGGAGCCTTCCCTCCACACACTCCTGCCCAATCCGGGCAGTGGGAGCCCTCCCTCCTCCACACACTCCTGCCCAATCCGGGCAGTGGGAGCCTTCCCTCCACACACTCCTGCCCAATCCGGGCAGTGGGAGCCGTCCCTCCACACACTCCTGACCAATCCGGGCAGTGGGAGCCCTCCCTCCACACACACCTGCCCAAATCGGGCAGTGGGAGCCTTCCCACACACTCCTGCCCAATCCGGGCAGTGGGAGCCCTCCCTCCACACACTCCTGCCCAATCCGGGCAGTGGGAGCCTTCCCTCCACACACTCCTGCCAAATCCGGGCAGTGGGAGCCCTCCCTCCACACACTCCTGCCCAATCCGGGCAGTGGGAGGCTCACACGCACGCAGGCAGAACCGCATAAAAGCGGCGTCCCTACTTCGTGGGAGCTGCTGAGCATCGCTAGCCCTCCAACCGCCTTGGTGAAGCTCCTGCCCTATCCAGGCAGTGGGAGCCTTTCCCCCACACACCCCTGCCCTATCCGGGCAGTGGGAGCCTTTCCCTCCACACACTCCTGCCCTATCCGGGCAGTGGGAGCCCTCCCTCCACACACTCCTGCCCTATCCGGGCAGTGGGAGCCCTCCCTCCACACACTCCTGCCCTATCCGGGCAGTGGGAGCCCTCCCTCCACACACTCCTGCCCAATCCGGGCAGTGGGAGCCTTCCCTCCACACACTCCTGCCCAATCCGGGCAGTGGGAGCCCTCCCTCCACACACTCCTGCCCAATCCGGGCAGTGGGAGCCCTCCCTCCACACACTCCTGCCCAATCCGGGCAGTGGGAGCCTTCCCTCCACACACTCCTGCCCAATCCGGGCAGTGGGAGCCCTCCCTCCACACACTCCTGCCCAATCCGGGCAGTGGGAGCCTTCCCTCCACACACTCCTGCCCAATCCGGGCAGTGAGAGCCCTCCCTCCACACACTCCTGCCCAATCCGGGCAGTGGGAGCCTTCCCTCCACACACTCCTGCCCAATCCGGGCAGTGGGAGCCCTCCCTCCACACACGCCTGCCCAATCCGGGCAGTGGGAGGCTCACACACACACGCAGGCAGAACCGCATAAAAGCGGCGTCCCTACTTCGTGGGAGCTGCTGAGCATCGCTAGCCCTCCAACCGCCTTGGTGAAGCTCCTGCCCTATCCAGGCAGTGGGAGCCTTTCCCCCACACACCCCTGCCCTATCCGGGCAGTGGGAGCCTTTCCCTCCACACACTCCTGCCCTATCCGGGCAGTGGGAGCCCTCCCTCCACACACTCCTGCCCTATCCGGGCAGTGGGAGCCCTCCCTCCACACACTCCTGCCCTATCCGGGCAGTGGGAGCCCTCCCTCCACACACTCCTGCCCAATCCGGGCAGTGGGAGCCCTCCCTCCACACACTCCTGCCCAATCAGGGCAGTGGGAGCCCTCCCTCCACACACTCCTGCCCAATCCGGGCAGTGGGAGCCCTCCCTCCACACACTCCTGCCCAATCCGGGCAGTGGGAGCCTTCCCTCCACACACTCCTGCCCAATCCGGGCAGTGGGAGCCCTCCCTCCACACACTCCTGCCCAATCCGGGCAGTGGGAGCCTTCCCTCCACACACTCCTGCCCAATCCGGGCAGTGGGAGCCCTCCCTCCACACACTCCTGCCCAATCCGGGCAGTGGGAGCCCTCCCTCCACACACTCCTGCCCAATCCGGGCAGTGGGAGCCTTCCCTCCACACAATCCTGCCCAATCCGGGCAGTGGGAGCCCTCCCTCCACACACTCCTGCCCAATCCGGGCAGTGGGAGCCTTCCCTCCACACACTCCTGCCCAATCCGGGCAGTGGGAGCCCTCCCTCCACACACTCCTGCCCAATCCGGGCAGTGGGAGCCCTCCCTCCACACACTCCTGCCCAATCCGGGCAGTGGGAGCCTTCCCTCCACACACTCCTGCCCAATCCGGGCAGTGGGAGCCCTCCCTCCACACACTCCTGCCCAATCCGGGCAGTGGGAGCCTTCCCTCCACACACTCCTGCCCAATCCGGGCAGTGGGAGCCCTCCCTCCACACACTCCTGCCCAATCCGGGCAGTGGGAGGCTCACACGCACGCAGGCAGAACTGCATAAAAGCGGCGTCCCTACTTCGTGGGAGCTGCTGAGCATCGCTAGCCCTCCAACCGCCTTGGTGAAGCTCCTGCCCTATCCAGGCAGTGGGAGCCTTTCCCCCACACACCCCTGCCCTATCCGGGCAGTGGGAGCCTTTCCCCCACACAACCCTGCCCTATCCGGGCAGTGGGAGCCCTTCCCTCCACACACTCCTGCCCTATCCGGGCAGTGGGAGCCCTCCCTCCACACACTCCTGCCCTATCCGGGCAGTGGGAGCCCTCCCTCCACACACTCCTGCCCAATCCGGGCAGTGGGAGCCTTCCCTCCACACACTCCTGCCCAATCCGGGCAGTGGGAGCCCTCCCTCCACACACTCCTGCCCAATCCGGGCAGTGGGAGCCCTCCCTCCACACACTCCTGCCCAATCCGGGCAGTGGGAGCCTTCCCTCCACACACTCCTGCCCAATCCGGGCAGTGGGAGCCCTCCCTCCACACACTCCTGCCCAATCCGGGCAGTGGGAGCCTTCCCTCCACACCCTCCTGCCCAATCTGGGCAGTGGGAGCCCTCCCTCCACACACTCCTGCCCAATCCAGGCAGTGGGAGGCTCACACGCACGCAGGCAGAACCGCATAAAAGCGGCGTCCCTACTTCGTGGGAGCTGCTGAGCATCGCTAGCCCTCCAACCGCCTTGGTGAAGCTCCTGCCCTATCCAGGCAGTGGGAGCCTTTCCCCCACACACCCCTGCCCAATCCGGGCAGTGGGAGCCCTCCCTCCACACACTCCTGCCCAATCCGGGCAGTGGGAGGCTCACACGCACGCAGGCAGAACCGCATAAAAGCGGCGTCCCTACAGGGCGCGCCCGCGCCTTGCGGGCCCGCGTCTGAGGGCCTCGCCAGAGGGCCCTTTGGCGGTGGCCCTTAGGCGGTGGAGATTAGGCGCAGTTGAAACATCATCCACTGAACCGCAACAAGGCTGCAAGTATCAAGAAGCCTGACTCACATGACCAAAACTCCGATAACGGACAGAAAACGAAAGTGCAGCCATCAAATGACTGACGGCTTGAGCTCCCCAGGCCGGGTCTGAGCTCGCCGGTCCCGACCACCACGCTCCACGAGATTCCCATAGCTGGACCAAAATTCGACATCAAGAGCTTTCAACTACAACGATATCACCCAGGTAATCAATTACTGGACTTATCTACCTCCTGATGCAAAAGACCACTGTGCAACCCTGGCCTAACCCCCCCCCCCCCCAAGTAGGAGCCAACATACCTCTGTATATATAATGTGTAAATTCCCCACTGTCACAAGCCCTGTTCTCCTCAAGCCAGCTGTTACATTGTAAACCCCTACCAACTCTAAAGGCTACTACTGTTTATTTAGAGCTAAATGAAACCAAGTATCTCTAACCAGCAAGTTGTTACATTTCAATGCAGTAACCCAATAACCTTCTTGCAATAACTTTAAGACTGTATCGCACAATACTGTATCTGTTTATACTGAGTGATAGGTAACGATAGGACTGTATCGCACAATACTGTATCTGTTTATACTGAGTGATAAGGAACGTTAGGACTGTATCCCTATTTTGTTAAAGTAATAAGAAACGCTGTACCCCAACCCATCTATCCCTGCTAGACTGTTGGTACCCAACAACTATCTTGTCGGCCTACACTAACACATCTCTAGGCCAGCTGCCTTGACTTCACCCCACACTGCGCCACTCGAATCCAAAATCCAAGTATTTCTGGCAGACATAAAATGGAGCCTGCTCACACCTTTCTGATTTTGTGCATGTGTATACTAACATCTTCATATAGAACCATCCCACACTCACAATACTGCATTCCTCTACTATATACACCAATCTACCTTCTCCACCCCCCCCTCCATTACCCATCCTGCATCAATACAACTTAAATCCTATCACCACCACACAAACACCAAGTAAATTACCCCAACGACACACCCATATCAAAGGGAACAAATCTCAAAAACACCCTAAAACCAAAGCAAAGAACACTATTGGATCTCAAATACAACTCACACGAACCACACACCAAGAACATCACACATGTAACATTATCCTTATTAATGCTAGGTCAATAAGGAATAAAACGCATATTATCCACAACATTCTAACTGACGAACAACCAGATATCCTATGCATAACAGAAACATGGCTCACTGACTCAGACTCTGCAACAATGAATCAAATACAGAAGCCCGGATACCAACTATACAACTGCCCACGCATCAACAGAAGAGGAGGCGGAGTCCTTATAGCAGCCAAAACCAGCCTTCAACTCACAACCACATCTACGGTCACAAATCCCGATCTTGACCTACTTAAAGTCGAGAGCATGGCATTATCCATCTGCCTAATCTATCGACCTCCCTCACCACAGCACGAAACACTAGCCACAGCACTAGAAACCATCACATCCACACAAAGCAAAAAATTCCAGATCATCCTCGGAGATCTGAACCTAGCATCAATTCCTCCGTCCCACACGGACTCCTTCTATGAAGCCATCGACCAATTGGGTTTCCAACAAATAATAAGCAACCCCACACACGATAGAGGAAACATCCTAGATATGATTTTCATACCCAGAAATCCACAACAAAGCAATGAACCACCTATAATAAACATAACTCAAGTACCATGGTCAGACCACCACCAAATCAACTGTAAACTTAAACTACAGTGCCAACCCAAAAACTCAAAGGAGATGAGAATGACCAACCCCATTAGGAAATTCAGCAAACTCAACGAGGAACACCTCATAAGCACCATTGCATCCCACATAAACCTAGATTCCACAGACCTAGACGAACTAACTAACAGATGGAACACACACATCCAAAATACATCTAACCCAACTTTGAAAACCACATCAAACCCACATAAGATCAACTCGGAACCCTGGTACACAGGAACTCTAATAAAATCAAAAAGGGAGCTCCGTAAAATAGAGAGAAAATGGAGACAAACCAAATCCTCCGATCTCAAAACTAAATACATGGCCCATCTCGCAAAATACAAAGACGACGTGAACAATGCAAAAAAATTACATCACACCAACATCCTAAACAAGGCAATCAATCGCCCACGAGAGTTATTTGAACTAGTCAAATCACTAACCAAAACCGACCAAAATGCCAACCTCAACAAATCCATCAAGGTCCAAACACTGGCAAACCACTACGCGACCAAACTGACGGCCCCTGGTCCTCCACCCCCCCCCCCCCCACCAACACCACAAATCAGAAGTGAGAACAACACAACGCAAAACCAGTTATGGGAGCACTTCCACAAAATAGGAACCCAGCAAATCACAGCCATTGTCACAAGCCTGAAAAGCACCACCTCCCCACTAGATCCCTGTCCTGCATCCTGGATCAAGGCAGTGAAACAAGACATAGCACCTCACATAGCACACATAGTTAACCTATCCCTACAACAAGGAATCATGCCCTCAGAACTAAAGAAATCAGTCATTAGACCAATCCTAAAAAACACTACACTCAACGGAGAAGACCCAGCCTCCTACCGTCCCATATCAAGTATCTCATTCCTGGCAAAGATCATAGAAAAAACGGTCCTTCTACAACTCCAAGACCATCTGACTGACAGTGCTCCTCTTGATGACCAGCAATATAGCTTCAGGCAACATCATGGAGTTGAAACCCTGTTACTAGTTCTACTTAACAACCTCCTAAAGGGCCTTGAAAACAAAAAGAAAATGTACATTCTTGTATTCATTGACATCTCAGCTGCCTTTGATACAGTTAATCATGGGACCCTCATAAATAGGATAAAATCAATAGGAATAACAGGAACCCCACTAAAATGGTTCTCATCCTACATCTCAAATCGAACACAACAGGTTCAATTCAACGGAGAAAAAGCAGAATCTTTCTCACAAACACAGGGAATCCCCCAAGGCTCTGCTCTCTCAGCACTTCTGTTTAACATATATATGCAGCCACTATGCAAAATTTTCTCACGGCACGAAATTAATTACCACATCTATGCCGATGATATCATGCTATACACACAACTAGACACTAAAAACCCAGACTACAACCCACTGGAGACATGTATCGGAGAGATGCAAGACTGGTTACAACAAAGTAGCATGTCAATTAATCACAAAAAAACCGAAGTAATGTATATCTCCAAAGAACCGAATTTTGACCCTCCCACATCAATAACACTATGTAACAACACTTACCAAACAAAAAAAGAAATAAAGTATCTAGGAGTCACATTTGACTGTGACCTAAAGATGGAAAAACACCTCCGAAAGACCAACAGAGCAGTTTTCCACAAGCTTAGAGTGCTCCAACCCATTCGGAATATTATTGATCCCCAAGACTTCAGAACAGTGGCCCAAGCACTCATCATGCCACATTTGACTACTGCAACGCCATCCTACAAGGTTTACCTAAAAAAAACCTAAACATATTACAAATGGCACAAAATGTAGCTGCCAGGGTCATAATGAAGAAAAATCTAAGTGACCACATCACACCAGTGCTAATTCAATTACACTGGCTACCCATAACAGCTCGCACAAAATACAAAATACTAACAACCACCTTCAAACTCATCCACAACTTAGCACCTTCCTTCCTCAACAACCTAGTAAGATTGCAACCTCCTACCCGAAACAGAAGAATCCACAATTCCAACATCCTTCACACTCCAACAGATATAAGATCTGCCAAAACTAACACCAGCCACAGGGCTTTCTCATATGCGGCGCCAACACTGTGGAACCAACTCCCACCAGAACTACGAGCTAGCAATGACCTTCTAGACTTCAGAAAGAAACTCAAAACGCACATTTTCCAATCACATTTCAACCTGAACTAAACCCACAGATGGAGCAGCCCCTGACCACTGTGTCCAAGAAGATTATCCTGTATATATGTATTTATGTATATCTGTAAATGAACTCCCCCATAGCTAATAAGTGTTAACTCTGTATGATGTGCTTTTCTGACAATCTGTATGTAAGCAAAATTTGTACCTGCCTTGATTCGACAGTCCAAGAAGATTATCCTGTATATATGTATTTATGTATATATGTAAATGAACTCCCCCATAGCTAAGAAGTGTTAACTCTGTATGATGTGCTTTTCTGACAATCTGTATGTAAACAAAATTTGTACCTGCCTTGATTCGGCAGTTTCACAATAGTAATCCTACCCGCTTCTGATCGCTGGAAGGAGCGGGCTACAAATGCTTGCTAAATAAAAAAAAAAATAATAAAAATGTGTCTAAGTGATCGGATTTTATGGTATATCGCTCTTGCTACATTGCCTATATGGGTCTTCATGTCGAGTCGCTGGTCAAGTGTGACTCCTAGATATCTAATAGAGGGTTTGGTAAGTAGTTCTGCATCTAAGACCTTTAAGCACGGTGGTGTGATGAATTTCAGATCTCTGGTGACGAAAAAGACTTTGGTTTTCTTATGTTGGATTCGCAGGTTTTGTGATTGGAGCCAACTGGATACTGCGTTGAAACAGTCCGTGAGCGGTGAGAGTTCGTGGTTCTCCGTTGCATAAGGCATATATAGGAGCACGTCATCTGCGTATAACAGGCATTCCACCTTGAAGGACTGGACGATCTCGCAGATCGGTTGCATATAAATATTAAACAGGGAGGATAGAGAGGATCCTTGTGGGACCCCTTGGCTCTGGTGGAAAGGTTCTGATGTTGCTTCATCTGATCTTACGTGTTGCCATCTATCCGAGAGATATGACTTGCACCATTCGAGTGCTAAGTCACAAATCCCCTTCTCTCTGAGGCGGTGTAAGAGGATGTCATGGGAAACAGAATCAAAGGCCGCCGCTATATCCAAGAATATGAGTACGTATCCTCGGCGTATGCAGTCAATTCCTGCAATTATGGTACTGAAGAGGATGGTGAGGAGAGTTTCGACCCCATGTGCGGTTCTGAAGCCATGCTGACACGGATCAAGTGGTGTGGAGGCGTCAATATGATCTTGAATTTGTCTTTGGACATCTTTCTCGACGATTTTCGCCAACAGTGGTATGCTGGATATCGGTCTATACGAGTCGGGCTTCTTAGGGTCCAGTTTGTTGTTTTTGAGGAGTGGCCTGATTGAGGTACATTTGAGGGATTGGGGAAAGGTGCCTGTCGTGTATGAGCAGTCCATTAGCTTTGCTATAAAAGGGCTGACTGTCGGTCGTAACTCTTTTATCCAGGACACCGGGCAAGGGTCGGTTTGTGCGGTTGTTGTGTTCATTCCAGCAATTATGTCCTCAATGTGTTTGGCAGATGGCTTAGAGAAGACAGACAGTCGGGCTGAGGATCTTGACTCGAGTGCCATGGTATGTGTGGGGGACTTATTAGTTTGGCACAGTTTTGCTTTTAAGTAGTCGGCGAAGGCTTGAGGGTAGATTTGACTAGGTTGCTCTGGTACTGGCTCTTTTCCTAGGTTCTTTACCATGGTGAAGAGGTTGTGTGGCTTGTTTAGGGACCACTTTAGAGTGTCAGTGTGGAATCTCCTCATGCTTTCAGATATTGCTTGGCAGTGTTTTTCTAGTTGAGTGTTGTATGTCCTTAGGTCCTCTGTGGAGTGAGTATGGCGCCAGAGTCTTTCTAGTTTTCTCAAGCAGGAGAATGATGTTCTAAGCTCTGTGGAGTACCAAGCTGCTGTTGTTCTTTTCTTGGTAGGCTTGTTTGATGGTGGTCGTAATGCAATGGAACTGAAGTTTTCATTCCAAGTGGAAACTAACACTTCAAGGTCATGGGATGTTAGGTCAAAGAGTGTATGGGTATGGTTTAAGATTTGGTCTTGGTCCTGCATGGAGCTGTTTTGAGGCTGCTGGCCTTATCAACACTCTTTTGGAGTTTATTGGATAGAGATATTTGGAACATGATTAACATGTGGTCTGAGCAGGGGACTGCAGTAGTGGACAGTATGGTGGTGTTTGTTTTAAAGGCAGTTGGGGGGGCAAAAACAAGGTCCAGTGTCCTACCTTTAGCATGGGTGGGCTCATCAACGAGTTGTGTGTATCGTAGTTCTTCGAAGGCATCCAGGAAAGATGAGGCCTGTGCGCCATGCAAGGATGGTAAATTGAAATCACCTACAACCCAGCTTGGTGTGCTTGGCGATTGTGAGTTGGATGCAAGCTCAATTAATGTTGCAAGGAAATCGGAGTCTGTGGATGGGGCCCTGTATATCAGGTTGAAGGAGCAATGTTTATTGGTAATGGTGATTGCGTTTATGTGTATTGCGTTGGTTGTATTGCTCAGGTGGAAGTGGAGATCAGTTTTGGTGATAGCGAGAACACCTCCTCCACAAATGGTGATGGAACCAACCAGGGAAAGCTCAATGCTGGATTTAGTGCTCACCAATGGTGATAATGTGTCGAATGTCTGGGTGGGTGCCCCGGTGAGCAGCAGCGATCATCACACGGTGTGGTTTGAGACAAAAGCCAAGGTGCAGTCTAATCATACTAAGCTCAAAGTCCTAAACTTCAAAAACACTAACCAGTAAAATGGCCGAGTACATAAAGGAGAAGTTGGCAGGGTGGAAGGGGATAAGAGCAGTGGAATTGCAATGGGCTAAACTAAAGGTGGCAATAAAAGGGGCAACCGATAAATATGTAAGAAAAATAAATAAAAACAAGAGAAGGAAACCTATTTGGTTTTCCAAAGAAGTGGCTGCTCAAATAAAGGCAAAAAAAAAAGCTTTCGCAAAATTCAAAAGCTTGCAAACAGAGGAACACAGAAATGAATACAGGATCAAACTCAAAGAGACAAAAAGAGAAATAAGGATATCAAAAGCAAAAGCAGAGGAAAAGATGGCTAAAGATGTTAAGTGTGGCGACAAAACTTTTTTCAGGTATATTCGGGAAAGAAAGAAGATCAGAGGTGGAATTGCAGGACTCAGAACTGCTGGGAAAGAACTCGTGGAAAGTGACGTTGAAAAAGCGAAATTGCTAAACAAATACTTCTGCTCTGTTTTTACTAAAGAAAATCCTGGAGAAGGACCACCTGTGACTCCCAAATATAAAAATGGGAATGAAGTAGATACCACACCATTCACAGAAGATGATGTGTTAGAACAACTTGCAAAACTGAAAGTGGACAAGGCCATGGAACCGGATGGGTTACATCCCAGGATACTGAAAGAGCTCAGAGAGTTTCTTGCAGGGCCGTTAAAGGATGTTTTCAACAGATCCTTGGAAACAGGAGAAGTTCCTCAGGACTGGAGAATGGCTGATGTCGTACCTCTACACAAAAGTGGTAACCGGGAAGAACTGTCAAACTACAGGCCTGTGAGCCTTACCTCAGTGGCGGGAAAAGTAATGGAGGCACTCCTGAAAGAGTGAATAATGGATTTTCTCAAAACCAACAGGTTGCAAGATACGAAGCAACATGGTTTTACCGAAGGACGATCTTGCCAAACAAATTTGATTGGGTTCTTTGACTGGGTGACCAGAGAACTAGATCAGGGGCATGCGATGGATGTCATCTACCTGGATTTCAGCAAAGCCTTTGATACTGTCCCTTATAGGAGGCTTATCAATCAACAGTAGTTTGGGAATGGGTCCCAAGGTGGTAAACTGGATCAGAAATTGGTTGACTGACAGACGACAGAAGGTGATGGTAAATGGAGCTCACTCGGATGAAAGGAAGGTGATTAGCGGGGTGCCCCAGGGTTCGGTCCTGGGCTCGGCACTGTTCAATGTATTTGTATGTGACATTGCTGAAAGGCTGAATGGAAAGGTCTGTCTTTTTGCAGATGACATGAAAATTTGCAACAGAGTGGACTCCCCCGAGGGATTGGTTAACATGAGGAAAGCTCTACAAAAGCTGAAAGAATGGTCTAACGCTTGGCATTTAAGATTTAATACAAAGAAGTGCAGTGTCATGCACTTGGGTAGCAGAAATCCAAGGGAAATGTACGTGATAGGGGGCAAGAAGTTGGTATGCACGGATCAGGAAAAAGACCTTGGTGTGATTATTTCTGTAGATCTCAAGGTGGCAAAACAGTGTGACAAGGCAGTGGCAAAAGCCAGGAGGATGTTGGGCTGCATACAAAGAGGAATTACCAGCAGAAAGGAAGAGGTACTAATGCCACTGTATAAGTCCCTGGTGAGGCCTCACTTAGAATACTGTGTTCAGTTTTGGAGACCATATCTTGCAAAGGATGTAAAAAGAATGGAAACTGTTCAGAGGAAGGAGACCAAAATCATTTGGAGCCTGCGTCAGAAGCCTTATGAGAAGAGACTTGAAGACCTAAATATGTACACTTTGGAGGAGAGGAGGGATAGGGGAGATAAGATTCAGACCTTTAAATACTTAAAGAGAAAGAATGAACAAACAAGCCTCTTCCAAAGATGGGGAAGCTGTAAAACTAGAGGGCATAACATGAAGCTGCAAGCTGGTAAATTGAAAGGCAATGTCAGAAAATACTTTTTCACTGAAAGGGTGGTGAATGCTTGGAATGCCTCCCGATGGAAGTGGTGGGGGCAAACACAGTGACGGAATACAAAATGGCATGGAAAAGACAGTGGATCCCTTTAAAGCAACAGGATAAAATAAAAATAAACTGAACCGTCTAATTTCTCAACAAATAGGGGTGTCCTACACGGACCGGCGGGTTCACCCCCTAAACAAAGACATGGGGAGGGGTGGCCTGCACAAAGTGGCAGGTGCACCCCTAAACAAAGACATGGGGAGGGGTGGCCTGCACAGAGTGGCAGGTGCACCTACTCCTGCCATCTTACTGGGCAGACTAGATGGACCATACTGGTCTTTATCTGCCGTCATTTACTATGTTACTATGTTACTATGACCGAGGGATGGGTTCCATTGGGTGCTGAGGCACCACTGAGCTGTCCGCATATGCAGACAGGCATGGGGGACAACATGCACGGTAGAGGCCTTGTGGCCCAGAAGGCGCAGCATGGTCTGAGCTGTGACCCAGGCAGTGCTTTGAACCCGGGTCGCCAGGGCTCGGAGGCAATCGGCGCGATCCGCTGGTAAGAATGCGGTCGCCCGCTGAGTATCGAGGTATACCCCAATGAACTAGAGTGCATGCACCAGCTCGAGGTGAACTTTGGGTAGTTGACCAAGAACCCCAATCTCTCCAAAAAGAATTGTGTGCAACCCTGCTCACCGTGTTTCCTCAACCGAGAATCCTGTGATGAGCCAGTCGTCGAGGTAGTGAAAGACTGGCACGCCCTCATGCCTGAGAAGTGCGGCGACCACGATGAGGCATTTCGTGAAGACTCATGGGGGAGACGCGAGGCTGAAGGGGAGCACCCTGTACTGGAAGTGCTCTCCCTTCACCCTGAAGCGCAAGTACTGCCTGTGCTGGGGGTGGATTAAGATATGGGCATAAGCGTCCTTTAGATCCAAGGAGCATAGCCAGTCACCCTGCCATAGGTAGGGCAGCAGAATGCCAAGGGATAACATCTTGAACTTCTCCCGCACAAAGAACTTGTTCAACATTCGGAGGTTGATGATGGGCCGCAGACCCCCCGTCTTTTTTGGGATGAGGAAGTACCGGGAATAGAAGTCCCAACCTCGAAGGTGCAGAAGGACCTTCTCGACTGCCCATTGGGCAAGGAGAGAGAGCAGTTCCCGCTGCAGCAAAACCTGGTGCATGGGGAGTCAAGGAAGCTCCGCCGGGGAGAAGGGAGGTGGAAGCCTGTCAAAGTAAAGGCGATAGCCATCTTGGACGACCGGGAGAACACAGGTGTCTGAGGTGATGGAAGCCCACAATGGAGCAAAATAAGACAGGCGCCCCCCCGCTGGCTGCAGCGTCGCCAGAGGGCGAGGGGCTATGTCAATGGCATCAAAACCCCTGGGTGGGTTGTGGTGGAGCCAGAGTTTGGGCCTTTGGCCCTTTTGGCTTGCAATGCCCTTGGCCGGACTTACCCTGCATGGGGAAGTCAGCGTGAGGGTAGCTGGGTATGGCGGGTAGCCACGGTACTGGAGGCCCTTTCTCGGAAAGAAAGACTTTTTGGCTTGTTGCTTTTTCCAGGGCAGAGTGGAGGTCTTGCCCGAGAGATGGGTTCTGGTGACAAACTCCGTCTCTATCTCTGCGGCTTTATCCTCCATCGGCTTGCCAAAGAGCTGCTTGCTGAGTCAGGGGACATCCAGGAGCTTTTCCTGCATCCACTGCTCCAAATCTAATGATTGGAGCCATGCCTGGCGGCGGGCCCCGATGCCCGTGGCTGCCACCCAAGCCAATGACTCAAATCCATCGCAGGCGGCTCGGGAGAGGCATTTTGAGCAGTCTGTGACAGACTTCAACAGAGTACTGAACCTATTGAGGGGCTCGCCCTCGAGGCCCACAGAGAACCCTCTGAGCTCTTTGGCTAAATCGCACAAGAACATACTCATGTATAGTTGGTATGCTTGAATGCGACAAGAAAGCATGGAGCCTTGGTAGGCTTTGCGGCCCAGGGGATTAAGGGCTCTCGACTCCCGGCCGGACAGTACAAACGAGTGCGATTTTGGGCTTTTCTGTTTCCTCATGGCCGACTCCACCACCATAGAGGTGTAGGGAAGTTGTGTCTTCCTAAACCCTGGCCCACGTTGTACCTTGTACATTGTATCAAGATGCTTGCTCACGATGGGGACCGAGGCAGATGCCTCCCACATACGGAGCAGTAGCTGAGACAAAATAGGAGGGACCAGTACAGTGAGAGATTCCCTCGTCAGGGACTCAAACTGAAGAATATCCAGTTCTTCAGCACGAGGGCTGAGTGGCCAGGTTAAGGGCCCCTTCCATATCCCAAACGAACACCAGGAAGGATGTGTCCTCGGGTGGTGAGTGCCACTGGAATGCGGGGAGGGGTCCGACGGAACGTCCCGGTGGGTACGGGATTCCGGGGAGATGTCCCCATCGGACTCCCACTCTGAGAATTCGGTCGAGGAGTCTGAGCCGGGCAGATCGCCCTGTCCGGCGGCCAGTGCCCATTTGGAACCGGAGGCCCTGGAAGATCTATCCTCTGAGGAATGGGAGGGCGAGTGAGACCGATGTCGAGGACTCTCATGAGGCCCTAGGCTCTTGGGGGTTTCCTGGATAGATTTCGATGTCCCACGCGAGGGACCCAGGTCTCTGGGCGCGAGTCAGTGAAGCTGGCTGTGAGCGCTTGCTGGGAAGCGATGAATGCGGAAATGCTGCATTCTAGCACCAGCATGCGGAACTCCCACACGGGCATGGGGCCCTGTGATTCTGACCCTGGAGTTACCGGGTCGGGCGTCGAGGAGGAGAGGGGGTCCTCACCGGGATGGCCCTCAGGAGACCGGGCGCCTTCACCGGAGGCCTCCATATCCATATGGGGTACTTTGCAGGGCTGCTCCTTATCCAACTCTCGGGAGCACCGAAGGGAGCTGAGCAACCGAGCGCGGAAGCGACTTCTAGGCCCCCGACAGCGACTTCTAGGCTTTCTTCTTTTTGCACCGCTCCATCTCAGGGGATCCCTGGTCGGAGTTCCGCCGAGAGCGCAGGGTCGAAGAGGGGGACCCCACTGGGGGAGAGACGACTCAGGGCACCACTGGGGAATACGAGGCGGCCTTTTGAAAAAATGTCTTCAGACTTCTGCTTATGGCTGAGCAGGGCCTTAGAGGACATTTTCTTGCAGAGCAAACAGAGCTCCGGATCATGGTCAGCTCCGAGGCACCACCGACAACAGTCGTGAATGTCCGTAAGCGACATGTTCCTAGAGCATCTATTGCATTTTTTGAAGCCGGTGGCCATGGGGTCAAAAATGTCCCATGCGAGGTTGAAGACCCATGCGGCCAGCGGTTAGGAAAAGAAAAAGGGCGTGAAGTCCATTGACAAAAAATGAAGAAAAACTATCCTTAACAGCTCTAAGGAGGTAGAGCAGGGGAAGGACGGATAGAGGACTGGTGCAACCAGAAAATAGGAGGTCAGTAGGCCAAAAAATGAAGACTTTTTCTGACAGCTGGGGAATTGCTCCGTGCGGGCTCTGTCGGTGCCAACGTCACCCATAAGTGAGGACTGACTTCCTGCTTGTTCCTGGAGAAAGGCATATTCTGCGGAAGGCTTTGGGCAGAGTGCAAACAGAGCTGTGATTTGCACACATGGTTTATAAAATATTTAAGCCTGCTCCTGACCAGATTCCTTGAGCTGTTATTTCTGCCACTAATGTGTCTTTATAAAATAGGCTCAAAATAGTCACCTACTTGACTTTCACACATAGGCAGCCTATTATAAAATTACCCTTCACGTATGTACTAGGTGTTCCTGAGGGCAGAGAATGAGCTAAGTGGTAGTGGTATCAGCATTTATACATGGTATCATAAAGTGTAGTTACTCACCTGTAGCAGGTGTTTTCCGAGAACAGCAGGAATAAGTCCTCACATATGGGTGACATCATCGATGGAGCCTGCAAAGGAGCGCTCCCTAACTTCCATAGCAAGCTTTAGGAAGGACCATCTCGCACACGTACTTGTTTTCCCGCCTGAAAGGAGTCATCTTACTATAGTATGATGACATAGCTTAATCAAACAAAAAAGAATCAACTCCACAGGGATGTGGGAGGGTAGTGAGAACTTATTCTTGCTGTTCCCGGAGAACACCTACTACAGATGATTAACTACGCTTTCTCTGGGACCAAGCAGAAAGTTAGTCTTCACATAAGGGTCTCCCAAGCTACAGGTTACTGAAAAAGCTGTGAAAAGCCCAATGGAGCAACCAGAAAAAACAAACTAAGAAAACATCATAAGAATAATTGAGAGGTTAGAAACATAGAAACATAGAAATAAGACGACAGAAAAAGACCACATGGCCTATCTAGTCTATCCTTCCCTATCAACAACTACAACAGTCCCCTTTTTTCCTTTAGAGATCCTCTGTGTTTGTCCCATGCTTTTCTGAATTCAGTTACTGTCTTCATCTCTACCACCTCCACTGGGAGACTATTCCATGGATCCACCATTCTTTCCATAAAGAAATATTTCTGAGATTTAGGGTCCTGCAGGACATCAACATCAGATCGACTCTACAGTAGCCTTGACAGACAGAAGGGCAGGTGGGAAGGAGTTGCTCTAATTCCCTGGCCGAAGTTGCTGTCACGCCGGGAATCTTCATCCAGACAGTAATGAGCTGTGAAGGTGTGGATGGAAGACCATGCAACAGCCCTACAGGTCTCCACCATGGAGACAGAGTGCAGGTTGGCCACCAAAGCAGCCATAATGTGAACATTGTGTGCCATGACATGGTGTTCCAGAGGCAACCCAGCTTAAGCATAAGCGAAGGAGATGTAGCCCATCACCCAAATAGAAAGAGTGTGTTTCGATACCACCACACCCAGACAGTTGGGGTTCAAGCAATACAAAGAACTGGGAAGGACAGTGGTGGGCTTTCATCCTCTCCAGGTAGAAAGTGAATGTTCCTACAATCCAAGGTGTGTAGTGAAGTCTCAGCTTTGTTGGCATGAGGTTTTGGAAAAAAGGTGGGCAAGACCACCGATTGATTTATGTGAAAAGTAGAAACTACTGTACTTTAGCTAGGAACTTAGGTTGAGTTCGGAGAAATCTGGTGTAGGGTGGGTACACCACTAATGCCTGAAGTTCACTTAATCTGCGCGCAGAAATGAGAGCCATGAGAAAGATCACTTTCCATGTGAGATATCTGAGTGGACAGGAGCTGAGGGGCTCAAATGGGGGAAAGAGAAGTTGTCCCAGAATGACGTTAAAATCCCAAGCCACCTGAGGTGGTCTAATGGGTGGACGAGATAGTAGGAGGCCCCTCATAAAGCGACCAATCAATAGGTGAGCAGAGATGGGCTTATCAACTATGGGGTATGTTTACTAAAACCCCGGTAGAGTGTGGGCCGCGGTAGAGTGCGGATGCCATATAAGGAGTGGGCGTTTCGCGCTGAAGAAGGAAATCCGTGATTGACAGATGCGCTAAGGTGCGCGGCGCCCTTGTGTGCCCCGCACCTTAGCGCATCAGATGGCTGCACGGGAGGCATATGTGGTACGCTGATGGGCAAGCAGAAGAGCAGAGCCACAGCACAATGGTTAAGGCACCTACCAATGGTGCAGGGATCAGGGGTTCGATCCCCACAGAGCCCAATAAAGAAGGCTGGCTGAGGCATTAATTTATTTGGCATTGAAATAATGGGCAGCATAAGGCGGCACGCTAATGTTTTTGGAGGCATATTAATAATGGGCGGCATAAGGCGGCGCGCTAATGTTTTTGGAGGCATTTTAATATTGTGAGGCATAAGGCGGCACGCTGATGTGCAATCACAGGAACAGAACCACAGCACAATGGTTAAGAGACTGACCAATGGTGCAGGGATCAGGGGTTCAATCCCCCAAAGTGCCCAATGAACAAGGCTGGCTGAGGCATAACATATTATGGGGAAGATTGCTTTAGGAGGCATTTTAGTCATATTTTAATTACCACTACTAGCAAACGCACTCCCAAAGCGTGTTAACATCAGGTGCCCTATAAGGCACATTTTAAAGTGCACTGTCAGCCAAGGCACCCTAGAATGTTGCTTATAGGGCGCTTTAGAGGGTGCCGTATGAGGTACCGCAAGGTCAGTGTACTGTTTTTTATGGCAGCACTGTGCAGTTTAAGGAATGAAAAGCATACGTAGGTGCGCTGACAGGCAAGGAGGAGCAGAAGTGGAGCACAATGGTTAAGGCACTGACTGCTGATACAGGGGTCATGAGTGTGCTCCCCAGTGTGCCTAATACATAAGGCTGGCTGTGGCATCAGCTTTGCATTGTACATATTTTGTCCTGCAGCACTTTATATTTATGTTATTAATTGCTGCCAGCAAACACGGCCTCACGTGCCGTAATTGAAGGTGCCGTATAAGGCACCCTATAAGGCACTCTATAGGGCACATTAGAAATTGCACTGTCCGCCACAGCACCCTAAAATGTCCCCTATAGGGCACCCTATAGGTTGCGTCACAGGAGAATGTATAGTGCAACTTATATGGACGGGCACCATAAGGTGCCCTATAGGGCGCCCTATAAAGCACCCTCAGAGGCACCTTATGGGTACAGTACGCTGAGGGTGTTTTTGCAGGCAACAAAATATGTACATTAAAAAAAGATAATGCGTTGGACAACCCTATCAAATAACCCCACTGTAAGTTTGAACCCATGACCTCTGGCTTCAGAGGCAGCACAGTAACCATTGGGCTACAGCTCTATAGCTGCTAGCAAGCCCCTGGCTGGCTGCAGAGAGCATGCACGTCACCACACAGACAGTCTGCTGTGGTCACCAGGATAGGGTTAGCCTACCCATACCCATGATGCACTGCACATGCAAATCAGCTGTCCACAGATTAACACAAGATGGGCAATGCACCCCCACAGCACCTCGGCCCGGTAGAGGGAAGTGACCATGTGCACCCACACACCACCTCGGCCTGGTAGGGGGTACTGACCGTGTGCTTTACTGGCACAGAGGAGCTACACACCGTCACATTGTGCGGGTACTGTGCTCACCCTGAGGGTGCAATGAGGCGCCCAGGACCAGGTCCACGTCCACAACACCTTCCATGGCTGAAAGAGGCCATGCTGGAGGTCCAAAGCAGTGTTAATGTGTGAGATAGGTAGTTTCTGCACAAACACCTTGGATATCTCTGTCTGTTTCAGTCAGGTGTAGCCCCTATGGACCCCTAGGTGGGCTATGTACCACCACCCCCCCTCCTCCAGGGCTGAGGGTGGCAAACAGGGTCTCCTATCAATAGATTCACATTCTACCTCCCTGCAAAGGTGGCAGTAGAGGGGACCATCAACCTGGGTCCTGCTGAGGAACAGACACCCCACAGGGTAGTCAATGCAGCTCTATACACATCCATACCACAATAGCAGACAGACATTAGGCCTGGATATGGTGAGCTGCACCCCACCACTATCTGATATTCTCCTGCAGCAAGTCATCAGCCACTGCACCCTGCAAGCTGCTCCATCAAGACACATACCAGCTGCAAACAGTGTGCTAGTTAGTCCACAGTGCATGCACCCACAACTGGGATGTCAGCATACACAGCAAGCAGTTACATCAGTGATTGGGCCCCAAAAGGAAACCCATATCTATCACATGAGAGAAATACTATATAGCACTATGGGGGTGCCTAGCCATACTGTGGTCACTGCACAGTCAGGGTGAGAGTGATCTCTCAGCAGGACATACTGAGGTCACCCTGTCTGTGTAGGTGGTGGCCAGGCACTAATATGTCCCAGTCAGTGCCCTATGCCCTGTGCAGATGCACCCTGGCCAGGCCACCCTGTCTGGCCTATACCCATGGTACCTTGCTCCTCATTATGCACATTTGCAGCCCAATCCTGGCAACATTGCTGGCAGTGTGGGCTGTGGAAGGTGTTTGCAGCCACCACACACTGGATAGGCAGACAGCCACCCCCACACCTATGCCAGCATTGTGCTACTATAGAGGAGTCCAGCAGCCATACCCACCACACCAGTCCTGGGCACAGTACAGGCATGGATATGGTACGCACTACTGTTGGGGGTCACTCCCCAGGGTGGTAAACACTGTCAGTGACCAGACCTGCAGCGCACACCGCAGACATCACAATGATTGTTATGGTGGAGATCAATGAGCAACATGTGCTTAACGTAGGAATTGATATCTGCCAGTTATCATGGGCAACGTTTGATAGCTGTGTACCATATACCCAGGTGTAGGGTGGCAGTGCTAAGGTATGCAACCGCTAGTATTGGGGGATACAGGCAGGGCCCAATGTCCTGCCTCTCTAGGAGGCATTGGCCAATGGGGCCTGGGGGGGGGGGGGTGTCTGGCCCTGTTGGCTGCTGCGTTACGGCAGAGTGACCCACCTCCAGTCCTGGTGTTCCAACCACTGTTCGGGTTTTCATGCTGTCCCTCAGAAATATGCATGAGCTACATCAGCATACCATGGGGGTGGTGCATAGATATGCAGCACATGCATCTTTAGCAGAGGCAGCATGGATCCTGAATGGTGTGGGGCCCTCCAGGACTGCATTTGGGAGACTCTGCTCTGGGTAATGCGGCTGTTTATGGTGTCTGTGTTTGGTGTGGTAAAATATAGGCGTGTGAACCATGCGTATGTTCTCAGCAATAAAGGTTTCTCCTTACTATCACGGTTTAGTTGTAGGAAAAATATGTGGACTGGATTGGCAGTAGCCCCAGCTGGGCTTTGAAGCTGTGACCTTCTGTTCCTGCACACGCTGTCTGTGTGCACTGCACCACCATGTTGCCACAGATATGCTGTGTTTCCTGGGGAGTCCATGACTGTACATCCGACAGAGCCTGTCTGTTACGGTGGACGGTGCCAGCCTGCACAGGCCTAGGCCACTGTCTGCTGTGGTTTGCAGCCACTGCCCCCTCCACCACCTGTACCCTTCCGCCAACATGCAGACATGTCCCTATCTGGAAAAAAAATATGACCTGATTGAGTTGTGGCACTCCAGGACTGAATTTGGGGGACTGGGCTGTCGGTAATGGCCATTGTTATGGTTTGTGTGCGGTGTAGGGTAAAATATAGGTGTTGGAACCATGCTTATGTTCTCTGCCATACAGGGGTGTCTGTACTATCACTGTTTAGTGGTGGGTACAACTATGGGGACTGGGTTGGCAGGAGCCCCAGCTGGGGTTTGAACCTGTGACCTTCTGGTCCTACAGGCACTGGCTGTGTCCACTGCACCACACTGTGGCCACAGAGACAGTGCAGTCTCTGGAGATAGGAAACCTGGCCGCACGAGTCAGACACCCTGCTCTGCACAATTTTACTGTGGGCTCGTTTACCTTGTATGGGGACAGGGGTGCAATTAAACCTCACAAATGACCTCCAAAAAAAGGGGAAAAAAACAAAACCAAGCTGGGCAACATGAAAAACTCTCCCAGGAAAGCTCCATTAAAATGCAGTGATTTTTGAACGAGTCTACGAGACCCTTCCAAAAATCATTTCTTTTTTATTGGAGCTTTCCTGGGAGTGTTTTTTATGGTTGCCCATTAATATCACTGTTGCCCAGCTGGATTATAATTTATTTGAAATTTTATGTGGTCATTTTCAAGTTTTATTTGCTGTTTTGTTCTGTGCACATGTATCACACTGCTCACGTTTTTCAGGTTTCCCTGGTTTTGCTGTACATTGCTGACGTAAATGGTTTCTCTTCCCTTTAAATCGGCTCTAACGCGAGGGTTTCACTCGCGGTATTTTTAATGCCGAATTCAGCCCCGCTCCTGTGCGGGGAGCCTCTCCCCTTCCACTCTCCACCCATTGACCCCGTCCCCCCGCCCCTCGGGAGCCTTCCTCCGCCCTCCGTAAGCGTTTCCCCGCCTCTATCGCACATCAGCGCCCCGCACACGTGCACCGGTCCGTTAATGTGACGCGCATGCATGCGCGGCGCTTAAGAGCACTTAAGTGCATCATTAGCATCCGCTCTTGTGCGCCACGCACGTGTGCGCGGTTTAGTAAACATATCCCTATGTTGTGGTGTTAGGCAACCACAGCACTGAGATACACCCGGACCGAACTGGACTTCAGGCCAGAGTTGGAGAGGTGTAAGCACAGAGTCCACTGAACAGGAGAAAGGGACTAAAGCCTTGCCCACACATCACACAGAAAACCTGTGCCACTTGAAGGCATAGGCACATCATGTAGAGTCTTTACTCGAGACCAGGAGCACATTGTCCATTGCTTCCAACAGTTGGAGGGGGGCAAGAGCCATGAGCACTAGAGACATTATATTTGGATGCAGAAAGGGCCCCGTGCCGTCAGAAACCAGGTCCAGAGCACAGCCAAGCCTGAGCAGTTGTTGCCAGGACAAGTGGGGCAAGAGGGGAAACCAGGGTTGCCTGGGCCAATGCGGTGCTATGAGAATCATGGTGGCGCCATCCACCTGTAATTTGAAGAGGGTCTTGGCCACCAGAGGAGTCAGGTAATATGTGTACAGAAGGCCCTCGCTCCAGTATAATAGAAAAGCATCGGGTGCTACCCGATGTTTGCATGGCACCTTGGAGAAAAACCGCGGTAGCTGAGCATTGTGAGGACTGGCAAAGAGGTCTATGGACAGTGTGCCCCACAGCTGGAAGATACTGCTTGTTACCTGCCTGATGAGAGTCCATTCATGTGGTTGAAGGACTCTGCTGAGGCAACCTGCCAGAACATTGAGCTCTCCTGGCAGATATACTGCTCTGAGGAGCATGCCATGCAAGATGGCAGATTTCCAGAATCAGACTGCCTCCCAACAGAGGAGGTATGACCCCCATCCCTCCCTGCTTGTTGATATAAAGCATGGCCACCTGGTTGTCAATCTGAACGAGGACTACATGTTTGGAGAGCTGTTACATAGAAACATAGAAACATGACGACAGAAAAAGACCACATGGCCTATCTAGACCACATGGCCTATCTAGTTGGAGTGGAGGAGTGGCCAATGGTTGGGGCAAGGTACTTCAGGCCAGAAGGTCACTAGAGGACAGCAACCTTGGGCTGGAAGGACTGGGGTTTCTAGTCCCACAGGTGCTCCTTGTGGTCTTGGGCAAGCCACTTAACCCTCCATAGCCCATGTTCCCTGTAAAATAGTTATCTGCAAGTTATAATGCCCTGTTCAATGTAATTTCAGTTTGTTCAATGTAAACCGCACTGATGCAGAATAGCGCAGTATATAAAAGAATGTAAATAAATAAATCTAGACTGCCCTTCCATATCAACCACTACAACAGTCTCCTTTTTTCCTTTAGAGATCCTCTGTGTTTGTCCCATGCTTCTTTGAATTCAGCTACCGTCCTAATCTCTATCACCTCCACTGTGGATCCACCACTCTTTCCGTAAAGAAATATGTTTGCATATCACTCCTGAATCTATCCCCTTTCACCCTCATCCCATGTCCCCTCATAGCAGAGCTTGCTTTCAATCGAAAGAGGCTCTCCTCCTGTGCATTTATGCCATGGAGGTATTTAAATGTCTCAATCATATCACCACTATCCCGCCTCTCCTCTAAGGTGTACATATTAAGGTCCTTAAGTCTGTCCTCATATGCTTTATAATGAAGACCACTAACCATTTTACTAGCCACCCTCTATACTGACTCAAATCCTGTTTATATCCTTTTGAAGGTGCGGTCTCCAGAATTGCACACAATACTCCAAATGAAGTCGCACCAAAGACTTATACAGAGGCACTATCATCTCCTTTCTTCTGCTGGCCATTCCTCTCCCTATGCACCCAAGCATCCTTTAGCTTTTGCTGTTGCCTTTTCTATCTGTTTAGCTACTTTAAGATCATCAGAAATAATCACGCTTAGGTCCCCTCTTTTTTAGTGGACAGAAGTACTTCACCCCCTATACTATATCACTCCCTTGGATTGCTGCAGCCTAAATGCATGACCTTGCAGTTTTTAGCATTAAATCTCAGCTGCCAAATTCTAGACCATTCTTCAAGCTTAGCTAGATCCTTCCTCATGTTATCTACACCTTCTTGGGTTTCTACTCTATTACAGATTTTGGTATCATCCGCAAAGAAGCAAAACTTACCCGGCAGCCCTTCTGCCCATATCACTAACAAAGATGTTAAAAAGAATCAGACCAAGGACAGATCCCTGGGGCACAGCACTGGTAACCTCCTTCTCCTCAGAGTGAGCTCCATTTACCTGTACCCTTTGTCGCCTTCCACCCAACCATTTCCTAACCCAAGCAGGAACTTTAGGGTCCATCCCTAGGGTGCTCAGTTTGTTTATAAGTCGCCTGTGAGGAAAGATTTCAAAGGTTTTACTGAAATCTAAATACACCACATCTAGGGCTCTCCCTCAGTCCAACTCTCTGGTCACCCAGTCAAAGAAATCAATCAGATTTGTCTGACAAGACCTGCCTCTAGTGAAGCCTTTGTTGATGAAAAACCCTCAGGGCACTGGCGATAGCTCGGAGTTCCAGGAAGCTGATTTGGTGGAGGCTCTCCTGAGCTGTCCAGAGACCATGTGTGCGTCGACCATCCAAGTGAACTCCCTAGCCTGCCTTGGAGACATTAGTTGTTAGGATGCATTGATGTGACAAGGTCTGGAAAGGCAACCCTGCTAGAAGGTTGGAGGGCTGTTGCCACCAAATGAGGGACTCCCAAAGCAGGTGAGTTACTCAGACCTTGTCCTGGAGACAGCTGATCACCTATGCCACTGCATGCAGAGAGTCCACTACGCCTGATGTGACATCGTGCCATCGGTGTGTCATGGACCATGGAGGCCATGTGGCCAAGAAGGCATAGCATCTGTCGAGCTGTCAGAAGCGGGCAGCACTGAATATCGTGAGCTAGGGCAACCAGACGCTAGGCCCTGTCCTTCGGTAGATATGCTTGCACTAGGGTAGTATCAAGTAGAGCCCCAATGAACTCAAGCTTTTGAGAGTGCTGAAGATGAGACTTGGGGTAAGCCCAGGAGCTCGAGGACTTATATGGTCAGTTGTGCCGAATGTCAAACATCCTCCGGCAACCCGGCCTTCATCAACAAGCCATTCAGGTAAGGGAAGACAAAGATACCCTGGGTGCAAAAAAAGTGGCTACAACCACTAGGAATTTTGTGAAGACCTTGGGGGCTGCGGCCAGGCTGAAGGATAGCATCTGGTACTGATAGTGCTGTCCGGTGAGGACGAAGCAGAGATACTGCCAGTGAAGGGTATGAATGAGAATGTGTGTGTAGGCATCTTTGAGATCCAAAGAGCATAGCCAATCTTCCCGGTGGAGGTAAGGCAATAAGGTTTCCAGAGATACCATATTGAACTTCTCTTTCACTAGGAATCTGTTGAGGTTCTGCAGGTCCAGAATGCGCTGAAAGCCTCTGGTCTTCTTTGGATCCAGGATGTAGCGGAAGTAGAATCCCTGTTCCCTCTGAGACGGAGGAACCAACTCCATGGCCCGGTCAGAAAGGAGCGAATGGACCTCCTGCTGGAGCAAGAGGCAGCAGTGAGGGTCGAAGGGGTACTCCCCTGGGAAAAAGGTGGGAGGAAGTTGATTGAAGTTTAACTAGTACCCCTCCCTGATGATTTGGAGGGTCCAGGTGTCCATCGATATGCTGGGCCACCTGTGGGCAAAATGAACCAGTCAGCCTCCCATCTGTGGTGGAACTTTGTCTGAAATGGGAAGAAGGACCATGTTCTGGAGGAAGGAGTCAAAAACCCCCACCAGGCTGAGGCTGCAGCAATGGTTGAGGTTTCTGAGGCTTCGGCCGTGGCCTTTTTGTTGCTGCTGTCCCTGCTGAGACACCTGGTAGGAATGATATGGGGTGTAGGTACCATAGTATTTCTTCTTCTTGGGGTAGAAAGACTTTTTCCCCAACATGGGGTCCGATGTCTTTCAAGAGAGTTGGGTATTCATGATTGTTTTCTCTCCAACTCTCCAGCCTTCTCTTCACCCCTGCAAGGGACATCGGCTTGCTTGTCCTGGACTCACTGTTCCAAGTCCAAGGACTGCAGCCACACAAGGCGATAAGCCCCGATGCCCATGGCGGCTACCTGGGTGATCTACTCAAATCCATTATATGCAGCTCGAGTAATATACTTCAGGCACTCCTGTGTTTTGGAGACAAGAGCTCAATAGCGCTGCAGCTGCTCCTCTAACTTGCTAGTAGAGAATCTGGCAAGATCCCCTGCGAGATCTCAGAGGAACATCCCCATATACAGTTGGTAGGTCTGAATATGGGTCACCAGCATCGAGCCTTGGTAGCACTTTCTGCCAAATCCATCCATGCCTCCTGGCCCAGGGACACCGAAGAGTGTCTTGGAACTCTTAATGTGACACATAACTGACTCCATGATCATGGAATTATGGGGAAGCTGTGGCTTCTCGAAGCCAGGGCTCTTGCTCACCTGATATTGGGAGTCGAGATGGAAGCTCACCAGGGGCACCATGAATGGGGTCTCTCACATCCAATAGAGGAGGCACTCAAGGATCCGATGCACTGGCACCATAATGGCCTCCTTCGGGGGGAGAGGGCTACTGAAGAATATCCAGTTCCTCTGCCCTGGGTTCCTCCTTGGCCTCGAAAGTGAACAGCAAAGTCTTCCCTATGTCTCATATGAACTTGTGGAAAGACAAGGCCTCCAGAAGGGACGTCATCTATTCATAATGAGACGAGGGATTGGAGGGAACATCGCAATGCTGCACAGTCTCCGGCAATTCCTCTTCAGTTTCCCATTCATCAGAATCTCATTTTGAGAGGAAATCAAAGTACTGATGCGATTCTTCATAGTGTCAGTGGCAGTCAGCTATGATGGAGAGAGATCAAGGTTCCTGCGTGTCTGAACCCGAAGCACTCGGGGGAGAAAGGAAGTGCACCGAGAGAAACCTCGAGCATGCCCTGGAACCGCTATCCTCTCGATGAAGGGCATGCAATTCCAGTATAGGCTGCACCTCTAATGGTGAGGCAGTCGCCATCGATGGCGCCGTCACTGGTGCTGAGGAACCCAACGTGTGTGGATCTCAGGTAGTCTGCTGGATAAGGAACACAGACAGGCTGTGCTTGAGGGCTTCCAAGTACTGAGCAAGCAAGGGAGTCTCCGATGCCATCAGCGTCAGTGCAGCAACCATCGGTACCGAAGCCAGTTCCCTAGGCGAGGACGCCTCGATGGTTACAGCCTTGGGAATCTACCACCACCCTCTGGGGCCTTGGGAGGTGGCTCCTCCTGCAGGGGCAGCTTGGGGGGCTTGCCCTGGCCTTTGCCTTCACGAACTTGTTGAAGGCTACGAAGCCGGTGCCCATGGGTTTTCACCTGGGAATCGGCATCACCCTTAGACATCAACAGGGCTGGAGTCCGTTCCTTCTGGGGACATTCCTTTTCAAAGGAGGGCCGCCAGTCCAATGGTCTGCGACCCCCTTGGCTCCGAATGGGCCCAGCCCCGGTGTGAAGCTGAAGCCTCGGCGGAAGTCTTCGAGCACGTCGATGTCAATAGTGGAGCCGATGATAAAGACTTGGAGGAACAGAAGAGTAATTCTCGCTGTTTTTCTCAATTCCTGAAACCCCTGCATGTCATCTGAAGGCAGAGATGCAGGTGGAGGGCTGCTGGTAAGGCCCGAGGCACTGAAGGCACCAGCTGTGGCGGTCCGTCATCGAGCTGGTCTGGCCACACTGGACGCACTTTTTAAAGTCACTAGCCAGCTTTGACATATTGGGGAAGATGGTTTTACTTTCGCACCCCCTGGCCGGTAGGGACATTGGAGTCCATTATGTCCCAACCGGCCAGGTGGCACGAGAGAAAAACCTTCCCGCGCCTAAAAAAGGAAAAAGCAAAAGAAACCCAAAGTAAAACGTGGCGCTGAGGCACCAATTGGACCCAGGAACAGACAGGAAGATGGTGATTGAGCATGCGGCCGAAAAATACTGTTAGAAAATAAAAAAAACAAAACTCATACCGGTAAGGTACTGAAGATTTTCCAGGGACAGACAACATCTGACAGACTCCGCAGAAAAAGAAAGACTGAGGTAAGATGGCTCCTTTTGGATGGGAAGACAAGCACTCATGTGCGATGGTCCTCCCAAAATCTTCATATGGAAGCTGGGGAGCATTCCCACAAGGGCTCCGTCGATGACATCACCCATATGTGAGGACTTACTTCCTGCTTTGTCCTGGAGAAAAAACACTCCTAAGTGCCAATTTACAGCAGAATATATATGAACAAAGTTAATCCTTCCTTTGTCCTAGGCATATAGGCATACATGTTTTTATAAAAAAGCACAACATATACACCTACTGTATATTTCTTCCCTGCAGAGGTGCCTTGTTAGAAAACTGCCCTCTAAAAGAGTAATTTTAGACATTTCTGTGAGTAGAAAAGTGTTTTATGCACATAAATAGCCTTTTATAAAATTGCCTGAAGTATATATATGCATAAAGTTATGCACCTTTCATTTCGTGTTTTCTTATATACTACAACCAACCTGAGCAAAGGCATTTTCAGAGCTGCAGTTGGGAGAGTTTAGCATTTAAACATGCGCAAGTGGCATTTTAGAAGTGACATCTAGTAAGAATCTATGCAGGTTTCAAGACCAGGATATGGAAGGGTGAAAGCCATTTCACAAACATAAATGTACGGCCTCAGAAATGGGTAGTTGGACATGCCAGCAGGAGTATTTCAGAAAGGGGACGACTATGCTATGAGACTTGCATGTCCCGGCCTGCCATTTCAGATACTGAAACATGTGGTGGCAGGCCAGTAATATGTCTGGGGTATGTATTTACGCTCAGGTTTCTTTGGGCAGGAAATAATAACTGTGATGATGAAAGTGCATTATGTGCTTCCCCCTGGAAGCATTACATCCATGAAACAAGCACTT
Source organism: Ichthyophis bannanicus (assembly GCA_033557465.1). NCBI lineage: Eukaryota > Metazoa > Chordata > Amphibia > Gymnophiona > Ichthyophiidae > Ichthyophis > Ichthyophis bannanicus. Next base: position 277,557,980 of record CM066040.1, on the reverse strand, counting down.
TTGTAAATGTAGGTGTGTATTGCCCATGGTTTAATTTTCAAAGGGATAGTACATGCATACTCCTCCTTTGAAATCTGGAGTAACTTATATGGATGCCGGCCATACATGTATGGCAGCCTGTTCATAATTACTCTCCAAAGAAAGAGGTGGGAGGGATTTACTCTTATGCTTCTGTAGCATTAAATATATTACAAGCCAGACACTTTAATCAGACTGCAATTGCAGTATTCGAATTTCTTAAGTGTAACTGAATGCACAATGAAGTATTTATAAGGAGCGCCAATGAACTTGCATCTTATTTTCTCTCTTGCTGATCTATTTACAGGTGCATTATGTCCCCTGTGATTACCAAATATGCTTCTTTTGTTCTCAGCGCTGCATGGCAACATTAATATCAATGTACTTTCCCATTACTCTTCCATTCAACTATATAGTGGAGGTAGAAAACACAAAACAGAACTTTCTTATTCTTAAGCGAGTTGTCTACACAAGAGAAAATTGTGTCACTCCGTTTTGACAGATAAAGCAATAATTCCATCTACCAAGGGAGAATATAAACTGTACCAGCAGAGGAATCGTAGTGGGCGTATAAGCTGTAAGTATCATAAATGACACTTTTTATTCCCTTTGAAAATCTTCCTGATTTATTGCATTTACTTAGAGACTGTCACAGCTTATTTTTACTAGCCATTTTTTTTATATTCTATCAACTGAGCTCCTATGCGCTGTAGAACAAACTGATAGAAAACTGTGACACTCTCACCTAAGCTGTCATTATTCAAAATGATTTCTTCTGCTCAGGTTGTTTTCATTTAGTAAAATAATTTGATTTTTCTATGTCGGCCCACATTCTATTCACAGGAGGCAAGGGAAGCTCAAAACAATGTCTCTTCCATTTAATATGCAAGGAGAATGTTTAATAGAATCATTTACAGGATAATTAAAAGCCTGCTGATACATCTTATGGAAGTGTGAAACAAAGTACAGAATGAATAGAGCCAAATGGCAATTGCTTATTTTTGTAGAATAAGTGCTAAGTCAAAGAGGTCATAATTGCTATTTTGCATAGGAAAATCAGTTAAGGGTTTTTTCCATCTATCTTTTTCAGCAGTCAATCTATGTTGAAATTACATGAATACCGCAGATAACAAGATGACAATGGGCTGACACGGGCCAGTATGCAACCTGAACCACAATAATCCTGGTAATATACATGGAAGTGCAGGACAACTGGAATTAAAATTTAGCCTCCCCATGCTCACTGGAATTTGTGTTTAACCATGGTTTCTCTATGCAAGTCCCTCAGCCTTCTTGGAGGCCCCATACAATTACCATTGCTGTTTAGAGCTGTAACCAGCTGTTACCCAGCATTTCACTTATATCCTCTTTCCAGCAGCGATTCTCTGTGTATATCCCAAGCTTTTTTTAATGTCATTGCTATTTTTCGCTTCTCCCTCCAAGAGGGAATTCCAGGCGTCCACCACACTTTGCATGAAAAGGTATTTCCTGATTTTTTTCCCTGAGCATATCTTCACACATTGCATTGCATCTTGATCCCTAATGTTATAATTTATTTTCCACTGAAACAAGTTGCCTCTTGGCGCATTAAATATTCACTTAAAACGGTTCAGAGGAAGGTGACCAAAATGATTTGGAGCCCACGTCAGAAGACGTATGAGAAGAGACTTGAATACCTAAATATATATACCCTAAAGGAGAGGAAGGAAAGGGGAGATATAATACAGACCTTTAAATACTTAAAGGGTATTAATGAACAAACCTTTTTCAAAGAATCAGAAGCTGTGAAGCTAGAGGGAATAAAATGAAGCAGATGGTTCGGAAGAATGTATCCTTGAAGGATACTACCAAAAGCAGAGAGGTTCCAAAAAAGAGTAAAGTAGCCCAAATGCCCTCGAGTATGGAGAAGACAGAGCTGAAAGATCCCAAATTACCTGAGATTAATTAAGCTTCAGGTGAACAAGGTATATTAAACGTATTAGGTACAGTTTTATTAGTATAAATATCCATAGCAACCCTTAGGAAGTAAAGAACTTAAAGATCTAAACAAAAACTTAAAACTAAGATGAAGACAGCAGTCCAGCAGCGAGATGGGGGCTTTTTAGTCTTTTGCATTGAGTGTCACATGTATGAATTTCTCCCAGTTGGTGAGAGGTCTTACGTGTCTCCTCACAGAGTGACCATAAACCTGTTCCTCCCTGTTTGTTCACATACAAAATGGTGATCTGATTGTCTGTCCTGACTAGGACCTGTTGTGCCCTGAGATGGTGTTGAAACACCTGGAGAGCATTTGAGATAGCACGAAGTTCCCAAAGATTGATTTGGAGGTGTGACTCATGTGTTGTCCATAGCCCCTGTATAGACAGGTTGCCGAGGTGTGCTTCCCAACCCAGTTTGGAGGCATCCGTTGTCAAGGTGCATTGAATGGAGGCATCTGAAAAGGTGACCCTACAAGCAGATTTTCTGGAGAACACCACCACTGAAGGGATGTGGTTAAAGGGACAGTGACCTGGATCTTGTCCCGGAGACGGCTCGAGGCCTGCATCCATTCGGAGACAAGAGTCCACTGGGTTGTGTGCATATGTAATCGGGCATATGTGATGATATGTACTATAGAGGCCATGTGCCTGAGGAGCTGCAGCAGTTCGCGGGCGGTCAGGTGGTCCCATTGGAGTGTCTGGGAAGCTAGTTCGATTAGATGGGTACAGTGAAAATGAGGCAGAAATGGCCTGGACTGTTGGGTGTCCGTAAGGCTCTGATGAACTCTAGCTTTTGAGTTGGAACGAGCTGGGATTTTGGGAAGTTTATGACAAATCCCAAGTGTTGTAGTACCATGATGATACAATGTAGGGAAAGCTGTACTGCTTTTATGAGTCAGTCATCTAAGTAAGAGAAGACGAATATCCCCAAGACCATAGGTATGCGGCCATGACTGTGAAGACTCTTGGGGCAGAGACAAGTCTGAAGGGAAGGACTCTGTATTAATAATGTTTTCCCTGAAAGGTGAAGCGTAGATCTTTTCTGTGTCCTGGATGGATGAGGATATGTGTGTACTCTTCTTTTAAATCTAGAGGACAGAGCAAGTCCTGACTCTGGAGGTAGGTAAGAAGAGTCCCGAGAGAGATCATCTTGAACTTTTCATAGCCTAGAAACTTGTTGAGGTTTCTGAGGTCCAGAATGGGCCTGTATCCTCCGGTCTTCCTTGGAAAGAGAAAGTACATAAAGTAGAAACCCATTCCCTGCTGGGATGTCGGGACATTCTCCATGATGCCATGAGACAGAAGAGAAGACACCTCATCCTCTAGGAGAGCAGTGAGTGGGGGTTGTATTTGAAATTCCCCCATGAAGGTGGAGGGGGGCAGAGTTTGCAGATGAAGTCTGTACCTCTCCTGGACTATGGTTAGTGTCTACTGCTCTGAGGTGATGAGGTGCCTTCTGTGGGCATAGTGACACAGTCTGCCTGCTATATGGAGGAGGTGGGGGTCCTCCAGAGGCAGGGTGGCAATGTTCTCTAGGAAAGAGTCAAAAATCAGACACAGACTAGCTGCGGAGTGACTGAAGGTTAGCCACCTGTGGCTTCTTCTGTTGCTTAGGAGGCTGTTGCTTCTTCTGTGCAGCTTGACCCTAATACTAAGAAGTAGAAGGATAAGAAGAGTAGAATTTCTTATTATTATGGTAGAAAGACTTCTTTGTAGCTGCCTTTTTTTCTAGCAGGTTCAGCTGTTGTTCTAGACAGTCTCTTTAGTGTTTTCTGACTCTTAATTAGAGGCCTTATCTTGCTAGTCATTGCCAAAGAGGTTTTCACCTGTGCAAGGTATGTTGCCCAGCTTATCTTGAACCCACTGTTCAAGATTTGAGGCTTGAAGCCATGCAATTTTGCAGGCACCAATGCATATTGCTGAGGCCCTGCTTGTGCATTTGAAAGCATTGAAGGTGGTCCTATTGACAAACTTCAATACATTTTGGCAATGCTTGACTAGAGTGAGATAATCTGCCCTCTTGTCATCTGGGAAAAGAGGAGCAAAGACCTTGAGAACCCTGGACACCTCTTTGAGGAACATTCTCATGTAGAGGATATATGAGTTGATCCTAGCAGAGAACATGGATGCCTGGAAGCATCGACGCCCAAAGGTGTTGAAGGTTCTCAATTTTCTACCTGGAGGGTTAGAGGAGTGGGACTTCAAGCTTTTGATTCGGTGCATTGCCGATTCAGCCACCATGGAATGGTGAAGGAGCTGCGGATTTTAGAAGCTGGGACACTCCGGTACCCGATACATAGTACTGAGTTGTCGACTGTAAGGTGAGACCATGAGAGGAGTATTCCACATATGGAGCATAAGATCATGAAGGATGCAGTGCACCAGCAGAGTGGTTGCCTCTTTGGGTGTTTGGTTTTCCAAAGAGGTGGCTGCGCAAATAAAGGCAAAAAACACAGCTTTCGCAAAATTCAAAAGCTTGCAAACAGAAGAACACAGAAATGAATACAGGATCCAACTCAAAGAGTCTAAAAGAGTAATAAGGATAGCAAAATCAAAGGCAGAAGAAAAGATGGCTAAAGATGTTAAGGGTGGCAACAAAACTTTCTTCAGGTATATTCAGGAAAGGAAGAAGATCAGAGTTGGAATTGCAGGACTCAGAAGTGCTGGGAAAGGACTCGTGGAAAGTGACACTGAAAAAGCGAAATTGCTAAACAAATACTTCTGCTCTGTTTTTACTAAAGAAGATCCTGGAGATGGACCAGCTGTGACTCCCAAATATAAAAATAGGACTGAAGTAGATACCACACCATTCACAGAAGATGAGGTGTTAGAACAACTTGCTAAACTGAAAGAGGACAAAGCCATGGGACCAGATGGGATACATCCCAGGATACTGAAAGAGCTCAGAGAGGTTCTTGCAGGACCATTAAAGGATGTCTTCAACAGATCCTTGGAAACAGGAGTGGTTCCTCAGGACTGGAGAATGGCTAATGCTGTACCTCTACACAAAAGTGGTGACAGGGAAGAAGTGTCAAATTACAGGCCCGTGAGCCTTACCTCGGTCGCAGGAAAAGTAATGGAGGCGCTCCTGAAAGAGCAAATAGTGAACTTTCTCAAAACCAACAGGTTGCAAGATCCAAGGCAACATGGTTTTACCGAAGGACGGTCTTGCCAAACAAATCTGATTGAGTTCTTTGATTGGGTGACCAAGGAACTAGATCTGGGGCATGCAATGGATGTCATCTATCTGGATTTCAGCAAAGCCTTTGATACTGTTCCTCATAGGAGGCTTGTCAATAAACTCAGTAGCTTGGGGATGGGTCCCAAGATAGTAAACTGGATTAGAAATTGGTTGACTGACAGACAACAGAAGGTGATGGTACATGGAGCTCACTCGGATGAGAGGAAGGTGATTAGCGGGGTGCCTCAGGGTTCGATCCTGGGCCCGGCACTGTTCAATATATTTGTGAGTGATATTGCTGAAGGACTGAATGGAAAAGTCTGTCTTTTTGCAGATGACACAAAAATTTGCAACAGAGTGGACTCCCCCGAGGGAGTGGATAACATGAGGAAAGATCTACAAAAGTTGGAAGACTGGTCTAATGCTTGGCAACTACGATTTAATGTGAAAAAGTGCAGTGTCATGCACTTGGGTAGCAGAAATCCAAGGGAAAAGTACACAATAGGGGGTGAGAGGTTGGTATGCACGGTTCAGGAGAAAGACCTTGGTGTGATTATCTCTGATGATCTCAAGGTGGCAAAACAGTGCAACAAGGCGGTGGCAAAAGCCAGGAGGATGTTGGGCTGCATACAAAGAGGGATTACCAGCAGAAAGGAAGAGGTACTTATGCCACTGTACAAGTCACTGGTAAGGCCTCACTTGGAATACTGTGTTCAGTTTTGGAGGCCATATCTTGCAAAAGATGTAAAAAGACTGGAAACTGTTCAGAGAAAGGCGACCAAAATGATTTGGAGCCTGCGTCAGAAGCCTTATGAGAAGAGACTTGAAGACCTAAATATGTACACTTTGGAGGAGAGGAGGGACAGGGGAGATATGATTCAGACCTTTAAATACTTAAAGAGAAATGATGAACAAACAAACCTCTTCCAAAGACGGGGAAGCTGTAAAACTAGAGGGCATAACATGAAGCTGCAAGGTGGTAAATTGAAAGGCAATGTCAGGAAATATTTCTTCACTGAAAGGGTGGTGGATGCTTGGAATGCCCTCCCGATGGAAGTGGTGAGGGCAAACACGGTGATGGAATTCAAAACGGCATGGGACAAACACAGTGGATCCCTTTACAGCAACAGGATAAAAGCAAAATAAACAGTACCATTTAACTTCTGAACTATCTATCGTCTGAACAAATAAGGGTGTCCTACATGGAGTGGTGGGTTCACCCCTAAACAGAAACAAAAACATGGGGAGGGGTGGCCTGCACAGAGCGACAGGTGCACCTACTCTTTCCATCTTGCTGGGCAGACTAGATGGACCATGCTGGTCTTTATCTGCCGTCACTTACTATGTTACTATGTTACTATGTTGGGTATTGGAGAAACTCCAATTCCAATGCCCTTGGCTCCTTCTCCGATGTTACTGTGATGAAGAGACCGTTGGCTAGGTCTAGAATGAATTCCTGGAAGGACATGTCTTCCAGAGGCAACATGCGTCGCTGTTGTGGTGGGGAAGGCTCAGGAATCGAGAAACTCTGCATCTGAAGTGCTGGAATTGGAATCGGAGGACTTGAAGTATCGATAAGTACGGTGTTTGCCTGAAGCGAGATGTCAGTACTGATGCTCCGAGGTACCAGCCTCGGTGAGCCGTTTGAGTTGGGTACCAACATCAGTGATAGTTTCAAGGGAGAACATGGATGGCAGTGATGTCAATGCCATCTGCATTAGCTCTGATGCCGTGCCCGCAACTGGTGTCGATGTCGGTACTGGTACCTATACCTGGAGCCAAGGGCTTTATAGGAATTGAGGCTGCCAAGTTCTGCTCGACGGCCAGTATGCGCTGGTCTATTGAGGTTGCCGATGCTTGAGTATCAGTCACGGGTACTTGTGCCACCGTCCCAGAGCATGGCACCAGTAGCTTTCCAGAGGTCGAGGCCTTGGGAGCATCCTGGATCCCCTCTGAGACTTTGGAGGACAGGGCCTCCCGCCGGGGCTGTTTGGTAGGCCGATCCACCTTAGATGCAATGGCCGAGGGATCTCGATGCTTTGAGTGAGATCTATCCCTGAAGGTTTTGTCCAGCTTCGATGCGGGCTTGTGCTTAGATTTTGAGGATACCTGTGATCCATGAGAGGAGGATGAGGCCCTCGACGAAGTGGCCACCAACGACACTGTGTCTGAAGCAAAGAGCGGCACAAATTTAGAAGCTCAGTTCTGTAAGCCTATCTGTGTCATTTTCTGACAGAGGGGACAATCTTTTGGCTGGTGATCTGGGCCACAACATTTTAAGCACCAATCATGTGTGCTGGTTGCTGAGATGGTGCTGGCACACTTAGAATATTTTTTGAAACCACTAGCTGTTTTTTCCTTGTATTCGAAGGATGGGAAGGCTATGATAGGCTTAAGGCCTAAGAAGGCATTGAGACGCACAAGGTTTGTTTGTTTTTTGTTTTTTTGAAAACCTAGATTTATAAAAGAAAAGAATAAGGAGTCCGGCAATGTCTTCGATGGTACCGGCATTGAATGGAAGGCAGAGGCATTATCCACAAAAAAATAAGTTTTTTCTGTGGTGACAGGATTTGCTTCCTGCTGGCTCCATGGAAAACAAAGAACTGAGGAGAGGGGGTTGGGAAAGCAGTCGCATAGGCGCAGTGGGGTACTCGCAAAGGCTTTCCAATTGGACGCAGGGGAGCGTTCTCGTGCGGGCTCCATTGGTACCGATGTCACCCATATGTGAAGACTACATTCCTGCTTGTTCCTGGAGATATATGCTTTCACTAAAAGGGTAGTGCATGCTTGGAATGCCCTCCTGATGGAGGCAGTGGGGGCAAATACACTGATGGAATTCAAAATGGCACGGGACAGACACAGTTAACCCTTTATAGCAAAAGGATAAAATCAAAATAAACGTAACTATCTTTTATACTTCAACAAATAGAGGGGGGGGGGGAGGGCTGACCTGCACGGAGCGGCAGGTACACCTAATCTAGCCACCTGGCTGGGCAGACTAGATGGACTATACTGGTCTTTATTTGCCATCATAAACTATGTTACTATGTTACATATTTAAATGTCTCTACAATGTCCCCCTTTCTCTCCTTTCCTCTAGGGTATACACGTTAATGTCTAGTACTAAGTTAATTAAAAGTTCAGGAGTTGGATAATGTACTGGTTCTTTTCCTGGATGTTTATGAGTCTTTCACTTCTAATGGCTAGACTACAAGTTTATGCTTGGATCCATCAGTTGTTGTTTTTTTTCAGTTTTATTTCAGTTATTTTTATTAAAGAGCCATGCAACAAACTCAATACAACTGCCAAAAAAACATTCTCATGATCTTCAGCTCCCCCCTTTTTCGCCCCCCCCATCCGAGGATCCCCCTCCCCCCCTCCCACCCTCTTCCCAACAGGCAGTCTATTGGTATGCCAGGTAGTCCAACAATGGCTGCCAGCGAGCCTGAAACTGCTCTGTCTGTTGTCGTTCCAGTCATTCTTGTTTAGCCAGCTACAGCAAATAAAGAGGAAAGTGGCTGGATTAGGGGTTTCACATGGGCTGCCCCCTCCTCTGTTTTGTTTAATATTTATCTCCAGACAATCTGTGAGTTGTTGTCATCTCTGGATATTGACTATAGTCTATAATGAAATGGCATTATATAATTATAATTATACCTTTTTTACATTTAATTCCATTTCTAAGGATATGTTGGATATGAATAGAGAGTTGTGTACAAGCCATTAAAAACTGGATGGCGCAGAACTGGCTGATTTTGAAGTTAAACAACCAAAGTCCTTTGGGTTAGTCACCAGTCCCCTCTTGTTCCTTTGACTACATTAGAAGTGAGGGGTATTAGAATCCTGCTCTTGACTGAGACACGTAACCTAAAAATCATATTTGATAGTAAGCTGTCAATGAAGGCCTTGGTAAAGAAGGTAGCTGGTACCACCATTTAGAAATTCATAATGGTTAGACATTTATGACCCTATTTATCTCCCTCAGATTTACATACTGTGGTTCAAGTGTTTGTTTTATCCACAAGAGATTACCATAATTCTCTGTTTTTAAGGTTACTGGTTTCATTGCTTTGCGTCTTTCAGTTATTTCAGAACACAGAAGCATGGGCAGAATTACCAAGACCATATCTCTCCAGCATAGATGATCGGTGGCTCAGATGTCTGGGGAGATTAAAGTACAGCTTGCTACTCAATGGTCTCCCACTGAATCATCTCTCTCCCCTTCAGTCTGTTCAACTTGCTGCACGGATAATCTTCTGCCAATGTCACTATGCTCATGTAACCCCTATTCTCAAATCACTTCTTTAGCTCACTATTCATTTCCACATACAGTTCAAACTTCTTGTATTGACCTACAAATGCATTCATTCTGTGGCTCCTCACTACCTCTCCTCTCATCTCTCCCTACGCTCCTCCCTGGCACCTCTGCTCATCAAGCACATCACTTCTCTTCTACTGTCAACTGCAGACTCTGTTCATCCCACCTTACTGCACTATCCGCCTGTAATAGACTACCTGAGTCAGTACATCAAGCTCTATCCCTGGTCCTATTCAAATCCCTTCGAAGCTGCCTTTGGATCCTGACCTCCTTCTCCTGCCTACACCCGTATGTATTAGCAGAATGTAAACTCCGTGGAGCAGGGGCTGTCTTTTAATGTATATTTATACACTCCGCCACCCTTTCCTTTGGATTATGTCCCTTGCAAGCTACTACTACTACTTATCATCTGTATAGCGCTACAAGGCATATGCAGTGCTGTGCATGTAAAGAATTCCATAGCAAATTCAGGCTGGGAGGAACTGACAACACAGACACTCAGACAGCAGTGATGGTTGGTGGTGCCCACCAAGTGACAAGATGGGAAAAAGACCCACTGTCGCACATGCAGATGGCTGCAGGAAGCACTGACAGGCTGGCAGCAGTGCCTTTCAAGGCCAACAAACAGAGAGGATGGTCTGCATGGATTTGTGGGTACAACCCAAAACAAGGGCAAAGAGGGGGTGACCTGCCACCTTACAGGGCAGACTAGATGGACCAAATTGATCTTTATCTGCCCTCATATACTATGTTACTATGTTAGAACCCTATGGTAGCAGGCAGACTCAGGCTCAGCAGAGCCTCAGGCAGCTGTCGCAAGCATGAATTTTCAACAGGCACTCACCTCTGGATGGGAGAAAGAGGCCACGCAGACAAAGTACTGTAGACAAGCAATGAAGGTTGATGGTGGCACAACAAATGCAAGAAGGCACAGTGGCACAGCCAGGTGGTTGCAGGCAGCAGTGTCTTTAGACTCTTGAGGTTGGAGATCTGCAGTAGTAGGCAGATACTTCAGAGTCTCAGGCAGAAGATCATGAACAGAACAATGCAGCCCAGCAAGTATAAAGTTTTGCCAGGCACTCAGCTCATGCTAGGAGGAAGAGGCTATGCTGCAGACAAAGCATGATTGGTGGCGGTATACCCACCCAGTGGTGGCATAGCGAGTACAAAGAAAGCACACACTGACTCAAGCAGGTGACTGCAGTCAGAAGTAGCAGCAGTGTCTTTTTAGGCAGGAGAAGCCCTGGGTGAGGAAGACTCTGTAGAGGCTCACAATTCAAGCAAAACAGCAGCATTAAGCAAGCATGAAGTCTTAGTCTTGCCAGACCCAGAAGCTGGGTCTCAAGGACTCCGCAAGAGGCAATGTACTGGTGGTGGTTGATGGTGTGTTCGGTGCCCACATCCCATCCCCTGGACTGGCATGAGTGTGGAGAAGGCATATCAATGACAGTGGCACAGGCAGGAAGACTGCTAATCTCAGTTGCCTCTCTCAACTGCAACTGTGCAAGATGAAGAAGACAGTGACAGAGTGAGTCCTGTCCTGAAACTTACTTTCATCAACCTGCGGACACAGGAGAAGGAGGACACGTACACAGATGAACCTCTGCAGGCAGTGAGCTATGGGGCCTTAGCTTCCATTTCCTCTTTGGTCTCTGCTATTGAAGTGCATATGAAAGGTGTGTGAAGCACTTCTCTGTGGCTGTACAAGGCCTTCAGCTGCATGTGGTAAGTGCACATAGCGGGGGTGGGGGGGAGAAGGAGGGTATGAACCATCATCCTCAGTGTTGGGGGCTGCACGCAGAACCACCAGCAGCACAGTAAATCACACCCACAGAAGGAGGACAGGGGACTAGGGCCAATATTTGCTTGCACTCCACAGCATGGTCCACACACCTGCTACCTTAAAGAAGGTCCGGCCAGCTGCCCTACCTAAATGAAGCATGTTATATATGAATGAGAGAGATTTGCATGGATTGCTCCCACTATATATAAATCTCTCTCATACATATTTATTGTGGATATCCTGAAAATCTGACTGGCTGGGTGAGTCTCAAGGACTGGGTTGAGAACCTCTGGTCTACATGAATATGTTCTATTCAGCCCCTCCACGTAATAGATAGGCATACATAGTGCATACTGTCAAATTTTTGTGGAACTTTAACCTTTGTTTTTATGTCAGGAATCTTAGTATCTGCCCTTTTGAATCAAAAGAAAGAAGCTGAAGGTTTTTCTTTTAACTGGGCTTTTGAGGGGATGGACACACAGATTAGTTTGGCCCTGGAAAGATTACATTTCTCTTTTTATCCCATAACACCTAGGGGTTTGTCTTTGTTAGCTTTATGTTTATGTATTTTCGATGCTTTGTTGTTTATTCTTTTTATTCTTTGTATATTTTATTTGTAAATCTCCAAGAGCATATGATTTCAGACTATCTGAAATAATCAGTGGACTCACTCTCAAATTTTTTATGGAATCCAAGAGACTATTTGCCTCTATGAGCTCATTTCTTCTTAATCCAGGATCCTAGGAATTACAACTCCCAGTATGTGCATGAGTTTTCTCACAGAGCTTTGCAACATGCTTTGGAAATCCCTCTAGCATCAGGTTGATATAAATACAGTGGTATAATGCTCTAGCTCACCACAAATGGCCATATCTTGGCCAGATCGACACACCGGTAGCTTCACCAGCAGCTGACGCCGACTTCACTGGGCCTCAGGGGCATTAAGAGAACACGTCCATCCCTCTGGGCTCGGCTACCATGCGGCCACTATCTCCATTCCTACCTGCCTGCATCACACTCCGGTGACGCTGTAGCCATTTAAAAGAAGAATTCTTCAGGCGTATCTGCACTGAACGGCCCTTCAACGTGGCCCTTTGAGGTGGATCTTTGAGGAGGACCAGCCTATCAACAGCCTTCCAACCCACAGCCAAAAAGGTACCAATAGAGCTCACACATCCTACCATTCATTTTTTCGTCCTGCTCATCTATGCCAACCTCTACAGACCCAAGCCCGTCCAAACCTGCCCACTCACTCAGTGCTCCTGTACCCATCTCTGTGATCTACTTAGCTCTGTACCCATACCTAATAACAGCTCCATACTTCCACCAACATGTCGTCCACTGTACTACTATTCACCATACTCTATATTCTAACACTGATCACTCACTCTGACTCACATACCCCAAACACAGGCTTCATACCCATCATACATTCCTAACCTCCCTCCCGGATCACACACCTCCACTCAGGCCCAAATATAGACCACCTACTGCCCTTATCCAAATCAAGCCTCAAGCACCCTCCACTATTTACATCCACAAGACCATGCCCAACTAGCCAAATATCAAATGTGTCCTACTCAAAGTGCAATCTGCGCTCAACAAAATACAAATACAAAATACAAATACTTCATGACCATCAGATAGCCATGATGTTTGTAACTGAATCCTGGTTCACCAAAACTGAAAATGTCTTGATGAATCAACTCAACCACTCCATTACAAGCTTTTCATCTGTCACAGAACAAACCGCAGAGGTGGTGGAGTCTTCATTTTGGCCAGAGACAACCTAGGGTTCCGCACCACTGCCATTAACACAGGAGGGGGAATAGACATCACTATCTCAAACAAACACCTAACTCTCTGCCTAGCTTACAGGTCCCCCAACTCCAGAATAGAAGAACTACCAACTTTAATCAAAGCCATATGCAATCACAACCTATCCAACAACCAACTTCTACTGCTTGAAGACCTAAACCTCTCCTCGGCTAACCCTAAAACATACAAATCCTTCATGGAAGCAATGAAAGCTCTTGATTACATTCAATTAGTTAGTGAACCAACTCACAGTAAAGGAAACACTCTAGACCTCATCTTTTCCCCCCAGAAGATGTTCAGAGACCATCAATTTTCTCCTCTAACAATTGACTTAGTTTCCTGGTCAGACCATAAGACAATCAAATTCTACATCCCACAAATCTCCAACGATGACAACATCATGCACTATCCAGCTCCAACTTGTAGATCCTACAGCTAGACAAAGAAACCTTCCTGGATAACTTCTTAAAACACTTCAACTACAGCTCTGACAACATTAGTCCATGGCTGGAATCACTCAATAAAAGCAATCGCCATAAAACTACAAAACAACATCAATCATAAACCTCACACTTCTGCAGCCTGGTACTCTAGAGAACTCCAGACTGAAAACGCAAACTTAGATGACTAGAGAGAAAATAAAGAAAATTGAAAAGCACCCTCGACCTCAGCATCTATATGTCTGAATTGAATCAGTATCAAACTCTAGTAACTAACAAGAAAAAAGAATTCCACATCAAACTCATCTCAAAATTGCTAAACAGTCCAAGAGAATCACACCACAACCTCTCCATTTGACCCATGCCCTGTCAGCTGGATTAAGATAGCTTGCACTGAACTATTCCCCATCATACACAAAATCACATAGCTCTCCCTCACCCAAGGATACATGCCTCCTGAACTCAAAAATGCATCTATCTGTCCTATAAGGAAATCCACAAGACTGGACCCCAGGCTGCCCTCCTCATACAAGCCCATCACTTGTTTGCTGTTCCTTGTGAAAATCATCAAAACAACCATCCTACTGCAACTTCAAGCCCATGTCAACACAAATGTCCCACTTGACCCGCATCAGTTCTGATTCAGATCTAACCCTGGCGTTGAAACACTTTAACAGCCCTCAGAGACAACCTCATCAGAGGCATAGAAGCAGCACACCAAGGCTTTATAATTCTTTTTCTAGACATCAAGGCTGCCTTCAACTCAGTACCGTACAATACTCTGCTTCAATGCCTGCACTCATTTGGTCTAGCTGGTATGACTCTAAAATGGTTTGAATCTTATCTCTCCGGTTGCAAACAAAAGGTCAATATGGGAGGAAAACACTCAGCACCATACACCCAACAACAAGGAGTTCCCAAAGGCTCAGCTCTCTCTGCTCTCCTATTCAACATCTTCCTCCAACCTATCTGTAAACTCATCCAATCCTACAATGTACTCTACCATATCTACGCAGATGATGTCATGCTGTACATATCAATCTTCACTACCAAAGCGATTTACACCTCCCTCTCAAGATGCTTCACCGCTGTCACTCAATGGTTGTCGAACTACAACCTCTTCATAAACCACAACAAGACAGAAGGCTTCTTTGTCTCCAGAGATACAAACTACACTCTGCCATCCACTGTAACAATAGCAGAAACCCAATTGAATGTGCAAACACGGGTACGATATCTGGCATTACCCTAGACCAATACCTAACCTTTCTACCACATATCAATATCACCATGAGAACTATATACCAAAAAATAAAAATGGTACAGCACCTCAGGAAACTACTAGACCACCAAAACTACCGTACAGTCTTCCCAGCACTTATCATGCCACACATTGACAACTGCAATGTCCTCTTACAAGGTCTGCCGTACTACATACTTCAACCATTGCAGCAAGCCCAGAACACCACTGCCTGCATCCTCTGCAATGCCATCTCGACCGAATACATTACCCCAATAATTCAGCAACATATGCCAGATGTTGAATGGCACATTCCTGCTGCAGTATCATCTAGAAGTAAGGAGATCCTGGATTCTCTCCAGGGAGAACTATTCAGGCAACTGGTAACAGAACCCACACATGAAGGGGCCATATTGGATTTGGTGCTTACCAATGGTGAAAGTGTTCCTGATGTTATAGTGGGAGATCATTTTGCATCCAGTGATCACCAGATGGTGTGGTTCGGTATTAGGACTAGGGCTGTTAAAATCCATTCAAAAGTGAGGGTCTTAGACTTTAGGAAAACTAACTTTGCCAAAATGGGCCAATACCTCAGGGAGTCGTTAATGGGATGGGAACAGCTGGGGGATGTAGAAAAGCAGTGGGCAAAACAGAAAGGGGATATTTTAAGGGCAACCAACCTTTTTGTTAAAATGGTAAATAAAAGGAAAAGGAGACCGCTATGGTTTTCGAAAGAAGTAGCTGAAAAGGTGAAGAAAAAGAGAGAGGCCTTCATCAAATATAAGAGATCACAGAAAGAGGAAGATAGGCATCTATATTTAGAAAAACTTAGAGAAGCTAGCAGTCAGGAAAGCAAAGATTCAAAAATAGGAGGAAATAGCTAATGCAATAAAATGGGGGGATAAGACATTTTTCAGAAATTTTAGTGAGAAGAGGAAGGACAAAAGTGGTATTGCCAGACTCAAGGGTAAAGGGGAGGAATATGTAGAAGTTGATGAGCATAAAGCAGAATTGCTTAACAAATATTTCTGTTCTATGTTCACAGATGAAGAACCGGGAGCAGAACCTCAGAAAACACCCACAAACAGGAACAGAAGCGAGGGGCATCTTGAACAATTATCAGAAGACTGTGTTTGTGAGAAACTAGCTAAACTTAAAGTAGACAAAGTGATGGGACCAGATGGGCTACACCCTAGAATACTGAGGGAACTTGGGGATGTTCTATCTGCAGCACTGACTGACCTTTTCAATGCCTTGTTACAGTCGGGAGTGGTGTCAAAAGACTGGAGAAAGGCACACGTGGTTCCTTTACACAAAAGCGCAAGTAAGGATGTGGTTGAGATCTACAGGCCGGTTAGTTTAACTTCGGTGGTGAGTAAATTATTGGAAATGCTGCTGAAAGAGAAAATAGTGAGGTTTCAGGAGTCCAGCAGATTACAGGATCGGAGGCAGCATGGATTCACCAGAGGCAGGTCTTGTCAGACAAATCTGATTGATTTCTTTGACTGGCTTACCAGGGAGTTGGACCGAGGGAAAGCCATAGATGTGGTATATTTAGAATTCAGTAAAGCCTTTGACACCATTCCTCACAGGCAACTTACAAACAAACTGAGCACCCTAGGGATGGACCCTAAAGTTACTGCTTGGCTTAGAAATTGGTTGAGTGGGAGGCGACAAAGGGTACAGGTAAATGGAGCTCACTCTGAAGAGAAGGAGGTTACAAGTGGTGTGCCCCAGGGATCTGTCCTTGGTCCGATTGTTTTTAACATCTTTGGAAGGGCTGTCGGGTAAGGTTTGCCTCTTTGCGGATGATACCAAAATCTGCAATAGAATAGACACCCAGGAAGGTGTAGATAACATGAGGAGGGATCTAGCTAAGCTTGAAGAATGGTCTAGAATTTGGCAGCTGGGATTTAATGTTAAAAAATGCAAGGTCATGCATTTGGGCTGCAGCAATCCAAGGGAGCAATATAGTATAAGAGGTGAAATACTTTTGTCCACTAAAAAAGAGCGGGACCTAGCCGTGTTTGTGTCTGATGATCTTAAAGTAGCTAAACAGGATAGAAAAAGTGACAGCAAAAGCTAGAAGGATGCTTGTGTGCATAGGGAGAGGAATGGCCAGCAGAAGAAAGGAGGTGATAGTGCCTCTGTATAAGTCCTTTGTGCGACCTCATTTGGAGTATTGTGTGCAATTTTCGAGACCGCACCTTCAAAAGGATATACACAGGTTGGAGTCAGTACAGAGGGTGGCTACTAAAATGGTTATGGTCTTCATTATAAATTATATGAGGACAGACTTAAGGATCTTAATATGTACACCTTAGAGGAAAGGCGGGATAAAGGTGATATGATTGAAACGTTTAAATACCTCTGTGGCATAAATGCACAGCAGGAGAGCCTCTTTTGATTGAAAGAAAGATCTGCTATGAGGGGACATTGGATTAGGGTGAAGGGATAGATTCAGGAGTGGTATGCGGAAATATTTCTTTACGGTAAGAGTGGTAGATCCGTGGAATAGTCTCCCAGTTTGAGGTGGTAGAGATGAGGACAGTATCTGAATTCAAAGGAGCATGTGACAAACACAGAGGATCTCTAAAGGAAAAAAGGGGACTGTTGTAGTGGTTGATATGGAAAGGCAGACTAGATAGGCCATGTGGTCTTTTTCTGTCATCATGTTTCTATGTTTTGATGTTACCGATCATTGCAAGAACAAAATATAAAGCAATCATAACAGCATTCAAAGCTTCCCACGGACTCTCTTCAATTTACCTCCACTCCCTATTGCACCAACCCCCATCAACAGAGCAAGTAGAACACACCACCAAAATACCCTGCTCGTATCTTGCACGAATCCCACGACCAAAAAATCCACCTCCAACAGGGTCTTTTCCTTGTACGCCCCAACTATATGGAACTCCTTACCGCCAGACCTACGTGCAGTATCGGAGCTCATGGACTTCAGAAGAAGATTAAAAGCCCATATGTTCCAAGAATACTTTGAGGACACTGGATGACCATCCTCTCTACCTATATATCTCCCTCAGCACAACTTCCTCCACCCCCTTCTTTACCCCTGAATCTCTTACCGCTTCTCCCCCTCACTATGTCTACTCCAAGTCCTCTCCATCATAGTAATGTCCACTCAACTTCCCACATTTTAACCTCCTCCTCAACTTGTATCCCTATAACACATGCTTATATAACTTATGTTTATGTAAATATGTTCTCTTCACAGTCCTATCCACTGCCTTAAGTTAAACCACAGTTCCATGTTGTTTCGGTACACAATATTCACCTGCACTGTATCCTTGTTAGTTACCTGTAAATCGCCTTAACTTTAAGATTAGGTGGTATAAAATCCACTTAAATAAATAAATATCTCATTCATGGGTCTTACTGAGACGACAATTCTCAATTTGCATTGCGGCAAAAATTGTGCATAATTTTCACCCATATGTTGTGCATCAGTAACTTGCCACAGGTACAAAATATGTGGGTAGCTTTTGGTTGAAAAGATACACATAAAAATTTGAAAATGCCATACCATCTATGCATGCACTTTTCCTTCCCTCATCTAAACTGCACACAGATACCTCCTCTCAATGTGATATTGTTTACACATACTGTT
This sequence comes from Ichthyophis bannanicus, assembly GCA_033557465.1. Classification (NCBI taxonomy): domain Eukaryota; kingdom Metazoa; phylum Chordata; class Amphibia; order Gymnophiona; family Ichthyophiidae; genus Ichthyophis; species Ichthyophis bannanicus. The sequence goes on along the minus strand of CM066040.1, from coordinate 277,539,575 downwards.
AAACCACATTAAGGAAGAGCAAAATTTTATATAGCTGTTTAATGCAGGTAAATTATTTTTATCTATGTAATTCACTTTAAAAATTATCCTCTGAAACATATCTCCTTGTGATAAGAACATCTAGGTTTGCCTCAGTCATTAGGACTAGCAGACAATGTTCTCTCTAAGTTCTGCAGGAAACTGCTATCTTCATCACCCCTCCAACAGTACAAGGGAATCTTTTGCTCCCACTATTGATACTGTATATGTTCTATGAAAAAAATAGCATAAAGGGTGTCAGTTTTTAGTGCTGACACCTTGTTACGTTTCACAAACAGGATTGTTAATCTAAAAATAAATAAAATAAAGGAAATGGTAACAAGTTTCTCATTGTCATCAGTTAGCTATCATTAAAAGATCTGAGATCTACTTTATATTTACAGATTGTAATAATAGTTAAAAACTTCTCCCCCATAATAGGCAACAAAAACTGCAACTGAAGCTCTATGACTTTTGCAGTAATAAAATACTGCTAGTGTAGCTACAGGCAAAATCAGATCAATGCCACCTACTGTCAAATAATCTGTGAGGCAAGCAGAGGTCATTTTAAGATTAAAAACTAGTGAGGTTTCAGACCTTTGGAAGATAAAACAGATGACGATGAACTACCTCAAAATAAAATTCTGTAAATTCAATGGATACAGTCTACTATGCTAGAGGAGATACAGATGGGGCTCACCTAAACGTTTTTGGTGTCAATAGGAATTTGTATAAGAGTTCTGGTACATGACAGAGAGACATTATTTGTCATCGTTTACAACAAAATTTTGCTTGCCCACTTACATGTTTATTGAGTTGAACTTCCTCTAACTACTAAGGCCCTCATTATGGAATGCAGGTTGCTGGGATGTGCAGCCCTGCAATCCACCTAGATTCTATTCCCCCACCAGTTCTCCCCATATATACTGTGCTTCAGACTGGAGCAGGTGTGGGGCGGAGCGGGGCCGGGCCACTTGGCAGCATGTACAGGGCTGATTCAGGTCACGGCCCTGTACATGCTGCCGGATCTCCTGGAGTGTGCTGCTTATACCACCTCAGAGGTGCTATAAGCAGCATTTTTTTCTGGATGGGGGCAGGGAAGCCACCGCAGGAGCCGAGGCCATGTGCGGGAGGGGGGGGGGGGGTGGTCCCTGCCACCTGATCCAGGCCGTGGGAGGCCAGCCATGGGTCAGGCGGCAGGGATTTGGGGGACCAGAGCCACAGATGTCTGGGGCACCTGCGGGGAGGATGTCTCCACAGACAGGAGGGGCACGCCGGGCCATCCTCGGGCCTCATTCTGGCTCCCTTGGGAACATTTTGTTCCCACGGACCAAAATCGGGTCCTAATGGCCCCATCTTCAGCGGGGAAGTCCGAAAGGCCTGGACGTCCCCCTCTCGGAATGGGGCTCCACATAAACAAGAAGAATATATCACCAGGAACAAGCAGGAATGTAGTCTTCACATATGGGTATCGTCGGTACCGACGGAGCCTGCGCGGGAATGCTCCCCAGTGGCGTCCAATAGGAAAGCTTTTGGGAGCATCCCACAGCGCCTGTGTGCTGCCTTCCCACCTTTCCCAACTGTCCCTCTCCAGTTCTTCATTTTCCACAGAGCCGACAGGTCGCACATCCTGTCACCGCAGAAAAAAAATCCCTTCTATTCTTCTTTTTTGTGGTCGCGTCTGCCTTCCCTCGACGCTACACTGGTACCACCGGTTCTTCTTTCTTTTCTTCTTAAAAAAAAACAAAAAACTTTCTTCTGGAGTCTTTCCAGTAATTTTCTCCTGGGTGCCACACGCCATTTTGGGCACTAGGCCCAACTTTTTCCTTCAAAATGGAAAAACCCGCTTCGGGTTTTAAAAAGTGTTCTAAGTGTGGCGGCACCATCTCCGTCACTGACACCAATGAGTGGTGCCCCAAATGTTTAGGTCCTGACCACTCTATTTCTGAGTGTGTTGCCTGTGGGATGATGTCGAAAAGAGGCCGGCAAAACTGAGCTGCTAAACTTAGCACCCTTTTCCCGCTGATACAGCTTCCGTGGCATCGATGTCTTCCAGGGCTTCGTCTTCCTCCCATGGATCTCAGGTAACTAAACATAAATCAAGCCAGTCCTCAAAAGGTAGATCTCCTTCTAGACATCGAGATGCCTCTGGCGTTGCCCCTGAGGGACTTTCACCGGTAAAATTGCCCCGGCGGGAGGCTTCGGCTTCCAAAGCACTAGCGGGGCTCCAGGATGTTCTCGAGGCTTCAACCTCGGCAGAACTACTGGTGCCATGCTCTGGGGTACCGGCCGCTTCATCTGGTACCAATACCCAAGCATCGGCAGCATCAATAGACCAGAGATTCTTGGCTATTGAACGCAGTTTGGCGGCTCTTCTCACGGCCTCGATGCCCTGACACCGCTTCAGACAATTCAACCGGTGCCGGCACCGACTGCATCGACATCGGCAGGTATTCTACTGGGACCGAGTCATATGTGTCTATCCAGCATCGACAAGTCGGTACCGGACCACTCCAATGCAGACTTCGATCGGTACCGGTACCGTGCCTTGCACGATCACCCGGATCGGAGATACTTCGAATCCTCGGATGAGTCTGAAGACTCTGAAAGCTCTGCCGATACCAGAGTACTTCTTCCTGAGGATTCCTCTTCTCCTCAGCGTAGGATGTCTCCACCAGAGGATATGTCCTTTCAGGATTTTATCCGAGATGTGGCCTGAGGTCTTTCCATCACAGTGGCTCCTGAAAAAGAGCCTAGGGCAAATGAATTAGAAATCCTGCAATACCCTAAAACTCCCAAGGAGGCAGCTACCTTACCTATTCATGAGATCTTGCATGATCTGATGTTAAGGATGTGGGAAACACCTCTAACCACATCTCCTCACTCTCGAAGACTCGACACCATGTATCAAGCTCCTCCTTGTCTTGGGTTTCAGAAAACTCAATTACCACACCATTCCATGGTGGTGGAATCAGCTATGAGAAAGATAAAGAGTGCAAAAAGGCATGCATCTAATCCCCCAGGACGTGAGTGTAGGACTCTTGACGCCTTTGGACGTCGAACCTTCCAGGCTTCCAGGCTTCCATGCTTTCTGCTAGGATCAGTTCCTATATCTTATATATGGGAATGTTCCTTAAGGAGGTCACAGGAGATTTAGAGCTTATGAACCCTCTCCTTCCTGATGATAAGAGGCAAGATTACCTCGTCCTTGTCAAACATGCCCAGGATGTTTCCAAGTTTGTGAATCATGCAGCCTTTGACTGCTTTGAGTGCAAAAGCAGAACCTCTGCCATTGCCATAGGTGCACGTAGGATTGCCTGGCTCCAGGCATCTGATTTGGAAATTTGGGTACAGGATAAACTAGGGAATATTCATTCCTTGCACAGGAGAGAATCTCTTTGGCAAGAATTGGCAGGAAAAAGCTAATGAGATGCTGACAATATCACTTTGGATAGATTGTCTAAACCTACAGCTGATCCACCAGAAGGAGCACCTCACCACGTTGTACGAAAGACACCCAGTCACTAATACGTGGTGGTTAAAACCAAAGGATACTTTTATTAAATCCAAAACCTGAGAGCCTGACACAGGCCGTGTTTCGTTTTATCACTTCCTCAGGGGATTCAAGTTTGCCGTTTGTGTGTTTGCATATGCACCGCTTAAAATATGATTCTGTCAGAGAGATGATTAAGCGCTTTCTTAATGCAGTCTTCAAAAAGATAGTGGTGCAACAAAAGCTGCCATCTATTCTGGCTCAGCAGAATCAGCCTCCACAGGGGCTTTGACTCCTATCTAGAGAACTTTGCCTTCCTGGCCCTGAACGGCTCAGAACCCTCCACCATCCCAGGAAGGTTATGTCATTTTGCCCCCAGATGGGGTCAGATAACAGCAGAAAATTTGACTCTGTCTATTGTAAGAGAGGGGTACAAGCTTCATTTCCTCAGCATGCCCCCTCCTACAATAGTAAGACAGTTCAATTCTCAGACCTCTCTCAATGACCAGTTAGGTCAAGAGGTCACTGTGCTCCTTACTCAAGGGGCAATAGAAGAGGGTACAGGGTTTTACTCCCCCTATTTCCTTATTCCAAAGAAAACAGGAGGACACAGACCCATTTTAGACCTCAGAGAATTGAACGAATTCCTGTTCAAAGAGAAGTTCAAAATGATTTCTCTAGGAACTCTGCTGCCATAACTTCAGAGTCAGGATTGGCTTTGTTCTCTAGATCTTAAGAATGCGTACACTCATGTTCTCATCCATCCAACTCACCGAAAGTTCCTTTGCTTTCTGTTTCAAGGGAAGCACTACCAATACAGGGTTCTTCCCTTTGGCCTGGCCTCTGCACCAAGGGTGTTCACAAAATGCATGGCTGTGGTGGCAGCATTTCTCCGCACCCTGGGAATATTCGTCTTCCCTTACTTAGACTACTGGCTCATTCCAACCCCTTCAGAGCAAGAGGCCAGGGTTGCCCTCTCTCGCACAATGCGCATCCTTCAGTATTTGGGACTTGTCATAAACTTCCCAAAATCCAACCTTGTTCCCACTCAGTCCCTAGAATTTATAGGAGCTCTGCTGGATACCAGACAGACAAGGGCTTACCTTCCACAGCCCCGCTGCCTTCGCATTGTGCAGTTAGCTTCCCAAGCAGTGCTGAAACATCACCTCACTGCTCGGGAAATGTTACAGTTGCTAGGCCACATGGCATCCACCGTACATGTGGTTCCTTATGCTCGCCTCCATATGAGGGCAGCCCAGTGGATTTTATCCACTCAGTGGACTCAGGCGTCAGGTTGCCTGTCAGACAAAATAGCAAACTCAGATCGCCTTATTTTGTCCCTCCAATGGTGGCAATCACCCCAAAACCTTTTGGTGGAGTCAACTTTTCAGCAACCCCCACCCCAGGCCACTCTAACAACAGATGCTTCAGAGATGGGTTGGCGAGCCCACCTGCAAGGCCTCTCTACCCAGGGTACCTGGACTCCACAGGAGGCCTATTTACACGTCAATCTCCTAGAACTCAGAGCAATTTTCCTTGCTCTTTGAGTATTCCACACCCAGCTCAGATACAAGACAGTCCTAGTTCAAACGGACAATCAAGTAGCCATGTTCTACATGAGCAAGCAGGGCGGAACAGGCTCTCTGTTGCTTTGCAACAAAGCTTTGCAACTATGTGCCCTCGCCAGAGAGCATGAGATTCATCTCCTTGCGGTGTATCTTCCAGGCATTCAAAACTCTTGGGCAGACAGACTCAGTCGAGTTCTGCTTCCACACGAATGGTCTCTCCATGCAGACCAGGTGGCCAAAACTTTTCAAATTTGGGGAACCCCGGACATAGACCTCTTTGCAAGTCCGCTGAATGCCAAACTTCCCCGGTTCAGTTCCAGAATTCCGGCTCAGGGTTGTCAGACCAGGGATGCTTTCCTCCTCCATTGGGGTCAGGAATTCCTGTATGCCTTTCCACCCATTCCCCTAATTCCCAAAACCCTGTTCAAGCTTCAGAGAGACAGAGGTCATATGATCCTCATAGCTCCATGTTGGCCACGGCAAATGTGGTACCCTCTGCTCCTACATCACTCTCAAGCTCCGCCTCTGGAGTCAGGATCTGCTCCACATCTCCTTTCTGAAGAGGACGGGATGCTGTGGCATCCCAATCCCCAGTCTATGCATCTGGTTGCTGAAAGCCTAGAACTTCACGGTCTTAACCTTTCCCATCAGGTAAAGGATATCCTTTATGCTTCCAGGAAGCCTTCCACAAGACGCTCTTATGCATTTAAGTGGAAAAGGTTTACCATATGGTGCTCGCAGAAGGGTCTTAACCCTCTTGCGATACCTCTGGAATCATTACTGGAGTATCTCCTTCATTTATCAAATGCAGGGCTTAAGACCAATTCAGTGAGAGTTCATTTGAGTGCTATTGCAGCTTCTTTCAAGCCTCTAAATGGACAATCTATTTCCCCTCATCCTCTCATAGCGAGATTTATGAGAGGCCTTCTTTTAACTAAGCCTTCTATTAAGCCACCACCGGTGGCATGGGTCTTAAATCTGGTTCTTGGGCAGCTCATGAAACCGCCTTTTGAACCATTAGCCACTACCTCTTTGAAAGTCCTTTCCTGGAAGTTCATTTTTCTTATTGCAATCACATCAGCACGTCGCATCAGTGAATTGCAAGCATTGGTGGCTGATCCTCCTTATACAAGGTTCCATCATGATAAGGTAGTTCTTAGGACTCATCCACACTTTATGCCAAAGGTGGTGTCACTTTTCATTTAAACAGAAAGGAATCTTCATAATTTGGGCTGCAAAAGGGCTTTGGCCTTTTACTTGCAAAGGACACAGCAACACAGAAAGTCCTCTCAACTCTTCGTTGCTTTTAATCCTAGTCATTTGGGACTTCCAGTCTCCAAAAGAACACTGTCCAGCTGGATTGCACAGTGTATATCTTTTGCCTATGAGAGTAAAAACCTTCCTCTTGAAGGCCATGTCATGGCTCACAATGTGAGAGCCATGGCAGCCTCTATGGCTCATCTTCATTCTGTGTCTATTGACGACATCTATCGAGCAGCTACTTGGGCTTTGGTTCATACCTTCACAGCCCCTTACTGCTTAGACAAGGACTCCCGCCGGGATGCCTCGTTTGGTCAGGCTGTTCTTCAACACCTGTTCCATACTTAATCAACTCCTACCCACCATCCCTGGTAGGATGCCAGAGATCCATGGGGGGAAGTGGAGCCCTTTCACAAGGGCACACAACTTCTGGGGCCTTCTCCCTGGCATCTGAAGCTAGGGAATCCCCATATGTGAAGGCTACATTCCTGATTGTTCCTGGAGATAGCATAGTTACTCACCTGTAACAGGTGATCTCCGGGAACAGCAGGAATTTATTCTTTACAACCCACCCACCACCCCTAGGAGCTGTATCTCTCTGTCTCTCTCTTTCTCTCTTTCCCTCTCTCTTTGTCTCAGCTTTAAACTCAATGGAGAGGGACAGTTGGGAAAGGCGGGAAGGCAGCACGCAGGCACTGTGGGATGCTCCCAAAAGCTTTCCTATTGGACGCTGGGGAGCGTTCCCGCGCAGGCTCCGTCAGTACCAACGATACCCATATGTGAAGACTAAATTCCTGCTGTTCCCGGAGATCACCTGTTACAGATGAGTAACTATGCTATATCTCATGCAAGATTTACTAGTGCATATTTTAGGAAACTCACTCTTCAACTTGCATTATGGAAAAACAGATCAATATTATCAGGGATCACATCAGCTTAGTAAGGATTTAACTGATTAGATCAAAGCCTTTAAAAACTGGCAGGCCTAATCAGCTAAATTAAATCTCTTAAATTTCAGTTTCTGAGCAGGGTTAATGTGAGGAGAGAAAGTTAGGTGGTTAACATGGGTTTTCAGCGCTAATCAGCTAATATCACCAGTCAAATCTAAGGGCTGTAAAAGCAGTCCTAAAACTGGCTGGCCACCCTCCCTCCCAATTAAAAAAATTACTGTGGCCTGAAACCTCCTCCTGATTCCATATTTGACAGCCTGACCCTAATGCTATAAGGTAACTGCCAGGAGCCTGGCAGCACCATTTTTAAGAAAAGAAGTGCAGGAGCAATTGGGACTTGACCTTGCCCTTATTAGATCCCAGAGATACCTTAATAGGTACTAGGGAGTACCAGGAGGTGTTGTCTTTACTCGATCCTCATCCTTCTTGACCTTTCTGCTGCTTTTGACACTGTTGACCACAATCGTCTCCTCAATACCTTCTTCTCGCTCAGTTTTAAGGGCTCTGTGCTACCCCGGTTCTCTTCTTATCTCTCCCATCGCTCTTTCAGTGTTTGTTCTGGTGGATCCTCCTCTACTGCCATCCCACTCTCAGTTGGTGTACCCCAAGAATCCTTACTTTAGAGGAGTGATGAAGTAATGGAAAGTAGGAATAAACCACTGGAGAGTAAGGAATACTCGCAACAGGCTTCCATGCGATTAGGTGCTAAAGTTGCAGCCTGCTCAGTTTCTCCAATTAGTTTGGCCTTTCTCAAGTCTAATAATGAAATGCTAATAGACATCTGAATGAGGGGGGCCTTAAATGTGAATTTAACAATGTTTGTCCAACTGTCAGGAGAATTTCAGGTGATGTGAAAAGAACTATCAATGAAGATAGATGATATCCACAGTAACATCCTGGAGTTGGGGGCCCACATGGAGGAGCTTGAAACTAAAATGGAGGAACAAGACAAGGCTATGACGAATGTGCAGAGTTGAGCTGACAGTCTTGAGCAAGGCCTTCAGGACCTGCATATAAACCCGATGATCTTGAAAACCTCAGCAGATGCAACAATGTGCGGTGTCATGGAGTGCCAGAAAGCAAAGGATGGGAGGACATTGAAGCCCTGGTCTGAGACATGTGTTGATTCTTAGGAGAGCGAGAGAACAGTGGAATGGGTAGAGACTCAGCATACTGAATGCGCGCACAGAGCATTAAGCAGTCCTCCCAACAAGAACAAACATTGTTCTTTTTTTTTAAAATACACTGATGCACAATGGATGCCATTTGAGAATGGAGGACTGTGGTCTACAAAGAGGCCTCTATGCAAGTATACCTAGACTCGTTGGGGTTTACTTTCATATGCAGATGGAGGTTGAAACTGGTAATTGAGATCTTGAAGAAAGAAAATATATGGTGCTGGTGAATGTTCCCATTTCAGATTCCATTCAGATTTGGGGGAAAGGCTCACTCTCGTTGAGATACTTTTGAGGTATGGAGGGCCATGTGTCTTGCGGGATTGGTCAATGATTCGCCCAAAACCTCTCAATAGGAGGCCTTCACTACATGATACAGAATTTCTTCAGTCTAAGGGCAAGTAAAATCTGTGCACTGAAGACATGATCAGACATAGATACCTACAGTGTTTGTTGGTGACTTTTTCCAGTTTTGTACTTGAGGAGCTGGAGTGGTGGCTCTCTGCAGGGCTTTGAACCATTATATAACTAGCAGTTTTTTGAACTTTGAGAGTGGAGTTTGTTGTCATTGTGACCTAGTGTCATATGTAACACTGTCTTATGGACATTTGCTCAATGGGATGGCCCTTATGGATGATATTTTGAGGATAATACTGGGGAAGGGCTGTTTGGGGTGCACCTAGCATGTTTAAGGGAAGGGTTTATCTTTAGTTGGGCAGATAGGGGGGTGAAATATCTGAAATTGAATCTGACCAATTCCCTTAATACCTTATATGTTGACTATCCAAGTTGAATTCAACAAATTGGAAAAGACTTGTATATCTGTTCTGAAATTAACAATTTCTTGGATAGGAATAATGGCCACAACCAAGATGAATATTTTCCCATGCTTACTGTACCTATTTCAAGCATTACCAGTGGTGCCCTGAAAGACCCTTGCTAACTTACAGCTTAAGGTGCAGGAGTTCATTTGGGAAAACTGCCAGTCCCAAATAGAAGAAAACATTTTATTTACAAAAAGACATTGGGGGGATCCAAATATGGCATGATAAGATTGGCCAGTTCAGGTTCAAACGGCTGTTGAAAGGAGGTGTTCTTCTGGTAAGATATGGATACAACTGGAGCAAGAGATGGTGGGGAATATAGATCTAGAGGATTACTGTGTACCTGGCCATGGTATCACTTGTACTGGGATGGAGGGGGAAATTAATCCTGTGAAGGCAGATTTTAGAAAGGATGTTCAGGTGCAATTGGGGATGTCAAGATCAAAACATGCCCAAAAAGGGCAGTCATGTCCAAGTTTGGTCACGATTTTGGAAACATGGATATCCCCAATATGGATGCCATTAAGGATGTCTACATAGATGTCCCCGCAATGGTATCCTAGACCATAGACATCTCCCAGCCAGCCTTTCTGTAAGTGGAGACATTTTGCAACTCGACAACCACACAATGGGTATCCCCAATGCATACCAATTCTCTTTATCGTTGTGGGCAGTATTGTGGATAGTAGAGTACCATCTCTTCTATACCCTCCAAATTCTCTTCTAGCAAAATGAGCACTTTTCAGATACCTATTCATGCCCTGGAGCATGTATAGTCTTGGATGGGGACAGAGACATGTCTGCTATTGCTGACAACAGGAGCACATGTAGAAAGTCTCCAGAATGTCTCTGCCAGGCCCTTGTGCAAGACAAACATCCCTGGGGTAGGTATCAAGGAACACCATAAGGCATTAGTGAAGTATTGTTTAAATGTGGCCAATTAAATCTGGCCTCAGTTTGGAAATAAATAAGGTGGTCAAGGCTGGATAAATTGTTGGTGAGGATGTGAGATGTACACAATGGGAGTCATTCTGAACTGCGTTTAGTGGATCTGGACAACCGATCCAGACATACAGCCCTGCTAAATGCCTGACCTGCATCCTGGAAACAGAGCTCCCCACACATAGATCTGAGCTGTGCACAGCGCTCTGTTTGTGGACGGGATGGAGTGGGCCACAGGCAGAGCGAGGGCGGGCTGTGGGCAGTGCCATGACCTGGACATACAGGACCGATTTCACCATGGAAGTGGAATAAGCCCCCTGGATGGCGGAGGACAGAGGACCCAGGCCTGGAAAGGAAGGTGTGGGGGTTTATGGTTGCAGGGGGTTCCCCACGGCCCAACTCTGGCCATGGTAGGCCCGATTGGGGGTCAGGCAGAGGGGAAAGGAACATCTCAGGGCTGCCAGGGATCATGGCTCCTACATGCATGCAGGAGCCTGGCTGGGCTAGCCAGGTAGTGGTTTGGACATCCAGGTGCCCAGAATCAGGGCACAGCCTGCACGTCTGGTCGGCTGCACCCGATTCTGATCTCGTGGGCATGTCTAGCCCCTGCGGGATCAGAATCGGGTACAACCAGGCACGTCAAGATTCTGGGTGCCCAGACAGGTGGGGGATGCCCAGAACATAATTGACCTGATTAGGGAGAAACTTATAGCAATAAGACACCACAAAAAGTGTCTTCATGCTAGGGGGAAGCACCATGAGACAAGCACCATTTTTCTATGCACCAGAGAAGGGGCCACTCTTGCCCCTTGCCCACTGGATCACCAATGATTTTAAAGGTAAGTGCTGGGGGGGTGTTAGGAGGGTTGGTGGGGGTGTTAGCCTGACTGTCTAGCCAGAAGGGATCTTGTTTGGGGGAATGTGGGAAGGCTGACTGACTAGCCGGGTTGTGATCTGGCCTTGGAAGTTTGGCCCAACACCCCTCCCCCCCATCCCAGATAAGTTCTCATTGATGTTGTGAGCTCTCTGGGGAGGGATTGCTGATTTCATAAAGGGGCATTTCAGGGTGCGAATGCCCTGTATAAGTTAATCCAAGGGCTCGGCACCACTTTTAGAAGGGGGACTAGACCAGTGGGGGGACAGGGAGGGATTAGAGGGGAGATGATGTCTCATGGAGGACAGAGGAACAACTCGCTTATCCTCCCTTTGCTCTTGCCCTGGATCCCACAATCCCCGCAGGGCTGATGCTGGACACACCACCTACAGAGGCTGCACAGTTTTTATATCTACCACATGGCATTTTTACATATGTCACACAGTAGCTGCAAAAGCACTTACAACAGTTTAGTAAACATGCCCACAAGTATACAACTACTAAATTCCCCCAAATCCACTTTACCCTCCCCCCCCAACTCAGATATCAGGAAAGCATGCAGAAAATTTCTGGACTTTGCATAAGAAGGATGTAAATGGTGCATGGCCATGAACATATGTGGCTTACAGGAAATGGCTGCCTGCATTCCCCTGCCAACCTGAATTTTCAAGGAGAAACTCTGCAAGGGTTACCGGTTTACAGGCTGAATGTGCTCATGGACCTGCAAACCCAACAGCAGTTTAAAGATTGTCCCATAAAAGTATAAGACAGAGAACAGAAGGTGAGGCACACAGCAAAAGAGAGTATTGGATGATAAACAGAAAAAAAGCCTAAAGAAATGATTTTGAGTAAGCTAATAAAAAAAAGAAAATGAATAGAGGACAACAATCTCAACAAACTGGAAAAGGAATACACATAAATACAAATGAAGAAAGAACAGTAAAAATAATCCCTAGCTAGCTCCATAGAATATGGGCAGTCAAGTAATAAAATAAAATTCAAAAGAGTGTGCCATCATTCAGATAAAGCATCAGTTATAAGAAAGATAACTACTGCTTCCAGCAGGTAAAAGAAATTTAACCTTGCAACAGCAGTCTCCATTGGAGCACAATACTTTATATCTACTCAAACTAAAGGCATTCCTGAACTGCTAAATGTTCTGGTACATGCTGGGACACTATAGTGCACAGTTCTACAAAGCAACAAGAAATGGCCCCATAGTTTTTATTTTTTATTTATTTATTTAAATTATTTCTATACCGCGCTCTTTAAAATCAGTGCGGTTTACAGGTAACAACTATTTGTACAAAGCAGCGGAGCATACAATGCACATTACAGAGAACAGGTATTACAACTTGTATTTAACAGGGGTAACTACATACAACTGAGCTGTTGTGCACAAGTATGCCACAGGTACGGCTGTGGATACATGACACGCTCTGAACTATGTACATTCTAGATAATTTTTACAGGCTTGTGCAGTTGTATTCAGATTGTGGGTGTGTCAGCATGACATGGGTGTGCTGGTGTTGTCATTGTGGTGGGTGGAGGGTATGCTGGGTTGTGATGTTTCACTGGACGGGGAGTAATGTAGGAGGAAAAGATGGTGCTTTAGTGCCTTCCGTAATTGGGCGACGTCGGTTATAGTCCAGATGGTGGTAGGGAGGGCATTCCAGAGTGTAGGTGCATAGAATACAAATGCTCTGTTCTTTGCTGCCTGGGAGCATTTTGTTATTGCACTAGGGATTACGAGTGTGTTTGCAGCGAATGTCCTTCTGGACCTGTTTGAAGAGGTGGGGAGGATGAGGTCCGTGAGGGAGGTGGAGGATTGTTTGTTGATGGCCTTGAAAGTCATTAATAATACTTTGAAAGTGAGTCTGCAGTGGATCGGCAGCCAGTGGAGGTGTTTCAGGATTGGAGTTACGTGGTCTCTTCTGGAGGCTCCATGCAGGATGCTGGCAGTGGCATTCATTGCTAGTTGCAGGGGGTTCAGAGTGCTCTTGGGGAGTCCCTACAGAATAGCGTTGGCGTAGTCGAAGTGGGGGGTTACCAATGCTTGAAAAATTGTCCAGAAATCATCTGGTTCCAGTAGGGGTCATAGGTGGCGGATTGTTCGTATCTTGTGATAGATTGCTCTGATGGTGTTTGGCAACATATGTAGCTCTGGTGTGCAAAACGAACAAAAATGAAATACTTGGATAAAAAATATTGTAGAATATAAAAAGAAATATCTAATATTTATCATGCTAAAACATGAGGTAGGTGGCAAAGATAACTAGTGATCTTTAACCACATTTTCAGCTGAATCTAACGAGCCAGATGTTTAGCTGAAAACTCAACTGCAAATAACTAGTCAAAATTTGATGGCTAGTTTTAGCAAACCTAGGAGCCTGTTTATTAAAGATTCATATGCACTGAGTGCTCCTATGCCCATATGAATAAAATGGACAGTAGCAGTACTTCACATGTGCTGATCTTTAATAAACATGCCCATTAGGACTATATTTGCTAAAATTCAATGTGTGTCAAGAAAGATTAACTAAAGGAACCCTTAATTTCAGTGGGGTCGATTTTCTGAAAAGACAGTCTATTTAATAAACTGCCATAGAATGGAATGTTCTTGTGCCATTTTACCATGAGAAAATTACCACAAAATTTACTAAACTGTGCTGCCTGAGCACCATAGTTTATTGAATCTTGCAGTAATTATCATGCTGTTGCCATGGCTGGTAACTGTGTGTATTCCAAACCCCAGTAAGGTGACATGGCAATGCTCAGTCTTCGAAGAGTTAAATGAATACCCCCCAGACTCCATGTCTAAAATTTCCTAGTGGTTCTAGTAGATCCTCAAGCTTCCCCACTCTGCCCCCTCAGTCCCCTTAAAAAAAAGGAAAGTGAATGTCCCTTAAGACTCATCCCATATCAGAAACCCACTCCAATCAAAAACATTATCCATAAAAACATAAGAAAAGCCGTGCTGGTAAAAATTGACCTCAGAAGTCCGAGTCACAAATACCCAGCCGATCCCTAAAAGTAGATCTATTTCTCATGCTGATGCTATTTTCCAAAATGGTGTTATTTTGTCCTTTAGTTGTGAGGAAATGTAACATGTAGAATCATCTGGTGTAATTTTAGAAAATGGTGCTGGTGGCACAGGAATGAGTAAGGATCACTTCTGCAACCACTAGACTCTAGATATTGCAAGGTAGGTCTCAGGAGAAGATCCAGGGAATAGGGAAGATTGAAAAGGAGACATTTTTAACCAGTGTGGGACTTCTTACCAGAGTTTGGTGGGGGTTCATGGTAGTATTTTTTTAAGACAGGTATGTGGGTGCAAGATTGGGGAGCCCAGGACTTTTGGACATAAGGCATTGGGAAACTTTTTTGTAACACTCATCTCACCTTTAAAACATGGTGCCCCTGGGCTAAGGAACAATTTTGCCACCAAGCCATGCCTGAGAATGAGCAAATTTCCCAGCCACTACAATATTTATTTATTTAGCTATGCTTATATACTGCTTTTCACCAGGTCAAAGCGGTTTCCATTACACAAGTAATACATCGAACAGGTCATAAGATATTTACAGTTTGATGTAGGGTGTCAGGGAAGGTGGGGAGGTTATACAATCAACATTGTCTCAACTTATTTACAATCCCGATTGGGTAAGCATCAGGAGTCCCTAACTTATTTACAATGCCTCTTCATATTTCTTGGACGCTTCAATGGGAGCGTCCAAGAAAGACCATATCATGCCCATCCTGAAACATCTCCACTGGCTTCCTATACAAGCCAGACTCACTTTCAAAACCCTGCTGCTTACCTTCAAATCCATTAATGGGCTTGCCTCCGCATCACTAGCAGAGCTTATCCAAATCACTCCCCCCAACAGGTCCAGAAGATCGGTTACGATCAACACACTAAACACACTAGTAGTACCAAAAGAAATAACCCAATGCTCTCAAGCAACAGTAAACAGAGCCTTCAAACTATGTGCACCTAGATGCTGGCATTCTCTGCCACCCAGCATACACGCAATCCCTGACCTGGCCCAGTTTAGGAAGGCAGTAAAACACTACCTATTCCTCATGTACTACCGGGTAGAAGTGGATACAGTAGTTTCGTCCACAGCCTAGACAAATCTGATCCTACAAGACACCCTCGAGCATGACTAGTGTGATACGACTTCCATGAAAATCAGATGTAAATAGTTACCCCATTTTATCCAAGTTTTATTACCTGTTTCTTGTAAGCACAGTTCAGTATATGCAACGTGTATATTTTGTTTCATGTAAACCGCACTGATGTTGAATAGCACGGTATAAAAAAAAATGTAAATAAATAAAAATAAATAAATAAATATCTCGGCCATAAATTTATCTTGTGTACAACATAATCCAGTGTTCATTGAGTGTTGCTCGAGTCTGTGACCAGATGTTCTCTGAATAAGTTGGTCTTTATTTGTTTCCAAAAGGAAGAGAGGTCCTTGTTCTGGATTTTGGTTGGTCGAGAATTCCATAGGGACAGGACGTAGAGGTCAAATGCACGGGCACATGTTTGATGATTGTGTTTTGTCCTTGCATGCAGTATGGTCAGAACATTGTTAGTGGTCTGCCTTGTGGATTTCCCAGAGTTTGGTTGTGGTAGGAGGGTGTGTAGATGTGATGTTTGTTGTTGGTGTAGTGCTTTGTGAATCAGTAGTAAGGATTTATACTTGATCCAAAATTCCATTGGGAGGATGTGGAGGTGCTTCAGTATTGGAGTGCTGTGATCATACTTCTTTGTCATTTGTATGATCCTGGCAGCTGTGTTAAGGGCTGTCCGTAGAAGGTGGAGAGTGGAAAGCATGGGTCCTTGATATATCGCATTACAGTAGTCGAGGTGGGGGAGTGTCATTGTTTTGTAGTACTGATCTGAGGTCTTGGGGGTCTAGGAATGGTCTGAGGCGCTGTATCATTTTGGTTTTGAAGAATATTGTTCTTGAGGTTTTTGCTATCTGTTGCTTGTGTGAGAGAATTTGATTAAGTATAACTCCTAGGTATTTTATTTATGCTTGAACTCTTATTTGAGTAGTTCCCAGGGTGAGGTGGGTTGGTGGGGTGAAGGTTTGATCCTTTGTGACAAGTAATGTTTCTGTCTTCTTGAGGTTGATTGTGAGATTGTTTTCATGAAGCCATCTGGAGTCGTCATTGAAACAATGCAGTAACTGTGTGTCTGTTGTATGAAAATGCAGTTTATTGCATACAAAAACATTATAATAGCTTTGTAAATAGATGCTGCTGCATTTTAGTAAATGTGCCCATTAACTCGTTAGCACTGAACATCAAGTTCTCAAAAGAAAATAACAGCAATCCAGCTTTTAAGACCTGGAAAGATAATAAGAAAGTCCAGTGCTCTTTTTTTTTTGGTGGAAGAAGGAAGGAAGCGTGGGGGGTGGGAGGGAAAGAGGGGAAGGAGGGGCATCAGGGTAACCCAAGCACTGGTAAGGGGAGGAAGGAAGGGAGGATCAGAATGGCTCAGCAATATTTCTTATGACAGGAGGCACGGAAGGCTTTTTGGATTGGGACATCATGGCACATGGCTTTTATAAGCTGAGAGGGAGAAAGGAACATCAATTTTTTTAATGTCTGGAGAGAAGATTAGGACAGCTTGAAAGTTCTTTTAATGGCAGGAAGGAGGGGGAGGGGGGTTTGGAGTGCCTGACAATCTCTTTTTATGTTAAGAGCAAGGGGATCTGCAGTAGCCCACCACTGTCTTTTTATGTCATGGAGGAGGGGGATCTGGAGTGCTTGGTACTTTCTTTTTATATTTGGAGGAAGGAGGGATTGTGCAGACCTGGCACTGTTTTATTTAATGTCAGTCAGTCAGGTGTCAGAATTGGGGTAGCCTGGCATTTACTTTTCAGTGACAAGTGAGAGGGAGGGAAGGGTCCTGGGCACCAGATGAACAGATTTAGGCCTGCAATTGCAGGAGCTAGATAAGCCCAGTGAGGGTAGATGCTACTGCTATGGGTCCACAGGCACCATTTTGAAGCTGTACAAAAATCAAAAACCGGTCTTGTCCGGAGCGAAAAATAATCTTTATAATCTAAAACACTCCACTCTAACTTGTCACTTTAGTGATCAAACAAACATTTCATATCAACCCAACATTATTTCTTCATCACATGTATATGCTTAATATTTGTTTATCAACTGAACCACACTATGGCGTACTCCTGGAGTCTTAAGTGTTGACTCAATTATCTGAATATACCACTGTACCAGGAGGTTTCAGACCAGATACCGCGCTCAGCAAATGCTTATATATCGAAGCAACAGCGCACTGATTACATCAACAACCTTCCTGGATTTGTGTCCATTTTTATATATTTTTCAGTGGTTAGTTTTTCAGTGGTTAATTATTACACCGGGGTTCTACCGCCACCAACTTTCAGTGAAGAACAAAAAGCTTAACTTATAGCTTGTATCTTCTGCGCCTCAACGCCTCTCCTGGTACCGTATTTGCGTTTCACTCCAAACAGGAGTTTCCTCAGGAGGATCTACAAAAATTTTTGTAGATCCTCCTGAGGAAACTCCTGTTTGGAGTGAAACGCAAATACGGTACCAGGAGAGGCGTTGAGGCGCAGAAGATACAAGCTATAAGTTAAGCTTTTTGTTCTTCACTGAAAGTTGGTGGCGGTAGAACCCCGGTGTAATAATTAACCACTGAAAAACTAACCACTGAAAAATATATAAAAATGGACACAAATCCAGGAAGGTTGTTGATGTAATCAGTGCGCTGTTGCTTCGATATATAAGCATTTGCTGAGCGCGGTATCTGGTCTGAAACCTCCTGGTACAGTGGTATATTCAGATAATTGAGTCAACACTTAAAGACTCCAGGAGTACGCCATAGTGTGGTTCAGTTGATAAACAAATATTAAGCATATACATGTGATGAAGAAGTAATGTTGGGTTGATATGAAATGTTTGTTTGATCACTAAAGTGACAAGTTAGAGTGGAGTGTTTTAGATTATAAAGACCATTTTGAAGCTGGCAGCCAATGAGGTCGGAAGGACTGGGAAATCATTGTTGACTACCACTAGATACCAGGGAAACCCATGACAGATACCTGAGGTGTGGAGGATGGGGTTGGGTGAAGAGGTTGAATTCTGTGGAGTGTCAGAAGGGTGGGGAAAAGTGATCATAAATGTTGGGATGGGGCATTCACATCATACTTTGAAAAATAGTGGGCCTGATTTGGGGCCCCACTATCTTTACATTGCTGAGGCCAGGAACACCTGATGCTTCTAGCTGTAACAAATCAATTTGCTGAGATACCATTAGTGACTTGCATAATAAATATTGCCTCAATAAACTACAATATTTTTCTGCAGCTTTATCATTCAATTTTGTTACTCATAGGGAGCCAGTTTTAAACAGTTTAACTGCTGTCTTTCAGAGCTAGCAAGTTAAACCTTTTGAAGATTCACATTATATTATAATAAGATGTAATGCCCATAATGAAAACATAGGAACACAGTCAGGAGACGTGGCAGATGATTAAGCCTTTATGATTCCACGGATCAGGCGTGCCAACCCAACACTGGCCGTGTTTCGTATTACACTTCTTCAGGGGTTTATGGCTCACTAGGTTAAATACATATAAAAACCAAACACACCACAAATAAATTACTTATTCAACATAATTAAAGCAACGTTAAAAAGATAAATTAAATTCATAACATATAAAATATATAAGATGAGGCATAAATAAACTAAATCAAACATATTAAATAAAGCAAAACGTAATAACCAATGATAAAAGTATCTCAAAATTTAAATCTATATACTATCCAAAAACAGTAATAAATAAATTATACATGTATGTTAACAACAACATCGTTGACATAACATTTAATAGAAAAACAACTATCGTTGTAACTCAATCATTCTAAACGGAGAGAGAGGAGGACAGACGACATCATCTGGTGGGATAAACAGATGACTAAACAAATGTATAAAGATAAATAAGTGAATGGATGCTGATAAAATTTTCAGACCACGTGACTATTAAGTGAGATGCTATTAAAACATGATAAATATGACATGGAAAATGTGCGTATTATAAACCATATATTCTCATACCGTTGTAACTTCCCGTGCAACACGGACGTACTCCTGATACTTTTATCATTGGTTATTACGTTTTGCTTTATTTAATATGTTTGATTTAGTTTATTTATGCCTCATCTTATACATTTTATATGTTATGAATTTAATTTATCTTTTTAACGTTGTTTTAATTATGTTGAATAAGTAATTTATTTGTGGTGTGTTTGGTTTTTATATCTATTTAACCTAGTGAGCCATAAACCCCTCAAGAAGTGTAATACGAAACACGGCCAGTGTCGGGTTGGCACGCCTGATCCGTGGTATAATAAAGGCTTAATCATCTGCCACGTCTCCTGACTGTGTTCCTTGGTTGCCTACGTGGCAGAGTGCTGTTTTTGGTGGTACCATAATGAAAACATAAACATCAACTTTTTGCTCATGTATACAAAGTTATGGAATTCAACAGTTTCTAACTAAAAGATAATCTTTTCAAGGTATAGTCTAAAGTGCCTATGGCATATAATTTAATATGCATCTTAAGAGCTTCTTGTGCATGCTAAAAATAGCATGCTATGCAATTAGGCTTTAACATACATGTGCGTGTACAGCAAGGTAGTGCAAGTGGTCAGCTGATGCCATTTTGAGATTCAATAGCAGTAAAGAGGAGGAAATCATGCGTTCCTCTGTCCCACTCTTCTTCAGAATCACACAGAAAGGAGAAGGTAGGATGGAGTATGTCAGAGGACAAGGGGGCCCAGAGGTCAGTCAGGGCATGAAGAGGGCCTTGTCAGGTTGAGGCCCCTGCAGTGATATGTCTCACTCAGCAATAATGTCTCAGTAATGGTTTATTTCCATCACTTGGTTTGCAGCTTGTCATGCTGAGAGGGCTTGTGTGCATCAGTGATGCTGAGAGCAAAGCTGTCAGTAGCATAACTACTGGCAGAGTCTCCCAAGATGGACAGGTCTCAGCTGAGGTGCCAGACTAAGACAAACCACAAATCTGGGCAGCAGCATAATGGGACAGTGTTGACGGCAGAGAATCACATTCCTGTGACAACAGCAACAACACTAGTATTATCTGCATGGAAGAAAGGCCTGGCAATCTACTTTGGTATCTTGCCATGAAAACCCAATGGATAATCACAACAAAACAAATTACACTATAGTGCTGGAAGATGAGATCCCCAAATTGGAAGGCACTCTACTGTTACTGGGGATGAGCTGAAGACATTTCAGAGTAAAGCCAGCATTTATGATGTGGTTGGATCAAAGCCCTCTGACTGCTGATGTAGCTGCACATGAAATGAGAGTCAGAAACTGCAAAGATGTCTTACATTTTGGGACATGGAATGTACGAAGCATGAACCAGGGGAAGTTGGAGGTGATCAAGAATGAAATAGAACATGTGTACAACTCGATCTGTTGGGTGTCAGCGAATTGAAGTGAAGTGAAAGGGAGGAGTGGCTCAGTGGTTGGGACAGGTTACCTCAGGCCGGAAGGCCAGGGGTTCAATTCCCACATGGGGACAAGCAACCTCAGGCTGGAGGGACTGGGGTCTCTAGTCCCATGGCCACTCCTTGTGGCCTTGGGCAAGCCACTTAACCCTCCATTGCCTCAGGTATACTTAAATTGTGAGCCCTTTGGGGACAAGGGAATAAAAAGTACCTGTTAGTATATATGCAAACCGCACTGATTCTAAAGCGCGCGGTATAAAAAAAAATAAACAAACAAACAAACCAGCATCAGGCACTTTACATCTGATGATCAATGAATACTTAATTGTTATTTGTCTACAGGGAATACCCATCAACACAGCTATTATTCAGGTATTTTCTCCAACAACAGCTGCAGAAGAGGAAAAAGTTGATCAGTTATATGAACAAGTACAAGCTGAAATTGACAGAATATGCAAACAGGATATCCTGATAGTCCTGGGTGACTAGAACGCAAAAGTTGGCAACAAAGAAGAAGGCAAAGTGCTTCGAAAATATGGACTTGGCAACTAATACCTAATTCTAGGTGACCTTAACCTTACATAAACCTCTCATGCTCATGCTCAGTCATTCCTTACCACAATGAATATCCTTGACTTCCACCAGATAGTCGACAAACCCACTCATTACAAGGTTAATACCCTGGATCTTATATTCGTACCAAATGCAATGTTCAACAACAATATATCACCGGCACTGCAAATACAACAAGTTCCAATGGCAGACCACTATTCCATTATCTTCTCAATTCCCCAAAACCTACCCATTAGCGAACAGACAACTTCCCAAATGCATAGCTGCCATTTTTGACAGTTCAATAAAGAAACATTTCTGAATGACACACTACCACATCTTAATGCAGACCACATTGACATCAATGAAATTCTAGGCAACTGCAACAAGATCATAAGCAAAGCGGCTGCGGCCACAGTGAGAAAGCCTAATAGAACCTGGAACCAAAATGCGCCCTGGTTCACAGAGCCCTTAGACAGCAACTCAGAAAGTTGGAATGGAAATGGAGACATATGAAGCTTCCCCAAGAGCAGCAACTTTTCAAATCTCAGGGAATACCACATCAGCATAAATCAAAAGAAGAAAGAATACCACACAAAGCTAAGTATGAAATCAATAAACTGACCTAGAGAACTATTTGATATCATGAAATCCCTAGTAAAATCACACAACCATGACCAAAAGCCCAACATCAGTTCACAAATATTAGCCAATTATTTCAAAAGTAAAATTACATCTCCAACCATAGCCATCCCAATTACAACATCCAATAGCAATACCACTCACACATCATGGAACACTTTCTCACAAATCAACACTGAGCAACTAAAAGTATTATTGCCAACCTTAATAAGAAAACATCACCATTTGACCCTTGCCTTGTTAGCTGGGTCAAAGTTACAAGATCTGAAATGGCACCCTCTATACTCATGATAATTCAACTATCTCTAACCATAGGGCACATGCCTACGGCCCTAAAAATCACTTCAATACAGTCTAATCTAAAAAATTCCTCCCTAGACAAAACCTTCCCAAGCTCCTACAGACCAATAGACCAATTTCAAGCCTTCCATTTATAGGTAAAATCATTGAAAAAAGCAGTCCAAATGCAGTTTCAGGATCACTTAGACAAGCATGTTCAAACCCATATTGATGCCTTACATTAACATGGGTTTAACCATACCACACAGTAGAAACCCTCATGACAACCTAATAAAGGGAATTGAAAAACCAAAGCAAGCATTCATTTTATGCTTCTTGGATATAGTGTCTGCATTCGACTCTGTCAACCACAACATGTTGATTACAAGACTCCAACAGATTGGTATCAATGGAACAGTCCTTCTCTGGTTCAAGTCCTACTTGACAGACCACACGCAACAGGTAAAAGTAAGACAAAAAACATCATCTCTATATAAGCAACTGCAAGGACTCCATCAAGGTTCAGCCCTATCAGCATTTCTATTTAATATATATCTACAGCTGATCTGCACCATTATCAAAAACACAAGGTAAACTACCACATCTATGCCAATGATGTGATGCTATACATGCCTTACAATTCAACAAATCCCATCCTCAAACAAATCACCACGTGCATAATTGAGCTTACACAATGGTTGACATCCCACAATTTATTAATAAACTACAGCAAGACTGAAGTACTATTCATTACAAAGAATAAATTCTTCATTCCATCGACTACTATAAAAATAGGAGACGCAGTACTGCAAGTCAAGCAAGAGGTCAGATACCTGGGAATAACTCTTGATCAGAACCTGAACCTATCATCGCACATTGCTAAGATAACAAAAGCAATATATAAAATGTATTTATTTATTTATTTAACCAATTTTCTATACCATCTTATCCTTCAATCAAAGCAGTTTGAGACACACCACGCTGCCTGATCGGATGTCGGGGGAGGAAGCAGGAGCTGCTTGCCCCTCCCGCTCCCCCCACCAAGGGACAATTGGGGCGCACCAGGCAGCAGCTTAAAAAACTGGAACCGGCAGGCATGCCCGCGCCAAAGGGCCCTTTGGCATGGCCCTTAGGCGGGGCACGGTGGCAGGACAGGTTTTCACCCCTTGCAGATGGTATGTAATATAACCCATGCTGTAACTTATACTGTGTAGTTTGCCATGAATATACCGTGTATGTACTGTACTGTATTCCGTGTAGTTATGCCATGAACGTGCTATGTATGTACTGTACTGTATTCCCCGAGTTATGTAATCCAATTTGCTACTGCTCTGATGTAACAAAGAGTGGTACATGTTTCCCTCACCTCTGTATAATCTGTATTGTATTGTAGTGTGACCGCTTTGATTGAAGGAAAAAGCGGGATATAAAACCTGTTTAAATAAATAAATAAATAATAAGATAAGGCCTTTACAACACCTAGGACCGCTGTTGGAGCCCCAGGACTTCAGATAGTAATCCAAGTGATGATCTTCCCCCACTTTGACTTTTGCAACAGCATCCTGCATGGTCTTTCAAAGCAAGCCATAAATCAGTTACAGATGGCCCTACAAACTACGGCACTATTCATCCAGAAGGCACCTAGACCTGAGTGAATCACACCAATCTTATACAAATTGCACTGGCTTCCAATAGCAAGCAAAACAAAATTCAAAGTAGTAACTATCACCTTCAAGGCATTACATAATTTATTGGCAACACACCTACAATCACTATTACACACGACACCAAATAACAGAGGAAAAAGGAACAACAAACAGAATACCATAATAATTCCCACGGAATTCAGAATGAGGAAGCAACTTGCATGCTGAAGGGCATTCTCGTTATATGCACCAACGCTTTGGAACTCTCTTCCGAACACACTAAGAAACATAATGAACTTCGCAACATTTTGGAAGCAGCTTAAAACACACCTATTGATGGCACACTTCAGGAAGATCACAGACTGCCTAAATACAAGTCCCACATAAGACCTCTCCCAGATAACCCAGATACATATACTGTAGGAGCCTCACCACTTCATGTATTCAACTTACGGAGTGCTGCCAGTCCTATCTCATGACAACCCATACCCAGTTCCTATTTTCTAATCTTGCCAGATTACTTATATGAGGCATAAACTACCTATATGGGATACATTATCCCCTCATTTACCTCAAACCAAGTTCCATGTAAATTTTACCACTCTAGTTTGTTTACCTTAACCAGGTTCTATGTAAATGTTACCACTTTAGTTTATGTTTAACCATATTTAAACTTGTATATTTTAACCATGTTTAACCTCACTTACTTTAGCCAAGTTCATGTTCCATGTAATTGTTTTGGTTATCT
This sequence comes from Ichthyophis bannanicus, assembly GCA_033557465.1. Lineage (NCBI taxonomy): Eukaryota > Metazoa > Chordata > Amphibia > Gymnophiona > Ichthyophiidae > Ichthyophis > Ichthyophis bannanicus. The sequence goes on along the minus strand of CM066040.1, from coordinate 277,515,055 downwards.
GCAAATTGCTTTGATTGAAAAAACGGTATAGAAAAACATATAAATAAATAAATATGATATGGATCCTTGAAAATATGAAAGAATACCAAATGGATATCTATATGTGTTTTATTGACTATAGCAAGGCCTTTGACTGTGTAAACCATGAGAAACTCTGGGCCACATTAAGAAGCATGGGTATACCAGAACACCAATAGTTCTCTTATACAAGCTTTACATTGCTCAAGAAGCAACAATTCGAACGGAACAAGGAGAAAAAGAATGGTTTAAAATCAGCAAAGGTGTATGACAAGGCTTCATACTTTCCCCAACCTGTTTAATTTATATGCAGAACAAATCATCAGAGAAGTAGGACTGTAAGACAACTGACTATAAATGAAGACAATCTGAAACATTTGCTTCTCAAGATCAAGGAACATAGTCTTAAAATGGGCCTGCACCTTAACGTATAGAAGACAAAGATCCTCACAACTGGCAAAATCAATGTTCATTGTTGATGGAGAAGAAAGTGAAATAGTAGACAACTTTAACCTGCTTGAATTAATAACACAGGTACACTAAAAAAAAATTTTTTTAAACTGCCTCTAATGTTTCGATTGATTTTTACGTTTTTTGGTGTGCTGAATCCAAATCTGGTAACCAATTTGCTCCATCACGTACAGATTTTTTGCTACATTGGGTTAGCAGTTTGAGGTGAACGTTTCAGATTGAGTGCGATCGAGATAAAAGTTTCTTGGATGAATTCTTTATACTAATTGTTTAGTACTTATTCAAATAAGAATAAAGAAAATTGTAACAAGGCAGCACATAAGAATAGAGTAATGTCAACAAAACACACTGTGATGGTAGCAAAATTGTCTGCACTTAAAACAGCCACATACATGTGCACAAACATTGAGCATATAAGAGCGAGGTTAGACACAAAGCAAAGCAAAGAAATGTGCAAAAAATGTTGTACAGGTATGTATGTAAGAATAGAAAACGCAAACCGCACCATTGCAATACATGAAGACAAACACCCGATGGTGTGAAAATAAAATTCTAATAAATGAGATCCGACACTGTGGTAATAACTAGCAAATTTTTATTTCAAAGTTTAGTAAAAACACGATATTTGTCAACACAGTTTAGATTTTAAAGTCATTCTTGGGTCAATCAATCTCCTGGTGGGCCCGTTTCTTCTTCCCCCGAATGCTTCTCTTGGTGCGCTGCTTGGCGTATTTTTCATCTGGGGTTTCCCGCAGCAGCAACCAGCAGAAATCAGCCATCATAGTGGTGTTCCATCTTCCTTGGTACCTTCTCTCTGCGTCCTTGATGTCCTGGTGAAACCTTTCACCTTGTTCTTCACTGTACGCCCCCAAGTTTTCGGGAAAGTAGTTCACATGGGAGTGCAAGAAATGGACTTTCAGGCTCATGTTACAGCCTTGTTCTTTGAAGGCATTGAGCATCCTGGCAACAATATCCTTATAGTTCTCATCCCGCCTGTTCCCCAAGAATTTGAGAACAACATCCTTGAAGGAATCCCAGGCTTCTTTTTCCTTCTCAGACATCGTTTCAGCGAATGCTCCATCTGAAATGAGTTTCCTTATATCAGGGCCAACAAACACTCCTTCCTTTAGCTTTGCTTCAGAAAGTCGGGGGAACTTTGAGCAAAGGTACCGAAAGCACTCACCATCTTTTGGAAGGGACTTGATGAATTGCTTAATGAGACCCAACTTAATGTGGAGAGGTGGTAATAGAATTTTATCACGAGGTACCAAGCTCTCATGAAGAACATTTTTCTCACCGGGTCTCAAATACTCCCGAATTGGCCAGTCTTTTTTCCCCCAGTGTAGGTCGCGGGCCCGGCTATCCCACAAGCAAAGGAAGCAGGGATATTTGGTGAAACTGGATTGCTGCCCTAATAGCATGGATAGAATTTTAAAGTCTCCACAAATCATCCACTTATGCTCATCATAACGAATCTTCTGAAGAATCAGGGCCAAATTCTCGTATTTTTCTTGGAGAATAACAGAGTGAGCAAAAGGAACTGAAGCGAATGTGTTGCCATTATGAAGAAGAACACCTTTTATGCTGTTTTTTGACGAATCAATGAACAGCCGCCATTCAGCAGGATCATACTTGAGTTTAAACTTTTCCATCACTCCGTATATATCGTTGCAAAATACCAAATCTTCCTCTTTGCTGAAATACTTCAAAAATTGTGTCTCGCGGTTGCGGTACCAATAAAAAGTTGTTCCTGGTGACAATAGATTTTTCTGTTTAAGCCGAGAACCTAGCAGTTGGGCAGCATCTTTTGGGAGTCCTAAATCCCGGACTAAATCATTCAATTCAGCTTGAGAGAAAAGTTCAGGTTTCGGATCTGGTTCAGTTTCAAACTCGGAAGTACTGGACTCATCGGGAAAAGCCATCTGATGAGTCTCATCATGATCAGAACCGTCCACACAAATATGATCCAAAGATTTTGGTGGTTCAGGCACAGGTACTTCGTTGCTATGAGGCATAGGCCTAATTGCTGAGGGAAGGTTGGGGTAACTTATTACGTTCTTATTTTTTAAGTTGTATCCCTTCACAATGCAAGAGCAAAAATAGCAGTCACTGCTGTGGTCTCTTTGTTCACGCCACATCATAGGTATTCCGAAACGAAATGCTTGTTTTTTACCTTTCATCCATAAGCGTAGATCTTCCTCACATGTCTTGCACACTTTGTGAGGAGCCCACGGTTTGTCTTGATCGCCTAACTTCAAACCGAAATAGGCGAAATATACTTTTTTAATAAATGCAGAAATGTTCCTCTGCCGCTTTTTCACAGTATATTCCCCACAAATAAAACAAAAACTGTCCGGAAAGTTGACGCAACCTCTGGCTCTGTGAGCCATCACAAATACACAGCACTGCAAACTACAACTGTAGTGAACCACTTCGGAATAAAGCTGGATTACGACTGAGCAAACAAAAGGTAATAATGAACTTGCAAGAAACTGAAATTTGACAGGAACGTTCATGTCGCAACCACCGTGTTTGAGCGAGCGAAGGAGGCGAGGCGAACAGGAAAGAACATGCGCCAGCGCGAGTACTGGATTTAGCCCCCCGCCTCCCAATTGTCCTGTTAATGTATAAAATGAATACAAAACACTCTAAAATATCATGAGGGAGTGTTTCTAGTTAGTTAACCATTACAACCTCTATATTGGGCCAAGAAAATAAACTGCAGTCGCCTAAAAAGAAATTATGTGAACATTCCTTATATGGGTAAGAAATCTAATTTTGCAAGAAAACGTGACGTGATGGAACATTTTGGCTATTTTTCCTGGATTCAGCACCCCAAAATCTATAGAAATCAGTTGCAAAACTGGAGGCAGTTTTTTGGTAGTGTACCTGTGTAATAAATAAAGAAACGACAAGCAGTCAAGAAATCCAATGATGCATTGCTCTTGGCAGACTGGCTATGAAGCACCTAGACAAGATTCTCTCTCGCTCCATATAAAAATTTGACTTATCCATGCCATGGCATTTTCAATAATTTCATATGCATGCGAAAGTTGCACAGTGAAAAAGATAGACAGGAAGAAAATTGATGCCTTTGAATTATGGTGCTAGCGAAGAATACTGTGTATACCATGGACTTCCTAAAGAAAAAACAGTCAGTACTAGAGGACATCAAACCTAAGCTTTCTTTAGAAGCTCAGATGACAAGATTTTGACTTTCATACTTTGGACATCTCTTATATACCGCACTATTCGACACCAGCGCGGTTTACATGAAACAAAGACCAGAACAACAAGCTGTTCTGTTTACAGAGAACAGGTGTACAAACTTGGATAACATGGGGGAACTATTTACATGTAATATTTACAAACGTTTTATGATAAAGCTCAATGATCTCGGAAAACGCATATAGAGAGTTGATGAGGCTATCTAGCAAGGTGTTTTGCTAACTGGGTAGTGCTTCAGGAACAGGAGAAATTTGAGAGTCTTCCTGAACTGGGTAGTATTTGAGGAACAGGTGATATTTAAGTGCCTTCCTGAACTGGGCTAGGTCAGTGATTTTATTATTTATTTATTATTTATTACAGTTTCTTTTATACTGCGCTATTTGAGATCAGTGCGGTTTACAATGAACGTTAAAACTACACATCTCAGTTTAGTGATTTGTGCTTACAATAAACAGGTATAATAACTTGGGTATACAATTAAACAAGTTTCTTAACAGGGAGAACATGATAAATATATACAGGCCACTTAATGTAACTATATAAAGGGTTATATGAACAGCACAAAGGTTATCGTGTGGTTGCGAGTATTCAGACTAAGAGTGTGAGATGCATGGGCTTGAGGAGCTGTCATGAGGTGTGAAAGAAGGTGGGTGTGAGGGGGAGACTGAGACATCATAGTGAAGGAGAAAAAGTTGATGCTTCAGTGCTTTCTTGAATTGGGAGAGATCACTGATGGCTCTGATAGTTGCCGGTAGAGCGTTCCAACAAGATGGTGCAAAGAAGGCAAAGGCTCTAGATCTGGTAGCTTGGGAACACTTAGTGCTTGCCTTAGGTAGAATGAGGGTGTTTGCAGCATTCAATCTCCTTAGCCGGTTAGGAGGTGTGATTGATACTAGGTCAGTGATGGCAGTAGCCGGGTATTTCCTGATGGCTTTATGGGTCATAGTTAGAATCTTGAAAGAGATCCTGGCTTGTATGGGCAGCCAATGCAACTGTTTTAGTATTGGAGTGATGTGGGATCTTCTGGAGGCTCCATGAAGGATTCTTGCAGCAGAATTCATTGCAAGTTGTAAGGGGTTGGTCGTGCTCTTTGGTAGGCCGTGTAATATCGCATTAGCGTAGTCAAGGTGAGGCATTATTAGGGCCTGAAAAACAGTTTGAAAGTCTTCAGGTTCTAACAGCTGCCGAAGATGGCGGAGGGTCCGGATTTTATGGTAGACCGATTTTGTTATGTTATTGATGTGAGCCTTCATATTAAGCTGCTGATCAAGTGTAACTCCGAGGTATCTTACTGTAGTCTTGCATATGAGCTCTGCGTCACGAACTTTGATGGATAGGGGTGGAATAAAAGCTGGGTTCCTGGTGACGAAGAGGGCCTCTGTCTTTTTGAAGTTTAACTTAAGCACGAATGTTCGATGGTAGGGCATTCCAGCATCTTGGGGCGCAATATTTGAAAGCCCTGTTTGCAGTTGTGAGGGTGCATTTTGTTAAGGCCTTTGGAATAGTTAGGGTGTTTACTGCTGTAGTTCTTCTGGATCTGTTAGGTGGTACAGCATGAATAAGCTCTGTTAGTGAGGTGGATGCAAGACCATTGACGGCCTTGAAGGACAGTAGTAAGGTCTTGAACACAAGCCTTCCATGTATGGGGAGCCAGTGAAGCTGCTTCAGGATAGGCGTCACATGGTCATTCCTAGAGGCTCCATGAAGGACCCTTGCTGCGGCATTCATGGCGAGTTGAAGCGGGTTCAGGGTCGACTGTGGGAGGCCTTGTAAGATCATTAGAGAAGACATCATGCTTGGCAAGGTTGAAGGTTAATGCAAAAGAGGAAGGCCAGCAATGAGATGGATCGATACAATAACAGCAACTATAGAGGTCACTCTGTTAATAATGAGCTACCTGAATGAAGACTGAATAAAGTTAAGGACAGCTATCCAGAGGGTCGCCATGGGTCGACACCGACTCAACGGCACTTAACAACAATGGTTTATTTATATACAAGCTGGAATATAAACAGGGCCTGAGTTCCATATGAAAGGCTTAGATTTATTTATATATATTTATTTATTAGAATCACAAGGTTATCAATGGATACCAATAAACATTGACATTTGAATCATATTAAGCAACATTCAAAATGATAACAACATACATCACCTACCACTCATATAAGCCCCAACCAAATCAAATAAAATTAACAAACCTTTGGGACTTTTAGCATGTTTCACCAGACAATTACAAAACTTCATGAGATTGTTCTCAAGTCTGATATGATCTGGGAGAGCATTCCAAAACCCAAGTCCTACAACTGAGCTTTCAGTTACGAACAATTACTGTTTGGAGCTGGACTTAACTGAAGGAGTTGCTCTGGCTTTCAGTTGTTCATAGGATTACACTGAAAATCTTTTTGTTGGCCCATAAGAGCCCAATAATCAAAGGCATTTACATGGTTTACAGACTTGTAAACTGTGTAAATGCTGTTTAGAGGATAATTCAGTGGCGCTAACATAGTTAGTGCCGCTGAATATCTCCAATTAACACCACTACATGCCCCAGTGCAAATGCTTAGCATCGGGGTGTGTCAGGGGCATTCCAGGGCAGAGCGGAGGTGGTACCAGTTGCTAACTGGGCAGCGACAATAATGAATCACTGCTCGGTTAGCAACCTGCAGGTAAAGATAGGTGCAGCAAAAGTTGGCCTATCTTTGCCGGTAGGAGCTAACCGGGCAGCGGCTCAATAACGCCACTGCCCGGTTAGTTTTTGCGCTATTGAAGGCTGTGCGGTGACCCCAGACATTCAATGCTGGGGCCAGATACGACATCAGCATTGAATATCCGGGTTTCATGTTCAGTGCCGGCAGCTAGCCACTGGAATCATGCTACACTCCGGCGCTGAATATCGGGTCCTAAGACAATGTTTTGGATGGATCTATATATATTTCTATGAATGAATGATTTTAAATACACCAGGAAGGAATTTTAAATCTAGTTGAGGATTACTGATTGCCGATGCTTTCCAAAACTAGGATGGTGGAGAATCAAAAAAGAGCCTCTTCAGAAGCTATCTTTATTTTCTGGAATACCTTGCCAAAAGAGATCAGGCTAGTGACAGAAAGTCTTCTATTTCAAAAAAAATGCTAATGTTTGGTTGTTTAGAATTGCATTTAACTGACTATTTTATGATTTTAGCATGTTACATTTAGTGATTTTATTGTTTTATAAGATATTAACACTGGAAATGGCAGATAATTGCTTGCATGAGTAGAGTGGTATCTTCTTTGGCAGAGCTGAGAATGAGGATGACTGAGGAAGAATTGTCTAGTTTAATGTGTGATGATTTCACCAACTTCTTTGAGCAGAAAATACAGAAAGTTTGTGGAAAAGATAGGAATTTTGTCTTCTTCAAAATCTGGATATTGTATACAACACAGCACAGAAACGGTGCTGTTGGCGATATTGGATTCTGCTAGATTAATACTGGATAAAGGGCTAGATTGTATGATCACTGCCGGATCTCGTAGCAATGTATGACACTGTGCCTCATGGTTCATTGTTAACTAGATTGGAATTGATGGATATTCATGGTATGGCTTTATCTTGACTAAATTCTTTTTTAAGGGACTGTTCTCAAAGGGTATTGTGGGAGGGGCAGTATGCGGATGAGAGACAGGTAGTGATCAGAATTCAAGGGTCGGTGTTATCACTGCTTTTGTTTAATACAATATTTGGGTATGGTGTGTTATCTATATGTTGATGACATGGTGTCGGTTGTGCCTATGTATACGGCCAGAAAGTAAATGCAGAAAGTGTCATCGTTGAATAATGGGCTGCAGCAAATTGCTTGTTAGTTTCAGATGCATTGAAATGTTGTAGTACAGCATGGGCGGTCATAAACTGAGTGTGAAACAAGAGGTGGGGGGGGGGCGTTATACTGGAACCTCGGGAGATGGTCTCAGTTCTGGATGTGCACTCAGATAATCAGTTACAACTGAATATTCAGATTGTGGGAGTAGTGAAGGTGAATGCTGCAACATATTTGCAGACTACATTCTTATCTTAGCAGGCAAGATCTTACTGTGGTAACAGATGCCGTGGTAACTTCACACATTGATTACTGTAATGGGGCATATGTTGACCTGCCACATCATCAGTTACGGAGATTTCAAAACGTGCAGAATTGTGCAGCCAGGGTGATTTATGCTAAGATAAAATTTAACCCCCCTGTTGCAGGAATTATGTCGGTTGCCAGTGAGGTTAAAGTTTAAATGTCTGCAGATAAGTGTTCTGGTGTATTTAGCTGAGCGGTTGCACTCCTTCACGACTACGTATTTCTTGCAAATGAGTCAGTGTGGAGCCTTGGAGGTTCCATGATTCCTGCACATTTCTTTAATTTCAACTCAGCAGTGCAGCATTTGTTGTTTTGTACCGGAGTTGTGGAATAGCCTCCCGAAAGTGGTACAGACTGAAGTGGATTATATGCAGTTTCACAAGGGGGTTAAGACATGATGCTCTGTGACGCATTCAGGGGCTGAGCATGGGAAAGATTATTATACTGCATTTTTATATGGTTTTGTGATCTTGACATATTTTGTTTTAAAATGTAAGCTGCTTCTTTTATTCATCATGAGGGATATCAAATAATGTAATAAATAAATAAAGTAATTTTAGATTGATGTGATATTTATTTATTGTATTATTACATTTTGATTATAATGTTGTATACTGCCTGGAACGTTTCAGAGGGAGTGGTATAAAACTGAATAAATAAATTAATTCATACCATACATCTTCTCCAGGTGCAGAGTAAATCTTCTTCACAACTGACACAATGCACATTTGGACAATACTTTAACAGAACACTACATATGACTTTAATATGTCATCACTACATAGGTTTAAAGAGCTCATGGGTTTTCACCAGGTCTACAACAGATTTGGCCTCTAACACCAGGCTCTACACAAGATTCATGAGCCTACATTTACCTACATACGATGCCTCGGCATATAAAGTATCAGGCTTCAAGCAGGCAAACCCTGGTTCAGAGCTGGTCAGAGTACTTTTTTCCCAGCAGTCCTTGACTTGGTGGCCAAAGGGTGAAAAAGGATACTGGGGTATGCAGCCATTTCTCTGTCTGTCTCAGTAAGTAGGAAGAAACATCAGGAGATCCTGTTTGTGCCAGGAGAGTAGAGAAGGGATCAGGCATGTGGCCCCTTTAACTTTTGGCTGCGGTAAAAGGTGGGCATCACAAAGCGTAGTTACTCACCTGTAACAGGTGATCTCCGGGAACAGCAGGCATTTAGTCTTCACATATGGGTATCGTCGGTATCAACGGAGCCTGCGTGGGAACGCTCCCCAGCGTCCAATAGGAATGCATTTGGGAGCATCCCTCAGCACATGCGCGCTGCCTTCCCGCCTTTCCAACTGTCCTTCTTCAGTTAAGTTTGTAGCTGAGAGAAAGGCTAGAGGGAGAGAGGAAAGAGACAGAGAGATAGAGAGACAACTCCTAGGGGAGGTGGGTGGGTTGTGAAGACTAAATTCCTGCTGTTCCTGGAGATCACCTGTTACAGGTGAGTAACTATGCTATCTCCAGGAACAAGCAGGAATGTATTCTTCACATATGGGGACTCCCTAGCTGAAGATGCCAGGGAGATGGCCCCAGGAAGCTGCCACCTATAGTGAGGTGGGCCATGCTTCCTCCCATGGAACTCTGGCATCCCCCCAGGGTTGTGGGTAGGAGTTGAATTAAGTCTGAAAGAGATGTTGAAGAACAGCCTGGCCAAAAAAGGCATCCCGACGGGAGGCTTTATCTAGGCAGTAGTGGGCTGTGAAGGTGTGCACCGAAGCCCAGGTGGCTGCTCGACAGATGTCATCGATAGACACAGAGTGAAGGTTAGCCATAGAGGCTGCCATGGCTCTCACATTATTTTATTTTTATTTATTTTTTTATTTATTTGCAACATTTTTATATACCGCCACTTCCTAAGATCAGTGGAGGTTTACATTGAACATAAGTCGAAATACAGAGAACAAATGTAAAATACAGAGAAACAGTAGGTAACTATCAACAAACTATATGCAACTTTAAGCAACTTTGTATATATTATAACAGGTAAGAACTATTTACAGGTTTAACATAGTTTACATATTTACAGGTTGTAGGTATCAGGTTGTAGGTATATTATGCGCTGTGACATGGCCTTGGAGAGGAAGACTCTTACTCTCATAAACAAAGGATATGCATATTTACAGGTTGTAGGTATATTATGCGCTGTGACATGGCCTTTGAGAGGAAGACTCTTACTCTCATAAGCAAAGGATATGCATTGTGCAATCCATTTAGATAAGAGTTAATTTGGAGACTGGAAGTCCCAAATGACTAGAATCAAAAGCAATAAAAAGTTAAGAAGACTTTCTATGTTGCTGTGTTCTTTGTAAGTAAAAAGCCAAGGCTCTTTTACAGTCCAAAGTATGAAGGTTCTTTTCTGCATTAGAGGCATGAGGCCTCAGAAAGAATACAGGAAAGTAAATCAATTGATTTAAATGAAAAGGCGAAACCACCTTTGGCATAAAATGTGGATGAGTTCTGAGAACAACTTTTTCATGGTGAAACCTTGTATAAGGAGGATCAGCCACTAAAGCTTGCAATTCACTAATGCGACATGCAGAGGTGATTGCAATCAGGAAGATGATCTTCCAGGATAAATACTTTAGGGTTGTAATGGCTAAACGTTCAAAGGGCGGTTTCATGAGCTGTCCGAGAACTAGATTTAAATCCCATGCCACCGGTGGTGGTCTGATGGGAGGCTTTGTTAATAGAAGACCTCTCATGAATCTCGCTATGAGTGGATGAGAGGAAATTGGCTGTCCATTTAGACGCTTATAGGAAGCTGCAACTGCACTAAGATGGACTCTTACTGAATTGGTCTTTAGACCAGAATTTGATAAATGAAGTAGGTACTCTAGTACCGATTCCAAAGGTATCACAAGGGGGTTTAAGCCCTTTTGAGAACACCATATAGTAAAACGTTTCCACTTAAGGCGTAAGAACGTCTTGTGGAAGGTTTTCTAGAAGCTTGAAGGATATCCTTTACTTGTTTGGAAAGGTTAAGATCCTACAGGTCTAGGCTTTCAGCAACCAGGCCCTGAGATGCAGTGACTAGGGATTCGGGTGCCATAGCATCCCGTTCTCTTGGGAGAGAAGGTCTGGAGCACACCCTAACTCCAGAGGTGCAGCTCGAGAGAGATATAGGAGCAGGGGATACCACGTTTGTCGTGGCCACCATGGCGCTATGAAGATCATATGACCTCTGTCTCTCTGAAGCTTGAAGAGTGTTTTGGGGATGAGGGGAAGTCCTGACCCCAGTGAAGGAGGAAGGCGTCCCTTGCCTGGCAATTGTGAGCCAGAATCCTGGAACAGAACCGGGGAATTCTGGCATTCAGTGGACTTGCAAAGAGGTCTATGTCTGGGGTCCCCCAGATCTGAAATATCTTTGTCACCTGGTCTAGGTGGAGAGACCATTCTTGAGGCAGCAGTACTCGGCTGAGTTTGTATGCCCAAAGGTTTTGAATGCCTGGAAGATATACCACGAGAAGGTAAATTTGATGCTCTCTGGCAAGGGCCCATAGTCGTAAAGCTTCGTTGCATAACGACAGAGAGCCTGTTCCACCCTGCTTGTTCACATAGAACATGGCTACTTGATTGTCCGTTTGGACTAGGACTGTCTTGTAGCTGAGCTGGGCATGGAATACTCAAAGAACTAGATAGATTGCTCTTAATTCTAGGAGGTTTATGTGAAGACAAGCCTCCTGTGGAGTCCAGATACCCTGGGTAGAGAGATGGTGCAGGTGTGCTCCCCAACCCACCTGTGATGCATCTGCTGTTAGGGTGGCCTGGAATAGGGGTTGTTGGAAAGGAGACCCCACTAAAAGATTTTCCAGTGATTGCAACCATTGTAGGGACAAGATCAGTCATTGAGAGTTTGATATCTTGTCCGACAGACGTCCTGTGGCCTGTGTCCACTGTGTGGATAGGATCCACTGGGCTGCTCGCATGTGGAGGCGAGCATAGGGAACTACATGAAGTGTGGATGCCATATGTCCCAGTAATTGTAGCAGTTCTCGAGCAGTTAGGGAGGATTTTCCCACTGCTTGATAAGCTAGTTGCACTATGCGAAGACATCGGGGCTGTGGGAGGAAAGCCCTTGACTGTCTGGTATCTAAACAAGCTCCTATGAACTCCAGGGAATGGGAAGGAACAAGTTGGGATTTTGGGAAGTTTATTACCAATCCCAAGTATTGGAGGATTCGCATTGTGCGAGATAGTACATAGCTGGCTTCTGCAACCATGGGGGCTCGAATGAGCCAGTCATCCAAGTAAGGGAAGACGAATATCCCTAGGGTTCGCAGGAATGCAGCTACTACTGCCATGCATTTCATGAATACTCTTGGTGCCGAAGCCAGACCAAAAGGAAGAACCCTGTATTGGAAGTGTTTTCCCTTGAAAAGGAATCGTAAGAATTTCCTGTGATCTGGATGGATCAGAATGTGAGTATATGCATCCTTTAGATCTACAGATCAAAGCCAATCCTGACTTTGAAGGAATGGCAGAAGAGTTCCCAGAGAAATCATTTTGAACTTTTCTCGGAACAGATATTTGTTCAGTTCTCTGAGGTCTAGAATGGGTCTGTGTCCCCCTGTTTTCTCTGGAATAAGAAAATAGGGGGAGTAGAACCTTGTACCCTGTTGGAGGATGGGTACTTCCTCTATTGCTTCTTGGGCAAGGAGTGTTGAGATTTCTTGATCCAGTAGATTGTCTGCAGAGGTTTGGGAATTGAACTGTCTTACGATTGTAGGAGGGGGCATGCTGTGAAAATGAAGCTTGTACCCCCCTCTCCTACAATGGACAGAGTCCAATTTTCTGCTGTTATTTGGTGCCATCTATTGGCAAAATGACACAACCTGCCTGGAATGTTTAGGGGTTCTGGACCCTTCAGAGGCAGGAAGGCCAAGCTCTCTAGGAAGCCCTTGAGGGAAACGAGCCTGTGGAGCTGGTTGAGCTCTCGGGCCTTTTGGTTTCTTTTGTTGTCTGGATTGTTGTTGTTGTCCCCTTTGGGCAACTTGACCCTGACCTTGCCCTTGCTGGGTATAGGACGGATAAAATTTCCTCTTTTTGCTGATAAAGGGTTTTTTATAGGGTTTCTTTTTGGCTGTAGTGGCTGTAAATTTTGACAATCTGTCTAAAGTGATATTGTCAGCATCTATCTCATTAGCCTTTTCCTGCCAATTCTTGCCAAAGAGGTTTTCTCCTGTACAAGAGATGTTTCCTAATTTATCCTGTACCCAAATCTCCAAGTCTGATGCCTGAAGTCAGGCAATCTGACGTGCAACCAATGGCAATAGCAGAAGTTCTGCTGATGCATTCAAAGCAGTCAAAGGCTGCACGATTTACAAACTTGGAAACGTCTTGAGCATGCTTGACAAGAGTAAGGAAGTCCTGTCGTTTCTCATCAGGGAGAAGGGGGCTCATAAGCTCCAAATCTCCTGTGACTTCTTTGAGGAACATTCCCATATATAAAATATATGAGCTCATCCTAGCTGAAAGCATGGAGGCCTGAAAAGTTTGACGCCCAAAGGCATCAAGAGTCCTGCATTCACGACCTGTAGGATTGGATGCATGTCTTTTTGCACTTTTCATCCTACGCATGGCTGACTCCACTAGCATTGAATGGTGTGGCAGCTGAGTCTTTTGAAAGCCAGGACATGGTGGAACTCGATACATGGTGGAACTCGATACATGGTATCGAGTCTCCTAGAATGAGGAGATGTGGTCAAAGGTGTTTCCCACATTCTGAGCATCAAATCATGAAGAATTTCATGAATGGGCAGAGTGGCTGCCTCTTTGGGAGCCTTAGGGTATTGGAGAATTTCCAATTCCTTTGCTCTAGGTTCCTTTTCAGGAGCTACTGTGATTGAAAGGCCTCAGGCCACATCACTAATAAAATCCTAAAAAGACATGTCCTCCGGAGGAGACATTCTGCGTTGAGGAGAAGAGGAGTCTTCTGGGAGAAGCACTCTGGTACCGGCAGAATTATCAGAGTCTTCGGAATCGGAGGATTCGAAGTATCTCTGATCCTGATGTTCATGCAAAGCACGGTATCGGTATCGATCGAAGTTGGTACCGAGTTGGTCCGGTACCGATCTGCCGATACCAGAAAAAGTCGGCATGGGAAAAATTCCCACCGGGTGCACGTTGAACCGTCGGTAGCAGTGTCAACGGTACCGCAGCTGTAAGGAGAGCTGCAAGACTGCGTTCGATAGCGAGGAACCTCTGGTCTATCGATGCTGCCAATGCCTTGGTGCTGGTACCGGTAGAAGCGTCCAGAACCCCTGAGCTTAGCATCAGTAGTTCTGCCAAGGTCGAGGCCTCGAGAATATTCTGGAGCCCCGCTGGTGCTTTGGAGGTCGAAGCCTCCCGCCGGGGCTGTTTTGCTGGTGTAGTTTCCTCAAGGGCAATGCCAATGGCTTCTTGATGCTTAGAAGGAGATCTACCCTTTGAGGACCGGCTCTTATGTTTAGTTACCTGAGATCCATGGGAGGAAGACGAGGCTCTAGAAGACGATGACGCAATGGACATCACATATGAAGAAAAGAGGGTACTGAGCTTTCAACCCAGTTCTGTCTTCCTCTTTTAGTCATCCCCATACAAGAGAGACACTCCGATGGAGAATGGTCAGGGCCTAAACATTTGAGACACCAGTCATGGGTGTCGGTGACGGAAATGGTACCGCCACAATTAGTACATTTTTTAAAACCACTAGCTGTTTTTTCCATTTTTCAGGAAAATGGGGCCTAATGCCCAAAATGGTGCCTAGCACCAAAAAGAAAAAGTTTCTGAAGAGAAACAGTTTAGAAAGTATATATATATTTTTTTTTTTGAAAAGAAGAAAAGAGAACCGGCGGTACCGGTAGGTGTCGAGCGGAGGCAGACGCGACCACAAGAAAACAAGTTTAAAGAAGAAATTTTCTGCGGTGACAGGGTATGTGTCCTGTCGGCTCCGCGGAAAACGAAAAACTGAAGAGGGACAGTTGGAAAGGCGGGAAGGCAGCGCGCATGTGCTGAGGGATGCTCCCAAAAGCGTTCCTATTGGACGCTGGGGAGCGTTCCTGCACAGGCTCCGTCGGTACCGACAATACCCATATGTGAAGACTACATTCCTGCTTGTTCCTGGAGATCTATGGATTCCACTCTATCAACAATGAGCCACCTGACTGAAGACTGAACACAGTTTAGAACGACCAAAGAGTTGCCATGAGGCAACACTGACTCAACGGCACTTAACAACAACAAGGGGCCCTTTTATTAAATGCTGCTAAGAGTATGCACTTAACCTGTGCTTCCAAAGCATATTAAGTGCAAAACCTCCATGTTAGATATTGTGGGCATGACCTGTATGTTCCTAGCTGCTAACGCATGTTGGGTACCCTAATGAGTGCAAAGTAACATTGTGGCACCTAACCCCACCTACAAAGGTGGTGTTAGATGAGCCCATGCTACATGCCACAGTAACTGCAGTCCCGTTGTACTGTGTTGGTCAGTTCATGTTCCGCCTCTACCTGTCCACTATCCATAGTAGCATGTGAATGCCAGTTAACATGAGATTCAGCAGTCAGTAGCTAACCTGCCCACACATTAGGGTTTACCACGGCCAGTTACTGCTCACTAAATGCATGCTAACTGGTTAACGACATTTAGTAAAGGGCCTCTAAGTATGACACAGAGTATATGTGAACGATCTTTTTCCACACTTAAGATTATGAAATCAAGCCTCAGATCAACATTCACACAAAATCATCTGTAAATAGCCCAGAAGGTAAAAAGAACAAAGAAAACATCATAAACAGAACTTCAAAAACGTCTAGTGAAGTGAGCTCACTTCCGTTGCTTTAAATGACTAACTGTTTCTGATGCCTTACTGTAAAAAATGGTTGGCAAATGCTTTGTTATCTGAAAAACATTTATTATTATATTCACAATGTAACATAAGGCACTATAATTTTTTTTCATGCAAAAAAATTGTAAATTGTCATCACTGGAATTTAAAATTCAAAATCTATTATATTATTTTGTATAATGTTTGTGACACTATGAATGTGTCACATGCTTTTAAGCCTATGGTAACAAAATATATAACGTGTTTATATAATGATGAAATATATAACTGTGAAATATATATTCAAATCTAGCATGATTTAATGACTTTATTTCTACATCGGTTTTTATCTAAAGTAAACTTTGAAAATCATACAACAGATGCAGAAACATAATCTATGTTACATAGGTAGTTAGGAACCAATGACCCTTATAGCCTGGGGACCCAGATCACTTGTCAGTCTGTCCTTCCTCGGTACTCATGTGAACATTAACACAAAACAGTATAATGCCAGCATTAGCTGTCCCGATATCCCTTGTGCGAATTGACTTGAAGTCAGGGCCGGTGTCAGACATTCAGGGGACCAGGGCAGAAAGCGGTGAGAGGGCCCTAAAGCCTGCCTGCAGACTGCACCTCTTTCAGTTTAGGGCAGACTGGAGGCCCCTTGTGGCATGGCCTTGTTTGCTACCTCCCTAATGCCGCCTGCTTGAAGTCAAAGGGCACCCTGCACTTGAACTATGAGAATTTTCTGTAAAGTAGGTATTTATAAATAGCAACAAAAAACAACTCTTCCTTATTTCATGCTTTATGGCTTGTTTCTATTGTCATATATGAAGTACAGCCTCAAGTCTCCAGTTCTTTTGACTGATTTTGCACTGAGGTATTATTAGTTAGCTATCCATTGTCTGCCAGTTTCACATTGTTCACTGAATAGCTGGTACAATGTTGCTTACTAACCATTAACTAATTTCTTAATAACTACATGGGCTGGCCTGGAACTGATATATTGTACTTGTTTTAATCTAAATAATAAAATAGCAGGGAGATTTAATTACCTAGGACAAAGATGTTAGCTTAAATGCTTTCATTGCATTAGGTTGACCTCATGAAATGTACTTTTTAGACTATAAAAGCAGTTTGAGTAGATTACAAAGTGCTTAAGTATGGGATATGAGTAATTCAATAAAAAATCAATATGGAACTGACATAATTATATTCTTCTATCTCTGTTTCCATTTCATCATTGGTTGACTTTCAAAATACACCAATGGCTTTTTGGTGCATGCTGAGGGGCATGTTTACAAAAGGATTTAATGCACATTAATGAAATTATACATGTTAAATGCCCAGAGTCCTTTTATTTCTATGGGTAGAGTGGCACTTAATGTGGGTTAATTTCATTAACATGTGTTAATCTTTACTAAACATGTCCCTAAATCTGCACCATAGTTGAATCTACCATCATTTGCATCTTGGTTCATCCAATTTTAGTGATGCAAAGACATTTTAGTGGAAGAATGCCTGAAATCTCTGTCTGCTTTCTGTAAGGCCAGTCAGCGAGAATAAGGAGAGTAATTATCTAAGGCATTTCCACTACTATAATAGTGTTTCACTATAGGAATGGGCTATTCAAAACATTCCCTTGAATAGTCCCACTAAAGTATAACTCTACCCTTGGGGCAAAAGGCATTACCAGAGGCGGGGGGGGGGGGGGGGGGATGACACTTTACATAGGTGCATACTTTTGAATTTGAATTTTACAAAATGTGGGCACATTTTTATTTTACTCAAAAAAACTATAGGGAATGTTTACTAAAGTGTATTAATGGTTAGTGTGATGTTTAGTGCTGGAGTGAGGTAACCATTACTGTGCAGTAATAATGCCAGTGCAATAAAACTCCCATGCTAACAACTTAGTGTGGGATTGGGTATGGACTGGGAGAGTTTACCCACATACTGTGATTAGCGTGAGCATCATTAGCGTGGGCGACTTGCCAAAGTTGCAGTTAGAGTTGATGCACTTACCGCCACCTCAGTGGGAGGTGGTAATTCCACCGATGTTAATCACAGTTGCAGGTTAAGAAAGATAGAAATATGACGGCAGAAAAAGACCACATGGCCTATCAAGTCTTCCCTTCATATCAGCAACTACAATAGTCCCCTTTTATCCTTTAGAGATCCTCTGTGTTTGTCCCATGCTTTTTTGAATTCAGATACTGTCCTCAACTCTACCACCTCCACCTGGAGATTATTCCACGCATCTACCACTCTTTCTGTAAAGAAATGTTTCCGCATATTACTTATGAGTTTATCCCCTTTCACCCTCATCCTATGTCCCCTCGTAACAGAGCTTGCTTTTAATCAAAAGAGGCTCTCCTCCTGTGCATTTATGCCATGGAGATATTTAAACGTCTCTATCATATCTCCTTTATCCCACCTTTCCTCTAAAGTATACATATTAAGATCTTTAAGTCTGTCCTCATATGCTTAATAACAAAGACCACTAACCATATGCCACTCTCTGCACCGACTACAACCTGTTTATATCCTTTTGAAGGTGTGGTCTCCAGAATTGCACACAATAGTCCAAATGAAGTCGTTCCAAAGACTTATACATGGGCACTATCACCTCTTTTCTTCTGCTGGCCATTCCTCTCCCTATGCATCCATCCCTTTTCTACTCATTTAGCTACTTTAAGATTGCCAGACACAATCACGTCCAGGTCCCGCTCTTCTTTTGTGGACAGAAGTACTTCACCCCCTACACTGTACCGCTACCTTATATTTTTGCAGCTCAAATGCATGACCCTGCATTTTTTAACATTAAATCTCAGCTGCCAAATTCTAGACCATTCTTCAAGCTTAGTTAGATCCCTCCTCATATTATCTACTCCTTCCTGGGTGTCTACTCTATTGTAGATTTTGGTATCATCTGCAAAAAGGCAAACCTTACCTGACAGCCCTTCTGCCAGGGGCGGCCCAAGGGGGATGCGGGGCCATGTGCGGAAACTGGGTGCGGGGCCTCATTTGCATAAGGGGCCTTATTTGCATAAATATTTGCATAATGTTACCATACACTAACTTTTAGTAAACATGCCTCTTAATGAGTGTATAGATAAAGAAAGACTAAAAGATTTCTACATTACTATAATCCAGTGACAACTGCCAGACACATTAGGAACTACTACAAACACTGCCCATTTAGAACCCATAGCAAACCCGCCGTATCCTAACAGCACTACCAGGACTCACAAAGCACAAGACCCTACCTATCAAAAGGCAACACTACAAATATTAAACCAATACATTTCAGAGAACAACAATACATGATCTACTGGGGAAAGAGAACAAGTGGCAATGTCAAATAGGAATTACATAAACAGAATACCTCAGCTCAGTTACACGTGCAGAACATAGACCGTCACCAAACAAGAAATCACAGTGTAGGGGCGGAGCTAGCCACTGAACAGAATGGACGCCTGAATTTTTGCTCCCGTTGCTGCCCAAGAATCCTGAACATATCCCGGTATTCCATTGAAGTTTGTACCCCCTACCTACATCAATAACACCGCAATACAGCTGGATGGCATCCCTGAAGCCTGCCCGGCTGGAATTTCCACAGGGATCCGGCTCAGCAGCGAAACGATCCAAACCCGAAGTGGGTTCCCCGCAGAAAATGGCCGCGGGAGAGAAGGAGGGAGTGACTGCCGGTGGCCTACGTGAAGTGCTACAGGAATTGAAATGCGTTAAAGAAATGATTGCAGCCAATTCTAGTTCACTGAACATGATTCAAGAAGACTTGCTGGAGGTAAAAGAGAAACTCCTCACCATCACCACTCGACTTAATGCAGTTGAATTACAAACCCAGAAGCATGGCGTTGCATTAGAACAGCTGGGCCCTTTGGCCAAACGAGTCCGGCACATAGAAAATCTGATTGAAGATCAAAATAACCATTCCCGTAGAAATAATATCCGCCTTGTTGGAGTCCCTGAAGGCGCTGAAGGTACCGATCCGATTGGATTTCTGGAAAAAACCATACCGGAGATGCTGCAGCTTGTCTTTGCAAGGCCTTTTGAACTAGAACGGGCCCATCGAATCCCAACACACAAAGCTGAAAACACACGCTACCCGCGCCCACTCATAATGAAGGTACTGAGATACCCACAGGTCCTACAGATCTTTCAAGCTGCACGGAAGGCCGGATCACTGCAAATCCAGGGACACAAAGTAGCACTTTATCCGGATTTGAGCAAACAAACGGTAGATCGGAGAAAAGCGTTGCTGGCCTGTAGACCCATGCTACAAAGTGCACAGGCAAGATACGGGCTATACTACCCAGGAACCATGCGGGTCACGCTGCATAATGAAACGAGGAATTTTGTTGATGCTGAAAAACTGAAAACTTTCCTACAAGAAAAATGCGGTATGGAAACCTGAGGTCAATCTTCTGATCTCTCACGCAGTGTAGAGAACTCAGCATATACTCAGGGGGTGCGGCCGTGCGTTCTCACAAATTTTAGAACGCCTTAAGCCTTGTTAAACACCTCATTGATTGTATTTCTGTTGTTCTAAATAGTTTTAATTAAACAGATATTTCTGCTTGAAATGTAGGGGTGGCAACGGGAGGTCGGGGTTGGTTACTGTTTCAGTGGATTGTGTTCACCTTAGCGATACAATGTTTGCCAGTTATGCAGTTGTTTGTGTCAGTCCAGTCCAGTACAAAACCCTCCACATACACGCAAATGCAAGTACGCGGCAGGCCTATCCATAGGATAGCTTTCACCTATAAGACAGCTTACTCCAACGTTGATGTCTAGTGATCTTTTAATGCTTTCGTTAAATGTAAAAGGTATTACTGGCCCTGTCAAGCGAAAGAAGATTTTAGCGTACTGCCAGCAAAAAAAAGCAGATATTGCCCTCTTACAAGAGACACATTTAACAGATACTGAATCGCAGAAAGTAACCTCTAAATACTTCCTGGTGGCGGCCTCGGCCTCTGCCACTCAACGCAAAGGGGGGTAATAATATTAGTGCGCAAATTCCTGCAATCCGCCATTACCGACACACGGATTGATCCGCTAGGTCGATGGGCCAGAGTGACGATGGAAATAAATCAACAGCTTTACACATTCTTCAATATTTACGCGCCCAACCTCGATGACCCTAACTTTTTCAAACTGATAGCTAAAGAAGTTACAGCCGCGGCTCACACCAATATCATATTAGGGGGCGATTTTAATGTCATCTTGGATCCACTGTTAGATCGCACGCCCTATCGGGCTGTAGACAAAGTCAAATCGCAGGCGATTCTTAAAGGCATCATAACAGAGCTACACTTGATAGACCCCTGGCGCCTACTTCATCCCCAAGAAAGAGACTACACATTTTATTCCATCCCACATAATACCCAAACAAGGATCGATTTCTTCCTACTGTCCACAGAGCTGATGCCCCAAGTGTTGTCCGCAGAGATATATGCTACAACGGTATCGAATCACGCCGCTGTCTCCCTAGTGTTGAATACCAACGTTACACAGCATGTTCCGCCAAGATGGACATTTGATAAATCCCTACTAGCAGATGACTCCTTTGTACAGCTACTGTCAGGGGAAATTGAGACCTATTTTAAATCTAATACACCAACTGATACCTCCATCTGGAGCTGGTGGGAAGGTTTTAAAGCGACCATACGAGCTCATATTACCACCTACACCATTAGACGGCGTAAAGCCAGGAAAAAAGAAAAAGATGAATTGGAACTCCAAATAAAAGCTGGGGAAAGGTTACTAGCCAAAAGAGCTGACTCAATGATATTGATTAGACTCCAAAAATTGCGATACCAATATAATGCTCTCCTCAACAAAGAAGCACTGAGTAGTATCCAGCTACAACGTAGTATATACTACTATGACAGCAACCGCTCAGGATCCCTCTTAGCTCGGCAGCTCAGACCAAAAACCAGCAAGACCGCTATAGCGGCGTTGCAGGACAATTCCGGGGGCCTTCTCCTGAGATCTGACAAAATACTAGACCGCTGCAAAGAATTCTATGAGGAACTATATCGCTCAGATACCCAATGTAGTGACAGAGCCTTTGAAGATTTTGTCTCCAAGATAGTAGGACCCACATTAACCAGTCATCAAAGTCGAACGCTGGAACAAGAGATCTCAGTAACTGAAATACAAGATGCGATCAAACAGATGGCTCGTGGCAAAGCCGCCGGTCCAGATGGTATCCCGCTGGAATTCTATAATAAATATTGCATTCAATTGGCTCCCATGCTACAGATCTACTACAGTGGCCTGCAAGATGAATCTCCAGAGATTGGAGCCCTGGCAGAGGCTGTGGTGGTAATTCACCCGAAACCGGGCAGGGATACACAAAATATAGAGAATTACAGACCCATCTCTCTCCTAAACTCTGATTATAAAATCTATGCTAAAGTGCTTGCTAACCGATTAGGACGGATCTTAAAAGATTTGATACATGAGGATCAATGTGGATTTATACAAAACAGATCCACTACAGATAATGGAAGATTATTGGCACATGTACTGGCATCTGCCAAGACCAAGGCCGAGCCCCTGATAGGGCTAGCATTGGATGCCGAAAAAGCCTTCGATCGACTGGAATGGTCCTTTCTATTTCGATCCCTACGGTGGTTTGGGGTAGGAGAAAAGTTCCTAAAACGCGTTGAATTGTTATATACCAAACCCACAGCTCGAATAGCGGTCAACTCACACCTCTCAGCCCCTTTTCAGTTGCAAAGAGGGACCAGACAGGGTTGCCCCCTGTCGCCGATGCTTTTTAATTTAGCCCTGGAACCCTTATTAATAGCGCTCCGACAGAAGGAAAACATAAAAGGAATTGAGTTAGCTGATGGTCCCTGTAAATTGTCAGCATATGCCGATGACCTGCTCATTTTTCTACAACCATCAGACCTTCCTGAAACACTGCAACTCATAGATGCATACTCAGCGATATCCGGATATAAAGTAAATTTGAATAAAACAACAATTATTCCTCTGAATGAACAGGTCAGCGAAGAAATGATGCGTGGATACCCCTTTCAATATGAGAAGTCATCCTTTAGATACCTGGGCGTGACCTATGGCACCACCTTGGAAGAGACTGTCGCAATCAACATTACGATGTGTCAAGAAATTGTACATGATAACATCTGCAAGTGGACCCCTCTTCATTTGAGCTGGTGGGGCAGGCTAGAAACGATAAAAATGATGTTGGTACCAAAACTCAGCTATATATTAAGTATGATACCCTTACGTTTCCCGCCAGCCTTCTATAAGAAAATGAATAGTCAACTGATAGCCTTTCTATGGAACAACCGAGTACCCCGAATAGCTGCCTGGAAACTGAAGTTACCTAATACACAAGGAGGTGTCCATTTCCCAGATCTCGGCTGGCTACACACTGCCTCTCTTTTAAAGCAGGGTGCTCAATGGGTCGACTCTGACGACACGGATAAAGGACCTAGATGGCTGAGTGTGGAGCGGGCCCTACATTCCCCCCTGCCCACATGGCTACTGGTAGGCACAGTAGTAGACCAGACTGCACCACATAATGCTATTATCCGAGAAACACAGCATGCCTGTCGATTGTTGGCATCATGTATCGATGGAGGGGATGACTTTGCCGCAGATATGCCCATATGGCTGAACCCACGCCTTATCATCGGAGGGAAGCCTGTCTTATGGAAAAAATGGGTGGAACATGATCTTATCACCATTGGACAACTGATCAATGGAAGTGCATTTAAAACCTTTGACAGATTAAGAACGGAATTCCGATTGCCTAATACATGCTATTTCCAATGGTGTCAGCTCCGATCCTGCATGAGCAAAGCGGGTGTGTCACCTGTCTTGATACGTACAGGATGGCCACTGCGACAGAAACTTCAAGAATTACAAACAGATGCTAAAGCTGTTTCAAGATGTGTTGCGATTCTCCGATCCAAAAGTGACAAGACATGTTCTAAGATACAGTCGGTGTGGGCTACTGAAACCGGTCAAGATCTACCTCCGGAAAATTGGGACACTTTTTGGGGAACTCAAATACGTGCCACGAGAGCAGCGTCTCTCACACAATCTATGTACTTTATAGCACATCGAGCGCATATTACACCGGCTAAGAAAATGAAATGGACACTACAGGAGGGAAATCGATGTTGGTCCTGTAACATGGAAATTGGGACACTGGCACATATGTTGTTCCATTGTAAATCCCTGGAAATATATTGGAACAGAGTTTGGGAACGCATATCACAGATCCTCAACTTACAAACTCCTATCACTTATCGGATAGTGATATTAATCCATAGCTCTGGAACCTACTCTGATGAAATGGGATGGTAAACTGCTGGACTTAATGCTCGGGATAGCGCTTAAAATAGTTCTAATACACTGGAAGAATCTCGACAAAGCTTGTTTCGAGCATTGGTGGAGTCTCTTAATCCTACATAAGACCTACGAAGAGATCTATATAGCCAAGAACCCATGGTCTGGTAAACTAAGTAAGAAATGGTCAGCTTTACAAAATTATGTTTGATGAAAATGATTGCTGGAGGCTGCCTTGTGGAATGGTCTCTGCTGTAACCACATTGAACGGAGAGAGGGAGGGTGGCGTGCTGGCATGGACTGATACTAGTTCTTGTTAACGTTATTGTACTGTCTTGTTCAAGTTATTATATTCTTTTGCTATTTTGATCAATAACATCTGCTTGTATCCTGCTATATCACGATCGTTTGTATTGTTATTTTATATGTTAAAACTGAATAAAAACTACTATTAAAAAAAAAAAGAAATCACAGTGTAGAAACAGGAAGACAATAATTAAACTGGGAACCCCAAAAGCCCAACAACACTGCAGAAATAAACTATAAATTAATTTCCTCTTGTACTAAACAAAGCACAGACGTTAATGATGCACATTTCCCAGAGCTGGCATATTTCAGTTAATAAATTCAATAAAGAGATATTTTTCTACCTTTTGTGCATTTTTTTCCAGTTGCAATTGCCCCAGCCACTTTCTTCTGGTTTCTTCGTGTCTTCTGCTAACTCTCCATCGTCTGCTGTCCATTTGTCCTTTCTTCACTCTTCTAGTTTTTTTCCATTCTCTCTCTACATCTGCTTTAACATACTAATCTTTCTCCTTTTGCTCTTTCCTCATTCCTATTTCACCCACTCAAATTTTACCCGCCATCCTCAATCCCCACTTACTCTCCCAATATCCGGCCAATTGTAGATTTGTCTTCCCTCCCACACAAAATATTTTTTCCCTCTCCATTTCACTCTTCCAGCTCTATCCCATTCTAATCCTCCCCCAACATCAGCTCCCTTCTAGTTCCAGCCCCACCCAGCATCCGCTCCCTTCTAGTCCCCGCATCAGCCCATTTCCAGTCCTAGCTCCCCCATCCGAGTCCCTCCATCAGCTCATTTCCAATCCAAGCCCCCAATCAGCCCATTTCTAGTCCTTTCCTAGCCCCACCATCAGCCCATGTCAAATCCTAGTTCCCCTCCACTCAGCCCATTTCCAATCCAAGCCCCCCATGAGCCTACTTCCAGTTCTAGCCCCTCCATGAGTCAATTTCATTCCAAGCCCCCCCAACAGCCCATTTCCAGTCCTATCCTACCCCCCAGCCCATTACCAGTCCTAGCCCCCCATAGCCTATTACCAATCCTAACCCCCATCAGCCCATTTCCAGTCCTAGCTCCCCCATCCGAGTCCCTCCATCAGCTCATTTCCAATCCCAGTCCCCCATCAGCCCATTTCTAGTCCTTGCCTAGCCCCACCATCATCAGCCCATGTCAAATCCTAGCTCCCATCCACTCAGCCCATTTCCAATCCAAGCCCCCCATGAGCCTACTTCCAGTTCTAGCCCCTCCATGAGTCCATTTCAATCCAAGCCCCCCCCCCAACAGCCCATTTCCAGTCCTATCCTAGCCCTCCATCAGCCCATTTCCTGTCCTAGCCCCCCCCTCACTCAGCCCATTTCCAGTCCTAGCTCCCTCCCCTTATAGCCCATTTCCATTCCAAGCCCCCTCCCCATCAGCTATTTGTAGTTCAAGCCCTTCTTCCACACAGCCCATTTCCATTCCAAGCCCCCGTCCCCATCAGCTATTTGCAGTTCAAGCTCTCCTTGCACTCAGCCCATTTCCAGTCCTAGCCACCCCCCAGCCCATTACCAGTCCTAGTCCCCCACCATAGCCCATTACCAGTCCTAAGCCCCCCATATCCCATTACCAGTCCTAAGCCCCCCATCAGCCCACTTCCAGTCCTAAGCCCCCCCAATGCCCCATTTTCAGTCTTAGCCCCCCCCCATAGCCCATTACCAGTCCTAACCCCCATCAGCCCATTTCCAGGCTTAGCCTCCCCACAGCCCATTCCAGTCCTAACCCCCCATTAGCCCATTTCCAGTCCTAGCCCCCCATAGCCCATTTCCAGTCCTAGCCCCCCATAGCCCATTACCAGTCCTAACCCCCCCATCAGCCCATTTCCAGTCCTAGCCCCCCATAGCCCATTACTAGTTCTAACCTCCCATCAGCCCATTTCCAGTCTTAGCATCCCCATAGCCCATTACCAGTCCTAACCCCCCCATCAGCCCATTTCCAGTCCTAACCCCCCATCAGCACACTTCCAGTCTTAGCCCCCCCATAGCCCATTACCAGTCCTAACCCCCCCAAAGCCCATTACCAGTCCTAACCCCCCTCTCCCCATCAGCCCTGATAGATTTAAAAAACCCAAACCAACTGCTGCTGCCGCTGCCGCCGTGGCAGCAGCAGAATCAAATGTCCCGCCGCGGGGCCCCGCCTGCCCGGCAGATCCTTCCTCTACCATCAGCTCCCGAGTCCCTCCCAATGCGCGGGCTTTCAGAGCCGCGAGAGTTTCCCTTTCTTCTCGCGGCTCTGTTAATCTCGCCGGGGCTGATGGGAGGTCAGAGAAGCTCTCGTGGCTCTGAAAGCCTGCGCATTGGGAGGGACTCGGGAAATGATGGTGAAGGGAGGCTCTGCCGGGCAGGCGGGGCCCTGCGGCGGGACATTTGATTCTGCCACTGCCACGGCGTCAGCGGCAGCAGCAGCCGGTTTGGGTTTTTTTCTACTTGTGCTAATGAAGAATGTTTTTTGCGCGGGGCCCCCTGAAACACGGGGCCCTGTGCAAAAAACATTCTTGCTCAATGGACGGGCCGGCCCTGCCTTCTGCAATATCACTAACAAAGATGTTAAAAAGAATTAGACCAAGGACAGATCCCTGTGGCACAATACTGGTAACCTTCACCTCCTCAGAGTGAGCTCTATTTACCTGTACCCTTTGGCGCCTCCCACTCAACCAATTTCTAACCCAATTAGTAACTTTAGGGTCCATCCCTAGGCTGCTCAGTTTATTAGTCGCTTGTGCAGAATGGTGTCAAAGGCTTTACTGAGATCTAACTCCACCGCATCTAGGGCTCTCCCTAAGTCCAACTCCATGATCACCCAATGACTCTGGAAAACCCATGCTGCCCCGTATCCTGCAATCCATTTGACTCCAGAAACTTCACTATTCTCTCTTTTAGCAGCGTTTCCAATAATTTATTTACCACAAAGGTTAGACTAACTGGCCTGTAGTTTCAACCACATCCTTACTTTCAGTTTTGTGTAAAGGGACCACATGTGCCTTTCTCCATTCCTGTGGCATCACTCCCGACTCCAAAGAGGCATTGAAAAGTTCAGTCAGTGGAGCCGTTAGAATGTCTCCAAGTTCCTTCAGGATTCTCGGATGTATCCTAGCCAGTCCCATCTCTTTGTCTACTTTTAGTTTAGCTAGTTCCTCACAAACACAATCTTCTGAATATCATTCAAGATCCTCATCGCTTCTGTTCCTATTTTCAGGGGTTTTCTGAGGTCCTACTCCTGGTCGTTCATCTGTGAAGACAGATCAGAAATATTTGTTAAGCAATTCCGCTGTTATCCTCATCAGCTTCTACATATTCCTCTCTTTCACCCTTGAGTCTGACAATACCACTTTTGCCCTTCCTCTTCTCACTAACATATCAGCAAAATGTCTTATCTCCCCCCCCCCCCCCCATTTTATTGCATTGGCTATTTCTTTATCTTTTTGTATTTTGCTTTCCTGACTATTTTGCTAGCTTCTCTACGTTTTTCCAAATACAGATGCCTATCTTCCTCTCTCTATTATCTCTTGTATTTCATGAAGGCCTCCCTCTTTTTCTTTACCTTTTCACCTACTTCTTTTGAGAACCATAGTGGCCTCATTTTCCTTTTACCTTTATTTACCATTCTAACAAAAAGGTTGGTTGCCCTTAAAATATCTCCTTTCAGTTTTGCCCACTGTTTTTCTACACCCCCCAGCTGTTCCCATCCTGCTAACGACTCTTTGAGGTATTGGCCCATCTTGGCAAAGTTAGTTTTCCTAAAGTCTAAGACCCTCACTTCTGAATGGACTTCATCAGCCCTAGTCCTAATACTGAACCACACCATCTGGAGAACACTGGATGCGAGATGATCTCCCACTATAACATCAGAAACACTTTCTCCATTAGCTAACACCAAGTCCGGCACTTCCTCTTCATGTGTGGGTTCTGTTACCAGTTGCCTGAATAGTTCTCTCTGTAGGGAATCCAGGATCTCCTTACTTCTAGATGTCACAGCAGCAGGGATGTGCCAATCAACATCCAGCATATTGAAATCACCTATCAGAAGCACTTCTATTTTCCTGGCAATGCTGCGTATGTCTTCTATTAAACCTCTGTCCACTTCTTCTCCCTGTGAGGGGAGGACTGTATAACACACCAATGCAAATGGATGTTTCATCCCTCTTTCTAACCTACAGTGCCTCCTCTCTCCCTATTAAGCCCTGTAATTCTAGAGCTTTAATATTATTTTTTACATATAGAGCCCGATTCTGGTAGGGGCACATCTGGGCCATGCAGATGGCCCCAAGCAAGATGGGCCCATTTGGATCCAATTCTGGACAGTGGGAACAAAATGTTCCTGTGGTAGCCAGAATTAGGCCTGAGGATGGCCTGGCATGCCCCTGCCACCTGTGGGGACCTCCTTCTTGCAGGCGCTCCTGACTCTAGCATTTCTGGCCCCACATTTCCCTGCAGCCTGACCTAGGCTGGCCTGCCGTGGCCTGGATCGGGTGGCGGGAATGCCCCCGCACCCATCCCCGGCCCATGGGAGGAATCCCCGGGCCTGATTGCGGCAAAAGTGCTGCTTATTCCATCTTTGAGGTGGAATATACAGCGCATCCCCATTGGCCCAGAACCATGTACAGGGCCGTGACCTGAATCGTCCCTGTATGTGATGCTGGGCACACCCACCCTATCCCGCTCCCTCCAGCCTCCTGCCAGTTCTCCCCATCCTGATGCACAGGACATACAGGGAGAGCCAGTGGGAGAATTGGGCCCTGACAACTTTCGTAATGAGGCCCATAGTGCCATTCTTACTCCCTTTCTTCCTCCCCTGAATAAAGTATAGCCTGGTATAATTAAATCCCAGTCATGGTTGTCTGTGAACCATGTCTCTGCAAAAGTGACTAAATCCAAGTCAGCCATTAAAGCCTCAACATTGGGGATCTTATTTCCCATGCTATGGGCATTTATAAACACCGCTTTCCAGATGTTGCCCTTTTTACCCATTTCTATAAAGGTATTTAATTTTTCACTTACCTGGGGGCTTCCCCTTACCTGAGGGTTTTCTTCACCCATCCCCAACGGATCCAGTTTAAAACCCTCTTCAGTAGGTTAGACAGTCTGCTACTGAAGACACTTTGACCCTTCTTGGACAGATGGATGCCATCTCTGTTCTGAAGCCCTTGGATCATCATCCTATGGTCCAGGAAGCCAAAATGCTCTTGATGACACCATCCACGCAATCATGCATTTATCTCCAGGATGTGAGTTTCTCTGCCTCAGCCTTTACCCTCAACAGGGAGGACTAAAGAGAACACCACCTGCACACCTATCTGCCTCACCCAGAGCCATGAAGTCACTTTTGATACGCTCAGAGGGATACCTGGCAGTATTATTATTTATTTTATTTATTTGGCTAGGTTTATATACCGCTTTTCACAGTAGTCAAAGTGGTTTACATCAAACAAGAGATAATACAAAGAATGTTTACAATAGAACATTATAACTTTGTACAATGAACAAGGGTAGGACAGGGTGGTTAAGTATGTACAAGGTTAATTATATACACAGGTATGTGGGTTGACTGTGCATTCTTGTGGTGCTTGATAGGTTTGTTACGTGTGTGTTTGTGTTTTGTGTGTAGCAAGTGGCAGGTGTTTAGTTGCTGGGCTGTTGGGGGGGGGGGGTGAAATGAAGGGTGAAGAGGTGAGTTTTGAAAAGTTTGCAGAATGTTAGGAGGTCTGTGGTGTTTCTCATGTTGTCCGGGAGAGTTTCAGGCAGTTGGAGTATAAAATTCAAAGGCTCTGGCCAAGGCTTGCTGCGTGCTCTTTGTTATGGATTGGGGAGTAGTTAGTGTATTCATGATGGAGATTCTCTGGGATCTGTGTGATTGTTGAGGGGTGATGAGAGTGCTGCGGTAGGTGGAGGAGTGATGGAAAAGGGCTTTGTGTGTCATTAGCAGGACCTTGTAGAGTATTCTGCTTTGAATTGGGAGCCAGCGGAGGTTTTTGAGGATGAGGGTGATGTGCTCATATTTGGGTGTACGTGTAATCTTGTGACGGTGTGCAATGCTATTTGATGGGGGTGGAGCACTGATTTGGGGAATCCATGGTATACTGAGTTGCAGTAGTCAGCGTGGGGTATTGTGAGGGCTTGTAGGACCAATATGAATGAGCAACATCGGGTAATAGTCAGTAGGCTTGATGAATCTCAGCAAACTCTCCCTAACATCTCGGATTTTGGCACCTGGCAGACAGCACACCTCTCTGGACATCAAATCTGGTCGGCAGATGGATGCCTCAGTACCCCTCAGAAGAGAGTCACCAACCACCACTACCCTTCACTTCCTTGTGGTCAATTATTCTGCAACTTTAGGGTACTCGAGCTCTGGTTCTTCCCTGTTCTGGGATGCCTTCACCTCCTCCAATTCCAGGGCTGCATAACCATTCTTCAATTCAAGGGCTGGAGGAGTTGGGTCAGTGATTCTGCAGGCCCTGGTGACCTGTGTCCAACTTTCTTCATTCTATAGGCTTACTGACTGAAAGTGAAGATGATCTGAAACATTTGCTTCTCACAATCAAAGAACATAGTCTCAAAATGGGCCTGCACCTTAATGTAAAGAAGACAAAGATCATGACAACTGGCATAATCAACAGGTTCATCGTTGAAGGAGAAGAAATTGAAATTGTGAACAACTTTAACCTACTTGGATCAACTAGCAATAAAGAAGCAACAAGCAGTCAAGAAATCAAATGACACATTGCTCTTGGCAGAATGGCTATGAAAGACCTAGATAAGATTTTCAAGAGCAGAGATGTCTCTCTCCACACAAAGATTCGACTTGTTCAAGCCATGGTATTTTCAATAACATCATATGGATGTGAAAGCTGGACAGTGAAAAAGACAGACAGGAAGAAAATTGATGCCTTTGAATTATGGTGCTGGCGGCGAATACTGTGTATACCATGGACTGCCCAAAGAACAAACCAGTCGATGCTAGAGGAGATCAAACCTAAGCTGTCTTTAGAAGCTCAGATGACAAGACTTTGACTTTCATACTTTGGACACATCATGTGAAGAGAGAGATCATTAAAGAAAGACATCATGCTTGGCAAGATAGAAGGTCAACGCAAAAGAGGAAGGCCAGCAATGAGATGGATCGATATAATAACAGCAGCTACGGGTACCAGTCTGTCAACAATGAGCTGCCTGACTGAAGACCGAACACAATTTAAGACAGCTATCCAGAGGGTCGCCATGAGTCGACTCCGACTCGATGGTACTTAACAACAACAACAACAACATAGACTTCCATCTTCACCTCTGTCAGAGAACTTGGATGTTTCAGGAAGCATCTCATCAATGTATTTCTCACTGTCTCAAATGCTTCACAGCCTCTCCACCTCATCTCTTGAGCTCCTCCACTTGTTTTTTGAGAGCTTCAGCATGCAGGCATCCTGAACATGGAACCAGTCCTTCATTGGGATCTCTATCTCAACAGAGGCAGAAGCTGTAACAGGGGCAACAGCTTTGACAAAATGCCTTTTCAGTCATTGTTCAGCTGGTGAAGCTTTGGCACCTGCTGAAGTAAAAGAAAGAGACCTACCAAGGTTCCTGCCTGTTCTTCAGCTGTCCTTTAAGAGAAAACATAATTAATCTCACATGGGGTGGATAGGAGCTGGGGTAGTTAGGGAGGGATCTAATACCTGATGAGGTCAGTGGCTTCAAAGAGATAGCTGTGAATGAGTAGCTGGAACAATAAATAATGAACTCTAACTGACAGAGCTTTGCCCAACACCACAAAATATTCTCTCTTTGCAGTAAAGAAAAAAAGAATTAGCTTTTAGAAATGAAAACCAAAAACCCTTTAAGAGCTTTCAGGCAGAGAGATTGTAGTTAAAAGCCACACAGTATTACCTTGCTTGCAATGGAGTCCCTGTTAGGAATGTCGGTGCTTGCAAGACCCTGTAGATTTTTATACAGCACTGAGCTGCCCAGCTCTTGTGCAAGCTACTTAAGAACCACTAACACCTGATGAGGTCAGTGGCTTCAAAAAGCTAGCTGTGAATGGGTAAATTGAACAAAAAACAATGAACTCTAACTGACAGAGCTTTGTCCAACACCACAAAAAAAATCCTCCCTTTGCAGTAAAAAAAAAAAAAAATTGGCTTTTACAAATGAAAACCAAAATCCCTTTAAGAGCTTTCCGGCAGAGAGACTGTAGTTAAAAGCTAAACAGTATTACCTAGCTTGCAATGGATTCACTGTTAGGGATTATTTTAGAAGTCCTATTCATGCTTTTGACATCTGAAAATAGGCATGGAGATGTCCAAAGCATGTCCAAGCCATTTTAGAAGCCAGCTCTGTGGATGTCCCCAGGGCAAAGGCCTCCAAGGCAGAATGAGGGTGTGGTGTAGGCATGACCAGGATGTTTCCATAAGCTTGATCATCGCTGCCCAATTTCAGTAATGCCCTGGACATCCCAAGCTATATCACAATTTATATTTGCTCCAGGCACAAATAGGCATCGGAAAAGTGCTCATTTGGTCAGCCACTGAAGAGCTAAAAAATAGCAAATTGCACTTTTCTTGGGAATATATATATATATAATTAAACTGGACCAGAAACAAAGTATAACTTGAGATTTTACATCCTATGACTGAATTGTTTGCTCCCACAAAAATATAAAAAAAGTGATAAGTTAATATAATAGAAATAATTATATTAAGTACAATTCATCGGGCTGGTCTTCATATAAGAATGCACATAGATAGAGGCAAAAGGATCTGCAGTTCTGGGTGACCTCCAGCTTCTTCTGAGATCCCTCTTTTCCCCCCAACCTCTATTTCTGCTTTTTCAGATTTTCAGAAGGGGAACTCCACAAACCCAACTTCTTTGGATATTCAGAGGGACACTCCCTCCAGCACAGATTTTTTCAGAGGGACATTTCAGCTACTCTTAGGGGCTTGTTTACAAAGCCGCGGTAGTGGTTCGCGATCGCGATCGCAGCCGCGGCCCCATTGAAATCAATGGGGCCGCGGCTCCGATTACGATCGCAAACCGCTACCGCGGCTTTGTAAACAAGCCCCTTAGGCTGCGTTTTTTGACTTTGCACTAGAGGCCACTTTTAATTTCTGGCAACACTCTTTGTGATCTAAATAAAAAAACCATTTAGGGTCATGTTTACTAAAATGTGCGAACCATTAGCATGGGGTTCAGCGAGCGACCTGAAAGAATGGGGCTCCGTGCTTAAAAGCATGAACTGATTAGTGCATGATCGGGTGAGAATTGGGAG
This sequence comes from Ichthyophis bannanicus, assembly GCA_033557465.1. Lineage (NCBI taxonomy): Eukaryota > Metazoa > Chordata > Amphibia > Gymnophiona > Ichthyophiidae > Ichthyophis > Ichthyophis bannanicus. Next base: position 277,481,463 of record CM066040.1, on the reverse strand, counting down.
GGTTTAGGGTGGAATGTGGGCACAGGTGCACTCAACATCAGTGAGAGGTGTTAGGTGCAACCTCATGTCAGATAGCACTGTGCCACGTGGTTGCAACGTGTTAACAGCAGTAGGCAGAGGTTAGCAGGGCCTCTGTGCTAGATTCACGGACAAATCTTGTACTACATTAAAACACTTTAGTAAACATGCCCCTTAGTTTCTGTCAGAGGACTATGCACTCCATCGATTTTCTTTTGCAGAGTAAAATGTTAAAGAGAAAGTGATGAAAGCAAATTATAAAGTGTTGCAATCATGATTAATAAAGACTTATCAATGTCACCAGCAAGTCTAAAGTAAACTGCATAGCTAATCATGTGGAGGGTGATTTATAAAAGGCCATCTACTTGTAAAATCCATCTAAGCATCTGTTTTTTATAAAGGCACACAGGCACCTATATATCTTTATAAAGTATTGGCACAAATCTGACAGAAAGAGTGGCTAGACCGAAGCTGTGGACATTTATGTCTGTGTTTAAACTCCTCCCTTGAAAATGCCCACTCGAAAGTCACGTGAGGAACTTCTGTAAGCAACCAATTACGTGCATTCTGGCATATAAATGTGAGAAATCCTTTATAAAATGACCTACATAGTTAGACGTTACCATCCCATACCATACCATTGAGGGAGGAGTGGCCTAGTGGTTGGGGCAAGTTACCTCAGGCTGGAAGGTCAGAGTTCAAATCCCACTAGAGGACAGCAACCCTGGGCTGGAAGGACTGAGGTTTCTAGTCCCACAGGTGCTCCTTGTGGTCTTGGGCAAGCCACTTAACCCTCCATTGCCCATGTTCCCTGTAAAATAGTTATCTCCAAGTTATAATGCCCTGTTCAATGTAATTTCAGTTTCTTCAATGTAAACCGCCTTGATATCATGAAAGGTGGTATATAAGAAATGCTAAATAAATAAATCCTTGCTCCGCCCTACCTCTACCCAAGCACTATACAGAAAGCCCAGAAGTGATTAGAGTGATTTTCACTGGCACTGTCGAGTACCTTTGAAAATTGATGGCTGGAGCAAATATACCTTTACAGATCACTAGTAAAGTATAACTTCTTTTGAATACTGAGCCAGTGATTTCTGCAGCTCACTTATATGGAAAATTTGAGCACATACAGGGTAAATTTAAAACAGATCACCTAGGTTAACAGGCCAAGTAAGCACTATTTAAAGTCTATATTATAAAGACACATAGGGGCATGTTTACTAAAGGTGAATGCACCATTGCAGTACTTAATATCCGTCAATCTTTAGTAAGCATGGCCCATATTCTTATATTACGGTTAAGCTAGCAGAAACCATAGCCAGATTAAAGCCATGGACATTTTTGCATGCTTGGGAGCACCTGTAAATGCTTGCACATATTTTATAAAAATTGCATGGAAATCACAACTCTGCTTGCCAGTGGTGTTCCTAGCCCCCTTGGTAGGAGCTCCCCTTGTGGCCAGCAGGGTGCCGATCCATACATACACCCCTACCCCATCCCTGCCGGGCCCACACTTCCGCAGCAGTGTGGCAAGCTTACCTAAAGGTTGGGTGCCTTGATGTCCTGCAGTCCAGACTCATTGGCTCTCTATCCCGGCAAGGAAAGCTGCCACAGAAGTGTGGGCTTGGTGGGAGTGAACTCCCCTTCTGGCTGGCAGCCAGGGTGGGTTGCACCCACCATCCCACTCTTGGTACAGTACACCACTGCAGCCTGCACTCCACCTAAACTCTTCAGCAAAAGATGCCTGCATATGGGTTGCATAAAAGTATATTTATTCATTTATTTAACTAGTTTTAATATACCGTTTTTCTACCAAATATGTTTTCTTCACCGCGTGTAACCCCTCGAGTAATTTCATAAAAGCCATTTTACACATGGGAAAAGTTTACAAAATTCCCCCCCCCCCCCCCCCCCTGATGATGGAATTACAGACCGGTGAGCCTGACATCAGTACCGGGGAAAATGGTAGAAACCATCATAAAGAACAAAATTACACAGCATGTGGATAGTCATGGCCTAATGGGAGACAGCCAACATGGCTTTAGACAAGGAAGCTCTTGTCTCACTAATCTGATATGTTTTTTTGAAGGTGTGAATAAACAGGTAGACAAAGGTGAGTCAGTTGATATAGTGTATCTGGACTTTCAGAAAGCCTTTGACAAGGTCCCTCATCAGAGACTTTTGGCAAAACTACAAAGTCATGGGATAGGAGGCAGTGTACTATTGTGGCTCGGGAACTGGTTAAAAGATAGAAAGCAGAGGGTAGGGCTAAATGGATAATTTTCCCAATGGAAAAAGGTGACTAGTGGAATACCCCAGGGATCTGTACTGGGTCTGCTACTTTTTGACATATTCATAAATGACCTGGAAAAGGGAATAACGAGTGAGGTTATCAAATTTGCAGACGACACAAAACTGTTTAAAGTTGTTAAAACCTAAGAGGACTGTGGAAAACTGCAGGAGGATCTGGATAAATTGGAAGACTGGGCATCCAAATGGCAGATGAAATTTAATGTGGACAAGTGCAAAGTTATGCACCTAGGAAAGAACAACCCACACTATGGTTACACGATGCAAGGTTCCACATTGGGAATCACCACCCAGGAAAAAGATTTAGGAGTCATCGTGGATAACATGTTAAAACCCTCCGCCCAGTGTGCAGCGGCGGCCAAGAAAGCAAATAGAATGCTAGGTATCATAAGGAAAGGAATGGAAAATAAAACAAAGGATATTATAATGCCTCTGTATCGTTCCATGGTACGACCGCACCTTGAATATTGTGTGTAATTCTGGTCGCCGTATCTTAAAAAGGATATAGCGTAAGGATATAGCGTTATTAGAAAAGGTACAGAAAAGAGCCACCAAAATGGTAAAGGGGATGGAAGGCTACTCCTATGAAGAGAGGCTACAAAGGTTAGGGCTCTTCAACCTGGAAAAGAGACGGCTGAGGGGAGATATGATAGAGGTCTATAAATTAATGAATGGAGTGGAACGGGTAAACGTAGATCAATTGTTTACGCTATCAGAATATAGAAAGACTAGGGGACATGCAATGAAGCTACATGGTAAACTATTTAAGACAAATAAGAGAAAATATTTTTTCACTCAACGTGTAATCAAACTCTGGAATTTGTTACCGGAGGATGTAGTAAGAGCTGTTAGTGTAGCTGGGTTTAAAAAAGGTTTGGACAAGTTCCTGGAGGAAAGGTCCATAAACCATTATTAAAAAGGGACCCAGGATATCACTGCTTGACCCAATACAAGCATTGTGGAACCTTTGTCTTTTGGGGATACTGCTAGGTACGTATGACCTAGATTGGCCACTGTTGGAAACAGGATACTGGGCTTGATGGACCTTGGTCTGACCCAGTATGGCATATCTTATGTTCTTATGTTCTTACTGCTCTCCAGATAAATGTACACCCTGCCCCCCAGAACATCCTTTCTAAAGTAATATGAATACATTTTGGCCACATATTAACTTATATAGCCAAAATGCATCCACTGAGAATGGCAGGAAACTTAAATAAAAGCACTTATAAGGTCAGTGTCTGACGCTGGCCATGCAAGTGCTTTTGAATATTGCAAATCATTCTTGGTTCTATCTACGGTGACTATATCTGGATATAAGATTATGTTTCAGATATTTTATTTCTTTTAACACTGTAATTTAGTTCAAGTGATTAAAGGCAGCGCATCCATTTGTGCAATAATGATGAGAGATGCATGTTTCAGGATTAATGATCGACTGTTTAATGCAGCTCTTATCAATAATTTGTGGAGAATAAGAGCTTGTCAGAAAGATATAAGTACAGATTGAAGGATTCTTGGCTGAAGTTATTTTGAAAAGGTAATTCTCTCTGATAGCTCTTTCAAACCATAGTTCAGTTTCAAATTAATTCTGTTTACCATTAGAAGTGATTTTAACTAATGGTTTCTTCGTACCATCACAGTAATCTTCATTAGTCTTTGTACAACATTAAGCTAATATAATCAATTAATAAATGAATTAGAAAGTTTTGTAATTGTCTTTTCATAGTTTTCTTCATTAGAGTAGATATATCAAACTTGAATAGAAGACTATAAACAAAATTGGTTTTGGCATCCTTGGAATGACAAAATTGCAATTTTCAAATTCTGTGTGCCTCCTGTGAACTTGCTAAAGTCAGATTTCACAATGTTGCTGTTGATATAGCAGTCAGTAATACAAGCCTAAATAAGTTCTTACCAGATACTAAAGAGGAGACAATCTATTTTACTCTTACAAATTACAAAATTGTAACATATATATTTCTATGCAAAATATAGAGAACAATTTTCAAAAGGTTGTTACTTAGATTACCTATTGAAAATTGCTTTCTGAGAGCAGCAAAAAATGTGTCTTCACTTGGATTAAACACAAGGCATTCCCAGTGGGAGTTTAGTCTAGGGGAGTAAGTAATGCACATAGAGATGGATTTTCCAATCTATTAAGCAGTATTTTGTGCTGATTTCACCACCCTTTGACCATAAGCTACAAGTTCTGTGGGTTAAAAGGGCTAGTGAAAATTACCCACGCACTGTGCAATTTTATGAAGGCCAGTTAAGTGAGTCTGTGTTCACAAAAATGGGGCCGAGCAAAACTGTGTCTGTACTTTATAAACTTTGCTTTCAGAGGTGCATAGATTATAAAATATGCAAATCTCCACCCCTTGAAGTATATGCATAGGGCCCGATTTCATTTAGGCCCGCCGACCCCCTTAACCCGGATTTTCATTTCCGTGGTGACGGAAATGAAAATCCGGGTCATGTTGCACAGGCCGGCAGCCGCAATTGCTGCCCTTTTAGTCCCAGCACCTTAAAGTTAGGCAAAGGTTTTCCTCACCTATCTTTAAGTGCAGAGCACTAAGCGGGCAGCATCGAAAATCGCCGCTACCCGCTTATTGCCGTTCCCCACCTTGGAACGTCCTAAACATGCCCCAATGCTAAGCAGATAGCATCTAGGCCCATTAAGGACTTAACCGGGATTTTCCCATGTAGGTACCTTTGGAAAATCCCAATTAAGGCATTTACATGGGTAACATGGGCTGTTACCTGAGTAACTGCCTTCGAAAATCGGGTCCATACTGTCTAAAAGTAGGTACATGCATGTATGCTGTCTGTGTGTGACATAGGCTCCTCTGTGTTTCACAGAAATCTGCAAAATGACTCAGTGGGCATGCAACCTGAGTACAAGCTGTTGTTCACAGAAAAAATGGTACAGAGAGAGTACCACCTGTTTCCCACCCCAGGGTTCTATTGGAACCTGATCGCTATGAGCAAGGCATGGCTAGAAGGCTGCAGTACTAAATACCCAGACTCAGTCCAAGAGAGGCACACAGCTTGCAGTTGGCCATGGTCTGCCCCGGCACCTTGAAAGTGTCCCTACCAGTTGGGGCACAAGATCATAGCAGACTGGAGTGCCAAGAGGAACATTTTGCAGTTGTCAGCCCTAAATGAATATTTTACTACGTTCAGGGTAATGGTGGTAGGTACCCAGATAGGGATCACAAGCCAGATATGGGTATGGAGTCATAGAAGGCAGGGTCAGATACTGTACAGTGGAGCCTAGCCATGTATACAAAGAAAGAAAAGTATGCCATAAGGAACAAGTCACACTACACAAATTTCATAGTAGTTAGATGGTCTCTTTAAAGATATGCCCCTCTCTCTCTCTCTCTCTCTTTCTAGACGAAGGATCTCAAGTAAAGGTCTGGTGCCAATGGCTGCATAAGGCTGATTGGCTGAAGCAGGTCAGCAATGATCTGGAGAGACACCAGGGTAAGTAAACCTAAATCAGACCTGTCATCTAGTACTGTATATGTATTGCTCTATCCTCGTTTCTAATTAGACAGACAGAACTGGCCATCTATGTGTATCACCTCTATGTAACTTGCATTATCAAGGCCGAGGTCAACACATGTCTGTTGGAATGATGTTTCCTTTTAAGGACAGCACAATAAGAATCTTTCTGCAAGTAATGGTGTCCAAATATGGAAGTCTGCACCTTTGGTCACTGTGATGGCTATTATAGAAGTCTTCCATAAATCTCCTAGAAGTATGCATTCTAACATTGAGATGACATGCCAAAAAGGGCAGCATTCCAATTGCAGGTACAATATAGCTGCTAAAACCATGAAAGACTCTAAGCCAGCTTCCCAAACAGTTCCCTATAAGATAACTATTCCAGTTTGGCTGCTATTTATGTTGTGTTGCCCATGTTTTCAAGCATAAATAACAGAGGCAGGTAACACCATATCGACTAACCAATTTATTGAGGCATGAGTTTTCGAAAACCTGCATCTACTTCATCAGATATATGAAGTGCAGTTCAAGAGGTGGGTAAATATATATGCAAATGAATGGGGGTAGGATACAAAGTATAGAAAGGGCACTGAAAAATGGAGGCAAGGGTTTGGGAAAAGGAGTGATAATAGCAAAATAGTTCTGCAAACCTATATTTGTGGAGAGTGAAAGAAACTAAGGACAGGATGACCTGAGAATACTTAAATCCATTCACACCTTTGAGACATGAAGCCAATGTCCTTGTTTAGACCTAGAGTGATGGTAATAAGCTTTTTGAATAGTTCCAATTCATCCGTTTCACGCGATCATTTTGAGGTTTGTTTGCAGGGTTATAGCAACCTTAAGGTCATATAGGCAGTGACATGGAAGGCTGAAATGTTCTCCTACTGAACTTTGGGTCTGGAGAGCAAGGCATACAAACACAGGTGAGGTGAGCTCCTTATGAACCCCCTCTGTTGTGCTCCAGGCAGCAGCCCAAGCAGACTCAGATAGTGCAGCAAAGTGCATTTGACAAAAGAAAGATCTGGAGACACTACTATACTAAAGCAAGTCTAATCAAAACTGATGAAAACCATTACTGAACTGTAGGTGGCTGAGCCACACTCATCGAAAAATACTCCTGCCTTACCCGGCCCCACCACGGAAAGTGAAGGGACAAGTCGGGTCTGATAACACGCACTGCCCATAATCTGGTTTTGTAAGAAATCAGAAAGCCCAAGAAAGAAGTCATGGAAACCATAATAGAGCCAATAGGTGAAAAGTCTCAAACCCCATGACATGTGTTAGAGAAGAGAACCAGAAAATAAGTAATTTGAAGGATGAACAGATGAAGGACTACAAAGGGGGACTGCTACTTCTAGAGAGAGATCTGCAATTGTAAGTATTTACTTCTCGAAATTTTTCTAAATCTTGGGGAAAAAGGAATTCTTTAGATTAAAGCTGATTAATCTGTGAACCCAGTGTATTTGTTAAATCAGTTGGGCCTAGTAGCAGCAAAGAGCTTTCAGTTTAAATTTAAAACACAGCAGAGAGCTTTCTGGTTAAATTTAGACCCCAAGACTCCCTCTATTCAAGCAAGGGCTGTGGGACTCCCCATGGAAATTGGTCACAGAATATCTTAGAAGCACAGGACAGGGAACTGTGTAGAAGCCAGCTTTTAATAAGTCTTCTTTCCCTCCCTCCCTTGCTGACACCCACCTACCCCTGGGATAATCGCAGCTTTATAGGTGCTTACATCTCGGAAAGGAGGTGTCATATTCACTCTCAGGTGCAGTTGTTTATCCTCATCAGGTATACATTAAGGACATGAGATTAATTAAGCTTCAGGTGAACAAAGTACATTAAACATATTAGGTACAGTTTTATTAGTATAAGTATCCCCAGCAACCCTTAGTAAGTAAAAAACTTAAATATCTAAAAACAACCTTAAAACGAAGAGGCAGACAGCAGTCCAGCAGTGAGATGGGGGCTTTCCAGTCTTTTGCATTGAGTGTCACATGTATGATTTTCACCCAGTTGGTGAGGGGTCTTACGTATGTACTAGGTGCAAGGAGCTCTTTGCTCTCAGGGAACAAGTTCGATCTCTGGAGGCTAGAGTAGCAGACTTGGAGGACATAAGGAAGACAGAGAGGCACACAGATGAGACCTACAGGGATATAGTCCTGAAGTCCCAGCTCCAGTCTGGCAGCATCCCTGTTGCCATGGAGGAGAGAGGTCACGTGACAGGAGAGCATCATCCTGGTGTGGCAGGAAGTGATCCTGTAGCTAGGACCTGTCCTCCAGATGATGTAAAACCCTCTCGCACCAAGGAAGTTTCTCCAAGGTCATGTGCCCATGAGGGAAGGTTTAGGACAGCCGTTATAGTTGGTGATTTGATCATTAGGCATGAAGATAGCTGGGTGGTTGGTGGATGCGAGGATCACCTGGTAACATGCATGCCTGGTGTGAAGGTAGCAGACCTAATGCACCACCTAGACAAGGTGTTAGATAGTGCTGGGGAGGAGTCTGCTGTCTTTGTACATGTCGGTAGCAATGACATAGGAAAATGTAGTAGGGAGGTTCTGGAGGCTAAATTTAGGCTTTTAGGTAGGAAGTTGAAATCCAGAACTTCCAGGGTAGCAATCTCCGAAATGCTTCCTGTTCTACATGCAGGACCAAACAGGCAGGCCGAGCTCTGGAATCTCAATGCGTGGATGAGACGATGGTGCAAGGATGAGGGTTTTGGATTTGTTAGGAACTGGGGAACATTCTGGGGAAAGGAGGTGCTCTTCCAAAGGGATGGGCTTCACCATAACCGGGATGGAACCAGACTGCTGACATTAACCTTTATAAAGGAGATAGAGCAGCTTTTAAACTAGATAATAGGGGAGAGCCGACAGTCGCCCAAGAGCGCATGGTTCGGAACAATGTATCCATGAAGGATACTACCAAAAGAATGAAGTTAGGACATATCAGCAGAGAGATTCCAATAAAGACAAAAGTAGCCCAAATGCCTTGAGTACGGAACAGACACAGCTTAAAGATTCCATATTACCCCTGCCTACCAATAGCCAGATTAATATAAATAAAATACAATCTCTAAAATGTTTGTATGCAAATTCTAGAAGTGTTAAAAATAAGATGTGTGATTTCAATTACCCCGGTATTGACTGGGTCAGTGTTACGGCAGGACATGCTGGGAGATAAAGTTTCTAGGTGAAATAAATGACTGCTTCTTGGAGCAGCTGATTCATGAACCCACCAGAGGGGAAGCCATTTTGGACCTAGTCCTTAGTGTAACATCAGATCTGGGGCAAGAGATAAGGGTGTTGGGGCCACTTGGCAATAGTGATCATAGCATGATCACGTTTGATTTAATTAATGGAGGAGGGATGGTAAGGAAATCCATAGTACTATCTTTTAACTTTCAAAAGGGAGACTATGATAAAATGAAGAAAATAGTTAATAAAAAACTAAAAGGAGCAGTTGCAAAGGTTAAAGACTTACATCCAGCTTGGGTGTTGTTTAAAAATACTATCTTGGAAGCCCAGACCAGCTGTATTCCACACTTTAAGAAAAGTGGAAGGAAATCCAAAAAACTGCTAGCATGGTTTAGGTCAGAGAGGCTGTTGCCAAAAAAGTATCTTTCAGGAAATGGAAAAAAGAGTCAATTGACAGAAACTGTAAACAGCATACACACTGGCAAGTTAAATGCAAGGCATTGATAAGGCAGGCAAAGAGAGAATTGAGAAGAAGCATGCTGTGGAAGCAAAAACACGTAACAAAGACTTTTTCAAGTATATTCATAGCAAAAAACCTGTGAGAGAGTCAGTTGGACCATTAGATGATAGAAGGGTAAAAGGGGCACTAAGAGGGGACAAGGCTATAGCAGAGAGACTGAATGAATTCTTTGCTTCGGTCATTACTGAGGAAGATGTAGGGATGTTACCCATGACTGAAGTGGTATTTAAAGGTGATACTGCGGAAGAATTGAAAGAAATATTGATACACCGGGAAGATTATTACAACTATTTGATAACCTGAAGAGTAGCAAATCACCTGGACCGGATAGTATTCATCCAAAGGTGTTGAAAGAACTGAAATATGAGATTGCAGACCTGCTATTAGTAATCTATGAACTATCTTTAAAATAATCTGTAATACCTGAAGACTGGAGGATAGCCAATGTATTGCCAATTTTTAAGAAGGGTTCCAGGGGTGATCTGGGAAACTACAGACCGATGAGACTGATGTCAGTATTGGCAAAAATGGTAGAAACCATCATAAAAACAAAATTACTGAGTATGTAGATAGTCATGGCTTAATGGGAGACAGCCAACAAGGCTTTAGACAAGGAAGATCTTGTCTTACTAATCTTATGTTTTTTTGAAGGTCTGAATAAACAGGTAGACAAAGTTGCTTCTTTGGAAACAACAGCCTCTCTGATCTCACTTTAAACCATGCTGGCAGTTTTTTGAACTTCCTTCCAGTTTTCTTAAAGTGTGGAATACAGCTGGTCTGGGCTTCCATGATAGAGTAGTTACTCACCTGTAACAGGTGTTCTCCAAGAGCAGCAGGAATCAGTCTTCACATATGGGTGACATCGGCGCCGACGAAGCCCCCATGCGGAGCATTTCCCCAGCTTTCAAAGAAAGCCTTTGGGAATGCAGCGTGCCTGCGCGGTCCCCTTCTCGCCCAAGGGTGCCATCTTGCTCAGTCTGATGACATAGCTAAAAGACAGCAAAAATCAAAATAAAGTATAGGACTGCAACTCCAGGGGAGGAGGGAGGGTCATGAGGACTGATTCCTGCTGCTCCTGGAGAACACCTGTTACAGGTGAGTAACTACTCTTTCTCCAGGACCAAGCAGGAAGTCAGTCCTCACATATTTATTTATTTATTTATTTATTTATTACAATCTTTTATATACCGTGCTATTTGGTATCAGCGCGGTTCACATACAACAACATCAACAGAATAACAGGCTATTCCGTGTTTACAGCAAACAGGTATATAAACTTGGGTAACATAAGGTTAACTTATTACAAACATGATTATATAAAAGGTATCATGACAACACAAAAGTCCTAGTAATCTTACTGAGAAAGTGGGAGAGGCTATTTGAAGATAAGGCGTGTCTCTTATTTGGGGGGGCTTTTGCTGGGGGTAATGTTTGGTGGGTAGTATATGAGGAAAAGGTGATATTTAAGTGCTTTCCTAAATTGGGTTAAGTCGGTAATGGCACAAACGCTTGGTGGTAAGGCGTTCCAGCATCTTGGGGCGTAGAATATAAAAGATCTGCTTGCCGTTATCTGGGTGCATTTTGTTACAGCCTTAAGACGTGTTAGTGTGTTTATAGCCGTCGGTCTTCTGGATCTAGTCGATGGAGTTACATGGATGAGATTTGAGAGTGAGGAGGATGAAAGTCCGTGGATGGCCTTAAAGGTCAGCAGTAAGGTCTCGTAAGTGAGCCTACCATGTATGGGGAGCCAGTGGAGTTGTTTTAATATAGGAGTCACGTGCTCAAATCTGGCGACTCCCTGAAGGACCCTAGCTGCGGTGTTCATAGTAAGTTGTAGAGGGTTAATAGTGGATTGAGGAAGGCCTTGTAGGATAGCGTTAGCAAAGTCGAAATGTGGTAGAATTAACGCCTGGTATATTGTCCTGTAGTCTTCTGGATCAAGTAAGGAGCGAAGATGCCTGAGAGAACGAATCTTGAAATAAACTGCTCTTACTACATTCTCTATGTGCACTTTCATATCAAGATGTTGATCCAGTGTGACCCCCAGATAACGAATTGTGGATTTTGTTTGCAGTTCTGCTTCTTTAACTCTTACATATGATGGTGGGGTGAAGTTGTGGTCCCTTGTAATGAATAGAACCTCTGTCTTCTTGTGTTGGATACGGAGGTTTTGGGATAGGAGCCATTCAGAAACTGCGTCAAAACATTCTATCAGAGGGGAGAGATTCAGAAGTTCTGTAGAGAACGGGGTGTAGAGCAGGATATCATCAGTATTTATCAGGCAGCTCACATTAAAAGATCTGATGAGATTACAGATAGGTTGTATGTATATGTTGAAAAAGAGTGATGATAGTGAGGAGCCTTGAGGGACTCCTTGAGTTTGGTGGAAAGGTTCGGACGTAGCTGATCCAGATTTCACACATTGCCATCTTTCGGCTAGGTATGATTTACACCATTTTAGCGCATTACCACAGATGCCCTTCTCTTCAAGCCGCCCCAGGAGAAGTTCATGATTCACTGAGTCGAAAACTGCAGCAATGTCAAGAAAGATGAGCGCGAACCCCTGCCGAATGTTATCAATACCTGAGATTATGTTGCTGAAAAGGGTAGTAAGGAGAGTTTCTACCCCATGATACTCCCTGAACCCATGTTGGCATTGGTCGAGTGGGGCTGCGGTGTCTATGTGATCTTGAACTTGTCTTTGTACCTCTTTCTCGATGATCTTGGCTAATAGAGGTATGCTTGCTATGGGTCTATACGAATCGACTTTCTGGGGGTTTAGTTTGGGATTTTTTAACAGGGGTCTGATGGAGGTATATTTGAGGTCTATGGGGAAAGTTCCAGTTGTGAAGGAGAGGTTCATAAGTCTTGTGATGAAAGGACTGACTTCTTTACGTAGCTCTTTTATCCAATAGGCTGGGCAGGGGTCGGATTGTGCAGTAGTGGTATTGATGGATTTAATAGAATCTTCAATGCATTTTCTTGTTGGTGTGGAGAACACCGAAAGGGGAAGTGTACAGGTGGACAGTTGTGGTGTAATTAATGAGATTGTATCTGTCTGGAGTAGTTTAGACTGAAGGAAGTCAGCGAATTCTTGAGGGTGAATCGCATTTTGTTGTTCTGGGGAGGGTTCTTTTGATAAAGTCTTAACTAAGTTGAACAGATCACGTGGCTTGTTCAGAGACCTTTTGAGTATGTCAGTGTGATGCTGTTTCATTTTCATCGTGATCATGTTTCTGTGGTTTTCTAAGTGGATTTTATAAGCTGTTTGATCCTCCATGGATTGGGATCGACGCCATCATTTTTCCAGCTTCCGTAACTACACGAGTGAGGACCGCAGCTCTGGGGAGTACCATGAAGCAGACTTTCTTTTTCTTGGTACATATGGGACTCCACAGCTCTAGGCTACCGGGAACCCAAAGCTGAAAATATGGCTCCCTCTGCAGAGCCTCAGCATCCGTGAGAAGAATATCCTTTGAGAACGTCCCCGTACGGTAGCCCAACACAAGGGTCAGAGGGTAGGAGTTGCCTAAACCTCAAAGAGATTACGGAGTACCACCTGTCTGAAAGCACTGTCCCTTTGGGATTCTCTCTTGAGGCAGTAGTGGGCTGCAAAAGTCTGACTTGAAGACCAAGTAGCGGCCCGCAGATGTCTGCCAATGGAACAGAGCGGAGATGAGCTACTGATGCGGCTTTTGCCCTGACACTGTGGGCAGTGACTCGACCCTGCAAGGGGAGGTCGGCTGCCTTGTACACCCAGGCGATACAATCTGCTACCCAAGTTGACAACGTATGCTTGGAGACAGGTATCCCCAATTTATTAGGGTCAAAGGAGACGAAGAGCTGAGTAGCCCTTCGATGCCCCCGCGTACGTTCAAGGTAAAAGGACAACGCCCTCTTACAGTCCAGAGTATGCAAGACTGTCTCAGCCCGGCTGGTATGCGGCCTGTGAAAGAATGTCAGAAGAACCACCTCCTGGTTGAGGTGGAAAGAGTAGACAACTTTTGGAAGGAACTTCGGATGAGTCCAAAGGACCACCCTGTTCCTATAGAACAGTGTGTATGGTCTATCAGAAACCGGAGCTTGTAGTTCACTCACACGTCTAGCCAAGGTAAGAGCTACCAGGAAGAGCGCCTTCCAAGAAAGGAAGCGTAAATGGCAAGTAGCCATCGGCTCAAACTGTGTGTGAGTAAGTTGTTGCAAGACCACGTTCAAGTCCCACTCAGTGACAGGGGGACGAATCGGAGTCTTGAGCAGAAGCAGGCCTCTGAGGAAGCGGGACACCAAGGGGTGAGCCGACAGTGACTGTCCCTCTGAAAGAGCACTGAGGTGGACCCGAACAGAGTTGGACTTAAGGCCTAGGTCTGACAGGTGAAGTAGGTATTGTAGCACTACTGGCACCAGGCAAGAGAAAGGATCTTCATTGTGCTGAGCACACCACACTGAGAACCTATGCCACTTGAGTGCATAGGACTTTCTGGTGGATTGCCTCCTCGAGGCCAGGACCACCTCCTCAACTTCCCTAGGTAGAAGTACAGGAGCTAGCACTATCCTTTCAGAAGCCAGGCCATCAGATTGAGGGATCTGAGATTGGGGTGCAGGAGGTAACCCTGATCCTGAGACAGAAGATCGGGTTGCAACCCCAGAGGGAATAGAGTTTCCACTGCCAACTGCAGAAGAGGTGGAAACCACGGTTGCATCGGCCATCTGGGGGCTACCAGAATCACCGAGATCTTGTCCCGTACAATCTTGAACAGAGTTCGAGCCACCAGGGGCGTGGGAGGAAACACATACAGGAGACCCGTCGACCAAGAGATCAGAAAAGCATCTGCTGCCACTCTCAGGGGATGTGGCTGTCTGGAGCAAAACCTGGGCAGCTGACGGTTCAATGGACTGGCAAAGAGATCGATGGATGGAAGTCCCCATCGTAGAAAGAGGTGCTGAACCACCAGTGGATTCAACTGCCATTCGTGAAGCTGGAGAATCCTACTTAGTTTGTCTGCCAAAAGGTTCTCCTGACCAGGCAGATAAACCGCTTTGAGAAACATGCCTTGTTTGACTGCAAAGGAGCAAAGGGCCTGCGCCTCCTGACATAGGAGTCTGGACCCTGTGCCCCCTTGCTTGTTCACATAGAACATTGCTACCTGATTGTCTGTCTGAACTAAGACAGACTAGTGAGAGAGGGCATGAGAAAAAGTCTGTAGAGCCAAGCGGATTGCTCGCAGCTCCAAAAGATTGATTTGCTGTGTGGCCTCCCGAGGAGACCAGAGGCCTTGAGTGCACGTGCCCTGACAATGTGCATCCCAGCCCTTTAAAGAAGCATCGGTCATCAGCCCCCTTGTGTGTGCTGGGGCCTGAAAGGGTACCCCCCTGAGAAGGTTTGGGATATGTAGCCACCACTGCAAGGAGTCCAAGAGTGGTTTGGACACTCTTACTCTGTCTCGGAGGTCACCTGTGGCCTGTGCCCACTGAGCTCTGAGGCACCACTGAGCCGCCCGCATGTGCAGACGGGCATTCGGGGACACATGCACCGTGGATGCCATGTGGCCCAGGAGCCGCAGGAAGTGTTTGGCGGAGACCTGAGAATTGCTTAGGAACTGGTTGGCCAAGTCCATCAGTCTGTGGGCCCTGTCCTCGGGCAAGTAAGCCCTTGCCTGCAGGGTGTCTAATCTTGCCTCTATAAACTCTAGGTTCTGTGAGGGGAGCAAAGTGGACTTTGCGTAGTTTATGACAAAGCCCAGATGCTGAAGAAGAGAGACAGTGCGAAGAGTGGCTTGTCTGGCCTCCTGGAGAGACTGACCTCTGATGAGCCAGTCATCCAGGTATGGGAAAACAAAAATTCCCTGATTTCTGTGATAGGGCGCCACCACCGCCAGGCATTTGGTGAAAACGCTGGGGGCGGACGTCAGGCCAAAGGGAAGTACTCTGTACTGGAAATGGTTTCCTCCCACCACAAATCTGAGGTATTGTCTGTGGTTTGGATGAATGAGGATGTGAGTATAAGCATCCTTTAGGTCTAAGGAGCATAGCCCGTCTCCCTGCTGGAGGTAGGGCAGCAGTATCCCAAGGGTAAGCATCTTGAACTTTTCCCTCTCCAGAAACTTGTTTAGGTTTCGCAAGTCTAGGATAGGCCGGAGGCCTCCTGTCCTTTTCGGTACCAGAAAGTACCTGGAGTAGAAGCCTTGCCCTTTCAGGTGGTGAGGCACCGGTTCCACCGCCTGTTCCTTTAAAAGACTTGCCAACTCCTGAAGGAGGAGGTTTCTGTGCAGAGGGAGTCTTGGAGGCTCCCCTGGAAGTAGGAGGGGGGTATCTCAAGGAAGTGAAGCATGTAGCCCTGTTGGACTATGCTGAGGACCCAGGTATCCCCTGTGATGGTTGGCCACCTGTAGGTGTACAGGGTCAGCTGACCTCCTGTGCTGAGTGGAGCCAGCTGTGGAGAAGAGGCTAGGCTGTGGGAGTCAAAACCCCGCTCCCTGTTGTGCAGGAGCTGGAGCTGACAGCTTGGGGGTCTTCTGCCTACGGGGCCCATGCCCCTGCCCCTTGGCCTGCTGGCCTTGTTGGGGAGCTGGAGAGGCCTGATAGTGAGGGTAGGAGTTGTAGGCAGCACCCTTCCTCGGGAAAAAGGGCTTTTTCCCCGAGTCCTTCTTTTTCTGAGAAGGGGCAGAAGTTTTCCTGGACAGCCTTGTCCTGGTGAGAGTCTCAGTCTCGATTTCCGCAGCCTTTTCAGTCATGGGCTTACCGAAAAGGTTTTCACCTCAGCAGGGGACATCGACCAACTTGTCCTGCATCCATGGCTCCAGGTCTGATGACTGTAGCCAGGCCTGATGGCGTGCACTGATGCCGGCCGCGACTACCCGAGCCGAAGCCTCGAAGCCATCATAGGCTGCTCGAGAGATAAACTTCGAGCACTCTCGAATCCCCATTGACAAAGCCTTGAACCTCTACAAAGGTTCCTCAGAGAGGCCAGCTGAGAACCCGGCAATCTCCTTTGCCAGGTCCCGTAGGTACATGCCCATGTACAGCTGGTAGGTCTGGACATGGCAAAACAGCATAGAGCCCTGGAAGCACTTTCTACCGAGGGCATCCAGGTTCCGGGCCTCCCGGCCGGGGGGCACCGAGGAGTGCATCTTCTGACTCTTCAGACGATGCATGGCCGATTCCACAACCATGGAGTGGTGCGGTAGCTGTGACTTTTGAAACCCAGGGCTCTTATGGACGATAAATGGAAACGACCTGTTTGCTAAGAAGCGGCGTCGAGGCCGGTGCCTCCCACATACGGACGAGCAGCCATTCCAGCATCAGAGGAACCGGTACAGTAAAGGCTTCCTTCGGAGGAAAATCATACTGGAGGGCATCGAGCTCCTCAGCTCGAGGCTCCTCCTCGGCATCTGCAGGGAAGGCCAAGGCCTTGGCCATGTCCCTCACGAAGTCCAAGAACCGGGTATCCTCTGGGGGGGACCGTCTCTGAGGCTCGGACTCCGGTGAGTCCGAAGGGAGGCACCAGGTCTGGAAGGTGTCCGGGGACTCCTCATCCTCCGTCTCCCACTCCGACTCCTCCGAGGAGGAGTCGAGCGGCTCCGGCCGTGTGGGCCTCGGTGCCACCCGCCCCAACACCGAGGGTATCGGCGTCGATTACCTCGGCCCCGCACGGGAGGTCGAGGGGGACCTTGACCGAGGATCGACTCGAGACTTCATCGACTCGAGGATCAGCTCGGTCTCCGGGGTCGACTTAGACATCGAGGTCCCGGTGGTCGGGGCAGATGCACCGGTCAGACCAGCGATCAGCACCCGCTGCTGTTCCATGAAGGCAGCCAATCTGCTCTCCAAGGCCGTCAACTTGAGCCCAAGCTCAGGAGACTCAGCAGCCCCCGACTTGGGCCCCGACGGCGTCGGGCCCGACGTCGGCTCCCTCGGAGGAAAGTCCATGAGGACAACTGCACTTACGTGACTCGGGGACTCCGGCTCCACACGAGGTAGCTTGGAAGGCCTCTCTGACTCCAAGAGCCCGGGGCAGAGGTCAGGGCTACGCGACCTGGCCCCAAGGAACCAGGCACCTCCACTGACGCCGCCCTCACGAGCTTTTTCTTCCTTCGATGCTCCTGTGAGGGAGACTCCCTTTCAGAGGATCCCCGATGGCGCTCGGGGTCGGACTCCCAAGATGTCGAGGTCTCTGACGAAGTCCGGGCCCGGCTGGAAGCGGAATCGGAGAATATTCTCTCACGCTGATTCTGACGGCTCCGAAGCACCTTCGACGACATTTTGCCGCACGGGCCACAGGCCAGTGGGTCATGGTCGGGCCCGAGACATCGGAGGCAGCAGTCATGTGTGTCAGTGAGACATAAGTTTCTTGCACCAATCACACTTTTTGAACCCGCTGGAAGCCATCAGGGGAAAAAGGGCCCCTGCAAGGTCAAACGACCGGGCTGCCAGTGATAAAACAAAAAGAGCGCTAACGCTAGTCACGAAGGACAAAAACCGAAAATCACAAGTCAGGACTCAATACCAGTGTACCGAGCCCAGGCAGGAAGGGGAACCGGCATCGAACCGGATAAAATAACGCAAAAATCGCCAAAAAAAAATCAACTTTTCCCAGGTGATACGAACTCACGTCCGTCAGGCTCCGTGGAAAAAGAAAGACTGAGCAAGATGGCACCCTTGGGCGGGAAGGGGACCGCGCAGGCGCGCTGCATTCCCAAAGGCTTTCTTTGAAAGCTGGGGAAATGCTCCGCACGGGGCTCCGTCGGCGCCGACGTCACCCATATGTGAGGACTGACTTCCTGCTTGGTCCTGGAGAAAGTATTTTTAAACAACACCCATGCTTGATGTAAATCTTTAACTTTTACAACTGCTCCTTTTAGTTTTTTTTTAACTATTTTCCTCATTTTATCATAGTCTCTCTTTTGAAAGTCAAATGGTAGTAGTACTGTAGATTTCCTTGCCGCTCTTCCTCCATTTATTAAATCAAATGTGATCATGCTATGATCACTATTGCCAAGTGGCCCCAACACCCTTATCTCTTGTACCAGATCTTGTGTTCCACTAAGGACTAGGTCCAAAATGGCTTCCCCTCTTGTCAGTTTATGAACCAGATGCTCCAAGAAGCAGTCATTTATTTCATCTAGAAACTTTATCTGCCTATCATGTCCTGCTGTAACAGTGACCCAGTCGATTCCCAGCTGCTACCTGCTCCCTGTTTCACTCCTGTTGTCTGGAAGATTTAGTACTGCTGCTGTATTGCTGTGCCTCATTGTGCCTCTCTGTGACTCACTCCAGGTACCCTCCGGATCCTCCTCTGTTCAATCAGTGTTACTCCACTGACCCGGAAGTGACACAGCTGCACAATCACGGCCGCATTCCCTCTGATTACTGCACCTATTCAATTCTTGCTGGCTGTGATGTCTCCAGGTTGCTACCTGCTACTTGTTTTACTTCTGCTGTCTGGATGATTTAGTATTGCTGCTGTGTTGCTGTGCCTCATTGTGCCTCTCTGTGGTACCCTCTGGATCCTCCTCTGTTCAGTGGCGCTCCACCTACCCGGAAGTGATGCAGCCACGTTCCCAACTGATTACTGCACCTATTTAGTTCCTGCTGGCTGTGGCATGCTATGGATACACCGAAGGAGCTCGACCAAGTGGCAGATGTGCTCCTTGGTTGAGCTCCTTGGAGCGACTCTGGGGCATATTCTGGCCATTTCCTGAGCCCGTTCCTTTCACTGTTTGGTCTCATGGCCTTCCCCCTGGGCATGTCAGCTGCAGTGTAGGACATACCGTAAGTGTTCCTCTGTTGGTCTGTTGCTCTTGCTTCCCTTTCTGGTCTCTTTTCTTCACTTCCCTTGCATGGCTGCCATCCCAGTTCATTGGGGTTGGCATCCTGGTCCTACACATCTTGGTATCTTATCCCACCTGTCCCATTCCCCTTCTAACCTGCTGCCTTGCCATCTGTCTCTTCCTCCTACCTTGTCCCATCTGTCTGCCCCTTCTCAGCTGCTCCTGAGCCTTGCCTTAATCAATTGTCGTTCCATCCATGCAAAGACCAGCCTTAGTACATGATTTAATTCTTCAACGTTCTGTGGATGCTCTCTTTGCCACCAAGACTTAGCTCTGGGAAGGGGAGGATGGCTTTCTAGTGTGCTGCCTGCTCCCTGGTTTTTCTGCCCTCTCGGCCCCTCGCTTGGGCAGGTCAGGTGGTGGCATTGCTGTTATCCACCGCTCCATTCTCCCACTCCTGGAGGTCATCTCTCCAGCCTTGCATTTTTGTGCAGCCCTTTTTCTCCAACTGGATTCCCCCCAACCCTCGTTATACTTCTTCCTTTTGTATGTCCTTCCCTCTATCTCTCCTCAGTCCTGGGATGACCTTTTGTTAACTATTTCTGAGGTTTCCTCCCTCTTCCCCACGTTGTTCTCTTAGGTGACTTCAATCTTCACCTGGCCTCCCTCTCCTGCCCTCATGAAAAGGCTTTTGTCTCCCTCCTTGATGACCTCTCCTTGAAACAGCATGTCCCATTCTCGACCCACAAGACTGGCCACACACTCAACCATATCATTATGCCTTCCATCCTTCCTTACTCCCCACTGTTGCTCTCGACACTTCCACTCCCTTGGCCTGATCATTTCTGCATCCATTTTTCCTTGCAGCTGCCACTTCTCCCTGACCCTCCTCTTTGCCTCCCCCACCCTCTCAAGCTCCAGCTGGGCACCATTTTACACTCCACATCCTCCACCCTTCAGCAGATCGGCTCTTACCAGCAAACTTTGCCTTCCTGTCCCCAGACTCCAAGCCCTCACCTGGAATACCCCCTGTCTGCTGCCCTTGACCACCTAGCTCCCCCCTGTCCCCTCACAGCTGTTACCCCCCGAAATCATCATCCTTGGTACCACCATGGTCTCCATCTGCTTCGGCCGTACCTACACCGGGCTGAGCATGTCTGGCACTCACAGTCTTCTGCTATGCAAGAAGCGTTTTGTCAGTAGCATCGAGAATACCGCTCATCCATCAACCAGGCCAAGCATGAGTATTATTCACATCTTATTTCCTCAGCCTCCCAGTTTTCCCAACAGCTTTACTCTTTTGTCTTTTGTGCTCTTTCATCTCTGCCTACCTTCTCATCTCCACCCACTTCTGTGGTCACAGACCCATCTGAGCTAGCAGACTTCTTCTCTGATAAGGTTCTCTCTTCGTTCATCGCTTCCCCCCTGCCCAGCTCCACTCTCTCCTACCCCTCTGCTCTTCCCCTGTCTCCTCTCCCCACCCCATTCTCTTCCACACACCTTGTCATCTTTCAGTCTGATCTCTGCATCTGAATTAGCCTCAACTTTGTTCGCCTCTCGTAAGACTACTCACCCCCTCGACCCCTCCCTTTCAAGCGGCTCCTTGAGCCCTCACTTACCCTCCCCCACCTCTTCTTTTAATGCTTAACTCTAGTCTCTCAACAGGTTCTTTTCCTACCTCCTGGAAACATGCGCTAGTCCGTCCCATCCTCAAAAAAACCTCCCTTGACCATTCTGTGCTTGCCAATTGGCATCCTGTATCAAATCTCTGCTTTCTGTCTAAGCATCTAGAGCACTTTGTCTTCAACCAGCTGTCATCTCATCTTCTTTCCGTCAACGCCCTCCATCCACGTCAGTCCAGTTTTCGTGAGGGTCAGAGGAATCTATTCTTCTCTCTTTACTAAATAAACTTCATGTTGTGCACAAACAGGGTGATCTCACTCTTGTTATTTCCCTCAACCTTTCCTCAGTGTTTAACCTCGTGGACCACTGTACCCTTCTTGCCTGTCTGTCAGACTTCAGTGTCTCAGGGTTCCCGTTACAATGGTTTTGATCTTTTCTCACTGCATGCTCCTTCTCTGTCCTGTCTAATGCATTCGCTTCCCCTGCTTTTGCCCTTTCCTGTGGTGTCCCTCGGGGATCCGTTCTATCTTCTCTTCTGTTTAATATCTTTCTGGCCCCTCTCTGCCTTCTTATCCTGCAGTTGGGTGTCTCCACTTACTACTATACAGACGACATAATTCTCCTCTATTGCACTAATTCCTTGGCTCCTGACCTCTCCTTACTGAACTCCTGCTTGGACCAAATCCATTCCTGGTTGACCACTAATTTTCTGCACCTGAACCCAGCCAAATAATCTGCTACCTGAATAATCTTTGGGTCTCCTTCCCCTTCACTAGCCCCCATTCTTGCATCTTCCCCCATTTCATTGGTGTCCTCTTTTTGCTACCTGGGGTTTATCCTGAATTCTTCCCTGTCCTTTTCTGAGCACATTTCTTCCAACACCCATCGTTCCTTCTATTACCTCCGACAGATCCGTGCCATCCACCCTTTCCTTTCCTCAGATGCGCTGTCCACACTTCTTCTCTCACTCATCATCTCCAGAATTGATTATGCAATATTGTACTAGCTGGTCTTCCTCCATACCAATTACATAGATTACAGTTGCTTCGGAATACAGCCGCCCATATCCTTACATATTCCTCTCATTTTGATCACGTCTCTCCTCACCTCGTCTGTCTGCACTGGTAGCCTGTCCGTTACCGCATTCAATACAAACTCCTTATCATCCCCCACATGGCTAGTCACACTTCCACACCGTGTTACCTGGCTGATCTCCTCCACTTCCATCATCCTCATTGACTTCTCCGTTCTGCTCATACTCACAACTTAGCATTTCCCTCCTTTGCTCAGGCGCACCTTGAGTACACTCGGGGTGCTGCATTTTTCTTCGTGGGCTCTGCGCTGTGGAACTCTCTCTCCCTCGCCCTCTGCTCTGAACCTTCATTCCACAGGTTTAAAGTTGCTTTGAAAACACACTTCTTCCAGTAGGCATTCAATCTGCCTCCCCATCCATCCTAACTGACCTGTTAGTCCAATTAATTTCCAGTTTGAGTGTTCTGTCTGCATGTTGATTTGTCTCTCTTCTTCTCCTATCTTTTCTTTTCTATCTCTCGCCTCCCCTGTCCTTTGCTACTCTGTCCTGTCAATTGATTGGCGTTCCTTTCTTTTTCATACTATTAGCAGTCTTTAATTGTAAATTGTAAAATAGTTGAAACCAAGTTGTATCACCTGTTCCTTGTAAAAGTTTAATGTAGTGTTAGCCGACATTGTACAATTTATGTTACTTGTAAACCGCACTGATTCCAAAAAGCTCGGTACAGAAAAGATTTAAATAAATAAATAAAATAAATAAATACTGTTATGCTCCGGCCCTAGCAGTATACCCAAAACCTGCATAAATAAATAAAATAAAAATAAATAAATTGAAATCACCCATTATTATTACTGTGCTGTAACTTTTGTTTGCTTCCCTGATTTCTTTGAGCATTTCATCATCCATTTGTTCATTCTGGCCAGGCGATCGATAGTACACCCCCACTGCCATCACTTTCCTCTTTTTACATGGAATTTCAATCCATAGAGATTCTACAGTGTATTTTGTTTCCTGCAAAACTGCAATCTTTTGTGACTCAATGCCCTTTCTAACATAGAGCGCAACCCCTCCACCAATTTGATCTGCTCTATCATTACGATATAGTTTGTACCCAGGTATCACAGTGTCCCACTAGTTGTCCTCCTTCCACCATGTCTCTGAGATTCCAATCATATCTAACCTCTCATTTAGTGCTATATATTCTAACGCTCCCATCTTATTTTTTTAGACTTCTAGTATTTGTATACAAAGCACTATCACATTTCTTACCTCCTAATAAAAACCTCACTATTGTGTTTTGTGTAATTTGGAGCTTTTTTTTAGCCATTTTTCTGGCATAATCAAGTATACTTTATAATTTATTTATTTATTTTATTTACATTCTCTTATATACCACGCTATTCTGCATCAGTGCGGTTTACATCGAACAAACTGAAATTACATTGAACAGGGCATTATAACTTGGAGATAACTATTTTACAGGGACCATGGGCTATGGAGGGTTAAGTGGCTTGCCCAAGACCACAAGGAGCACCTGTGGGACTAGAAACCCAAGTCCTTCTGGCCCAAGGTTGCTGTCCTCTAGTGGGATTTGAACCCCCGACCTTCCGGCCTGAAGTACCTTGCCCCAACCACTAGGCCACTCCTCCACTCCAAAGGATTATAAAAAGGATTGTGCTATTAATCATAAAGCACAGTTACTTACCTGTAACAGGTGATCTCTGGGAACAGCAGGAATAAGTCTTCACATATGGGTACATCGGTACCGACGGAGCCTGCGCGGGAACGCTCCCCAGCGTCCAATCAGAACGCTTTTGGGAGCATCCCTCAGCGCCTGCGTGCTGCCTTCCCGCCTTTCCAACTGTCTCTCCTCAGTTGAGTTTCATAGCTGAGACAAGGGAGAGAAGAGGAAAGGAAAGATAGATATAAAGATACAACTCCTAGGGGAGTTGGGCGGGTTGTGAAGACTTATTCCTGCTGTTCCCAGAGATCAGCTGTTACAGGTAAGTAACTGTGCTATCTCCAGGAACAAGCAGGAATGAGTCTTCACATATGGGGACTCCCAAGCTAAGATGCCTGGAGCCCTAACATGTTGAGAATTGAAAACATGCTACACCTCATATGGCCAGGCATCCTGAGGATGGAGGGTAGGAGTTGAAAAGAGAGGAGCCGTAGAAAAAACAGCTAACCTAAGAAAGGACTACCCTAAAGAAGTCCCTGTATGTAAGATCATTATCAAAAGATATATTGAAATGAACAATCATCATAATATTGAAAATCATCATAATATTGTAATGAACAATTACCATGTGACGCTCACCTACTGGCTTGCAGGAAGTAGAGAGGCTGATGGAGTCTACTGGGAATCCAGTAGAATAGTGTTCAAGGTGATCTCACTGGGGTGACGGAGGAGGTCAACATCTGGAAGTGAGAGGTGACCCCAGGATTGAATTGGGGTAACACAAATACGGCAGGTCTGCACTAGAAAGCTTCAAGGAAAGCTGAAAACTCTTTTGGCTACAGAAGTAATCAGAGGTAGGAGCAAAAGAGGAAGACTGACCGAACTGGACAAACAGACCTAGTTCTTGAGGGAGGAAAGAGTATGGTAAGAACCCCATACTCCCAGGAAAGGACAGCTGTTTGAGGAATTGAATTTGAAATCCACTGAAGATCCACCATGTCTTTCCCAACTGATGAGAGGTAGGAAGACATTGGGGCGTGGAGCTTCAGGGATACGTAAACCTAGAAGATGGTAGTACTGTCAGTTCCACAGCAATGGTTGTGTACATAATAATGGAAACATACTGTGGAACAGTATGAAGCTGTGCAAGGTCACTGTCAGAAACATGCAGGAAGGTAAAAACCTTTATGACATAGACAGTCAGAGAGATAAGTATGGAAATACCTATCTACCTATAATAAGTATCTGGAGAGATACACACATATATGTAGAGATATGTGTATATATATATATATATATACGGGTAAGAGTAGTTACTCACCTGTAACAGGTGTTCTCCAGGAGAAGCAGGAATCAGTCCTCACATATGGGTGACGTCGGCGCCGACGGAGCCCTCCCGGAGCAATTTCCCCAGCTTTCAAAGAAAGCCTTTGGGAATTGCAGCGCGCATGCGCGGTCCCCTTCCCGCCCAAGGGTGCCATCTTGCTCAGTCTGATGACATAGCTAAAAGACAGCAAAAAAATTAGCAAAAAACGAAATGATAGGACTGCAACTCCAAGGGGAGGAGGGAGGGTTGTGAGGACTGATTCCTGCTGCTCCTGGAGAACACCTGTTACAGGTGAGTAACTACTCTTTCTCCAGGACCAAGCAGGAAGTCAGCCCTCACATATGGGACTCCCTAGCTTAAGGCTACCGGAGACCTCAAGCGGAAAAATGAGCTCCCTCTAGCTCAGTAGCACAGAAGGAAGGAATCTTCTCTGAAAACGCCCCCGACCGGTAGCCCAACACCAAGGCCGGAAGGTAGGAGTTGCCTAAACCTCAAAGAGATTATGGAGGACTGCCTGTCCGAAAGCACTGTCCCTGCGGGACTCCCTCTCTAGGCAGTAATGGGCCGCAAAAGTCTGGCTTGAAGACCAAGTAGCGGCCCGGCAGATGTCTGCCAACGGAACAGAGCGGAGAAGAGCCACTGACGCAGCCTTCGCCCTAACACGATGAGCCGTGACTCGACCCTCCAAAGAGAGGCTGGCCGCCCCATAAGCCCAAGCGATACAGTCAGCAACCCATATGGACAAAGTACGCTTGGAGACAGGTAGCCCCAACTTATTGGGGTCAAAAGAAACGAAGAGCTGAACAGCCCTTCTATGCTCTCGCATACGGTCAAGGTAGAAGGATAAGGCCCTCCTACAGTCCAGGGTATGCAGGACCATTTCAGCCCGGCAGGTGTGCGGCCTGGGAAAGAAGGTCGGAAGAACCACCTCCTGGTTGAGATGAAAAGTAGAAACCACTTTTGGAAGAAACTTAGGGTGAGTCCGTAAGACTACCCTATTCCTGTAGAACCTAGTGTAAGGAGGATCAGACACTAGGGCCTGCAGCTCACTAATGCGCCTAGCAGAAGTAAGGGCTACCAAAAACAAAGTTTTCCAAGAAAGAAAACGAAGAGGGCAGGTAGCCATAGGCTCAAAAGGCGGACAGGTAATCCGCTGTAAGACCACATTCAGATCCCACTCAGGGGCTGGTGGGCGTAAAGGAGGCTTAAGGAGAAGAAGGCCTCGGAGAAAACGAGCCACCAAAGGGTGGTGGAAAAGAGGCCTGCCATCCACTGGTGCGTGATGTGCAGAGAGAGCACTGAGGTGGACTCTGACAGAGTTGGACTTAAGGCCCAGATTGGAGAGGTAAAGCAAGTATTGCAAGACCACTGCTACCAAGCAGGAGAAGGGATTCTCAGACTGCTGAGCACACCAAATGGAGAACCGACGCCACTTAAGAGCGTAGGACTTCCGGGTGGAAGGCCTCCTCGAGGCCAAGACAACCTCTTCCACCTCCCGAGGCAGCTGGAGGGGAGTAAGGACTACCCTTTCAGCAGCCAGGCCATCAGATGAAGGGAGCGGAGGTTGGGGTGTAGGAGAGACCCTTGATCCTGTGTCAGGAGATCGGGTTGAAACCCCAGAGGAAGAGGAGTGTCCACCGCCAGCTGCATTAGAAGCGGGAACCAAGGTTGTCTCGGCCACCGAGGAGCCACTAGGATCAGCGAGGCTTTGTCTCTGAGAACTTTGAAGAGTGTTCGAGACACCAGCGGCATGGGAGGGAAGGCATACAAGAGGCCTGTGGACCATGGAATTAGAAAAGTATCCGCCGCTACTCTGAGAGGATGCAGTTGTTGAGAGCAGAATCTGGGAAGTTGCCGGTTCAGAGGACTGGCAAACAGATCCATGGTGGGGAGGCCCCACTTGAGAAAGATCCGCTGAACCACCAATGGATCCAATCTCCATTCATGTGGTTGGAGGATCCTGCTTAGCTTGTCTGCCAGGTAATTTTCCTGACCTGGGAGATAGACCGCTTTGAGGAGGATGCCGTGGCTGACGGCCCAAGAGCACAGTCTCCGTGCCTCTTGACAGAGAAGGAAGGAGCCTGTGCCTCCTTGTTTGTTCACGTAGAACATCGCAACTTGATTGTCTGTCTGGACCAGCACAGACTGGTGAGAAGTGAGGTGGGAGAAGGCTCTCAGAGCTAGGCGGATGGCTCTGAGCTCTAGGAAGTTTATCTGCTGCGCAGACTCCCAAGGAGTCCAGAGGCCTTGAGTACATGTCCCTTGGCAATGTGCTCCCCAACCCAGGAGAGAAGCATCGGTTGTTAGTACCTGAGAAGGCGGAGGAGATTGAAAATCCACTCCCAGTAGCAGGTTTGGCAGATGAAGCCACCACCGCAGAGAAGAGACCAGCAGGTCGGAGACCTGTACTGAGTCCGTCAGGCTCCCCGTGGCCTGATGCCATTGAGTGCGAAGGCACCACTGAGCAGGTCGCATGTTCAGGCGGGCATTGGGGGTCACATGGACCGTGGAAGCCATATGGCCGAGCAGTCTCAGAAATTGCCTGGCAGAGACCAGGGAATTGCTGTGAAAGTGGCTGGCGAGATCCATGAGCCTGTGTGCTCTGTCTAGAGGCAGGAAGGCCCGCGCCTGAAGTGTGCTCAACCTTGCGCCGATGAATTCGAGATCTTGAGAGGGGAGCAAAGTGGACTTTGCGAAGTTTATGACAAAGCCCAAGTGCTGGAGCAGAGACACAGTGCGATGAGTGGCCTGAGTGGCCTCTTGGGAAGACTGGGCCCTGATTAGCCAGTCGTCCAGGTATGGAAACACAAAAAGGCCCTGAAGTCTTAGATAGGCCGCCACCACTGCTAGGCATTTGGTGAACACCCTGGGGGCGGAGGATAGGCCAAAGGGCAGTACTCTGTACTGGTAATGGTTTCCTCCCACAACAAACCTGAGATATTGTCTGTGGTCTGGATGAATAAGGATGTGAATATAGCATCCTTCAGATCTAAGGAGCATAGCCAGTCTCCCTGCTGGAGGTAGGGCAGCAGGATTCCAAGGGTAAGCATCTTGAACTTTTCCCTTGCCAGGAACTTGTTGAGGTTTCGCAAGTCCAGGATGGGTCTGAGGCCTCCTGTTCTTTTTGGTATCAGAAAGTACCTGGAATAAAAGCCGTGACCTCTCAGGTGGTGGGGCATCGGTTCCACAGTCTGTTCCTGAAGAAGACTTGCTAACTCCTGAAGGAGTAAGTCCCTGTGCAGAGGGAGTCTTGGAGGCTCCCCTGGAAAGTAGGAGGGAGGTACCTGGTGAAAGTGTAGAAGATAGCCTTTCTGAACTATATGAAGCACCCAGGTATCTGATGTGATGGCTGACCACCTGTGGGCAAAGTGGACCAGCTGGCCTCCTGTGCTGAGAGAAACCAGCTGAGGGGAAGAGGCTATGTTGATGGAGTCAAAAACCCCCACCCTGCTGAGCAGGGGCCGGTGTTGTGGGCTTGGGGGCCTGCTGCCTACGAGACCCATTACCCCGTCCCTTGGCCTGCTGACCCTTTTGGGGAGCTGCTGGAGGCCTGATACTGAGGGTAGTGTTTATAGGCAGCCGCCTTCCTTGGGTAAAAGGGCTTTTTCCCCGAGCCCTTCTTCTTCTGAGAAGGGGCAGAGGTATTTCTGGACAGCCTAGTTCTGGTCAGAGTCTTGGTCTCAATCTGTGCAGCCTTTTCAGCCATGGGTTTGCCAAAGAGGTTTTCACCTCTGCAGGGGACATCGACCAACTTGTCCTGTACCCATGGCTCGAGGTCGGATGACTGAAGCCAAGCCTGTCGGCGGGCACCGATGCCGGCCCCGGCTACTCGAGCCGATGCTTCGAAGCCATCGTAGGCTGCTCGAGAGATAAACTTCGAGCACTCTCGAATACCAGTGGACAAGGCTTGGAACCTCTGCAAAGGTTCCTCGGAGAGACCAGCAGAGAACCCGGCAATTTCTTTTGCCAGATCTCGGAGATACATGCCCATATAGAGCTGGTAGGTCTGGACTCGACAAGCAAGCATAGAGCCCTGGAAACACTTTCTACCGAGGGCATCCAGGTTCTGGGCCTCCCGGCCGGGAGGCACCAAGGAGTGCATCTTCTGACTCTTGAGTCGATGCATGGCCGATTTCACCACCATGGAATGGTGCGGTAGTTGTGCCTTTTGGAACCCGGGGCTCTTGCGGACTCGATAAATGGAATCGACCCGCTTGCTTAACACCGGCGCCGATGCCGGGCTCTCCCACATGCGGAAGAGAAGTCGTTCCAGCATCGGAGGAACCGGTACAGTAAAGGCCTCCTTCGGGGGAGAGTCATACTGGAGGGCATTGAGCTCTTCGGCTCGAGGCTCCTCCTCGGGATCCGCGGGGAATGCGTTTATGAACTTTCTTGCAGACAATTCCTTCCATCAATATGTCTCTGGCCCCACCCATATAGCAGGCCATACTCTGGATTTGGTTCTTTCCCCTTCTACTTTGTTGCCAACTGTCTCTCCCCCAACTACGCTGGCTGTCCCCTGGTCAGATCACTCCTGTGTTCTCTTTAAGGTTTCTTCTCTACCACTGGACTCTGTTTGCTGTACAACATCCCCCTCCCCTCTTCCTCTTCGCCGTCGCCTTACAACAGACACTCTCAAGTCTTTCCCTCCTGCTCCCTCCCTGTTCCCTTCAGACTTTTTCTCGTGCTCTCTTGACTCCCAAGCCTCTCTCTGGGATTCTCTCCTCACTTCTGCCTTAGATAGTTTAGCACCTCTCCAGCCCTCTCCTCCTATGCAATTGTCCAAACATTTCCCCTGGTATCATCCTTCCCTACGCCTGCAACGGACCCAGCTCCGCCAGGTTCAACGCCTCTGGTCTCGACATCCCTCCCCGGACTTGCTACTACGCTTTAAACAGCTGTCTACCGCCTATCGCTCAGCCGTGCAGGACGCCAAGCGTACCATTTATTCAACTGAGATCTCTGAAGCTGCGCACTCCTCCAGACAACTGTTTGCTATTCTTCGTAGGCTCTCCTCCACTGGCCCCCGATGCTCTCTGCCCTCCACAACTCCGGACCCCCAACTTTTGGCCTCTTTCTTTTCTAATAAAATTTTGGATCTGCGCTCTTCTTTTTCAAATCCTTCCCCCCATTCTCCGTTATCTCCTCTGCCCTGCGGTCATTCATGCACTTCGCCTGAATCCTCTGTGGCCTCCCCAGCTGGTCCTCTCTCTCTCTCCTCTTCCCCTCCACCTAATCCATCATTGGTCCATACCTGGTCTTTCTTTCATCCAGTCCTTCCTGCGGAAGTAGTCCAGATGTTGTCTAAAATTCGGAAAACAACTTGTAGCCTGGACCCAATTCCATCAAGCTGGTTAACTGAGCCTTCTTTACAGCTCGTACCGTACTTAACAGACATTATTAACTCCAGCATGACATCTGGCCTTTTTCCAACTGCTTGGAAATCTGCTGTGGTTCGTCCTCTCTTAAAGCAGTCATCACTGGATCCTTCCATTCTGTCTCACTGGCGCCCCGTTTCAAATCTCCCGTTCGTAGCCAAACTCCTGGAACGATTTGTTTTTGAACAGTTAAACTCCAAACTACTCACTCCCTTCATCCCCGCCAAGCAGGTTTCCGTCATGGGCACAGCACTGAAACTGTCCTTTTAGCACTATTGAACGAACTGCACGTTGCACATGATCGGGGTGATATTACTTTAATTGTCTCACTTGATCTTTCAGCAGCTTTTGATTTAATTGATCACCAGACTCTTCTTTCTCGACTCTCTGATTGTAGGTTGCAGGGCACAGTCTTACAATGGTTTCACTCTTTTCTTTCGGCTCGTTCTTTCACTGTCCACTCAAACGGTCACTCCTCTTCTTCTTTCCCGCTCACTTGTGGTGTACCACAGAGTTCTGTTCTCTCTCCTTTACTGTTTAATATTTTTCTTGCTCCTTTGCCCCTTCTAATTCAACAATTTCCTGTGTTCCCTTACATCTATGCGGATGATATCATTCTACTTTATCATGTCTCCCCACTAACTTCAGATATTTCCCCATTTAACGACTGCCTCTCACATATTGCTTTCTGGCTTTCCCAGAATTTCCTCCATCTGAACCCTGCTAAATCCACTGCAATGTGGGTATCCCTAAGCGGTTCTTGTCCAACTATTGCACCTCTGATTAATTCTGTTCCTATCCCCCTGGTTTCTTCTTTCCGTTATCTGGGTGTTATTCTTGACTCCACTCTTTCTTTCCACTTACACATTTTTTCTCTCACTCGCCGTTCTTTTTTGTCTCTGCGTCAGATTAGGGCTGTCCGTTCAGTTCTACCTTCTGATTCATTGGTCACTCTGGTGTTGGCACTCATCATCAGTAGATTAGACTATTGTAACGTTTTTCTAGCAAATCTTCCCAAATATCAACTTCAAAGACTTCAGTCCGTCCAAAATACCGCTGTTCGACTTATCACTTTTTCTCACTGCTTTGAACATGTCACTCCCCTTCTTTTTCAATTTCATTGGTTACCCCTCCGGTTTCGATATCAATATAAATTTCTTATTCTACTTCACCGTGCCATCCACACGGGTGAACCCACTTATCTGGCTGACCTCATTTCCCTCCACACCCCATATCGCCAGCTTCGTTCCCTGCACGCCAACCGTTTAGCTCTGCCCGCCCCTTCACGAGCTCACCTAGAGCAGACCCGACACTCGGCATTTTTCTTTTTGGGTCCTCTCCTGTGGAACACCCTGCCATCTACACTCCATCTAGAATCTTCCTATCCGCACTTCAAATCACTACTCAAAACTCACCTTTTCCAACAAGCCTTCGACCTTCCCTCTGACTCCCATTCCTAAGATATGTTGTCCATGTCATTTGTCTGTCGGTTTGGTTTAATATTGTGTGTAGTCCTCATAATAATTTTAACAAGTTTTAATATTGTATGTAGTCTTTATAATAATTTTTAACAGTTTAACTTGTACTGTCTTACGTCTTAGTTCTCTCTCTTGTCTACCTTTTATGTTTTCTCTTGACTTTGCTTTCCTGTTAGTTATAGCGTTCTTTTCTCTACCTTACAAAGTGGACTTTTTATTCTTATTGTACACCGCTTAATGCCTTGGCCATAGCGGTCTATCAAGTGTTTTAATAAAGATAAAGATAAAGGCCTTGGCCATATCCCGTACGAAGTTCGAGAACCGGGTGTCCTCCGGGGGGGACCGTCTCTGAGGTTCGGACTCGGGCGAGTCCGATGGGACACACCGAGTCCGATAAGTACCAGGTGACTCTTCGTCCTCCGTTTCCCAGTCTGACTCCTCGGAGGAGGAATCGAGCGGCTCCGGTCGGGCGGGCACCGATGCCCTCCGCCCCGACGCCGAGGGTGTCGGCGTCGACGACCTCGGTCCCGAACGGGAGGCCGAGGGAGACTGCGACCGAGGATCGACCCGAGCTCGTATGGACTCGAGGATCGGCTCGGTCTCCGGGGTCGACTTGGACGTCGACGTCCCGGTGGCCGGGGCAGATGCATTGGCGAGGCCAGCAATCAATGCCCGCTGCTGGTCCATGAAGGCAGCCAAACTGCTCTCCAAGGCCGTCAACCTGAGTCCAAGCTCAGGAGACCCAGCAGCCCCCGACTCGGGCCCCGACGGCGACGGGCCCAACGTCGGGTCCTTCGGAGGCGAGTCCACGAGGACTACAGTACTCACGTGTCCAGGCGACTCCATTTCGAGACGAGGATGTTTCGAAGGCCTCTCCGACTCCGAGGACCCGAGACGGCTATCGGGGCTATGCGACCTGGCCCTCGAGGAACCAGGAGCGTCCACCGACACTGCCCTCGCGGGTTTTTTCTTCCGATGATGTTCCCGGGTAGGAGACCCCCGCTCAGAGGAACTCCGACGATGCTCAGGACCGGAGTCCCGGGACGTCGAAGCCTCTGACGAGGTCTGGGCCCGGACAGACGCGGAGTCAGAGAAGATTTGTTCCCTTTGATGCTGCCGACTCCTCAACGCCTTTGAGGACATCTTGCTACACGGACCACAGATCATCGGGTCATGATCGGGTCCGAGGCAGCGGAAGCAGCAGTCATGTGTGTCGGTAAGAGACATAAGTTTCTTACACCGATCACACTTTTTAAACCCGCTGGCAGCCATTGAGGGAAAAAGGGCCCCTGCGAGGTCAAAAGACAGGGCTGCCAGTGAAAAATAAAAAATGGCGCGAACGCTTGTCACGAAGGACAAAAAAACGAAAAATAAAGAACGGACCCGTCACCGGCGTAGCGGGTCCGGGCGGGAAAAGGATCCGGCGTCGAATCGAGAAAGAATAAGAAATATGAAAGAAAATCAACTTTTTCTGCGGCGATCACAAACAGCGTCTGTAGGGCTCCGCGGAAAAAAGAAGACTGAGCAAGATGGCACCCTTGGGCGGGAAGGGGACCGCGCATGCGCGCTGCAATTCCCAAAGGCTTTCTTTGAAAGCTGGGGAAATTGCTCCGCGAGGGCTCCGTCGGCGCCGACGTCACCCATATGTGAGGACTGACTTCCTGCTTGGTCCTGGAGAATATATATATATATCTATAATGAGATTTAAAAGGCATAGCCTATGCACACTTAGCTGACAGACAGATACATCTATAGAGATGTATATAGGTATATATATATAGATAGATGGATAGATAGATAGATATACCTGAATATATAGGTGTAAAGATAGATGCCTGCAATAAGCAGACAGAGCTATGCATTTTAGGACATTCACATGGAGATGTGAAAGAAAAAGATTCATCTAAGAACAAGGAGGTGAAACCTACTTGAGAAGATATATAGAGAATCCATTCTGCCAGAGATAATGGTAAAGGAATGGCATCCCGTGAATTACCAGGATGGTTACGTGCAAAGACAGAGGATAATATCAGTCTGTAAACAGCAAGTTCGGAGTCCTGTGGAACTCCAGCATGGGAAAAAGGACAGACAGGTATAGAATGAGATACCAGGTTGACCTATGTGAGGGATAAAGGAGGTATCAGTCGTTTTTTAGATTAATATGTGCTGTCCTTGAAGTATGAGGATACCATGAGGACAAGCTGCAAGAAAAAAAGAGTATATTCCCTGAGGAATGGGATAACTCTTAGAATTTCACGTGGAGAAGGCTTATATCCTTTTCCCTACTTTTTTTTTTTTTTTTTTAAAAGAAAATAGTAGGGTATAAAGAACCCTTACAGTCATAGGGAATGACTGAGGAAGCCTTTTTCAACCATGATGGATAGCCATTAGAGAGACTCTATGCTCTCTAGCAAGGGCCCATAGTGGAAAGCTGCTCAGTAGGATTGCAGAGAGCATTATGCAGGAGAACTGGGATGTAGTACTGGCTGATGGATAACTAACAGCCACGTCCACTACGTTGCCAAACCCAGATATTGGAGATGGCAAGGGTAAAATATAGTGTAAGGAGCCTGTAGTGAAAAAGAGTTTCCAAGAAGATGTAGAAAAACTGTCTTGGAATCACTGCTAAGGCCAGACTGGAAGAAGACTGGGACTTGTGGGAAAGTACCAGTAGTAAGTACTGGACCTCCTACATGGGCAGCTACTGGATAGGACACAGAAAGAGTAGGTCTGTGCCAAACAGAGAGAACAGACTGAACAAAGAGAGCAAGCTGTCTCTGTCTGTAGAGCTGCCCAGGGAAAGACGGGAGTGTATTCAGGAGAAGAAACTCTACAGTGAACAGAAAGACAAGAAAAATCTTTCAATGGTATGGGACCCCTCTTAAAGGGGAAACCCTGGCGAAGAGGGTAGATAGAAGTTGAAGAAGAACGTACCACAAGGTAGGTCCCTGGAAGGAGAAAATTCATGCTGGTACAGAGAAACTATCATGAGATAGTTGCTAAATCTCTCTTCTAGTCAGGAAGAGGTGGAAAATTCTGTAACCTATAGACATGAATATCCTGACAGTTCAGTATACTGAAGAGTAAATGGATTTCCTGAGAGTAGGAAGCCCTGAGCAGAGTTTTGAATGGAAAAACAGTGAAAAACTTCTGCTGAAAAGAAATTAACTTAGTTATAAGAAGAATAATCAGAAACCTATGGTTGCTGTGTTCATTCAGCCTGGCTAGAGTTTGGATTCTTTAGACCAGGGCGAGACTTACCCTGCTTGGGAACATCAGAATGATGGGCAGGAGAAGAGGAAAACCTCTTTCTTTTAGGGAAAGAAGGTTTGGTAGGGCATTTCTTACCTGTTGAGGAAGGAGAGGGCTTAGGATGGCCCTCAGAAACAGGAAAGTCAGTGGAGCAATGAGCAACCTGACGTAAGGACTCCTTATTGAAGAGGTTTTCCCCAGTACAAGGAGTGTTACTCAGTCTTTGTTGCGCCCATCTACTCAAGTCTGAAGCTTGGAGCCAGGCTTTACGACGTGCTCCTATGGCTATAGCAGAAGTTCTGCTAACAGACTCAAAAGAGTCCAGGGAAGCACGAGAAAGGAACCAAGATATATCTTTGCTATGACTAAGAAGTAAGGCATAGTCTGCAGCTTTGGGCTCTGATAGAAAAGGAGTCAAAAGAGATAACTTCTTTGTGACCTCCTGAAGGGATAGACTCATATTGAAAATATATGAGAGAATCCTTGTTGCCAGCATGGATGTTTGGAAGGTTTGACGTCCAAAGGCATCCAGTGTTCTGGATGCACGCCCTGGCGGGAAAGAAGAATGTTTTTTCTTGCTTTTTACCTTCCTCATTGCTGATTCCACTACAATGGAATGATGGGGAAGTTGAGGCTTTTGAAATCCTGAAGAGGGGGGCACCTGATACAGAAGATCAGTAGATGTAGGAGGTGAAGAAACCCTTAAAGGCTTTTCCCATATCCTCAGAAGAAGATTCTGCAAAGAGTGATGTAAAGGAAGCATTATATTTTCCTTTTTTGCAGAAAAACCATGAGAAGACTCATAGCCAGGGATAGGGATATTAAGGTAGGTTGCCATATCAAGGAGAAATTTCTGAAAAGAAGGATCTCCGATGGGAACCCTCATTGGACAGGCTAAATTTGGAAAGGTAGCCTGGGCACCGGAGGAAGTACCTGTCCGGTGCAGAATAGTGGATGGACACTGGAACTGGCAGTTATGAGGTGCATCATCCATGCCAGGTATCGACTCCAGACTAGGCATAGAGAGGAGCGATTCAAGTGAAAAAAGCATGGAAGGAGCTGGTTCCAATGATACTGCAGGCACCGGCATCGGTACCGAAACCAGTAGTTGTGCCGGAACCGAAGGGGAAACCGACACCGAAGCAGTCATCGGAGGCTACGCAAGCGGTACCGAGGCAACTAAAAACCCCTGGTGATTATCCTCGATACCGTGCATGCGGAATCGGTAAACATCGGTTCCGAGACGCGTCGGTACCCCGTCCTCTAGACTAGAAATCGATTCTAGACTCGGCATCGAAGGAAGCGAGTCTATCGATGCGTGCCTAGAGGGTACCGACGTCGTCGGTGGTATCGGCGGTACTGCCGATACTGGAAAGTCAATCTGGAACGTATCGGCCGGTCCCGAAGGTACCGAGAACGCCAGCTCACGATCCCCGGTGAAGAGCGGATCACTCAACACCGGTGCCAATGCTAGGGTATTGGTACCGCTCGAAGCGGATGCCACCACCGAGCATGGCTCAGGTATGTTCTGTGAGGGGTGAGCCCCAGGAACAACCTGAAACCCCTGAAATGCTTTGGAGCCCAAAGACTCCCGCCGGGGTTGTAATGCCAATGGGGACTTGAGGGCAAGGCCGGAGCCGTCAGCATGCTTCGCATGAGACCTACCACTCAAGAATTGGCTAGTCTTAACAGACTGTTTGTGGGTTACCTGATCCTGTAGAGAAGAAATGGCCGGTGCCCTGCCATAGGGAGGGAAAACGGTATCGAGGGAAACTCGAAAGAGAGAATCTCTTCTCACAGCATTGTAGCCTGATGATTCAGGGGAAAAAGGGTCAGGACCCAAACAGGTTAGACACCAGCTATTGGAGTCTAAAAAGAAAACTGCATTGCCACAGTGAAGACACTTCTTAGGAGAAGAAGGCTCCATGATAGAGAGGCCTTGTAGGCCCAAAAAAAAAAAAATTGTAAGACAGAAACTGAGGGAAAACTCTCCCTTAGTTTGAGAAAAAGAAAGGAAAAAACCCCACCGGCGTTACCGGTGGCGGCGGGCAACAGCCGCGACCACAAGGAAACAAAAATGAAAAAAACGAAAGAAAAAGGTTTCTGCGGTGACAGGAGGACGTCTTGCCGGCTCCGCGGAAAAACAAAAACTGAGGAGAGACAGTTGGAAAGGCGGGAAGGCAGCACGCAGGCGCTGAGGGATGCTCCCAAAAGCGTTCTGATTGGACGCTGGGGAGCGTTCCCGCGCAGGCTCCGTCGGTACCGACGTACCCATATGTGAAGACTCATTCCTGCTTGTTCCTGGAGATTTCCTTTTCCCTGAAATATGGTTTTAATTGTCAGACCAATTTCAATTTCTAATAAACAGAACTGGTTACATTAATAATGTATTTAAGGCCAATTCCCTCTTCTTTTAATAAAATTCCTAATGATAGTGGTATACAATCTATAACTCAAACAGAACCAAAACCTTCCCTAAAAAGAAGGGTCTTTAAATTACTACAGAACATTTTATAATCACATTCATCACATAACATTTCTGTTACTCGGAAGGCATTCCAGAGTTTCGGCCCCACCACAGAAAAAACCCTTGATCGTACTAATTCCTTCCTACCCCTCGCCACTGGGCACAATAAGAAGATAATGACCACTGATTCTCAATCCCCCCTCAGAATATACCATTCAAGGAATATTACCAATTCATTGTTCTTTAAGGCAAACAGCAGCCCAAATGCTATGCACAAACATTTCAACTATATGAAAAGCAATAGGGAGCAAAAATATAACTTAACCAACACTACATACAGTGACATGCTCGTATCTCCCTATACCTTCTTTTACCCTTGCGGTCATGTTCTGTACCAATTTTAATTGTCTT
Source organism: Ichthyophis bannanicus (assembly GCA_033557465.1). Taxonomy (NCBI): domain Eukaryota; kingdom Metazoa; phylum Chordata; class Amphibia; order Gymnophiona; family Ichthyophiidae; genus Ichthyophis; species Ichthyophis bannanicus. The sequence goes on along the minus strand of CM066040.1, from coordinate 277,443,482 downwards.
AACAAATAATCTGCCAGCCCCAGATAAAGCATATTACAATGATCTAGATGTTGAAAAGCCAGAGTACGTACCACCATCCAAAAATCTTCAGGAGCTAAACATTTTTTAAGACGTCTAATCTGTCACAATTTAAATAACACATTCTGTGCCATTTCCTTCACTTGAGAATGGAAAGACAATTTACAATCCAGTAAAACTCCGAAACAGGTCACATTATCTTTTACTCCTATATCGTATCCTCCCAGAGCAATAAAATCAGGAAAGGAAACTATATAATTTGTGCTAACAAACATAGCCTCAATCTTTCTAAAATGAATAGCCAATCCACTATCAGTCAACCACTCCATTATCTTTGGAAAACAGCATCAGATGAGAAGATGAGAACCCCACCGCTCCTTGGATCCATGTGTAAGGCTAATGTGGTAGTGATATACATAGCAGGGAAGCCTGCTACTTCATGTGGGATTATTTTTTTTTAGGCTTCCTAGAGAGCTAAAAGTGAGTTTGTTTAAAGAGGCTAAGTTCAAAGCTGTATCAACAGGTGCAACTCTATAATTCTTACCACTTTACTGGACTAGTTTTTATCTGCCGTAATTTACCATGGAGGTCATTCACAAACGTGGGTTACGAGGTGCGGGGTGCTTTTACCCAAATATGGTGGGAATGCATGATTTTCCAGAAATTCTGGGTTAGGGAGTGGGATCAAATAAGAGAGCAGCTGGGGAAGATAACAGAGATAACCAGAGGGTTTGTTTACTTGGATTAACACTGCTTCACAAGTTATTCCAGGAGAAAAAAGTAGTCAGCTATGCTCCTTTTCCTGGTCGTGAAAATGACAATTACCGGACAATGGAAGATGACATTTGACCCTGCCACTGGGGAGTGGATTAAGGTATAGGCCTTGCAGATACATGTCAGAAAACATTGATTCTGGTCATTGGCAGTTCGGTGAGTGGTGTCAGCCCCAAAACCTCTAAGCTTCTGCTGAAAGATTAAGATGGAGAGGTCAGAAGTGGGGGGGGGGGGGGGGGGGAAGGGTTGGGCATTGTCTGTATTAAACTGCTGTGTGAAAGATAAGGGGGGATTGGCAAAGAGAGGAGAGGATTAGAGGGTGAATAGCTCATGGTGGATGGAGTATGACAGTATAACAGTATGAAGTATCAAGAGACATATTCAGTTGTTCTGTCTGCTCTGTCTTTAACCTACATCACTTCAAGTCCCTACAAAATTCCTCTCATATGCCCAGATCCTTCTCCTTTCTCTTGTATAACTCTGAATAATAATCTACAAATTGTTAGGCTAGCACTTATGTACTCTGCTGCAAAGACTCTCCTCTTATGCTTCACTCCTTCCTTAGACTGTGATGTGTTCTACTCTGATGACTACAAGTAAATTTCCTTTCATCTCAGCATTGCAGAAATTATTTATTTATAAAACTATCTTCTGAAAAAAATTGTAAAGTTAAAAATCAATGAAAGCTGTAAAGGCCCTCATAATCCTGCCATTCTGTTGTGTATTTTTATATTTATTTTTATTAATGCACAAATCAACAAATACATTTTTCTGTCAGTACAACCTTAGCAATATACAGAAACCAGGGCCAGCTCAATCGCCAGGCAATCTAGACAGTCGCCTAGGGCAGTAACCTCTTGGGGAGGGGGGTAGCAAAGAGCAACTACAATCAAAGCAACGCAGTGTGTCCAAAGAGACAAACTGAAAGATTCATCAGTGCTTACGTTTTTCAAAGACAGAAGGGGAAATTTGCAACTAGTCCATTTATCCTTGTAAGTGGGTTTTGGAAATTTCCCTCATTATGTATATATTTACAAAATAAAGTATGAAGTGCATATATGCCTTTTTATAGGATTTTCTAGGAAGGATGGTGTTGAGATGATTATGATTGAATTTAATTCTCAAAATCTTGGGAGAGTGCTAGGGGTCTAAAAGCTAATTGTGAGGGACAAAGCTGAAGGTTTGCCTAGGGCAGCGATGGCGAACCTATGGCACGCGTGCCAGCTGTGGCACGCGAAGGCCTTGCAGCTGGCACGCGGGCCATAGGTCCGCAAAAAAAAGAAAAAGCTGTCTCTGACTGCGGACGCGGCAAGGGCAGAATGCAGCGTCCCGCGGGCCCCCTCCGCCCGCTAAGCCCCTCTGCAAGAGCTTTCAGATTCGCGAGGGAGAGCGTCTCCCTCGCGTCTCTGTTAAGCCCGCAGGGGCTAATGGGAAATTTCCCATCAGCCCCTTTAGACGCGAGGGACTGATGGGAAATTTCCCATTAGCCCCTGCGGGCTTAACAGAGACGCGAGGGAGACGCTCTCCCTCGCGAATCTGAAAGCCCTTGCAGAGGGGCTTAGCGGGCGGAGGGGGCCCCGCGGGACATTGCAATCTGCCGCGGCAGCAGCCAGAGCCTGCTTTTTTAAAAAAAAATTTGCCGGGGGGGGGGGGGGGGTTAGGACTGCTAATGGGCAGGAGGAGGGGGGGGGTTAGGACTGCTAATGGGCAGGAGGGGGGGTAGGACTGCTAATGGGCAGGAGGAGTAGGAGGGGGGGTTAGGACTTCAAAAGGTCAGGAGGAGGGGGGGGTTAGGACAGCTAATGGGAAGGAGGCGGGGGTAGGACTGCTAATGGGCAGGAGGAGGAGGAGGGGGGGGGTTAGGACTGCTAATGGGCAGGAGGGGGGGGTTAGGACTGCTAATGGGCAGGAGGGGGGGGTAGGACTGCTAATGGGCAGGAGGAGGAGGGGGGGGTTAGGACTGCTAATGGGCAGGAGGGGGGGGTTAGGACTGCTAATGGGCAGGGGGGGGTTAGGACTGCTAATGGGCAGGAGGAGGGGGGGGTTAGGACTGCTAATGGGCAGGAGGGGGGGTGTTAGGACTGCTAATGGGCAGGGGGGGGGTTAGGACTGCTAATGGGCGGGGGGGGGGGTTAGGACTGCTAATGGGCAGGGGGGGGAGGTTAGGACTGCTAATGGGCAGGAGGGGGGGGGTTAGGACTGCTAATGGGCAGGAGGAGGGGGGGGTTAGGACTGCTAATGGGCAGGGGGGGGGGTTAGGACTGCTAATGGGCAGGGGGGGGTTAGGACTGCTAATGGGCAGGGGGGGAGGTTAGGACTGCTAATGGGCAGGAGGAGGGGGGGGTTAGGACTGCTAAGGGGCCGGGGGGGCGGTTAGGACTGCTAATGGGCAGGAGGGGGGGTTAGGACTGCTAATGGGCAGGGGGGGTTAGGACTGCTAATGGGCAGGGGGGGAGGTTAGGACTGCTAATGGGCAGGAGGGGGGGGGGTTAGGACTGCGAATGGGCAGGAGGAGGGGGGGGGTTAGGACTGCTAGGGGGCAGGGGGGGGGGGGTTAGGACTGCTAATGGGCAGGAGGGGGGGGATAGGACTGCTAATGGGCAGGAGGAGGAGGGGGGGGGTTAGGACTGCTAATGGGCAGGAGGGGGGGGTAGGACAGCAAATGGGCAGGGGGGGGGTTAGGACTGCTAATGGGCAGGAGGGGGGTGTTAGGAAAGCAAATGGGCAGGAGGGCGGGGGTTAGGACTGCTAATGGGCAGGAGGGGGGGGGTTAGGACTGCTAATGGGCAGGAGGAGGGGGGGTTAGGACTGCTAATGGGCAGGAGGGGGTTAGGACTGCTAATGGGCAGGAGGAGGGGGGTTAGGACTGCTAATGGGCAGGAGGGGGGGTGTTAGGACTGCTAATGGGCGGGCGGGCGGGCGGGAGGGGGGAGGACTGCTAATGGGCTGGGGGGGTAGGACTGCTACTGGGCTGTGGGCTGATGGGGGCTGTCTGGAAATGGGGTGATGGGGGTTTAGGGCTGGAAGTGAGTTGATGGGGGGGGCTAGGACTGGTATTGGGTTGGGGGGTTGCTAGGACTGGAAATGGGCTGATGCAGGGACTAGAAGGGAATGGATGCTGGGTGAGGCTGGAACTAGAAGGGAGCTGATGTTGGGGGAGGATTAGAATGGGATGGGGCTGGGAGAGTAAAATGGAGAGGGGAAAAATATTTTGTGTGGGAGGGATAAAAAATCTACAATTGGCCGGGTATTGGGAGAGTAAGTGGGGATTGAGGATGGAGGGGTAAAATTTGAGTGGATGAAATAGGAATGAGGAAAGAGCAAAAGGAGAAAGATTAGTATGTTAAAGCAGATGTAGAGAGAGAGAATGGAAAAAAAAAACTAGAAGAGAGAAGAAAGGACAAATGGACAGCAGATGATGGAGAGTTAGCAGAAAACATGAAGAAACCAGAAGAAAGTGGCTGGAGCAATTGCAACTGTGTAACTGAGCTGAGGTATTCTGTTTATGTAATTCCTTTTTGACATTGCCACTTGTTCTCTTTCCCCAGTAGGTCATGTATTGTTATTGTCTGAAATGTATTGGTTTAATATTTGCAGTGTTGCCTTTTGATAGGTATGGTGTGGTGCTTTGTGAGTCCTGGTAGTGCTGTTAGGATACGGCGGGTTTGCTATTGGTTCTAAATGGGCAGTGTTTGTAGTAGTTCCTAATGTGCCTGGCGGTTGGCACTGGATTATAGTAATGTAGAAATCTTTTAGTCTGTCTTTATCCATACACTCATTAAGAGACATGTTTACTAAAAGTTAGTGTATGTTAGCATTATGCAAATATTTATGCAAATTGACGTGCTGGCACTTTGAGGAAATTCTTTGGTTTTGTGCGGCAGTTTGGGCACTCGGGCTCAAAAAGGTTAGCCATCACTGGCCTAGGGTATCTGATAACCCTGCACCGACCCTGACATCAATACTCCAAATCAATAGCTTTACTTGCAACTCCAATCTACATCCAAACTGTTTTCCCCATTTTCCTCCTTTACCAGACAATCATCCCATATAGCCACTACATTCATACATCTCATAAATCTACCTTCTCCCTCCAGTCCTCTCAATGGCCTCTTCCCCTTCCCTCCTCCACTACCACTCTTTGCCCACCTTCAGATCCCTAATTTCTGTAGCTGATATTGCTGAATGCATTAAAAAAACATATCAAGAAATTAAATAAAGATAAAGATACATGCCCTACTGGGACACACTGAGGCCCCCAGCAAGTATTTATCCTCATCATCTGCATATACTCAACCATCAGCCTCTACCATTATCCAACAGTAAGGGAGTCATTTTCAATTCAGTTTGTAAATATACATTTTGTAGCCACCTTTTTGGCAAAGTCCACAAATATTTTTCATCTCCTTACCAATCTTCTTTCCTTATCTAAATCTCCTACTTGGAGCCGCAGGTATACATTCCCTTCTGCATTCCTCCATTGACTCTCTTATCGCACTCCAAGAACCCCTCAGTCTCTCACATTACACAAAGCTGTGAATCAATATGCCTACTTTTTTTTGGCACATTTAACACAGTAATTTGATCCAGAAAGCCCTATTTTGAACCTTTTCTCTACATCCATATAGCAGTGATATATTATCTTAAACTGTAGTTTTTATTCTTTCTCTATAACATCAGTAAAATTCATCCCTTCCTTTCTGAACACACTACTAAGACCCTTATCCAGATTCTAGCTACCTCCCATCTTGGCTATTGCACCTGCTCTTCAATAGTCCTGCACCCATTGTTCCAGGTTATATGACTGCAGTCATGCCTGGTACCGTGCCCTGATGGCTGCAGCAACCACCCTGGCCAATGACTCAAAGCCATCGTAGGCTGCCTGGGACAAAAACTTTGAGCATTCTTTTACTGCTGAGGTTAGGGTCTTGAACCTTTGTAGGGATTTCCCATCGAGGCCTGACAAGAATCCACCAAGCTCCTTCAACAGTTCCTTCCAGTATATGCCAATGTAGAGCTGGTAGGACTGGATCCTGCACATTAGCATCTAGCCCTGAAAGGCCTTCCGGCCGAGGGTGTCAAGGGTCGGGCCTCCCTGCCGGGTGGCACCGAGGAATGGATTTTTTGGCTCTTAAGCCAGCGTATTGCCGACTCTATGAACATGGAGTTGTGAGCAAGCTGGGTCTTTTGAAACCCAGGGCTTCAGCATACCCGGTACATGGTGTCGAGGCGCCTACTAACGATTGGAACCGATGCCGGTGTTTCCCACATCCGGAGGAGGAGGAGGCGGTCGACAATTGGGGGCACCGGTACCATGAGGGTTTCCTTAAAAACACAGAAACATGATGACAGAAAAAGACCACATGGCCTATCTAGTCTGCCCTCCCATACCAACAACTACAACAGTTCCCTTTTTTCCTTTAGAGATCCTCTGTGTTTGTCCCATGCTTCTTTGAATTAAGATACTGTCCTCATCTCTACCACCTCCACTGGGAGACTATTTCATGGATCCACCACTCTTTCAGTAAAGAAATATTTCCGCATATCATTCCTGAATCTATCCCTTTTCGCCCTCATCCCATATACCCTCGTATCAGAGCTTGCTTTCAATCGAAAGAGGCTCTCCTCCTGTGCATTTATGCCACGGAGGTATTTAAATGTCTCAGTCATATCACCTCTATCCTGCCTTTCCTCTAAGGTGTACATATTATGATCCTTAAGTCTGTCCTCATATGCTTTATAATGAAGACAACTAAGCATTTTAATAACCATCCTCTGTAATGACCTTTTGAAGGTGCGGTCTCCAAAATTGCACACAATACTCCAAATGAGGTCACACCAGACTTATACAGAGGCACTATCACCTCCTTTCTTCTGCTGGCCATTCCACTCCCTATGCACCAACTCAATGTCCAGGGAAGCCCTCAAACGTTGAGGGTCCCATCATTGGGGCAGATGACTGGAGGAGCTGGACATGAATGCCCGCTGCATGACCACTAGAGCAGATGTACTGCTCTCTAGGGTTGCTATTCTGGTCTCCATACCAGTTTGCTCCGCAGCCTTTGATGTGGGCACTAAGGATTTCAGGCTCGGCATCGGTACTGTTGAGGGGGAGTCCTTAATGAGGATTGCCTCGGAGGTTCGAGGCTGGTCAGTGGATGCCAATGACTCCTTATGGGGCAGTTTGGCAGACTGCTCCTGCCCTGACTCCTCAGACTCATGCCTGGGACTGCGTTTCCTGAGGTGGTATTTCTCCTTTTTCTGGATCCATCCTCTGAGGTGATCTTTGAGGGTTTGATCTTCTGGTGCTCCACCTCCAGGGATTTCTGCTCAGAGGAACCATGGCTGCTGGACTCCAAGGAGGCTCTGGCTTCACAGGGCACCGGGGTATTGGATGGGGCCTTGGAGCCTAGTATCATCAGAGACTCTGGCGCAGTTGGCGGCTCTTCTAGGCCTTAGAGGTCATGGTTTGGCAGAGCTTGCAGTCAGAGTTGTTGTGCTTTGGGCCGAGACATCGGATGCAGTAGTCATGTGGGTCAATGAGTGGCATCATTTTGCTGCACCGGTCACACTTTTTGAAGTCACTGGAGGCCAACGGAAAAAGAGGGTCCCCGCCTCCCGGCAGGGGTCCAAGGCCTTCGGCTGAAAAAGGGCGCAAATGCAGGTCAAGGAACACCTTGATGAAAAAATGAGAAAACGAATAGACAAACCTGAGGAGCGACGCCAAGGTGAGCTTGCTTGGGGGCAGGAAGGAACCGGTATGCAAACCGGACAAAACACAATAATAAAAATCTGACTTTTTCCGGGGAAGACTAGACAACGTCCAATGGGCTCCATGGAAAAATGGAGACTGAGGCAAGATGGCACCATTAGGCAGGAAGTGGAAAACACATACGTGGTGCATCTCCCAAAGTCTTTCTTTAAAAGCTGGGGAGATGCTTCTGTGCGGGCTCCGTTGGCGCTGACGTCACCCATATGTGAGGAATGACTTCCTGCTTGTTCCCAGAGAACACATGTTTTATTGCATCCTTTATATTCCATTTATATAAATTCACCATGTCCCCAGTGATCCTAAACCCCTAAGTACTGTGGTATAAAATATTCAAAGAGATCTACCTCTCGGGACTGTTTCTCCAAATGTGTTAGCTTGCATATACAGTGGCAGCTGCTAACCAAATAAGTTATCCTGATAGTGCCGAGGCAGCCCATGAGCAGAATGGGGGCAATTTTCAGTGCCACTATCTGGACAGGGATCCATATAACAAACATAAATACAGCTTTTTTGCTGTTCTATCTATGTCTATTACATAATTTGCTATACCATCTTTTGCAAATATACAGCAGACAGTGCAGATATTATGGACTCGATATTCAAAGAGATTAACACGGTTAACAGACCTGCTAACTCTTTTAATTCCCTTGTATGGAATATACAGCAACACTAACATTTTGAGAATGCTTTTGGATCCTTATCCCCTAGTCTCCTGTTCACCTCCTATGTGTTTCCTTACCATTCCCCTAGATATAGCCCAATCTCCAGTTGTGTTGTCTGTCTTGACTGTTGTGTTGTCTGTCTTGACTAAATTATAAGCTCTTAAGAGAAGGGACTGTCTCTTACATGTCTCTGCACAGCGCGATACAAATGATAAGTAGTAGTAGTAGTAGTAGTTGGTACCGCTGAGTATCTGTAGGTGCTGCCATTGCTGGTGTTCTGGGAGTGTTTCAGGGGTGGTACCCAGCGATAACCGGTTATCGCAAAGTAGCGAAAGTCAGGAGCAACAAACGTTGGCCTAACTTTCGCCGTTAAAGCTAACCAGGCAGTAGCTGGATATTGCCGCTGATGATTAGCTTCATTGCTATCCAGACAACCCGTATAGTCAATGCTGGGACCTAGATATGGCCCAGGCATTGAATATCCGGGTCTAATGTTCATCACCAGCTGCTAGCCACTTTAGTAGTGCTAACCACTGCCACTGATTACACAGGTACACTACCAAAAAACTGCCTCCAGTTTTGCAACTGATTCCTATAGATTTTGGGGTGCTGAATCCAGGAAAAATAGCCAAAATGTTCCATCACGTCACGTTTTCTTGCAAAATTAGATTTCTTACCCATATAAGGAATGTTCACATAATTTCTTTTTAGCCGACTGCAGTTTATTTTCTTGGCCCAAAATAGAGGTTGTAATGGTTAACTAACTAGAAACACTCCCTCATGATATTTTAGAGTGTTTTGTATTCATTTTATACATTAACAGGACAATTGGGAGGCGGGGGGCTAAATCCAGTACTCGCGCTGGCGCATGTTCTTTCCTGTTCGCCTCGCCTCATTCGCGCGCTCAAACACGGTGGTTGCGACATGAACGTTCCTGTCAAATTTCAGTTTCTTGCAAGTTCATTATTACCTTTTGTTTGCTCAGTCATAATCCAGCTTTATTCCGAAGTGGTTCACTACAGTTGTAGTTTGCAGTGCTGTGTATTTGTGATGGCTCACAGAGCCAGAGGTTGCGTCAACTCTCCGGACAGTTTTTGTTTTATTTGTGGGGAATATACCGTGAAAAAGCGGCAGAGGAACATTTCTGCATTTATTAAAAAAGTATATTTCGCCTATTTCGGTTTGAAGTTAGGCGATCAAGACAAACCGTGGGCTCCTCACAAAGTGTGCAAGACATGTGAGGAAGATCTACGCTTATGGATGAAAGGTAAAAAACAAGCATTTCGTTTCGGAATACCTATGATGTGGCGTGAACAAAGAGACCACAGCAGTGACTGCTATTTTTGCTCTTGCATTGTGAAGGGATACAACTTAAAAAATAAGAACGTAATAAGTTACCCCAACCTTCCCTCAGCAATTAGGCCTATGCCTCATAGCAACGAAGTACCTGTGCCTGAACCACCAAAATCTTTGGATCATATTTGTGTGGACGGTTCTGATCATGATGAGACTCATCAGATGGCTTTTCCCGATGAGTCCAGTACTTCCGAGTTTGAAACTGAACCAGATCCGAAACCTGAACTTTTCTCTCAAGCTGAATTGAATGATTTAGTCCGGGATTTAGGACTCCCAAAAGATGCTGCCCAACTGCTAGGTTCTCGGCTTAAACAGAAAAATCTATTGTCACCAGGAACAACTTTTTATTGGTACCGCAACCGCGAGACACAATTTTTGAAGTATTTCAGCAAAGAGGAAGATTTGGTATTTTGCAACGATATATACGGAGTGATGGAAAAGTTTAAACTCAAGTATGATCCTGCTGAATGGCGGCTGTTCATTGATTTGTCAAAGGACAGCATAAAAGGTGTTCTTCTTCATAATGACAACACATTTGCTTCAGTTCCTATTGCTCACTCTGTTATTCTCCAAGAAAAATACGAGAATTTGGCCCTGATTCTTCAGAAGATTCGTTATGATGAGCATAAGTGGATGATTTGTGGAGACTTTAAAATTCTATCCATGCTATTAGGGCAGCAATCCGGTTTCACCAAATATCCCTGCTTCCTTTGCTTGTGGGATAGCCGGGCCCGCGACCTACACTGGGGGAAAAAGACTGGCCAATTCGGGAGTATTTGAGACCCGGTGAGAAAAATGTTCTTCATGAGAGCTTGGTACCTCGTGATAAAATTCTATTACCACCTCTCCACATTAAGTTGGGTCTCATTAAGCAATTCATCAAGTCCCTTCCAAAAGATGGTGAGTGCTTTCGGTACCTTTGCTCAAAGTTCCCCCGACTTTCTGAAGCAAAGCTAAAGGAAGGAGTGTTTGTTGGCCCTGATATAAGGAAACTCATTTCAGATGGAGCATTCACTGAAACGATGTCTGAGAAGGAAAAAGAAGCCTGGGATTCCTTCAAGGATGTTGTTCTCAAATTCTTGGGGAACAGGCGGGATGAGAACTATAAGGATATTGTTGCCAGGATGCTCAATGCCTTCAAAGAACAAGGCTGTAACATGAGACTGAAAGTCCATTTCTTGCACTCCCATGTGAACTACTTTCCCGAAAACTTGGGGGCGTACAGTGAAGAACAAGGTGAAAGGTTTCACCAGGACATCAAGGACGCAGAGAGAAGGTACCAAGGAAGATGGAACACCACTATGATGGCTGATTTCTGCTGGTTGCTGCTGCGGGAAACCCCAGATGAAAAATACGCCAAGCAGCGCACCAAGAGAAGCATTCGGGGGAAGAAGAAACGGGCCCACCAGGAGATTGATTGACCCAAGAATGACTTTAAAATCTAAACTGTGTTGACAAATATCGTATTTTAACTAAACTTTGAAATAAAAATTTGCTAGTTATTACCACAGTGTCGGATCTCATTTATTAGAATTTTATTTTCACACCATCAGGTGTTTGTCTTCATGTATTGCAATGGTGCGGTTTGCGTTTTCTATTCTTACATACATACCTGTACAACATTTTTTGCACATTTCTTTGCTTTGCTTTGTGTCTAACCTCGCTCTTATATGCTCAATGTTTGTGCACATGTATGTGGCTGTTTTAAGTGCAGACAATTTTGCTACCATCACAGTGTGTTTTGTTGACATTACTCTATTCTTATGTGCTGCCTTGTTACAATTTTCTTTATTCTTATTTGAATAACTACTAAACAATTAGTATAAAGAATTCATCCAAGAAACTTTTATCTCGATCGCACTCAATCTGAAACGTTCACCTCAAACTGCTAACCCAATGTAGCAAAAAATCTGTACGTGATGGAGCAAATTGGTTACCAGATTTGGATTCAGCGCACCAAAAAACGTAAAAATCAATCGAAACATTAGAGGCAGTTTAAAAAAAATTTTTTTTAGTGTATCTGTGTTATTGGGCCCTACCGCTTTAATTTTTTCACCTTTCCATTGAAGCAGGAAGAGCCCTCCCCAACTATCCACTGTCTGTGTCTAATCATAGTGGCATAGCCTCCAATTAAATCTAAGTTTATTGTGAGGCTTACAAAAGACTTGTATGCTTCTCTCTTGGTCATCAATAAAAACAGAATATCAACTGCAAACTTACATATTTTTAGAACCTACCTAATTAAAGACCTCTGACTTCCTTTGTCTGCCTCATAGTAATACAATATCATAGTAAATGATGGCAGATAAAGACCAGTATGGTCTATCTAGTCTGCCCAGTAAGATGGCTAGAGATGTAGAGCTGCACCTGCAGCTCTGTGCAGGTTACTTCCCCTCTTTGCCTTTGCTTAAGGTTGTACCTGCCACTCCAGACAGGTTACCCCTCTCTATTTATGAAGTTATTTACGTTTACTTTTATTCCATCCTCTTGTTATGTGATCCTCTCTATCTGACCCAAGCTTTTTTTAAATTCAGTCACTGTATTCGCCTCCACCACCTCGTTTGGGAGGGCATTCCAGTCATCCACCACCTTTTCCATGAAAACATATTTCCTGATGGTGCTGTTATGCTTATCTCCTTGCAGCTTCATTTCATGTCTTCTAGTTCTACAGTTTCCCTGTCTTTGAAAAATATTTGCTTGTTCATTAAGAGTGGAGGAGTGGCCTAGTGGTTGGGGCAAGGTACTTCAGGCCAGAAGGTCAGGGGTTCAAATCCCACTAAAGGACAGCAACCTTGGGCCAGAAGGGCTGGGGTTTCTAGTCCCACAGGTGCTCCTTGTGGTCTTGGGCAAGCCACTTAACCCTCCATAGCCCATGTTCCCTGTAAAATAGTTATCTCAAAGTTATAATGCCCTGTTCAATGTAATTTCAGTTTGTTCAATGTAAACCACACTGATGCAGAATAGCATGGTATATAAGAGAATGTAAATAAATAAAAATTAATACCCTTTAAGTATTTAGAAGTCTGTATGATATCTCCCCTGCCTCTCATCTCTTCTAGAGTATACCTATGTAGATCTTCAAGTCTTTTCTCATATGCCTTCTGACGCAGGCACCAAATCATTTTAGTCGCCTTCCTCTGAACCATTTCAAATCCTTTTTAAGGTACGGTCTTTAAAATTGAGCACAATACTCCAAGTGAGGCCTCACCAATGACCTGTACAGAGGTACAAATACCACCTTCCTTTTGCTGGTTATTCATCTCTGTATGTGGCCTAATATCAGTCTGGTTTTGGTCACAGCCTTGTCACATAGCTTTGCCACTTTGAGTTCTCAGACACTATCACTCTGCAGTCCCTCTCTTGGTCCATACAATACCCTTTTGACCCCTATTGCTTACAACTCCTTTGAGTTTCTGCATCCCAAGTGCATCACTGCACTTCTTTGCATTAAATCTCAATTGCCAAGCATTTGACCATTCTTCAAATTTTTGTAGATCTTTTCTCATATTGTCTACTCCCTCTGATTTCAAATGTCTGCTATGTTGCAAATCTTTGTATCATCTGCAAAATGGCAAACTTTTCCTTCTAACCCTTCAGCAATATCACCCATAAAGACATTAAACAGTAGCAGTCGGAGGACTGATCCCTGATCCATTCATCACTACCCTCTGTAGTCTGCTAGTCAACCAGTTCTTGATCAAGTTAATCACTTTGGAATCCATCCCCAGGCTGCTCAGTTTATTCACAAGCCTCCTATAAGGAAGAGTATCAAAGGCTTTCCTGAAATCTGAGTAGACCACATCCATCACATACAAACATGATGACAGAAAAAGACCACATGGTCTATCTAGTCTGTCCTTCCATATCAACAACTACAATAGTCCCCTTTTATCCTATAGAGATCCTCTGTGTTTGTCCCATGCTTTCTTTGAATTCAGATACTGTCCTCATCTCTACCACCTCCACTGGGAGATTATTCCACGGATCAACCACTCTTTCTGTAAAGAAATATTTCCGCATATCACTCCTAAATCTATCCCCTTTCACCCTCATCCCATGTGCCCTCACAGCAGAATTTGCTTTCAATTGAAAGAGGCTCTCCCCCTGTGCATTTATGCCACAGAGGTACTTAAACGTCTCAATCATATCACCTCTATCCCGCCTTTCCTCTAAGGTGTACATATTAAGATCCTTAAATTTGTCTTCATATGCTTTATAATGAAGATCACTAACCATTTTAGTAGCCACCCTCTGTACTGACTTCATCTTGTTTATATCCTTTTGAAGGTGCGGTCTCCAGAATTGCACACAATACTTCAAATGAGGTCGCACCAAAGACCCATACAGAGGCATTATCACCTCCTTTTTTCAAATAGTCATTCCTCTCCTTATGCACCCAAGCATCCTTCTAGTTTTTGCTGTCGCCTTTTCTACCTGTTTAGCTACTTTAAGATCATCAGACACAACCACGCCTAGGCGCCGCTCTTCTTTAGTGGACAAAAGTACTTCACCTCCTATACTATATCACTCCCTTGGATTGCTGCAGCCCAAATGCATGACCTTGCATTTTTTAACATTAAATCCCAGCTGCTAAATTCTAGACCATTCTTCAAGCTTAGCTAGATCCCTCCTCATGTTATCTACACCTTCCTGGGTGTCTACTCTATTGCAGATTTTGGTATCATCTGCAAAGAGGCAAACCTTACCTGACAGCCCTTCCGCTATATCACTAACAAAGATGTTAAAAAGAATTGGACCATGCCCTTAATCAATGTTCTTCCACCCCCAATGCTGGAGATTGCAGTGGCAAGGCTCAATCATATCGCTAAAAAAGAGAACAAATAATGGACAACCCTTCCTTCTTTCCCCTACAGTTCAAATCTTTCAGTAACTGCACCACTTTCTTGCACTGGGTTTGCTATATAGTAGAGAAGCTGAACCCATTTCAGTATGATCCCTGATAATCCTCACTTTTCTAATATCCAAAACATGTAACTCTATATTCCATGGTGGGATTTGATCCAAACAGGATTGATCCTGCCACTGTCAGAACTGAGTGGGTGGCAGCACAGCATGCATTTGCATTGCTGGTGCTGCATGCTCAGGTCGCTGGCAGCCACCAGAGGGTAGCAACTCCCTGGTGGCCCAGTGGCCAAATCCCTCCACCTGCCAGTGGTTTGATGGCATCAGGGGCTTCCCACGATGCTACGGTCTCCTAATGCTATCAAACCACTGGCCGGTGGGGGGATTCTCACCAATGCATCACTGGCATCAGGACGCTGTTTTCTGCCCAGTTCAATGAATGCGGCCCATGTCAGGAATCAGTTTGCGTGAACTAGTCCGAACTGGCCAAAAGGACACAGACATTTTTTCAGGTTTGGTGGGCTGACATGCTGTCTTGCTCCCTGAGGAAGCCAGCCGTGTCAAAACACCTGGTGTCGGGGTTATGACAACCGGCAGGAGCAACAGCTGAGAAGAAGCTAAGTCACTATTTTTTGATAATTTTTCCTGGTATACTACATACAGTTTTGTATGCAAGACCCACAAGATTTTCATATTGTATTTGGATTTGCACATGACTGTAGCTATTACTGCAGTTTACAAGAGTTTTTTCTGACCGTTGATGTTTGGAATTCACCAGTTGGATGTTGTTTCTGACTGGCTGACTCTCCCTCTGTT
Organism: Ichthyophis bannanicus; assembly: GCA_033557465.1. Classification (NCBI taxonomy): domain Eukaryota; kingdom Metazoa; phylum Chordata; class Amphibia; order Gymnophiona; family Ichthyophiidae; genus Ichthyophis; species Ichthyophis bannanicus. The sequence continues at coordinate 277,428,221 of CM066040.1, read as the reverse complement.
TTGAATCTGTTGGGGTTTGAGGGCTGCTGAGTTCTTTTCCTCTTGTTTTAGAATATCTCCATGGATGCTTGAATAATCATTGATAGATGTTTTGTCTATCAATGATTATTGGAGTGGAGTGGATTATGATCAATAGAGTGGAGGAGTAGCCTAGTGGTTAGAGCAACTGCCTAGTACCCAGAAGATCAAGAGTTCAATTCCCACTAGCACTCCTTGTGACCTTGGGCAAGTCACTTTACCCTCCATTGCCTCGGAAGAAAAGCCTAGCAATCTACTTCCAGCAATACATTGCCAAGAAAACCCAGAGATAGCTGGGACATTATGCATCAACACTGACTTGATAGCACAAAAAAAAAGAAATTTTGTAAGGAGGTTTTTTTAAATATTTGGAGTAACATTTGGCTCCTGTAAGGATTTTTCATTTGTATTATTATCTTTGGCTTATGCCAGGTTTTTGAATCAAGATATTGGGCTTTAAGGACTTTTGATCTGATCCAGTATGGCAATTCTTATATTTTTGTGTAAAGCTTGCCCTACCTCCGCCAAATACTAACCATGTTTCATTGTATGATTATACATCTTGATTGGCCCCTCCAAGCGATGCCCAAATTTTGATTTAGATGCATTGACATCTGAAATGTGTCTCCCTTCCTTCAGACTTTGGTTCCAAGTCTTTGTTAGATCAAGTGGAGAGCTTTAACAAGTTTCTTGTGTCACGGTGTGGATCTAGCAGAGCCTATGGAAATAGGTAGAAATGCAGAAAGTGGATCTGACACTGACAGCTCAGAGAAACACATGGCCCAGAGTTGCTATAGGCAACACACACAAACTAGGTCACAAGGTGTGAGAACACGCCCAAGCAGCAGGAAGGCTCGGGGTTCATTAAGTAATGAAGAGCAGCTGAGAGGGGGCGGAGTTGAGGCACATACACATAAACCTAACTCACCTGAAGTTAAGGTAGGTTCAGGTGGAAGTTCGGGAAGTTCAGGTGGAAGTTCAGGTTGGAGTGGAGGTTGGAGTTCAGCCAGCGTGAGAGCCGGAAAGGGAACTACCGAGAGAGTTGGAAAATCTGAGAGGTTTAGTTCCAGAGCTGAAAGAGACAACCCAGGAGACTGCTTCAGAGAGCAGTGCACAGACACGTCTAAGCTCAGTGACGTTTATCCAGAAGGTAACAGAGGATACAGTTTGGAAGCCAGGCTTAGAAAGACCCAAGCAACAGGCACAGAAGGGAAAAGGAGTTCTGGCCTGAGGATATTTTTATATCTGGAGAAAAGCTAAAGGGAAAAGGCCGTAGGAAGCTTCCATCCTGTTCCACTTCTGTGATCTCAGCTGTACCAAGAAACCCCAGTTTGAGGGAGCAAGAAGGTAAGCTGATTGGCTCTAATAGAGGGAAAGCTGAATGCAGTAACTTTCCATGTAATTGTCAAAGTTGGTGGGGCTCTCAAGAAAGAAACTCCAGTGAATGTGGTAATTTTCCCTCACACACTTTCACGGAGGAAGAAAGGAAGTCTCTGTGCAATGGGGAGAGACTGCTAAACAATAATACTTCTGGCTATCTGAAGGAAAGACAGTTTGAAGGAGAAAGTGAAGAAATGCAGTGTGATATTCAAGGGGAACAGCCCTCAGATGAATGCATGGACTGTATGCTGATTATTGCCGATGATATCTCCTTTTTATGTTAAAGAGGCTGTGGAAACTTTCTAGTCACTGAAGTGAAGGAGAAAGGTTTTTCTGTTTGCTTGGAAAAGGACTGTTTAAGATACCTTTTTATTTGAGTAAAGAAGCTGAAGATAGAAGCAATTTTGGTTCATATTTGTTTCCTTTATTTTGTACCAGAAGATGGTCTGTTTGCCTTTGTTTTCATTGCTATAAAAGAATCCACCCGGAAGGGGAATAAAAATCCTGTCTTAAAGCCTTACCACCCGACTGCAACTCATTTCTTGGCTAGCCTGTGAAAACTACAATACCCAGAGGGCATTGCAAGGCTCTCTGCACCACTTCCTGGCTGGTTAAAGATAAGGCCCTAGTGTAATACCCTGCTTTAACCTGTGGGGACCCTCGCTGGGTGACACTTGCTATAGCAATTGATAAAATGGCCCCAGGACTGTACCAAGCTAGAAATGCGCCCTGTGCGACTCACGAACCTGGTGCCCCCCTCTACCTAACTGTGTGCAGGAATTCTGTCTTTATGGGCTTTCTGGAAGCCCAGTGAGGACATCAGTGCCCTTTTTGTACTTGCACCCTGTGCGGCTGCACCACTTGGTATGGCCCTGAATGGTCCCTCTTCAGCCTTTTGTACAATATTAGAAAAATTACATTCATGGTATCACCCAGGCCTTAGACTAGGTGAGGGGTGAGAAGGGCCAAGCATATCTGCATAAATCACAGACATCAGCTACATGCCATCTGATAGACCAATTTCTTGCATATTGTTCTTCCAATTTTTGTTTTCTTGGTCTTCTACCCACTACATCAACTTTTCATTTTCTCTTTGCAGCACTGCTACTTGCTGGCTCAATCTTTCCACTGTAACTTCCTGCACCATGACTCTGTTCAACGTCTTCAATTCTCTATCCATGCGCATCAAACCTCTCTTTAATTTCATCCATTAACAACAGTAATTTATTCAATTTATCTTCTCATGCTGTTTTACATCATGAATGTTTACCATGGGATTCAGTAAACTGCACCACCTCAGTACCACAGGTTGCATAGATGCCCATGGTAGCCCATCCCAAAGAGTGAGATTTACTCCCTTCCCAATGCATGTGATTTTTTCCAGCAGAGGTTCAAAAGTATACACTTACACACACAAGCACCTCTCCCCAAGCAATCCTTTCTCTTTGGTCTCAATCAATCATGCTCTCTCCTCCAGCATCCTCCTCTTGATCTTAATTGCCATCCCTCCTAGCTGCCAGCATCTTCCTTTCTCCTCCCTTAGCAACTCCAAGGTGGTCAGCTTCTTTCTTTCTCTTTCCATCTTCCCTGTCTTTCCATCTTCCCCTCTTCCTTTATCTCCTCCTCCCCTCCATGTCCATCATATCCCCCTCATCCACTATTACCGTCTCCATCATCCTACCTCTGCCTGCTTCCCTGTAAAGTAGTTATGGACAGCATGGGGCTGCTAAGTGCAGATACACGTTAAAGCTTGTTTGGATCCCCCCTACCTCTGTCACCAAAGGGGGCAGGATCCAGAAGAGCTTGGGTGCAAGCCTGCACTCTGAAGCCCCCACCATCTACAGCTGCTTTACAATGATTCAGGGTGGCCTACTGAGGTAGGGTGATGGTGGCAGTATGGGGGCAGGGGAAAGAGATAAGCAGGTCTTGTCTGGCAATGCTGCCACCCTGGGCACCAAATTTGTGAGAGGAAAGGATTTTTACAGATATGCAAGAAATCACCTCCATTTATATGTGTTACAAGCATAATGCATATGGCTAGGTATCTCTCAAGTTAGTCAATTATGGTATTAATTTAATTTTATGTTGTTGGGGCCGGGAAGCCCCATGTCAGGACTGTTATTTTTTAAAATGTTCGGCCAGTGCTTAGTCAAAAATACCACCTGAACCCCTAAACTCTAATCCTTCCACCCAACCCACTTTCAAAATACTCCTGGATCCCCAACTTCTGCACCTCATGGCATCTACTTGAGGTCTCCTTGGTTGACAGTGGGAAGACAGGAGTGATCCCTGGGTGCTCATGCCCTACTAGCTCCCTGAATCAAAATGGTATCCTGGAAACCTGAAGGCCTACCTCTAGGGGGCTAAGGCTGCAATTTTGCTTTACCGAGCTACCAGGGCAGAAACATCTGGAGATCGCTCCCGCCCCCCACTCTCTACAACTATCTACCAAGGAGAAGTTGGCTTGTGTCAGGGATTTGAATGCCTGGAGGGTATTTTAAAAGGGGATTCTGGAAGGGGATCAGGAGGTAGGAGGATCAAGCTATGGGAAGCGGAGTATTTTTTAGTATGTTCCAATCCCTTTAAGCTGCTCCCTGGGAAGATCAGGTTGTTTATTAGTGATCAAATGCCCTTGGAGAGGAAAAACAACATCTCTTGAGGAGATGTTATCTTTCCATGAATAACACAGCATGTGAGTTTTAATGTAAGTTGTGCTATTTATTTTGCATAATAATAAGTTGCTTTGCATGCTTCACAGCTCATTATTAATTAACATATATTGCAGTAAAATAAACCTGCATTAAGCTGCGCTATTTTCAAATAACATGTTATTGCTTATTAACATGTACTAATTCTTAAATAACATGTGTTATTGTCCTAGGGGCCCTTTTACTAAAACCCGATGAGGATAGAATAGTTACTCACCTGTAACAGGTGTTCTCCAGGAGCAGCAGGAATCAGTCCTCACAACCCTCCCTCCTCCCCTGGGAGTTGCAGTTGTACATAGTTTAATTTTCTTCATTTTTGTGTGCTGTTCTTAGCTATGTACAACTGCAACTCCCAGGGGAGGAGGGAGGGTTGTGAGGACTGATTCCTGCTGCTCCTGGAGAACACCTGTTACAGGTGAGTAACTATTCTTTTCTCCAGGACCAAGCAGGAAGTCAGTCCTCACATATGGGTGACTCCCTAGCTCTGGGCTACCGAGGAACCCAGGCTGAACAAGAGAACTCCCTCTAGTCCCAGCAGCAAAGAAAGGCTTTTCACAGACACAACCTCCACCGGTAGCCCAACAGAGGGCAGGAGTTGCCTAAACCTCAAAGAGATTCCGGAGTACTGCTTGGCCAAAAGCACTGTCCCTCCGGGACTCCCTCTCCAGACAGTAATGGGCCGCAAAGGTCTGGCTTGAAGACCAAGTTGCAGCCCTGCAGATGTCTACCAAGGGCACAGAGCGGAGATGAGCCACTGAGGCCATTGCCCTGACACGGTGGGCCGTGACCCGACCCTGCAAAGGAAGGTCAGCTGCCTTGTAAGTCCAGGTGATACAGTCAGCCACCCAGATGGACAAGGTATGCTTGGACACAGCCAACCCCAAGTTATTAGGGTCAAAGGATACGAAGAGCTGAGTAGCCCTTCTATGCCCCTGCGTACGGTCAAGGTAGAAGGATAAGGCCTTCCTACAGTCCAGAGTATGCAGGACTGCTTCAGCCTGGCTTGCATGAAGCCTAGGGAAGAATGTTGGAAGAACCAGCTCTTGGTTAAGGTGGAAGGAGGAGACAACTTTTGGGAGGAACTTTGGATGAGTCCTAAGGATTACCCTGTTCCTATAGAAGCAAGTGTAAGGCCTATCACAGACCAGGGCCTGAAGCTCACTCACTCGCCTAGCCGAGGTAAGGGCTACTAAGAAGAGTGTCTTCCAAGACAGGAAGCGTAGAGGGCAAGTAGCCATCGGCTCAAAGGGTTGGCGAGTCAGCTGCTGCAAGACCACATTCAACTCCCACTCAGGAGCAGGAGGATGGATTGGAGGCTTGAGCAAAAGCAAGCCTCTGAGAAAGCGGGACACCAAGGGGTGAACCGACAGAGAATGTCCTTCCACCAGTGAGTGGTGAGCTGCTAGAGCTGAGAGGTGGACCCGAACAGAAATGGACTTAAGTCCTTGATTGGATAAGTGCAGTAAGTACTGAAGCACTACTGGTACAGTACAGGAGAAAGGATCCTCTGTACGTAGCTGACACCAGAGAGAAAACCTTTTCCATTTGAGAGCATAGGTTTTCCTAGTGGATTGCTTCCTAGAGGGTAGGACAACCTCCTCAACTTCCTGAGGGAGGCCCCAGGGAGCCAAAACTAGCCTTGCAGCCTCCAGGCCATCAAATTGAGAGCCTTGAGATTGGGGCGCAGAAGGGAACCCTGATCCTGAGAGAGAAGGTCGGGTTGCAGCCCCAGAGGCAGTGGAGGATCCACCGCCAGCTGAAGCAGAAGTGAAAACCAAGGCTGTCTGGGCCACCTGGGAGCCACCAGCAGGACCGAGGCCTTGTCCTGAAGAATCTTGAATAGAGTTCGGGCCACCAAGGGCGTGGGAGGAAACGCATACAGGAGGCCCTGAGACCATGGAATCAGAGAAGCATCAGCTGCTATCCGCAGAGGATGCGGTTGCCTGGAGCAGAACTTTGGCAGTTGCTTGTTCAGTGGACTGGCAAACAGATCTATCAAAGGAAGACCCCATTTTAGGAAGATCTTCTGAACTACCAAAGGATGCAGCTGCCACTCGTGGGGCTGTAAAATCCTGCTCAACCTGTCTGCTAGGAAGTTTTCCTGGCCTGGAAGGCACACAGCCTTGAGGAGCATGTTGTGCTTGAGGGCAAAGGAGCAAAGGTCCTGTGCCTCCCGACAAAGGAGTCTGGACCCAGTCCCGCCCTGTTTGTTCACATAAAACATGGCCACTTGGTTGTCTGTCTGACCCAGGACAGACTGATGAGCCAGGATAGGAGAGAAAGCTTTGAGCGCTAGTTGAATAGCCCTGAGTTTCAGGAGATTGATCTGCTGTGCTGCCTCCCAAGGAGACCACAGGCCCTGGGTGCACTTGTTCAGACAATGAGCTCCCCAGCCCTGCAGGGAGGCGTCTGTGGTCAGCACCACTGTGTACCCAGGAATTTGAAAGGGTACCCCTGTCAGAAGATTGGGTGGGTGCAGCCACCAGCTGAGGGAGTCCAGAAATGGTTTGGACACCCTTATTCTGTCTCTGAGGCTGCCTGTGGCCTGAGACCACTGACTCCGAAGGCACCATTGTGCAGGCCGCATATGGAGCCTGGCATTGGGGGTGACATGAACTGTCGAAGCCATGTAGCCAAGCAGCCTCAGGCAGAGTCTGGCGGAGACCACTGACCCGCTGAGAAACTGATTTGCCAAGTCCATCAGTCTTTGGGCTCTGTCTGCTGACAAGAATGCCTTTGCCAGGGTAGAGTCCAGTCTTGCCCCTATGAACTCCTAGTTCTGGGATGGGAGCAAAGTGGACTTTGCGAAGTTTATTACAAATCCCAAGCTCTGAGGAAGAGCACGTCTGACCCCTGATGAGCCAGTCGTCCAGGTAAGGGAAGACAAAGATTCCCTGATTTCTCAGGTAGGCCACCACCACTGCCAGGCATTTGGTAAAGACCCTGGGAGCGGAAGTGAGGCCAAAAGGCAGTACTCTGTACTGATAATGGTTTCCTCCCACAATGAACCTGAGGTACTTTCTGTGGTCTGGATGAATGAGGATGTGAATGTACGCATCCTTTATAATCTAAGGAGCATAGCCAATCTCCCTGCTGGAGTTAGGGCAGAAGTGTTCCAAGAGTAAGCATCTTGAACTTTTCTTTCTCTAGGAACTTGTTTAGGTTCCTGAGATCTAGAATAGGTCGAAGGCCACCTGTTCTCTTGGGTACCAGGAAATAACTGGAGTAGAACCCTTGACCTTGCAAGTGGGGAGGCACAGGCTCCACTGCCCTGTCCACCAACAGACCTTGAAGCTCTTGAAGGAGAAGATCTGTGTGCAGGGGAGGCCTTGGAGGCTCCCCTGGAAAGTATGGCGGAGGCAGTTGGTGAAAATGTAGTGCATAGCCCCTTTGGACTATGTTCAACACCCAACCGTCTCCAGTGATGTTGGGCCACTGGTGGGCAAAGAGGGTGAGGCGACCTCCTGTGCAGGGCTGGGAGAGCAGGGACTGAGAGGCTACACTCAAGGAGTCAAAAACCCCCACCCTGCTGAGTGGGAGCAGGGGCCGGAGGCTTGGGGGTCCTCTGTCTATGGGGCCCATTACCCTGCCCCTTGGCTTGCTGACCCTGGAGTGCAGCTTGGGCAGCCTGATACTGAGGGTACTGTTTGTAGGCAGTGCCCTTCCTCGGGTAAAAGGGCTTCTTACCCGAGGCCTTTTTCTTGTGAGAAGGGGCAGAGGTCTTCCTAGACAGCCTTGTCCTTGTAAGGTGCTCAGTCTCGAGCTGTGCAGCCTTCTCGACCATGGGCTTGCCAAAAAGGTTTTCACCTAGGCAAGGGACATCGACCAACTTGTCCTGAACCCATGGCTCAAGGTCCGATGACTGCAGCCATGCCTGGCGTCGAGCCGCGATGCCGACTGCTGCAGCTCGGGCCGAAGCCTCGAAGCCATCGTAGGCGGCACAGGACATAAACGTCGAGCAGTCCCGAATCCCCGAGGACAAGGACTTAAATCTCTGCAAGGGTTCCCCGGAGAGACCAGCAGAGAACCTGGCCAACTTCTTGGCCAGGTCTCGCAAGTACATGCCCATGTACAGCTGGTAAGACTGGACACAGCAAGCAACCATCGAGCCCTGGAAGCACTTTCTACCTACACCATCGAGGTTCCGGGCCTCCCTGCCGGGGGTCACCGCAGAGTGCATCTTCTGCCTTTTCAGACGATGCATGGCCGATTCCACCACCATGGAATGGTGTGGTAGCTGCGCCTTCAGAAAACCAGGGCTCTTCCGGAGTCGATAAATCAAATCGACTCACATGCTTAGAACCAGTGCCGAGGCCGGTGCCTCCCACATCCGGAAGAGGAGCCGTTCCAGCATCGGAGGAACCGGGACAGTAAAGGCCTCCTTCGGAGGAGAGTCGTACTGTAGGGCCTCGAGCTCTTCAGCTCGAGGCTCTTCCTCGGGGTCCGCCGGAATAGCCAACGCGGTGGCCATATCCCGGACAAACTCCGAGAACCGGGTGTCCTCCAGAGGGGATCTACTCCGGGGCTCAGACTGCGGTGAGTCCGAGGGGACGCACCGAGTCTAGAATGTGTCGGGAGACTCCTCATCCTCCGTTTCCCAGGCGGACTCATCTGACGAGGAGTCAGGGTCCGACCCCGCGGAGCCCTGGGGCACTTGCCCCGACGCCGGAGTCACCGGCGTCGACGCCCTCGGTCCCAAACGTGAGGTCGAGGGAGACCGCGACCGAGGTCGACTTCGAGCCATGATGGACTGGAGTATCGGCTCGGTCTCCGGGGTCAACTTTGATGTCGATGTCCCGGTGGTCGGGGCAGATGCGCCAGACAGGCTGGCCATCAGTGCCCGCTGCTGCTCCATGAAGGCAGACAGTCTGCTCTCCAAGGCCGTCATCCTGAGACTCAGCTCGGGAGACGCAGCAGCCACCGACTCGGGCCCCGGCAGCGCCAGGCCCGACGTCGGCTCTCTGGAAGGAGAGTCCTCAAGGACCACAGGGCTTACGTGTCCAGCAGACTCCGGCTCCACGCGAGGAACTTTGGCAGGCTTCTCTTGTTCCACGGGCCCAGGGCGACGGTCGGGGGTCTTAGATCTGGCCCTCGAGGAGCCAGGGACCTCCGACGACGACACCCTCACGAGCCGCTTCTTCCTCTTGCGTTCCCGGTCGGGGGACCCCCTGTCCGAGGAGCTTCGACGGCGCTTGGGATCTGAATCCCGAGATGTCGAGGCCTCAGACGAGGTCCGGGCCCGGCCAGAGGCTGAGTCCGAGAAAAGCCTTTCTTTCTGCTGCTGGCGACTTCGCAGTGCCTTGGAAGACATCTTCCCACATGGTCCACACGTCTTAGGGTCGTGATCAGGACCGAGGCACCGAAGGCAGCAGTCATGTGTGTCGGTGAGAAACATTAACTTCTTACACCGATCACACTTCTTGAAACCGCTGGAAGCCATCGGAGAAAAAAAGAGTCCCCACGAGGTCAAAGAACCGGCCTTCCAGGAAAAAATCAAAAAAGGGCGCAAACGCCAGCCACAAAGGGCAAAAACCGAAAAAGAAGAATCGGGCTCGATACCGGTGTACCGAACCCGGCGGGAGGGGAACTGGCGTCGAACCGGGAAGAAAAAATAGCGAGAATCGCCGAAAAAAATCAAACTTTTATCCGGGATGACAGGACGCACGTCCGGTGGGCTTCTCGGAAAAAGAGAGACTGGGGTAAGATGGCACTTTAGGCGGGAAGGGAACAGCGCATGCGTGCCTGCATTCCCAAAGGCTTTCATAGAAAGCTGGGGAAATGCTCCGCTGGGGCTTCATTGGCGTCGATGACACCCATATGTGAGGACTGACTTCCTGGTTGGTCCTGGAGAATTGTCCTTAATGCGCTGATCTCACACGTGTTAATTGCAAAGCCTCCATGTTAGCTGGCGGGGGTGCAACCAGCATTTTCCCAGCAATTAACGCGCAAAGGATTTTCCTAACATGCACTCCACTATGGAGGGTTCATTTAGTGACTCCTATAGAGGCGTCATTATATGAATCCATGTTAGGTGGCACATTGCTGCCGAACATGCGGCAATAGTCCAGGCTCTCATGCTAATGTGCTTTTCACACCCACCCGCTCTCCATTTCCCACCCTATCCCATGATTGCCAATTAGTGTTCTTTTTAGCATGCGATTGCAGACACTATCATGTGTTAGTATTTCCGCCTGCCAGTTGCCATTCGTTAAAACACCCCTTAATCATTTAACAGGCTTTAGTAAAAGGGGTCCTTAATGCAGTTTAGCAAATAATATAGTAACATAGTAAATAACAGCAGATAAAGACCAGCATGGCCCATATAGACCGCCCAGTAAGGTGGCTTGGGTCGTGCCTGCCACGCTGTGCAGGTTACCACCCCTCTATGCCTTTGTTTAGTGTTGTACCTGATGATCTATGTAGATTTATTGCAGCCGTATCAGTCATAGTGAGCTGAGAGATCTTGGATGGGGCAAATTGATCAGTAGTAGTAGTATCCGGGGTAGGTTGCCAAGGCTGTTAGTAAAGATATTCAGCAGCACTATCTGTACAGTGCCTTTAAATATCACAGGTACACTAAAAAAAAATTTTTTTAAACTGCCTCTAATGTTTCGATTGATTTTTACGTTTTTTGGTGCGCTGAATCCAAATCTGGTAACCAATTTGCTCCATCACGTACAGATTTTTTGCTACATTGGGTTAGCAGTTTGAGGTGAACGTTTCAGATTGAGTGCGATCGAGATAAAAGTTTCTTGGATGAATTCTTTATACTAATTGTTTAGTAGTTATTCAAATAAGAATAAAGAAAATTGTAACAAGGCAGCACATAAGAATAGAGTAATGTCAACAAAACACACTGTGATGGTAGCAAAATTGTCTGCACTTAAAACAGCCACATACATGTGCACAAACATTGAGCATATAAGAGCGAGGTTAGACACAAAGCAAAGCAAAGAAATGTGCAAAAAATGTTGTACAGGTATGTATGTAAGAATAGAAAACGCAAACCGCACCATTGCAATACATGAAGACAAACACCCGATGGTGTGAAAATAAAATTCTAATAAATGAGATCCGACACTGTGGTAATAACTAGAAAATTTTATTTCAAAGTTTAGTAAAAACACGATATTTGTCAACACAGTTTAGATTTTAAAGTCATTCTTGGGTCAATCAATCTCCTGGTGGGCCCGTTTCTTCTTCCCCCAAATGCTTCTCTTGGTGCGCTGCTTGGCGTATTTTTCATCTGGGGTTTCCCGCAGCAGCAACCAGCAGAAATCAGCCATCATAGTGGTGTTCCATCTTCCTTGGTACCTTCTCTCTGCGTCCTTGATGTCCTGGTGAAACCTTTCACCTTGTTCTTCACTGTACGCCCCCAGGTTTTCGGGAAAGTAGTTCACATGGGAGTGCAAGAAATGGACTTTCAGGCTCATGTTACAGCCTTGTTCTTTGAAGGCATTGAGCATCCTGGCAACAATATCCTTATAGTTCTCATCCCGCCTGTTCCCCAAGAATTTGAGAACAACATCCTTGAAGGAATCCCAGGCTTCTTTTTCCTTCTCAGACATCGTTTCAGCGAATGCTCCATCTGAAATGAGTTTCCTTATATCAGGGCCAACAAACACTCCTTCCTTTAGCTTTGCTTCAGAAAGTCGGGGGAACTTTGAGCAAAGGTACCGAAAGCACTCACCATCTTTTGGAAGGGACTTGATGAATTGCTTAATGAGACCCAACTTAATGTGGAGAGGTGGTAATAGAATTTTATCACGAGGTACCAAGCTCTCATGAAGAACATTTTTCTCACCGGGTCTCAAATACTCCCGAATTGGCAAGTCTTTTTTCCCCCAGTGTAGGTCGCGGGCCCGGCTATCCCACAAGCAAAGGAAGCAGGGATATTTGGTGAAACCGGATTGCTGCCCTAATAGCATGGATAGAATTTTAAAGTCTCCACAAATCATCCACTTATGCTCATCATAACGAATCTTCTGAAGAATCAGGGCCAAATTCTCGTATTTTTCTTGGAGAATAACAGAGTGAGCAAAAGGAACTGAAGCGAATGTGTTGCCATTATGAAGAAGAACACCTTTTATGCTGTCTTTTGACGAATCAATGAACAGCCGCCATTCAGCAGGATCATACTTGAGTTTAAACTTTTCCATCACTCCGTATATATCGTTGCAAAATACCAAATCTTCCTCTTTGCTGAAATACTTCAAAAATTGTGTCTCGCGGTTGCGGTACCAATAAAAAGTTGTTCCTGGTGACAATAGATTTTTCTGTTTAAGCCGAGAACCTAGCAGTTGGGCAGCATCTTTTGGGAGTCCTAAATCCCGGACTAAATCATTCAATTCAGCTTGAGAGAAAAGTTCAGGTTTCGGATCTGGTTCAGTTTCAAACTCAGAAGTACTGGACTCATCGGGAAAAGCCATCTGATGAGTCTCATCATGATCAGAACCGTCCACACAAATATGATCCAAAGATTTTGGTGGTTCAGGCACAGGTACTTCGTTGCTATGAGGCATAGGCCTAATTGCTGAGGGAAGGTTGGGGTAACTTATTACGTTCTTATTTTTTAAGTTGTATCCCTTCACAATGCAAGAGCAAAAATAGCAGTCACTGCTGTGGTCTCTTTGTTCACGCCACATCATAGGTATTCCGAAACGAAATGCTTGTTTTTTACCTTTCATCCATAAGCGTAGATCTTCCTCACATGTCTTGCACACTTTGTGAGGAGCCCACGGTTTGTCTTGATCGCCTAACTTCAAACCGAAATAGGCGAAATATACTTTTTTAATAAATGCAGAAATGTTCCTCTGCCGCTTTTTCACGGTATATTCCCCACAAATAAAACAAAAACTGTCCGGAGAGTTGACGCAACCTCTGGCTCTGTGAGCCATCACAAATACACAACACTGCAAACTACAACTGTAGTGAACCACTTCGGAATAAAGCTGGATTACGACTGAGCAAACAAAAGGTAATAATGAACTTGCAAGAAACTGAAATTTGACAGGAACGTTCATGTCGCAACCACCGTGTTTGAGCGAGCGAATGAGGCGAGGCGAACAGGAAAGAACATGCGCCAGCGCGAGTACTGGATTTAGCCCCCCGCCTCCCAATTGTCCTGTTAATGTATAAAATGAATACAAAACACTCTAAAATATCATGAGGGAGTGTTTCTAGTTAGTTAACCATTACAACCTCTATTTTGGGCCAAGAAAATAAACTGCAGTCGGCTAAAAAGAAATTATGTGAACATTCCTTATATGGTTAAGAAATCTAATTTTGCAAGAAAACGTGACGTGATGGAACATTTTGGCTATTTTTCCTGGATTCAGCACCCCAAAATCTATAGGAATCAGTTGCAAAACTGGAGGCAGTTTTTTGGTAGTGTACCTGTGTATCCCATTCAGAAGCACTTATCAGATAACAGGTGTTGCTGTCTGGATAAGTACTTAAGAACATAAGATATGCCATACTGGGTCAAATCAAGGTCCATCAAGCCCAGAATTCTGTTTCCAACAGTGCCCAATCCAGATCACAAGTACCTGTCAAGTTCTCAAAAAGGTACACAGATTCCACATTGCTTATCCTGTTTGCTCAGTAAATGATTTTGAAAACAGGCAATTCCCAAAGAATCAAGTAGACAAGATAAATGCCTATTCCCATGGGATACCATTACACATTCAAGCTAAGTTAGTGGCCTCTTTCATGGTTTCCAATCTACAAGGCAGGGCTGGTTATTTCAGCAATGAGCTCAGAACTAAAGAAACCACAGTTTAAATCCCACTCTCCCTACTGACACTTCCAATGACCTTGGGTCATGCGTGCCATGGTACCCACAAAAATTCTAAGCTCTTTTGGATAGGGACTTATTGCATCTGAATTTAATATAGTCTATTTATTTTATTTCATTTCCATTTTCCGCTGATATTTCAATTATTGTAAACAACGTAGATAGTCTCCTGATATTTTGTATATCAAGACAAACTAACATAAACAATTCTAATCACACTATAAGCCGCTTTTATGCATCAATTGGAGGGGTGGGCTAAAATTTAAAAAATGTATAAATTAAATTATAAAAACAGGAAGTCTGCAATAGAGGAACACTGCGTGGAAAATTTCAAAACAGAAAACAGCCAGGGAAGAATAGTGAAATAACAAACTTCTTTCTGATTTTAGCTATTGCAATTTGTTTTTAAATGTGTTTCTTTTCTAAGTATTCAATTCTTGGAAACCTGCAAAAAACATATATTTTATTTATAAATGCCTGGTAGTTTAGGATGCTCTGACTGCTGTCCCTCCCTTCTTTGAACAGCATCACTTCCTGCCTTTGCTAGCTCCCTGCTGAGTTTATGCACAATCTGCACTTTTGAGTACAGCAGGGGGCTGATTTATATTACGACATTCCAGACAATTTGACTCAGAACTAAGGCTCAAATGAAGTGTTTCAGATTGGGTTTCTCAACTGAGAAGTAGTTTGCTGATTTACTCCTTGTTGCACTAAACCACCATCTTTTCTTTCTGTTTCTGTTTGCCCTGTTACAGGGCAATAAATGTGAAAATTAATTTTCAACCCAATAACCTGATCTCACACTAAGGGTTTCTTTGAAGGGTAATGTTTCCAAATGGGTTAGTATTACGTATAGCATGACAATAATGAACCTCACTCCTAAACTAGGATATGTGGAGTATGAACTCAGTCTCTCAAATTCACTGATAGCGCTCAGAATTGTTCTTGGATTGTGCCAAAGACAGCCTCCTTCTGGAGTTCTTGTGCAGGGCATTTTAGAAAGAACATCTAAGTCAAATCGAGGACATCCAGGGCAGAACGTTCTGAGAAATACAGGGATGTGTACGTCTCTGTCTGATTTTAGTCACATAGAAGCCTCCAACATAGACGACTGCACCAGTGGCCACCTAGATGTCCCTCTTAGGAAAGCATGGGGTAGGGACGGTCATCTCATGCAAGCTAGCATAAGGGGATGCCCAGTAAAATAACAAGAAGAAAAGATGAGCCTTCATTCCCTGTCAGTGTTTGTTATCGGTATGGAAAATATAGCGGGCATGAGCAGATCTACTTCTCCACACCCTCCAGATGTCTGTCTGTCCAAATGAACACTTTTCTTTTGCTTCTTTGTGCCTTGGGCACAGCTTGGGACATCCAGGGTGTTTCTGAAATCAGGCAAGGACATTCAAGTTCTGTGAACACCCCAGACACACTTCATTCACATCCCCATTCAGACTTTGACATCCCAACCCCTGGAGACATCCATAGAGCCAGCTTCTAAAATGACTTTGGGGATGTCTCAATACTTTGGACATCTCCATGCCCATTTTCAGATGTCCAAAACATGAATACAGTTTCTAAAATAACCCCAAGATGTCACATGTATAGGCAATTTATTAAGGTGTGCTTGGAAATTCTTTTTAATCAAGCCTGTGGCACCCAACAGAATGCAAAATATTTTAGCATCTTTCTGCCACATTTTCTTGTCTATGACTGCATTTCTTGATTAATACTTGAGGATCTTCTCCCTCTCTGCATGATTCAGAGAACAATCACTTGGAACAGACAACTCTATTAACAATGCTGTTCTGGTGTTTTTCTCCTTTACCACTATATCCAGTTTCTGTGAGGTCACAAATGGTCATGACACTTGAACACAGATGCTTGCAATCCATTTGGCTACGGCGTCATTTCCTTTCACTTGGTAAGGCAGTAGGGGGCTATGGAATCAGTTAGCCCTCTTCTTTAGGGATATCTAAGCTAGTTGCCTTGAAATGGAACAGCCCTAAGTTTCCCTCCAGTAGCTAGATCATTCAGCTGCTCTGCAGGGTCCATTCTTGTAGCATTTTAATTTCCAACAACAATCTATTCAAGAGAACTGTGTAAGAATGCTGTACTAGTGACTTGATAGCATCAGATCAAGAAAATGTCAGGTGAGAATGCATTTGAGAAGAAAACACTCTAGAGCACTGAAATAATTATATATATGATTGATGAACTGCATAAAAGCTCCATGCAATAGAAGTTCACAGTAATGTGCTGGATTCATGATTTTTTTTTTCATTAATAATTCTAGGCCTGTTGAGCTAATGGTATGTCCCTAGATTGCCCCTGAAGTAAGGATTTATGTGGTGGGTCCAGAATGGAGCGGGGCAGATTTTTTTTAGAAAAGATTTGGAAAATTGTTAGAAGATGGAGTGAAGGGCGTAGAGTGAAAGAAGTTACATGGAGAGGGCTGACTGATTCGCAGGTAAGATTACCACTTGCCCCATGGCAGTACCATTGTAACAGGAGTAAAATTAACTCCATATCCTATAAGTGGTGATTGTAGTTATTGAATTAGAGATGAAGAAGATAAAATAACTATAGTTCTTTGTTAATTAAGAACATAAGAACAAAAGATATCCTATACTGGGTCACACCTGTATCCTGTTTCCAACGGTGGCCAATCTAGGTCACAAGTACCTAGCAGTTTCCCCAAAAGACACAGGTTCCACAATGCTTGTATTGGGTCAAGCAGTGGATATTCTTGATCCCCTTTAACAATGGTTTATGGACCTTTCCTCCAGAAACTTGTCCAAACCATTTTTAAACCCGGCTACACTAACAGCTTTTACTACATCCTCTGGTAGCAAATTCCAGAGTTTGATTACATGTTGAGTGAAAAAATATTTTCTCTTATTAGTCTTAAATAGGTTACCCAGTAGTTTCATTGCATGTCCCCTAGTCTTCCTATATTTTGATGGTGTAAACAATCGATCTACGATTACCCGTTCCACTCCATTCGTTAATTTATAGACTTCTATCATATCTCCCCTCAGCCGTCTCTTTTCCAGGTTAAAGAGCCCTAACCTTTTTAGCCTTTCTTCATAGGAGTATCCTTCCATCCCCTTTACCATTTTGGTGGCTCTTCTCTGAACCTTTTCTAATAACGCTATATACTTTTTAAGATACGGCGACCAGAATTGCACACAATATTCAAGGTGCGGTCTCACCATGGAACGATATAGAGGCATTATATGCTCCTATGCTATCTGGTTAGCATTGGGGCATGTTGGGAGTGTTCTGGGACAGAGCGGAGGCAGGGAATGGCGCTAACCAGGCAGCAGCAATATTGCATGCTGTCCGGTTAGCGATCGGTGCCTTAAAGATAGGCAAGGGTTTTCCTTGCTTATCTTTAAGGCGACGATTGCTAACTGGGCAGCAGCAAATATCGCTGCTGCCCGGTTAGCCTTGGCAGCTTCCTGTCCCTGCAGTGATCACCAGATATTCAATGCTTTCGCCGCGGCATTGAATATCCGGTTTAGAGGTCAGCAGGGAGGTCAGCCTCATCAGCACATAGTTCTTCCAAACGGCGGGCAGTTGAAAATCAGGCCCCAAGAGACCAGGGTTTGATTCCCACTAGCACTCCTTGTGGCCTTGGGCAAGCAACTTAACCCTCTATTGCCTCAGAAGAATCCAAGTTATCAATGTCCCTGTTTCATGTACATTACCAAGTTTAAGTTACAATATAAACCACTTTGACTAAAATGATAAAGCGGTATAAAAACCTGTTAAATAAATAAATAAAAGGAAACAAAAAACTGGTTGGAATTTCTATGGGCTTTAGTCCACTCCAGATAGAAGGCCAATGCTCTCTTGCAGTCCAAATTATGTAGTGCACCTTGTGGGCATGGGGTCTTGAAAAATATGCAGGCAGGATGATTAGCTGGTAATGGTGGAAGTCTGACACCACCTTTGGAAGGAAATAAGAACGGAGTAAATAACACCACCCTATTATGAAAAAACATTGTGTAGAATGGATTTGCTACTAGAGCTTGGAGATTGCTAACTGCGTGCTGAAGTAACTACCACCAAAAACAGGACCTTTCAGGTCAGAAACGTCAGTCCACAGGTATCTGACGGCTCAAACGGAGTTTCATAAGCTGAACTAAAACTACATTGAGATCCCAAGTCACTGCAGTCAGCTTTAGAGAGGCTTCAACGGAAGTAAGCCTTGCATGAAGAGCACAAAAAAGGCTGAAAATAGATGGATTTCTGTTCTACAGTGATGCAAGTGCCAATTGCACTAAGGTGGACTCTTACAGAGTTGGTTTTGAGACCACACTGCGAAACGTGCAGAAAGTATTCAAGCAGTTTTTCTGTGGGACACAAAAAGGGAACTAGGGCCTGTCCCTCACACCAGATAGCAAACCTTCACCATTTGAATCCATAAGACCTCCTAGTCAGGGCCGGATTTACCTATACGCCATGTACGCCATGGCGTAGGGCCCACAGCTGGCAAGGGTCCACAAAAAATAGAACAAATTAGCTTTTTTTTAAAAATAAAATTAAAAAAAAAACAACTGCTGGCTGCCGCCGCGGGCCCCCTCTGCTGCCACGGCAGCATGGACTGACCCGCGGGGGCCCCCTCTGCAAGCTGGGTCCATTGGTCCCTCCCGGACCGATGGATTCAGCTTGCAGAGGGGGCCCCCGCGGGTCAGTCCATGCTGCCGCGGCAGAAGAGGGGGCCCCGCGGCGGCAGCCAGCAGTTTTTTTTTTAAAATTATATTTTAATTTAGGCCGATGGGGGGGGGGGGTAGGACTGGTAATGGGCTATTGGGGGGGCTGGGGCTGGGGCTGGGACTGGAAATGGGCTGGGGGGTTAAGGCTGGAGGTGGGCTGATGGAGTTAGGACTGGTAATGGGCTGTGGGCTGTTGGGGGGGGTTAGAACGGGTAATGGGCTTTGGGGGGGG
This sequence comes from Ichthyophis bannanicus, assembly GCA_033557465.1. Lineage (NCBI taxonomy): Eukaryota > Metazoa > Chordata > Amphibia > Gymnophiona > Ichthyophiidae > Ichthyophis > Ichthyophis bannanicus. Next base: position 277,409,366 of record CM066040.1, on the reverse strand, counting down.
TTAAGACTGGTAATGGGCTGTGGACTGATGGGGGCTGTTTGGTAATGGGCTATGGGGGGGCTAGGACTGGAAATGGGCTGGGGGGGTTAAGACTGGAGGTGGGCTGATGGGGTTAGGACGGGTAATGGGCTGTGGGCTGTGGGGGGGGGTTAGAACTGGTAATGGGCTTTGGGGGGGTTAAGACTGGTAATGGGCTGTGGGCTGTGGGGGGCTGTCATGAAAAGGGCTCTGTGCGCCTAGGACTGCAAAGGGGCTGGGGGGGATAAGACTGGAGGTGGGCTGATGGGGTTAGGACTGGTAATGGGCTGTTGGAGGGGTTTTGAAATGGTAATGGTCTTTTGCTGTGGATAAGACTGGTAATGGGCTGTGGGATGATGGGGGCTGTCTGGTAATGGGCTATGGGGGGGCTAGGACTGGAAATGGGCTGGGGGTTAAGACTGGAGGTGGGCTGATGGGGTTAGGACTGGTAATGGGCTGTGGGCTGATGGGGGGGTTAGGACTGGCAATGGGCTATGGGGGGCTGACTGGAAATGGGTTGATGGGGTTAGGACTGGAAGTGGGCTGATGGGGGGTTAGGACTGATAATGGGTTATAGGGGGGGCTTAAACTGAAAATGGGGTGATGGGGGGTTAGGACTGTAAGTGGGTTGATGGGGGGCTAGGACTGGTATTGGGTTGGGGGGTTGCTAGGACTGGAAATGGGCTGATGGGTGGCTAGGACTGGAAATGGGCTGATGCAGGGACTAGAAGGGAATGGATGCTGGGTGAGGCTGGAACTAGAAGGGAGCTGATGTTGGGGGAGGATTAGAATGGGATGGGGCTGGAAGAGTAAAATGGAGAAGGGAAAAATATTTTGTGTGGGAGGGATAAAAAATCTACACTTGGCCGGGTATTGGGACAGTAAGTGGGGATTGAGGATGGAGGGGTAAAATTTGAGTGGATGAAATAGGAATGAGGAAAGAGCAAAATGAGAAAGATTAGTATGTTAAAGCAGATGTAGAGAGAGAATGGGAAAAAACTAGGAGAAAGGACAAATGGACAGCAGACGATGGAGAGTTAGCAGAAGACACGAAGAAACCAGAAGAAAGTGGCTGGAGCAATTGCAGCTGAAAAAAATGCACAAAAGGTAGAAAAATATCTCTTTATTTTGAATTTATTAATTGGAATATGTCAGCTCTGGTAAATGTGCATCATTAACGTCTGCGCTTTGTTTAGTACAAAAGCAAATTAATGTATAGTTTTATTTCTACAGTGTTGTACATTCCAAGTTTGGCTTTTGGGATTCCCAGTTTAATTATTGTCTTCCTGTTTCTAAATTGTGATTACTTGTTTGGTGATGGTCTATGTTCTGCATGTGTAACTGAGCTGAGGTGTTCTGTTTATATAATTCCTATTTGACATTGCCACTTGTTCTCTTTCCCCAGTAGGTCATGTATTGTTGTTCTCTGAAATGTATTGGTTTAATATTCGCAGTGTTGCCTTTTGATTGGTAGAGTATGGTGTTTTGTGAGTCCTGGTAGTGCTGTTAGGATACGGCGCGTTTGCTATGGGTTCTAAATGGGCAGTGTTTGTAGTAGTTCCTAATGTGTCTGGCAGTTGGCATTGGATTATAATAATGTAGAAATCTTTTAGTCTTTCTTTATCCATACACTCATTAAGAGGCACGTTTACTAAAAGTTAGTATATGGTAACATTATGCAAATATTTATGCAAATGAGGCCCCTTATGCAAATGAGGCCCCGCACCCCCCTTGGGCCGCCCCTGCTGGGGGCCCACAATTTTTGTTGGCGTAGGGCCTCACTCAAGGTAAATCCGGCCCTGCTCCTAGTGGAGACTCTCTTGGAAGCCAAGAGGTCATTTGCCACTCCAATCTGCAGGTTCAAAGAGTTGAGTTCTAGTCTATCAACATCCAAGCTGTGATGGACAGGGACTTAATGCTGAACTGGCAGAAGTCTTTCCTTATCCAGTGAAATGAAGTTTGGAATGTCGCCCAGGTGCACAGGGGTTGCAGCACTCTATGGACCTGGGGGGCTCTTTTTACCCTCCCAAGTCTGGTGAGTCATGATTGCTGGGGTGATTATCCTGTAGGCTGTGTGTGATTCACCACTTCCATGTGGTGTGCTCCCATAGCCCCTCTTTCTGGGATTTAGATTTACTCTGAATGAAAACAATCAAAAACAAAACTTCTCCCTCACACATCATGCAGCATTTTCCAGGGTCAGCAATGCAAACTCAGCATTCAGTTTGCAGCATATCACCTTTCCAGCTCGGAAAGCTGCTTTTAAGATTAGTTTCGCAAACAATACTATTTTCTATTTGACAAAGAGAGCATGCTTTCTCTGTTTTTATAGCCACAGAACATATTCTTTGTTAGACTGAAAAAAATTACTATAATGTTGCTTTATATTATGTAGTTTTTCTTCCTTCTGGATATATTTATTCATTCATTTGTATCATTTGATATACTGTCATTCCTATAAAATTTTCAATCATGGAGGTATACAAAACCATATATAGTCTGCCAGAACTACTGAAAAGAAAAGAAATATCTACTATTAACACATTCAAACTAAAAACCATCAAAACAGATTTAAAAAAATAGGGAAAAACAAAAAGGAAGGGGAAGAGAATGAATAAGACAACATCATGAACCAATAAAACATGCCAAGTAGCGGTACCCAAACAGGGAGGGAAGGTCATGAGAAAGGTCAGAGCAGAGATGATATAAAAAAATAGGAATATCAAAGGCAGATATAAAAAGGGTTCAGAAAATTATCTGGGTATGCAGAACAAAAAAACATTATTTTCACCCTTTTTTAAATTTAGAGTCCCTTTTACTAAAGTGCACAGGTTAAAATCCACATTGGTGCGAGTTGGTTCAGTAGTACGTTGTCAGTTTCATCGATCCATGTTTCAGTTATATAAAGTAGATCTATGTTATGCGATAGTAGAAAGTCTTTGATGGCCTGGATTTTATTCCAGATTGAGCCGGAATTTATTAAAGCATAGTGTAGTGTATGTGTGTGTGGAAATTTGAGTGACATAAAAGCAGTGTGGGAGGAGGAGTTCTTTATATGTATTAAGCGTCAGTGGGTTCTGTGTGTTTTGCAGGAGTGTAGGAAGAGCATTCGACTGGGTGGTTGGTTGATGGGCCATGTTAGTGGTGTTGTGCTATCATGAGGTTTCTGGGCCATGAATATCAACACGAGTGCTAGCAGCATGTAGGGTAGTGGGTAGAGCATGGTGCATGGTAAATGCCCTGTACCTCAGAATTGTACGTATGGGTGGATGAGGGGCTGTGTTTGTGCTGGTGGGATTTTCTTCTGGTAGCTGTTCTTGTGGAGGCTCTGTGTCTGTGGAGCTTCTAGCATTCAAAGGTTTGTGCGGCATTGTGTTGTCCTGCAGGAGAGGGAGGCTTTGTCCTTTCTGTTGGTCTTTTCTCCTGGGGTCGCCACCAAAGGGCCACGCCAAAGGGCCCTCTGGCATGCCATCAGGCGTGGACGCACCAGGCACAGGCATGCCTGAGTGCCCTTTATTTTTTAAACTGTCTGGTGTTGCTGGGTATTGGGCCCTGATTGGCCTTGGCGGCAGAGGGGTGGGAGTATCCTGCATTCCCGCTCCTCTGTGGCTGCTTGCCAATCGGGGTCCCAGTAAATAAGTAAGATAAATTGATAACTGAGGCACAAAAGGCATTAATATACAATACAAACACATAAAAACTATTAGAGCACTTAAACATTTCAATAATTTGTGTATTTTTGCATAATTTCCTAGAAATTTCAGATAGGTAAATAACAAATAACAAAATGTAAAGCTAGTTGTTGATTTGCCACACAAAATTGTACCATTTTTTCACTAGTGCTTTTTAAAATTATGACATCTCCAAAATTGACACACCCTAATGTACACGGCTCTAAAATGGGCATCTCAGAACGTGGGCAGAAGGGGGTGGATGGGGGTGTGGCAAGCCACAGAGACGTATACAATGTATTCAGGAAAGGCCCGTGTACATCCTGAGTGTATCTCATGGATGACTACATTAAAGCAGCGACAACCCTGCTGATCCTTCATCTTACAGACTCATCACAAGCCTACCATTTTCAGCAAAGATCATTGAAAAAACAGTACAACAACAACTTTAAAACCATATTAACTGACACAACCTACCAGACCCGCAGCATACAGGTTTTGCCCACATCATGGTGTAGAAACACTACTCACCACCCCGATAAATACCCTAACTCAAGAAACACAGAAGGGTAATCAAGGCTTCCTACTAATCTTCTTGGACATCTAGTCAGCCTTTGACACTGTAAATCATCAAATACTATTACAATGTCTACACACCAATGGAATCCAAGGTACTGTATTCAAATGGTTCACATCCTACCTCACCTATAGACATCAACAGATAAAGATCAGTGAAAACACATTCACCCCATACCGACAGACACAAGGAATCCCCCAATGATCCACCCTCTCCACTATACACGTTAACCTCTACCTTCGACCGTTCTGCTGAGTCATAAGAAAACACAACCTATATGTCCACGTCTATGCTGATGACATTATGATATATGGACCAATTAACATAAATCAGCCCACTCCATCCACCCACCAGGATTGTTTTGCTGAGGTGACCAACTGGCTAAGAGACAATAACCAGCAAATCAACTACAACAAGTTGGAGGCACTCTACATAATGAGGGACATCACCTTTGCCCCCCTCCACCCCACTACAATAACACTGAACAACACTACAATCAAAACCAAGACTGAAGACAGATACCTTGGGGTCACCCTCGATCAACACCTAACATTCAAACCAAACATAAATAAAATCATCCGCACAGTTTACCACAAAGCGAAAATTCCCTCTGACCACTTCTCAAACCTACAGACTTCCATACTGTACTACAAGCCTCCAGGGGCGGCCCAAGGGGGGTGCGGGGCCATGTGCGGAGACTCGGTGCGGGGCCTCATTTGCATAAGTGGCAATATTTGCATAAATATTTGCATAATGCTAATATACACTAACGTTTAGTAAACATGTCTCTTAATGAGTGTATGGATAAAGACAGACTAAAAGATTTCTACATTACTATAATCCAGTGCCAACCGCCAGGCACATTAGGAACTACTACAAACACTGCCCATTTAGAACCAATAGCAAACCCGCCGTATCCTAACAGCACTACCAGGACTCACAAAGCACCATACCCTACCTATCAAAAGGCAACACTGCAAATATTAAACCAATACATTTCAGAGAACAACAATACATGACCTACTGGGGAAAGAGAACAAGTGGCAAGGTCAAATAGGAATTACATAAACAGAATACCTCAGCTCAGTTACACATGCAGAACATAGACCATCACCAAACAAGTAATCACAATTTAGAAACAGGAAGACAATAATTAAACTGGGAATCCCAAAAGCCAAACTTGGAATGTACAACACTGTAGAAATAAAACTATACATTAATTTCCTCTTGTACCAAACAAAGCGCAGACGTTAATGATGCACATTTCCCAGAGCTTTCATATTCCAGTTAATAAATTCAAAATAAAGAGATATCTTTCTACCTTTTGTGCATTTTTTTTTCAGTTGCAATTGCTCCAGCCACTTTCTTCTGGTTTCTTCATGTTTTCTGCTAACTCTCCATCATCTGCTGTCCATTTGTCCTTTCTTCTCTCTTCTAGTTTTTTTTTCCATTCTTTCTCTCTACATCTGCTTTAACATACTAATCTTTCTCCTTTTGCTCTTTCCTCATTCCTATTTCATCCACTCAAATTTTACCCCTCCATCCTCAATCCCCACTTACTCGCCCAATACCCGGCCAATTGTAGATTTTTTATCCCTCCCACACAAAATATTTTTCCCCTCTCCATTTTACTCTCCCAGCCCCATCCCATTCTAATCCTCCCCCAACATCAGCTCCCTTCTAGTTCCAGCCTCACCCAGCATCCATTCCCTTCTAGTCCCTGCATCAGCCCATTTCCAGTCCTAGCCCACCATCAGCCCATTTCCAGTCCTAGCAACCCCCCAACCCAATACCAGTCCTAGCCCCCCCATCAACCCACTTCCAGTCCTAACCCCATCAGCCCATTTCCAGTCAGCCCCCCATAGCCCATTGCCAGTCCTAACCCCCCCATCAGCCCACAGCCCATTACCAGTCCTAACCCCATCAGCCCACCTCAAGTCCTAACCCCTCCCCATCAGCCCATTTCCTGTCCTAGCCCCCCCCATAGCCCATTATCAGTCCGAACCCCCCATAGCCCATTACCAGACAGCCCCCATCAGCCAACAGCCCATTACCAGTCCTAACCCCCCATCAGCCCACAGCCCATTACCAGTCCTAACCCCCCATCAGCCCACCTCCAGTGTTAACCCCCCCATCATCCCATTCCGTCCTAATCCCCATCACCCAATTTTCAGTTTAAGCCCCCCCATACCCCATTACCAGTCCTAACCTCCCCATCAGCCCACTCCCAGTCCTAATCCCACCAGCCCATTTTCAATTCTTTTGCCCCTTGACCCTATTTTTTGTTTAAGCCCCCCATAGCCCATTAGCAGTCCTAACCCCCCATCAACCCACTTCCAGTCCTAATCCCATCAGCCCATATAAAGACTTAGCTCCCCCATAGCCCATCACCACTCCTAACCCCCCCAGCCCCCCCATAGCCCAGCACCACTCCTCACCCCCCCCCCGCCCCCCCATAGCCCATCACCACTCCTAACCCCCCCCCAGCCTCCCCATAGCCATCACCAATCCTAACCCCACCAGTCCCCCCATAACCCATCACCACTCCTAACCCACCCAGCACATCAGCACTCCTAACCCCCCCAGCCCCCCATAGCCCCCCATAGCCCATCAGCACTCCTAACCCCCCAGTCCATCAGCACTCCTAACCCCCCCAGCCCCCCATAGCCCATCAGCACTCCTAACCCCCCCAGCCCATCAGCACTCCTAACCCCCCCAGCCCCCATAGCTCCCCATTGCCCCCCATAGCCCCCCATAGCCCATCAGCACTCCTAACCCCCCCCCAAGCCCATCAGCACTACTAACCCCCCCCGCCCATCAGCCCAGCCCAGCCCAGCCCAAATTTTTTTTTTAAAAAGCTGTCTTCTCCCGCTGCCGGGGCCGCCGCGGCAGAATCGAGTGTGCTGTGGGGCCCCCCCTGCCCAGCAGAGCCTGCCCTCCCCTGTATCCGCTCTCTCGTACAGCTGCCTGCAGTCTCACGCGCCGGCTTTCAGAGCGCGAAGAGACTAGTTTCCCTTTCGCGGCTCTGTTAAGCCCGCGGGGGCTGATGGGAACTTCCCATCAGCCCCCGCGGGCTTAACAGAGCAGCGAGGGAGAAACTCTTCCCTCGTGCTCTGAAAGTCGGCGCGTGAGACTGCAGGCAGCTGTACGAGAGAGCGGATACAGGGGAGGGCAGGCTCTGCTGGGCAGGGGGGGCCCCGCAGCACACTCGATTCTGCCGCGGCGGCCCCGGCAGCGGGAGAAGACAGCTTTTTTTTTTTTTTAATTTGACTTTAGGATCAGAATGTTTTTTGCGCGGGGCCCTCTGAAACGCGGGGCCCTGTGCAAAAAACATTCTCGCTCAATGGACGGGCCGGCCCTGCAAGCCTCTATAATAAACCTCACCTGGATTCTGCAATGCCATCTACCAAGGACTCCACAATCCACATTCCTACCACTCCAAACACTGCTCCATTCGACAGCCAGAACCCTACAAGCAGCAGCAAGGCAAGATCACATCACTCCAATACTAAAAGAGCTCCATTGGCTCCCAGTACAGAGCCTTATAACATACAAAACCATCATACTAACCCACAAAGCAATCCACACAGACCAACCAACACACCTCTGCTCACTTCTTCAGCTCTCCCAGCCACACAGATAAAGACGGACCTCCACATTGAACACCCTAGTCATTTCCCACATCAGAACCAATTCCAATCAGCATGTATGTAAAAGATTTTGAGCCATATGGAATAAGCTACCGGACCAGCTCAAGAATATTACTGACCTAAAGACATTGTGAAAACATCTAAAAACACATCTGTTCACGGAGCACTTCAAGCCAAACTCATGACCCCTCTCCCCCTCGGCCCCCCCCCACCACTCAGACAGGACTTTGCAAGATAATTACCATTACAACTGTACATAGTCAGAAATGCATATAATTAGATCTATGGATCTGTTATACAGTTAAGAACCAAGAGTTTATAGTTACATGTTTGTATATAGGGTTTGTTTGTTTTTTTAGTGCCATCAAGTCAGTGTTGACTCATAGCGACCCAGCCACCTCTGGGTTTTCTTGGCAATGTATCACCGGAAGTATGGTTATGGTTATGATTATGGTTAGGCATTTGATATACCGCCCTTTACTTATGCATCAGAGCGGTTTACATGTATATACTAACAGGTACTTTTTTTATTCCCTTGTCCCGGAAGGGTTCACAATCTAAGTGTACCTGAGGCAATGGAGGGTTAAGTGGCTTGCCCAAGGCCACAAGGAGCGGCCATGGGACTAGAGACCCCAGTCCCTCCGGCTAGAGGTTACTTGTCCCCATGTGGGAATTGAACCCCTGGCCCTCCGACCTGAGGTAACTTGTCCCAACCACTGAGCCACTCCTCCCTCTGCCAGCCTTTTCTTCTGAGGCAATGGAGGGTAAAGTGACTTGCCCAAAGTCACAAGGAGTGCCAGTGGGAATCGAACCCTTGATCTTCTGGGTACGAGGTGACACAGTTATACTGTACTTTACTTTCGTTCCATGTAAACCGCCTTGACCCGGTGAAAGGCGGCATATAAATACAGCTAAATAAATAAGTATTGACACTAACACATTCGTTTCATTTTCTCATTCACAGATTTTCAACATAGCATCATCATAGCAATAATCTTATATTGAAAAAGTCGAATAGAAAAACAAGACTGCATAAATGACATTTTAAAGACAATTATGTGGCTACAGGTACTGTTCAGACTATTTGTATGTTGAAATAAATATTACTTAATTTCCACATATTTCAACTATGATTTGATGTAGGTAAGACTCACTTTAAAGCAGTTTCTGAAGATAGCTTTAGATTCTGCATGCAAAACTGCAGAATTTGGTCACTAGTAGTTTGTAAAGTTTGGAAAAATAAAAATCTACCCCTAAAACTGACACACTCTAGTGTACATGCAGGGCCGTGTGGATTCAGAATTCAGGTCTAGACATTTTAGTGAGGAAAACGTCTATCCCGCTCATCCAGGCAGCCTATTTGATTTTTGGAATGACCCTCTTAGGGAAGAACAACTCAAACTATGGTTACACGATACAAGGTTCCACATTAAGAACAACCACCCAGGAAAAGGATTTAAGCATTATCTTGGATAATATGTTGAAACCTTCTGCCCAGTTTGCAGCGACAGCCAAGAAAGCAAATAGAATGCTAAGAAATCATAAGGAAAGGAATGGAGAATAAAACAAAGAATATTATAATGCCTCTGTATTGTTCCATGGTGTAACTGCACCTTGAATATTGTGTACAGTTCTGGTAGCCATATCTTCAAAAGGATATAGCAGAATGAGAAAAGGTACAGAGAAGAGCCACCAAATGGTAAATGGAATGGGACAATACGCTTAGGAAGAAAGGTTTAAAAGATTAGGGCTCTTCAACTTGGAAAAGAGACAGCTGAGGGGAGATATGATAGAGGTCTATAAAATAGTGAATGGAGAGGAACGGATAAACATCAGTCAGTTGTTTACCCCTTCAAAAAGTGGAAAGACTAGGGAATATGCAATGAAGCTACAGTGTAGCCCATTTAAGACTAATAGGAGAAAATATTTTTTCACTCAATATGTTATCCAACTCTGGAATTCGTTACCAGAGGATGCAGTAAAAGCTGTTAGTGTAGCTAGATTTAAAAAAGGTTTGGACAAGTTCCTAGAGGAAAAATCCATAAACCATTATTAAAAAGGACCAGGAAAATCCACTGCTTACCTCGGGATAGGCTACATGGAATATGTATACCTTTTTGACAACCTGACAGGTATTTGCGATCTGGACTGGCCGCTGTTGGAAACAGAATACTGGGCTTGAAGGACCTTGGTCTGACCCATAAGAACATAACATAAGAACATAAGATATGCCATAATGGGTCAGACCAAGGTCCATCAAGCCCAGTATCCTGTTTCCAACAGTGGCCAATCTAGGTCACAAGTACCTAGCAGTTTCCCCAAAAGACACAGGTTCCACAATGCTTGTATTAGGTCAAGCAGTGATATCCTGGGTCCCTTTTAATAATGGTTTATGGACCGTTCCTCCAGGAACTTGTCCAAACCTTTTTTAAACCCAGCTACACTAACAGCCTTTACTACATCCTCCGGTAACAAATTGCAGAGTTTGATTACACCTTGAGTGAAAAAATATTTTCTTTTATTAGTCCTAAATAGATTACCCTGTAGCTTCATTGCATGTCCCCTAGTCTTTCTATATTCTGATGACGTAAACAATCTATCTACGTTTACCCGTTCCACTCCATTCATTAATTTATAAACCTCTATCATATCTCCCCTCAGCCGTCTCTTTTCCAGGTTAAAGAGCCTTAACCTTTTTAGCCTCTCTTCATAGGGGTATCTTTCTATCCCCTTTAACATTTAGGTGGCTCTTCTCTGAACCTTTTCTAATCATGCTATATCCTTTTTAAGATACGGTGATCAGAATTGCACACAATATTCAAGGTGCGGTCACACCATGGAATGATATAGATAGAGGCATTATAATATCCTTTGTTTTATTTTCCATTCCTTTCCTTATGATACCTAGCATTCTAATTGCTCTCTTGGCCGCCGCTGCACACTGAGCAGAGGGTTTTAACACGTCATCCACGATGACGCCTAAACCCAGTATGGCATATCTTATGTTCTGATATTGACTGAACTTTCTGCTACATTTGATACAATTGATCCTCATATTTAAGTGAAGCAGTTGACAGAAATAGGCTTTACTGGGAAAGTCTTAGATTGGTTTACATCTTATCTAGAGAACAGAATACAAGAAACAGATCTGGGATATGGCTCTGTAAAATCTATTTTATTGAAGACTCACTGTCTTTCTTTTTAACATCTATTTGTAAGATTTTTAGGCAGTTAGTAGTGCATCACAGGATGTATGCTGACAATATCCATTTTTTCTTTCAAATGACTGGAACTATATAGATTCTCTTGATTTGGCATTTGCAGATTGTAGAGAGATAGCTGACACACAATAGATTGCCTATGAATATGAATAAAACCAAAGTTATGATTGTTAAGAGTGGTTGAATAAATGACGCATTTTCTTTGAAAATTGGGTCTTCATTAATATTCACAGTTTCTAGAGTACTTATTTAGGAATTGTGTTGGATTTCTCACTGTCAGTGATATCACAGATTAATGAAATCGCAAAGTCTTCATATTTTAAATCATGGATATTGAGTAAATAGTGGAATTCGCTGCCACTTGATTATTTTAGAATTGATATTACAGGCATTAGTTTTATCAAAAATGATTATTGTAATTCACTTATTGCGCTATTAGAGCTACAAAAGATCCATAATTCTGCAGAATGTATTCTTTCTAGTACTCCTCATGCAAAACAAATGTTCCCTTTTTATGTGATTTACATGGCTTCCTGTAGCCTGGAGAATAAGATTTAAAGTATTAAGCTTGATTCACAAGGCCTCAGGAGGTGCAGCGCCTATGTATTTTAACATGTTTGCTGATTTTCAAATCTTTGTGTGCTCTGAGATCGATATTCCTTCCTTGCATCAAGTGAATTTGATTGATCAGAGAAAAAGAATGTTCTCAATAGCTGGGCCATCTGAATGGAATAAGCTCCATAATACCCCACCTGGATTACTGCAACACCATCTATCAAAGACTTCCACAATCCACACTCCTACCACTGCAAACAGCTCTCCATGCAACAGCCAGAACCATACAAGCAGCAGCAAGACAAGATCACACAATACCAATACTCAAACAGCTACACTGGCTCCCACACTCCTGCAACACACATAGATACTGAATAAAATTGGAAACTATCATGATAACCCATCAGGCAATCCACTCCGACCCCCCCCCCCCACACACACACACACACACACCTCCACACGCTACTTCAGCCCTCCCAACCCCACAGATCTAGAAGGACCTCCATGAAAAACACTTTCATTATCCCCCACATCAGAACCAAATCTAACCAACAAGCTTGTAAACGAGCCTTCCAACTGTATGCACCCTCCATATGGAACAATCTACCAGACCAGCTCAATAACATCGTAGACTTCAAGACATTCAGAAAACGTCTAAAGACACGCCTGTTTACAGAACATTTCAGCGCTATCATATAACCCCCCCAGAAAGAGTACAGCAAGATGACTACTACTCCTGCTGTACACAGCTAGAAATATATATAGTTAAGAACCTCAGCGTTCAGAATTGCATGTCGCATATAGTTTAAGACATTGTTATAATGTATTCATGTATTCTATGTAAACCACCTTGACAGCTAAATACATGAATAAATAAAATAAGCTACCTGTTTCACGTCACCTGATTGTGTAAACACCTTCCGAAAGCACCTGGAAACATTTTATTCCCCTACCAGTGGATCTTGGAGTTCAGTCTCTGCTCCTTCCCAAAATGACAAAGAACTCCTGCAACCTCTCATGATAAAGAGTATGACAGATTTACATGAGGTGAAAAGCATAGTAGAATGAAGTACTATGAACTAAGGGCCCGATATTCGAAAGACATTTACACGATTTACAGCCCAGTAAACCATGTAAATGCCTTAAACGTGAATATTCGACAGCATCTACACAGTTAGTGCTGTTGAATATCCCCGTCTATGTCCCCCATGTGACCCGATGCTATCCGGTAAGCATCGGGACATGTTGCGGGCATTCTGGGGTGAAGCAGGGACAGAGATTGCTGGTAACTGAGTAGCAGTCCAATATCGCTGCTACCCGGTTAGGCTCTGCTGGTGACACCACTCGGTGCCAATCCCGGATATTCAATGCCCAAATGAATATCGGGCCTTAAGACTTTTGAAGATGGGACACTGAGCTGAAATACAGTATGTGTAAGATGGAAAATACCATTTAACCAAAATGAGGCTCTGATATGGTACACAGGAAAACTAGGGAGCAAAGGTAGTCTGAAGAGGAACTGTTGGAGCACGTGTTCTATATTTGATCTCTGTGTGCTGTTTCCTTTGGCGCCATCAATACCAGCTTCTACAGCATTCACTACTCTTTGGCATCTTCTACCCAAGTACTAGCCAGAACCAATCCTGCTTAGCTTCTGTGATATTAATGCACTGGAGCTCTAGATGCCAAAGCTGCAGGCATCCATTGGATATTAAGTCTTTTATATTATATTAAACATATAAATGAAAGTCATTGACAACAAAATACGTTCGAAACATTCTTTGTCACTTTCATAACACTACATATCCCATATCAATTAAAAACAGGTCAAGTGCAGCATCACTGAGCAGTAGCCAGCTTACTGTAATACAGTTCCCAAATTGTGGCTAATTTAGCCATTTTGTATTGGACTGATAATAGAACCATAGTCATTCCTCATCTCTGGAAGCAGCTATTGATATGTAAAGTGAAGACATTAGCTGTATAATTAGCCTGCGGCAGAACCATCATCCTTCACTCAGTCATTCGTGTTCTAACTGCCCAAACAAAAGTAACACTTCAAAATGTTTTCCTTTGAAATAGCTACTGCTATACTCATGGTGTGAATTTCTTATAGAAAGCTCCTACAGATAGCATACATCATGCTGAGAAAATGAGTTAGAGTACAAGAAACTGATTAAAATGCTAACAAATTATCTTTGAGAGATTGTTAAAGCAGCTTTACTACTTTGCTGTAGCACTAAAAATAGCGCTGCCTATATTAAAAGGTTCAATGTTGCAGTAACTCTAAAAGGTTTCATGCGAATTACCAATGTTCTTTCATTAAGGAGCCAGTTTACTAAAGTGGACTAAGCAGTTAACATGCATTTTAATTCAAGGTAACAGTGCAGGCTCATGCTAAGAGCTACCACACACTTAAAAAGCCATGCATCAAAAATCACACATTAATTGCTTACTGCATGGTGGGGGGAAAACTGGGCAGAGTATGGGCAGCAGAGACAATTAGAAAGTAGTAATTTACTAGGGGCTGTCGTGGCTACCAGTAACACAAGCGCACTTAATGCCACCTCAAGAAGTGACATTAAGTGCACCCCCACTACTAGCAGGCAAGTAGTGCAGGTGTTTCCTAAAGCAAGAAAACAAACCACAATTAAGAGGGGGTTGGGAGAAAGTCACATGTTCATCTTGTTGGGGGAGGTGTTGATTGGGGGACTTCTTTGATCTTGAGGGAGTCCTATCAGAAGGATGCTCGGATCAAGGGAAGCTGATCAGGGAAGTTTGGCCCATGAGCATGGAGATTTCAGGTTATCAGTAGGAGCTTCAGCCAGACTGCAGGGGGGTTCAGATGTGTCACCATGATCATGCTTCCGTTTTTTTCTTTGGGCCTCTTGAGGTGATGTTAACTGCATAGGCATATGTGACAATAAGCATGCAGTAATGCACTGCGCTGTCTCCACTGTCCATGCCCATTCTCCACCCAAACCCTAATTGATCCCCACCCTACCATAAGTTAAGTAGTTAAGATGATTTTTAACATGTGGCAGTTTTTAGCGTGCGGTAGCTGTTAGCACAGGCCCATGAATGTTGTTATTTTTATTAATTTGTATTAATTGTTTAGTGATTAGTTGTTGTTGCCTACAGATTGAGCTCCTGATGCATGTGGGTTTGTCAAAGCTTGGCCAACTTGGGCTTTCTTTGAAGTTTTTGGATCTTTTTATGAACGCTCTTCAATAAATGTCTTCTGCAGATAAGCTGTCACATTGTCCTACTTAGCCTCCACTGTTTTGCTATATACAGTATACCTCTGGTGTGGTGATTGCCTCTGTTGTGTCCTCCGTTCAATAGCCCCATGAGAGGCAACAATGGTAACCTATTTAACATGAGGGGTGCAACAGTAGGTACACATATAGTGCTCACACTACCTCATGAAGAAAGAGAGACCTTCAGTAACAAGAAGTCACCAGAAATGCTCAAAAAATCCTTCTAGAGGTATCCATGACAGTGCATTGAATGATATCACAAACTTGTGTCTGCTTTATCTTTCTCTCCTCTGTTCAATCCGACTTATTAATTTTCCTCCTATTCCCTTTAAGAAAGAATGGGAAAGACAGGTTTATGAAAAAAGAGTGACTCTTCTATGTCTGCTCCATCCTTAGCTTCACTCCTTCTGCCCTGTATCCTCGGAGCTGGCCCATCCTCTAGGTGGGCTAGGCAGCTGCCTAAGGTGGCAGATCTCTGTGGACAGCAGGCCATGTACTTCAGCACACAAGGCCTGCCCCCATGGCGTGCTGAGTCGCACTGCCCTTTCCACCCCTCCCGTGCTGAGAGCCATGCCACACTGTGTTGCCACCCCCCGCTGCCGCTGATTTTGACGGCAAGGGAGAATGGCGAGGCCTGGCGGCAGGCCATCTGCTTCGACACACATGGCCTGTCGCTCCTGAAGCACCCTCCTTCGGCCCCACTGCCGAAATTAGCATAAGTGCGGTTCAGAACCAGGGGGGGGGGGCGAAGCTCGGAACACAGGGGGAGAGGGGCAACAGAAACCTTTGAGCCAGCCCTGTGTTCCCTGCATACTGTCCAGGAGGGGTGAGAATATCCTGGAAGAGAAAGAAGAGGGCTATATGCTGCATAAGCTGTGTGTTCACTTTTAGCAAAGGGGAGAATGCTATGATCAAGGAGGAGGGAAAATGGAAATGTTCTTCGGAATAGAGGAGAGAGTTCTGGGGTCATCCCTGGTTGGAGTCTGAGAGAATAACACAAGGAATGCAGTGAAAGAAAGAAAGCTGACAAGCACTGCCACTCCTCTCACACCATCCCGCCTCAATGCATTCCAAGTTCCCATGACTCAAAACTTCACAGATATGAGCATGTGAAGCGGCATTTTAAAAAAGGCTGTTTAGGAGCCATCTGCGACGTTCAAGTCAAAATGTCTGGAATTCCATGGGGGGTCAGCGAGAAGGTGGTCACATGTAAAGCTTTCTAAAATTGACATCTCTGCTCCAAAAGAGAAGCATTCATGCCAAACTGAAACAGAACAGGGACATGCAGAATAACACATTTCAGAAATGTGCATGTGCAAAATACGCACATTTATGGAATCAGCAGATATGCCCGCTAGAGTATTCCAGAATACAACTATGTATCTGCCATCACATACATGTCCCCACCTGCCATTTTGCAAATGGAAACATGTAGTGGCGCAGCAGCTGACGTAAAGGCCTCTGTATTTACCTGCGTGCTTTCTGAGGGGGCGAAATTCAGTGTGAAAGTCAGAGAGCATTCCCTTCTTCTATCTGCTGTTGCTTGCTGGCTGAAACAAGTACTTTTCAAATGGCTATTTAATGATTCAATCTTGTAGCCATAATTTCAGTAACAATATTTCCGAAGAATTGTACCAAATTGTATTTGCTTTTGCTGTCTTCACACAGTTTAATAACAGGCAATTTCCTGCAGTCCATATTCTGATTGCAAAAATCCCTCCACCCCCCCTCCCAAAAAGAAAGAAACTATGGATCTCGAGAACACAGGGGTGCAGATTCCTCCAGAGAACACACCTAAATCCACCCACTCACCCATTCTCTCACCCATCCTTCTTGATATCCCTGCATGCAAACACTAGTCCTAGTCTCCACCTAACCACAGACCTATATATCCTTTACACACGCACCCCACTACACCCTACTTAAATCCTCCCCTCTCCAGTGTCTAAAACATTCATCCCTCAATGCACCTCCCAACAGAATCTCCCTTAATGCAATTTTCATTCACTCACACCAGTGCCCCACAGACTGCATCTAAATCAGGGGCCCCAAATCACCACTCTCACCACACATCAGAATGCTGCAATCTCGCCAATCACCAACAAGCAAACTGTTCCATCATATGAAGTCCATATAAACCAGATAATATTAAATTATTTAGCCATGTTAACATAAATCATTAGAACCAAAATGGTTTAAGCCAAAGGTAGGCATCTCTGTTACTCGTGTTGCAAACAATAGGGATATCCTCTACATCCATGCCTGCATCGCTGTCTCTTCAGACCACAGGTGATAATGATTCCGCCATCTCCAGAAGATATTTCTCCAAGTCCTTGGGCTCTACATAAGTTTTCATTGTATTGTTATAAGCAACCTTAAGTCGCACAGAAGAAAGGTCATATTGTGTACCAATGGCCTTCAGGTACAATCTCAAGGCTTCTTCTTGTCCACCATCAGCATAGCATAGTCCTGGACAATGAGTATTCATTTGCCCTCCCAATTAAAATTTGGGTTTTGGCATGCTTTACCAAGCAATTCAATTGTTTGCGGAAAACAAAGAACTTTAAGTACTAGAGGCCTAGGGGTGGCCTGGCCCTGTATCGAGTACATCAGTACACAATATAGCTTCTCAGTTTCAAATGAGCATACAAACTGTCTCTTCAGCAATTCAGCAATCGAGGGAGATGTTGCTCTAAAATCTCCACTGGGTTACTGCCTTCTGGGGCAGCCCCAGAATGTGGATGTTATTGCACCAGTTCCTATTTTGTAAGTAAGTTCTATCTTTACATCGGCCTTAGGACATATAAACCTAGTATTATTTACCGTAAAAGCAGGATCATTTTTCAGCAATCTTGCTGCTGACATTGCTGATTTAATATTGAGATGACTCAGGGTGCAATTTGATACGTGGACCTTCTCTGTCATGCCGCCATCCTGCAAACTGCCCAAAAGTGCCTCCCAAATTAAAGCACTTTATAATCACAGTGCACACTTGCAAACTCTGCCCATGTCGATCCAGACTGCACCTCCAGCTACATCTACTGACAAAGTACACATGTTCATGTCAATGCATATACTTTTATGCCAGTTGATATTTTTTTAGGTCATTTATGCATGTATGTGTCCACATATGCATGAAAATTACTTTATAAGATTACCTCATACTGTATGTGCATACAGCTGCTGAAACAATTCACAGATAGGGCACTTTTACATAAACGGGGGTATTTTAGAAGCTTTATTCATGATTTAGACATATAAATATGACCATTTACACATGCAAATTGCTTCCACGTGTTAATGGCTATTTAAGAAAAGGCTCATTTTACATATGACTATCCATATCACAGCAAAAGTGCTTGGCTAGGAAAAAATCTACACGCATATTCTCTATTTAATATCTATGTCCGGATTTACATCTACTCCCTGACAAGAACAGGCATTTAAAAAAGTGCTCCTTTTGGCCATCCTTTTGCAGGAGGCATAAAGACAGATATTTAATCTTTCAATGTTTTTCACCCTTCAAAACTGAAATTAGGCAAAGATAGAGCCCTCTGTAGTTACTTAAAAGCATCTGCATGTCTAGGCTGAAAAATGGCTCAGATACAAATGTTATGTACCATTAAGTGCTGATAGTTACACATGCAATTAGTGAAATGTCAGCATTTACACTATAGGCCCGCCCGATACTGAGTTAGGATGGTTAGGCACGAGTACAGCCTTTTACAGCAACTATCTTTTACCCGCAGAAGCTAACTGGGTAACGGTGCTGTCCACATGTCCTGATGCTAAATGGTCAGCATCGGGGTGTGTAAGGGAGATGATTGTGTTAGTGACGCTGAATATCCCGCTGAGCGGCATTGATTTTTCCCATTTATAAATTTGTAAAATGGCACCTCCTGCTGCATAGGGATGTCAATCCCTGTGCATCCCTGCACCTTGTTATTCGTATTTTAGAAACAGCTTCACCTTTAGCAGAGTAGTTTCTAAACTACCAGCAGGATAGAGTAAGCCCTAACCTCGATGTCTCGATTCCAATGCCCACATACACTCTAAAATGCAATTTAAAGGGCATAATTTTATAAGGAGTCGGCTAGATTTAGGCAGCAAGTAAATGCCAAAATAGCAATATTTTAGCCGTTTACATGTGAAAGAGGCCACATTTACATAAATGGCTTCTTACAGAATACAAACTAGCGTAAAAGTATACGCCCTTTTTGCATGATACATACCTTCTCTGTGGACATGCACATGGGCACTGTGGAGCGTGCAGTGAGCACCCAAGTATGCGTGTTGATCCTAAATTATAATGATTTACATGCGTTCTTGAAAAATCTATGTGTGGGCATTTATACCAGTTCTAGGACTGGTATAAATTTCTGCATCTTAACTTAAGGTGCATTTGGACCACTTATGCTAATAATTTATAAAGAAAAATAGGCACCAACTTTTTTTTATAAAATAGGATTTAAATATGGCATTTTGGCTGCCTTAAACAATAAATTACCCACTTAACGGCTGCCGTTTAGCATTAAGTGCCTTTGAATACTGTCACATTTGATTGTATTCCTTATTTGGCAGCTTAGCCCCTACCTGTATTACAGTGAGACTGCTGCCTGAAGGTCAGAGGCACCATTTTGAACCACGTGCTCAATGGGATAGGAATAATTGGCGATAACTCCTGTCCTCTACTAGGCACCAGGGCAGGACACCAGTCTAGAGCCAGGGAAGAGCAGGGGGTAGGAAATAGGTTCTGCCTGATATCAAGGGGGTGGGGATAAGGGTGGGCAAGGAAGCTGTAATTGATTTTGGTGGGTTCAGGGGATAAGGAGAGGGTTGTGATTCATATAAGGGGGGATCCGGGACTGAAGTGGGGGTGCCCCAGGCTTTTGCATTGAGATCCTAGGTCTTATTTGGGAACTGGCACTTGTATGTGCCTAGAGGCAGGTGCAAAATAAGGGCATAAATATTTTTTAAGCTATATGTGTCTTCCAAATGTAAAATAGGAAGTATGGGCACGATATTCAAAGGGCATTTACATGGTTTAACGCCTAGTAAACCATATAAATGCCTTAGATGGGGATATTCAACCACACATAAATAGGTAGTGCCACTGAATATCCCTATCTATGTCCCCTACATGCCCCGATGCTATGCTGCTAGCATTGGGGCGTTTTGAGAGCGTTCCAGGTCGGAGAAGACAGGGACACTAGATAACCAGGCAGCAGCAATATTGCAAGCTGCCCGTTTAGTGCTCGGCGCTGAAAAGATAGGCGAGGAAAACTCTCACCTATCTTTACGGCTCAGGCGCTAACCGGGCAGCATGCAATATCGCTGCTGCCTGGTTAGCTTCAGCGTCTTCTGGGTTGTGCAGCGATACCTGGATATTCAATGCCAGGGCCGCATATGACTCCAGCATTGAATATCCTGGTTTAAGGGTCGGTGGGCAGGGCTATGCGCTGAAGTGGCACATAGCCTACCCAGAAGAATATAGGGCCTTATACGTCTATGTTGGAGCATGCCTCCTTTAAATCTCTATATCTTGGGGATTATACATCCAAGTAGAATTTATTAAAATCATCATTTGAGCATGTATGCAATCTAAACACAGGACTGTACCAAGCTATAAATGCACCCTGTGTGACTTGTGCATCTGATGCCCCTTGCCCCACCCACCCCTATGCACACAGTAATTTGCTCTTATCTGGCTTTTGGAAGCCCAGTGATGACATTAGTGCCCCTTCCTTACTTGTGCAGCCACACTGCTCGTACAGCTCTTGGTACGGCCCTATCTAGACATGTAAATGCTACTAAATGCCAAAAAAATAGATATTCTTGTAATTTAATATTACAACAACCTTGACTCGGAGGTTCTTTAGCTGTAGTCGCTTTCTCTGTAAAATGATTTACTTAATTGTTGTTGTTGTTAAGTGCCGTCGAGTCGGAGTCGACTCATGGCGACCCTCTGGATAGCTATCCTAAATTGTGTTCGGTCTTGAGTCAGGCGGCTCATTGTTGACAGACTGGTACCCGTAGCTGCTGTTATTGTATCAATCCATCTCATTGCTGGCCTTCCTCTTTTGTGTTGACCTTCAATCTTGCCAAGCATGATGTCTTTCTCTAATGATCTCTCTCTTCGCATGATGTGTCCAAAGTATGAAAGTCGAAGTCTTGTCATCTGAGCTTCTAGAGAAAGCGTAGGTTTGATTTCCTCTATTACCGACTGGTTTGTTCTTCAGGCAGTCCATGGTATACACAGTATTCGCCGCCAGCACCATAATTCAAAGGCATCAATTTTCTTCCTGTCTATCTTTTTCACTGTCCAGCTTTCACATCCATATGATGTTAATGAAAATACCATGGCTTGAACAAGTCGAATCTTTGTATGGAGAGAGACATCTCTGCTCTTGAGAATCTTATCTAGGTCTTTCATAGCCATTCTACCAAGAGCAATGCGTCGTCTGATTTCTTGACTGCTTGTTGCTTCTTTATTGATAGTTGATCCAAGTAGGTTAAAGTTGTTCACGATTTCAATTTCTTCTCCTTCAACGATGAACCTGTTGATTATGCCAGTTGTCATGATCTTTGTCTTCTTTACATTAAGGTGCAGGCCCATTTTGAGACTATGTTCTTTGATTGTGAGAAGCAAATGTTTCAGATCATCTTCACTTTCAGCCAGTAATGTGGTATCATCAGCATAGCGAAGGTTGTTGATGAGTCTTCCGCCAATCTTCACACCTCTGTTGTCTTCATACAATCCTGCTTCTCTGATGATTTTTTCTGCATATAAATTAAACAGGTAGGGGGAAAGTATGTAGCCTTGTCTTACACTTTTGCTTATTTTAAACCATTCTGTTTCTCCTTGTTCCATTCAAAATGTTGCTTCTTGATCAATGTACAGATTGTGCAAGAGTACGATCAGGTGTTCTGGTATACCCATGCTTCTTAATGTGGCCCAGAGTTTCTCATGGTTTACACAGTCAAAAGCCTTGCTATAGTCGATAAAGCACAAATAGATATCCTTTTGGTATTCTTTAGTCTTTTCAAGGATCCATCTCACATCAGCGATGATGTCTCTCATTCCTCGCCCTTTCCTGAACCCTGCTTGCACTTCAGGTAGTTCTTGTTCCAGGTATGGTTGTAATCTCTTTTGAATAATCTTCAGTAGAATCTTGCTGGCATGTGGGATCAGAGCGATTGTGCGATAATTTCCACAGTCAGTTGGATCACCTTTCTTTAGTATTGGTATAAACACAGATCTTTTCCAGTCAGTTGGCCATGATGATGTCTTCCATATTTCTTGGCAGAGCCTTGTAAGTACAGTAACAGCTGCATCAGAATGCTGTAATACTTCTATGGGAATGCTATCAATGCCTGGTGCTTTGTTCTTTGATAAGGCTTTCAATGCTGCTTCAACTTCTTCTTTCATTACCAATGGTTCCCAATCATAAGGTACAAGTTGAAACGGCTGTTGGTCCACTTGATCTTTATCAAGATTACTTGATTATAAAGATTACTTGATAAGGAGGTATAAAAATCCTTAAAATAAATAAATAAAATTTCCCGCTTGATTTGTGACTGGTATTAGAATTCTTTCAAACTTTTAGCTAAAAGTTGCTTCATGGTCAGTTATGTCAACACTACTGCATGAGAAGTAAACACAACTTTAATCTGTACCCTTAAATTATGCTTTTTATTTTTTTTTTCTTCATTGGTTTGCTGTAAATGTACATTTTATCATTTCTTACTGTTCATTTACAGTTGTTCAGTTTTAAGAACATAAAAAACGCCGAACTGGGTCAGACCAAGATCCATCAAGCCCAGTATCATGTTTCCAACAGTGGTCAATGCAGGTCACAAGTACCTGGCAGGTTCCCAAAAAGGTACATAGGTTCCACAATGCTTGGCCTTGGATAAACAGTGGATTTCCCAGGTCCTCATTAATAATGGTTTATGGACCTTACCTCTAGGAACTTGTCCAAATCGTTTTTAAACCCAGCTACACTAGCAGCTTTTACTACATCCTCCAGTAACGAATTTCAGAGTTTGATTACACGTTGGGTGAAAAAATATTTTCTCTTATTACTCTCAAATGGGTTACATTGTAGTTTCATTGTGTGTCTCCTAGTCTTTCTACTTTTTGATGGAGTAAACAATCTATCTACATTTATCTATTCTATTCCATTCATTAATTTATAGACCTCTATCATATCTCCCCTCAGCCGTCTCTTTTCCAAGTTCAAGAGTCCTAACCTTTTAAGCCTTTCCTCATAAGGGTATCCTTCCATCCCTTTTACAATTTTGGTGGCTTTGGTGGCTCTTGTCTGTGCCTTTTGTAATTCTGCTCTATCCTTTTTAAGATATGGCGACCAGAATTGCACAATATAAGATAAATGTTGGACCCACTCAAAATGTTTCAATATAGATGAGCAATCTTTCATATTTATGAATATATGAATAAATGAATAGACTTCATTCCAAATCACTATAAGAGCTCAACATACGGACTTACTGGCATTAAAACTATACCCACCGCTAAATTACTGTCATCATTGCCCTATAATTCAGTGTTGCAAAACAAAAATAAGGGCAGGACTGAACATAAAACACACCATTCAACATGCATTCACAATTCTTGACAATCATGGAGAAGTATAAGTTATCAGCTCATATGCTTAATGAGACTATCAAATTTGAACTCTTTATGTACTTAACTTGGACATTATATGCAATTCACTTTCCTCAATGGTGTGCATAACTCACTGAATCCTCTCCTGAATAAATTACAGGCTATCTGTTACTAGCACATGCCGACCACGGCCAACAGTTTCGCTGCTTTCCGCGGCTTCTTCAAAGCAATTCCACTTAGCTGGTAAAACAACAGAGAATCCAAAATTATACCAATGACTCTTTAACAACACATACAGAAATCCAGATTTCAAAAAGCTCACCTCTCTGGTGCAATACAATTCATGTAACAGAACCTGGCAAACCACGGTGTCCAAAACCCACAATTTAAAACCCCCCAGCATTCAAATGCCTGAACACATGGGGACCAATCAAAAGCACTGCAAGGATGCAACCTACCAATTACACATACTGAAATCCCATTAGACAGAACTCATTTACCACAATCAGTCACTGCCTTCCCACTCACTACTTCATTCATCAAAAAGACTCACAATCACGCAATGAAAATATGACTCAGATTCCCATTTATAAAAGACAACACGCTGTTGTTCCCCAATCCCAGCTAAACAAGGACTATGGTGACATCCAAACCGAAATCACATTACACCCATCCTAAAGGCAAGGAAAAAAGGAAAAAATTAAAAAAAAACAAAGGGGAGTACATCCTCCTAATTGGCAATAGATGACTAGCAAACAATAGATAACTAATATAATATTTTGTAATTTCTCATATAATTTTTAGTAAAACCACTGCCATTCTAAAGGTCTATTTAAACCTCCAGGACTGATCATTTTCCATCGGAAAACTAAAGATTGTTCTCGTTGCAAAAGCCGCAGGGCCAAATTACCTCCATCCACCAACTTAATCTGATCAACTACACAGGAGGAGAGACTGTTCTGTGCTGTGCTGTGTTGCTTGCTGCTGTGCCTGTGAACTTTATCAGCTGTCCAGAGCCCTGTTGGCCTGCCTGGTTTGTAGCCGGTGTTGGGGGAGCCCGGGAGTGTTTCACTGAGGCCCCTCCCTCCCACTGACATCATCATCAGAATGCAGGTTTTTTTATATGAATGTACTTGAAAATGTTTTTTATTATGCATTTTTGCTTCCATGGCAAGCTTTTTTTCAAATTCTCTCTTTGCCTACCTTATCAATGCCTCACAACTAACTTGCCAGTGCTTATGTTGTTTCCTGTTTTCATCATTTGGCTCCTTTTTCCATTTCCCGAAAGATGCTTTCTTGGCTATAACAGCCTCTCTGATCTCACATTTAAACTATGCTGGCAGTTTTTAGGCCTTCTTTCCAGTTTTCTTAAAGTGTGAAATATATCTGGTCTGGGTTTCCAAGATAGTATTTTTAAACAACGTCCATGCTTGATCTTTATCTTTATTGTCATTTGATATACCACCTTAGGCAGCAAGGCATCAGAGCAGTTTACAAAGATATAAATTAAAAATAAGGAAAAGGAAAAGAACGCCAATCATATATAGGACAGGACAGAAAAGAAAAGAAAGAGAATGGAGAAGAGAACAATGGGCAGATGGGGAGGGGAGGACAAGAAAGACTAAAAAAGGAGTGAGCTAAGGGGGAGACTGCTCAGGGGAAGGGGAGGGAAAGTTATAAGTCAACTGAAACAGGTGTGTTTTGAGCTGAGATTTGAACTGGAGAAAGAAGGTCTCTGCACGTAATGAGGCAACAAGAGAATTCTATAGGGAGGGAGCAAGGAAAAAGAAAGTGGAATGACGCGTTTGCTCCAAATGCACATGCAAAACTGAGGGGAGGGCCAAGCGGTGAGTGTGGAGGGATCTGAAGATATGATGGAGGGAGTGAAAATGAAGTAGGTCAGCCAAATATTGTGGTATGCCTGTGTGGATTGCCTGGTGAGCGGATAAATAATTTCTCTGACTGCTATTTGTTGTAAATAACTACCCCGGTTATCCAAGTTATTGTTCCTGTTATATGTAAAAAAACCAGATAAATGTAACTTGTCTGAAGTTTTCTTTTTCTCTGTAAACCGCGCTGATAACGAATAGTGCGGTATATAAAAGATGTTAATAAATAAATAAATAAATAATAAATATGAGAATTTTGTAATCTATGCAAAATTTTATGGGAAGTCAGTGAAGTTGAATCAGGGTAGGAGTGATGTGTTCATGGTGCGAGGCATAAGTGATAATCCGGGCTGCTGTATTTTGGAGAAGTTGCAATCAACAAAGTTGGCAGTTTGGAAGACAGGCAAGGGTATTGTTGCAATAATCTATTCTAGAAATTACTAGTGATAGAAAGAGGGTAGTAAGGGAGTGCTGGTCGAGAGAAGAATGAAGAGCACAGATCCGGTGGAGAAAGTAGAAGGACTAGAGAGGAAATATGGCTGTGAAATGACAGAGAAGAATCTAGAATGACTCCAAGATAGCGGAGGGAGTGAACAAGGGGGACTGGGGAGTGGGACAGAGAAGGGGCTACTGTGGGTTGAGGAATATTAATGTAAATCTTTAACCTTTGCAGCTGCTCTCTTTAGTTCCCTCTTAACTATTTTCCTCATTTTATCAGTCTCCCTTTTGAAAGTTAAAAAGTAGTACTGTGGATTTCCCTGCCATTCTCCCTCCATTTATCAAGGGGGTCATTCCAGAACACGAATAAGCCCTTTGGACGTGCAGCATAGTTTTCTTTTCTAGAGAAAATGTCTATGACCGTATTCTGAAACCCCGTACACAGCGCTAGCACGGGGATCTCAGAACATGGGTGGGAGGGGGTGGAATGCGTGGTCAGCAGTGGAGACATATAATGTGTATTCAGGAAAGGCCCATGTATTTTCTGCATGTTTCCCACAAATATCCATTTTATATCAGCGGAAACGTGGAATAAGGCCAGGACAGAGACTTTTCTGCTCTGCTCTTCAATGCGTCCCATATAGATGAATGGCTGTGACAAAGATGTTTTGAACTTGTATGTCTGCAGTCTGGAAGACAACAAGATGCAGTCCCTAGGGATCTTCAGATTGAGTAAATGCAGTAGCGCAAACAGCACTACTAGATGCCCAAGAGCACCAGCCTCTGTCTAAACAAATGTGCATAATTGTGAGACCGCTGAGGGTGCTGTGTGCCCAATTGCATGCAGTCATTCTGAGAGTCCCTTATGTTCTGACATTTAGCTGTACAGGACCTTTTCTGATTTCTTCTGGTCCATACATACCATTGTCCAGACTGTTGTCAGAGATGACCAATGCAGGCACAACTACAATGTTCTCCTACTGCCAGGTATGTTTTGCTGGAAACCTTGTCAGGACAATCATATCACATTCAACTTTATGTTGTAACATCTCTGAGTGCACAGAGACTACTTTGCAATTTTCTGGTCTTGCAAAGGACTCACTTATATGGTCTGTTTTGTATCAATATATCTGTATCATCCATTTTAATGGATTGTTTGCATGAGCACTACAAAGTCAGTGTGAAGAGCAGCTTCGGGGATGCATGTTTTAACTGAGGAAGCATCGCCGCATGGAGAGGGGTAGCAGTGGATCCATACATCTTTTTGGAATTTGCTGAGGGAAGGGATGTCCATGTCGCTTGCTGTGTATACCTGTGTCCCATGGTTTGTGTGTGCCGTGCCGAACACGTCTATGTCCACGATTCTGGACCCATGGGCACATCCAGACCTACGAATGGAATTATGGTCAAACAGGGCCCATTTTTAATTTAGATGTGTCTGCAGGCCGGACGTGCATGTTATGGAATCACACTCTACATTAAATGTGATCATGATATGATCACTATTGCCAAGTTGCCCCAACGCCCTTATCTACTACACAAGATCCTGTGTTCCACTAAAGACTAGGTCCAAAACAGCTTCCATTCTTGTCAGTTCATTTATTTAACACTTATTTATATACTGCATCTTCCAGCGATCAGTTGCGGTGTACAATTATGAACCAGCTGCTCCGAGAAGCAGTCATTTATTTCATCTAGAAACTTTATCTCTCTAGCATGTGCTGCTGTGACACTGACCCAGTCAATGCCGGGATAACCAAAATCACCCAATATTATTCTGTTGTAACTTTTGTTAGCTTCCCTGATTTCTTTTAGCATTTCATCATCCATCTGTTCATTCTGGCCAGGCGGACGGTTGTATACCCTCACTGCCATCGCCTTCTCCTTTTTACATCAAATTTCTATCCACAGAGATTCCACAGTGTATTTTGTTTCCTGAAGAACTTTAATCCTATGTGACTCAATGCCCTCTCTAACAGAGAGCAACCCCCTCCATCAATTTGATCTGCCCTATCACTGTGATATAGTTTGTACCTAGGTATCACAGTGTCCCATTGGTTGTCCTCCTTCCACCATGTCTCTGAGATACCAATCATATCTAACCTCTCATTTAGTGCTATATATTCTAAGTCACTCATCTTATTTTTTACACTTCTAGCATTTGCATACAGGCATTTTAGAGGTTGTATTTTATTCATATTAATCTGGTTCAGTTGATAGAGGTAATTTGGAATCTTTCATCTCTATCTGCTCTGTACTTAAGGGCATCTGGGTTACTTTAATCTTTATTGGAACCTGTCTGTCGGGATGCCCTAAATTCCCTCTTTGTCTAGTATCCTTCAAGGATACATCTTTCTGAACCATATGCTCTTGGGCAACTGTCGGCTTTCCCCTATTATCTAGTTTAAAAGCTGCTCTATGCTTTTACACACATTGAGCAAGAACAAAAATGCCAAAAAAGAAATCCAATCAAAGCTCATCAAAGTGGTACTAATTTCATTACAATACATAACTCAAGTAATTCATTTATAAATGGCTGTACTGCACAATAATAAAAAAAAGTCATTATTAAGTGTTAATAGGATTGAAATGTCATCACTGCAAAATGAATCAGAAAGTTGTGAAAGTTTACTGAAGTGCACTTACCAGCATTGCTTTAGAGAATAAGAGTACAAAGAGAGAATAAGAAATTTCACAAAGCAATTCAAGTCACTTATATTATTTTTTTACAAAAATTTAGATGGTGTGAATATTAATGTGCAATAATTTTCATTACTTAGATGCACTAAATTCCATCATATGGTAAAAAGGCATGTTTTTTGTGTTATACACTAAGCTTAAGAAATCGATAACTAGGTAAAATTATCCAGTTATATTTAACTTTGTTCAGCCTCATTTAACCAGCTACATGTGTGGCTGAGTATCTTTAAAAGAGGGGTAGTTACTAATGTGTGCTGAGGAAAAAAATGCAGTACTTTTCCCATTTAACACGTGATATCCCTGGCTGCAGCAATACAAATGTATACGTACTATTGAATTATTGAATATAAGGTTCAATATATTTATATATTTTAAAAAAAATATATATATATATATATTGTCACACCCCAGCCCTCTGCCTAAGGCTTAGAGGGGTAGGGTTGCCATTAACTTCTCTTATAAAAGGTTGAATAAGCTATTTTTCTCCGGTGAAGCATGCTGGGAGTTGTAGTTTTGGCCTTCTAAGATGAAGTGTAGTCATGAAACCGAAAGTAAACAGTCCCTGGTTCACTTCCCTGAGTTCCTTCCTGGAGCTCTGCCACGGCTCCCTGTTCCAGGCTTGGCTCCTTTGACTCCTGTGCTGAGTCCTGGGCTCCCACCTCTGAACACTCTGAACCTTCTGATCAGGAACTGGGGTTTGAAGCCTTCTCTGCTCTCTCCTTCCGTGCTCTCTCCCTCCGGTCTCTCTCTTCCCGTGCTCTCCTCCTCCTGGCTCTCCTCTCCCAGGCTCTCCCCCTCCGGGCTCTCCTCTCTTTCTCTCTAGCCAAGGTTTATATCCCTGCTTCCCAGGCAGTGTCTCTCCCTCTCTGGACAGGTGCTTGCAATTATCTTCCAAGCCTGCAACTACATCAGCAGAGCTTGGGTGTGGCAGCCTAGGTTTGGTTTCTCTCTGCTTGCTTTCTTTATGCCAACGCTGAAACCTGTGCACTGCAGGGATGTCACTTTTCTTAAAAGCAAAATCATTAGTTACTCCTATTTCCATAGGCTCACTACAAGCTTCCTTATCACAATATTTATAGCTGATAATGTATGTGTTATTCTTAAGCATAGTGTACTACGTCATATCTTATATACAATCCACCTTGTCCCCCGTCTTAGGAAAAGGTAAATTATCAAATGAATAGAAATCAATAAAATGAAATGTGCTATACATTAGCTTTTCTCATCTTATTTTCACAAAATCCCTATTGAGGTAAGTTAGGCTAAGAAAAGGTGACTGGCCAAATGCAGGCTGGAATGCTGTATAGCTAAGCAGAGATTTGAGACCAGATCTTCTTGCTTTTAATTTGATGTTCTCTCTCCTACTGCTGTGGTTCCAATCAGTTTGGTTTCCAGAATTCCCACAATGAATATTCATGAAATAATTTGCATGCAATAGAGGCAGTACATGAGAATCTCTCTCCAGCATATTCATACTGGATATACTGAAAACCCAACCAGCTGGAGGTTCTTGAAAACAGCTTTGGAAATCACTGTGTTATAAAATACTAACAGTGGTTACTTCCTCTATTTTATTTATTTATTTATTTATCTATATTTATATCCCGCTTTTCACCGGGTCAAAGCGGTGGGACATATAACAGGGGGGGGGGAATCAAAAGTGGGGGGGGGGGGGGGCCAACACCGGGGGCTCAACATTAATGATTTAGGATGGACATAGAGACTATTTATCTGTATTTTGACAAAAAAGTTGTCATATTTTTCCAAGAAATTGACTTGTATGTTCACTTATTCATGAGTTAGGGGGATGTTTTTTAATGCGCGCTAATCAGTTAGAATGGGTTTTAGTGTGCACTATCAACGTGAGCCCACATTAACAGCTATTGCATACTAGAACAGGCAGTGTGGTAAAAATCCCAAGCTAACCACTTAGGGTATTGTAGGGTGAGATATGGGCAGAGTATAGAAAGAAAATGGGTGTGGACAGCAATAGACAGTGCATGGCATGTTACCACACACTATCAAGGCTGTCAATAGGAGGAATGCATCTAATGTAACTTCAAAAGGTGGAGTTAAGTGCAGCCATACCACTGGCAGTAGTTAGTGTTGCCATAGCTCAACGCACACTTAAGAACCTCATTCCTCTGAAGAAGCCCCGAGTCCCCTGATCATAATTCCATGCCCCCAAAGAGCCCCCCCCTCCGTATTGACATACCCTTAACCACTACCCCTCGACTACCCCACATTAGCATCATAAATCCTACCCCTCAAGAGCATCTCATGCTCCTCCCCCATACCTCTGAGTGACCTGGTATTTATCAGGGGAATTCCTGGTGGTCTAGTGTTGGGACAGGAGTGATTCTCCTTGACCGTTGGCCCATTGCTGCCTGGGTTCAAAATGGAGGATCTGACCCCCAGCAATAGACTAGCAGTACTACCCCTATAATTAAGCTGCCAAATAAAGAGCTTTGGTCTGTACTTGGAAGCTTCACCCTAGCAGTGATAATAGGTGATCAGATCTACGATGTTGAACCCAGGAATCAATGGGATGGCAGCAATCCTCCTCTGCTCCTGCCCCATTTCCACCTTGGTCCAAAGCAGAAATGACCCCTAGTGATAGTGTCATAGTCAGGGGTGGTTCTATCATTAGGCCAACTGAGGCGGTGGCTTCAGGCGGCAGTTTCTAGGGGGCGGCACTGATTTGCCGCTCCCTAGAAAATGCCCGATAGAACCCTCGACGCCGTCCAGCTGGATTTCCATTAAAATCAGAGCAAAGCCACCACGGGAAGGGAGGGTGCCCAAGGTCATCACTTCCACCTCCCTTCTGCTTCCGCTCCTGCTGCTTCCTCCAAAACGAAAGCAGCTGCAGGAACAGAGCTGTTTTCATTTTGGAGGAAGCAGCAGGAGCGGAAGTGGAAGGGCAGCTGAAGCAATGACCTTGCCCCTCCCCCCCCCCCCCCCCACCGGCTTCACGCGACCCAGCAGTTCATTTGAAAGCAGAGCCGCGGGAACGGAGAAATGTTCCCGCAGCTGCTTTCCTCCGATTTTAATGGACGAATCAGTGAGGCGAGGTGGGAGCAGGGAAGGGAGCAGACAAAGGGGGGGGCCTGGAAGGGAGCAGACGGAGGGGGGCCTGGAAGGCAGAAGATGGGGGGGAGCTGGAGGGGAGCAGATGGGGGGGAGGAGCAGGGGGGAGCTGGAGGGGAGCAGACGGAGGGGGAGCTGGAAGGGAGCAGACGGGGGGGTCCTGGAAGTGGAGCAGACGGGGGGACCTGGAGGGGAGCAGACGGGAGGGGGTGCCTGGAAGGGGAGCAGATGGGGGGCTTGGAGGGGAGCAGAGCAGAGAAGACATGTCGGGGGGGAGCTGGAAGGGAGCTGACACCCGGAGATGGCACAGGAAGGCGGATGGACAGGGAAGAGAGGAGCTGGAAGGGAGCTGACATGGCAGGGTGCACTGGGAATGGAAGCTTGCTGATACCTGGGATGGTATTTTAACTAGAAGGGGCTGGAAGATGGGGAAGAAGGGGGGACTGGAAGAGAATAGACACCAGTGGTGGCACTAGGAATGCAAGGGGATTGACACTGGAAGGTACTGGGGAGGGGAGGCTATAAAGGGGGCTGATACTAGGGAGAGTTACTGGGACTGAAAAAAGGCTGATGGAAGAAAATGAAGAAAGCAAAAGGAAAGACAAGAAATGGCAGATGGACTATAGACCATAGAAAAAGAGCTAAGAGAAGACAGAGGAAAACGGAAACCTCAGATTGGGACCAGCATCATCAAAAATCATCAGACAACAAAGGTAGAAGAAATAATTTTATTTTCAATTTAGTGATTAGATTTTGTGCTATCTATATTTCACACAGTATGGGGAACTGCATCTCTTATCTGGTGTGGCACTGCATGCGGAGTCTGGCTTCTTGGGGTTTCATTTTAATTTTTGTCTACATATTTTTATTTTTGCCTTAGGTTGTGGTCACTTATTCTGTACTTGGTGAGGGTCTGTGTTCTGAGTGTGCAACCAAGGCCAGGTGTTCTGTTAACATGGAGTTTGTACGTAGGGATCTGTACTGTAGTAATTTGACTTGTTCAGCTTTTCAAATAGGTGTATGGATGTTTTGGGGCCCCATTGCAGTGTTTATAGTGCTGCTTTTTTCTTGGTAGGCCTCTTATTGTATGAGTTTTGGAAGTGTATGCTGGTATGGTATGGTAGATTTGGCCTTGCAGATCTTAGTGACTTTAGTAGGGTTTTATATTAGTTCCCAATATGCCTGGTACTGGAGAATGTTTGTTGGTGAGATGACCAGAATCTGAGTTTTTTTTAAAAATATATATTGAGTTCTGTGGGTGAATGTCCTACCTCTGCTCTGCACCCATTGTTGAGGAGGGGGTTCTGTGAATGGAAAATGTATGTTCAAAAAGAAAAAGCAAGCACAAAAACGCAGTTTATAACCAAATACAAATGAATTATAATTTGGAGTTATAAACTGCTGTGGTTCTCGCTCTCTTTTTTAGTTCCTTGGTGTGTGAACATCTTGCATTTGCTCCACATTATCTAGTTGACTTTTTGATTTGGTTCAGTCCCTGACTGGAGTTTTGAGAAAGCTCCACCACCTGGGGGGGGGGCATTACGGGGGGGGGGGGGGGCGCCATCTTATCCCTCACCTCAGGCAGCAGATAGCCTTGAGTCGCCCCTGGTCATAGTATTAGCACTAGGGATTATTCTGCCAAATAAAGGCAAGTGCTTCTTATTTGGCAACGTGAACTTTGTGAACTTTAGCAGTAGTGCTCTAAGACAACCTCTAGGAGTCACAGTCACCATTTTGAATCCAAGCAACAATGGGGTAGTAGAGGGGGATCACTCCTTTCCCATCCACTAGACTACAATAACTACTCTGATAAATGCCAAGGGGAACTTCATGGGAGTAAAGGGAGAATGGCTTTAGGTTTTCCAGAAGGGGGATTGTGTTACAAGGAGGGAGCTGTCATGGGAAAGACTGTCATTGGGTGGGGGAGCTTGTCATCAAGGAGGCCTGTAGCTAGAAGGGAGATTTTATTGGAAAGGGCATGGAATTGGAGAAAAGTTCAGACTGAGGGGGAGGCATCGGGGGGAGGTCTAAGATCAGGGGGATGGGTTTCTGCACCAAAAGCACAATGGTTTCTTTAAAAGGGGCCACACTACCTGACTGTTGGGTAACTTGGAGAGTAATTTTATAACAAGTTGCCAAAGTAAGAGGTGCAAGTAAGCATCTATTTTAAGGCTATTTCATAAAGACAACATAGACACCTATGTTGGCTTGAAGGTACTGCCTTAGACTGGTTTTACTCTTACTTCTTAGGGTGATCATACAGAGTCATCATACATGAAGATGTTTCCCAAGTTTCCCCTTTGAACTGTGCAGTCCCACAAGGATCAATTCTCTCTCTCACACCATTTAATATTTTTGTAGCTCCCTTGGTAACTTTCATACAAGGTTTTGACCTGGGAGTTCATATGTATGTGGATGATATTCAGATTGTTATTAGTCCTGACTTGTGGGATTCATCCTTTCAAAGAAACCTTTCAGACCAACTAGAGAAAATTGCCCATTGCTTGCAGGAACATAAACTCATGCTTAAGGCAAACAAATCTGCAATCTGGTTCAGTAAATATGACTGGATTTGTGATTTCTCTCCAAATATGGCTGGAACTCTCATTCCAATTAAGGATAAGATTACCACTCTGGCAGTTATAATGGAAGGGGAACTGCTCTTTACATAGAAACACAGAAACATGTCAGCAGAAAAAGACCATTTGGCCTATCTACTCTTCCCTTCCATATCAAATACCATAGTCCCTTTTTTCCTTTAGAGATCCTGAGTCTATCCCCTTTCACCCTCATCCTATGCCCCCTCGTTGCAGAGCTTACTTTCAATTGAAAGAGGCTCCCCCTCCTCTATCCCACATTTCTTCTAACATATACACATTAAGATCTTTAAGTCTGTTCCCATATGCTTTATAACAAAGACCAGTGCCCATTTTAGTAGCCATTGTCTGCACTGACTCCATCCTGTTTATATCCTTTTGAAAGCATAGTCTCCAGAATTGCACACTACTCCAAATGAGGTCGCACCAGAGACTTATACAGAGGCACTATCACCTCCTTTTTTCTGCTCGCCATTCTTCTCTCTATGCACTCAAGCATCCTTCTGACTTTTGCTGATGCTTTTTCTACCTGTTTAGCCACTTTAAGATCATCAGAAACAATCACACCCAGGTCCCAATCTTCTTTCATGGATAGAAGTACTTCGCCCCCTAAACTGTATTGCTGCCTTGGATTTTTGCAGCCCAAATGCATGATTCTGCATTTTTTAGCATTAAATCTCAGCTGCCAAATTCTTGGGAGTGGAGGAGTAGCCTAGTGGTTAGAACACTGGCTTGGTAACCAAGCAACCAGGGTTCAATTCCCACTAGCACTCCTTGTGGCCTTGGGCAAGTCACTTAACCCTCCATTGCCTCAGAAGAAAGGCCTGGCAATCTACTTCCAGTGACAATGCCAAGAAAACCCAGGAGCGTCTGGGTTGCCAGGAGTCAGGACTGACTCAAAGGCACACATTGCATTGCATTTTTGCCAAATTCTTGACCATTCTTCAAGCTTAGCTATATCCCACCTCTTGTTATCTACTCCTTCCTAGGTGTCTACTCTATTGCAGATTTTGGTATCATCCGCAAAGAGGTAAACCTTACCCGACAGCCTTTCCACAATATCACTAATAAAGATGTTAAAAAGAATCAGATCAGAGAGAGATCCCTGCAGCACACCCCTAGTAACATCCTTCTCTTCAAAGTGAGCTCCATTTACCTGTACACTTTCAACCAATTTTTAACCCAGTTAATCCCTTTAGGGTCCATCCCTAAGGTGCTCAATTTGTTTATAAATCACCTGCACGGAACAGTGTCAAAGGTTTTACTGAAATCCAAGTACACCACATCTAGGGCTTTCCCTCAGTCCAACTCTCTGGTCAACCAGTCAAAGAAATCAATCAGATTTGTCTGACAAGACCTACCTCTCGTAAACCCTTACTGCCTCAGATGCTACAATCCACTGGACTCCAGAAACTTCACTATACTCTTTTTTAGCAGTTTTTCCATTAATTTACACACCACAGAGGTCAAACTAACCAGTCTGTAGTTCTCAACCTCATCCTTACTTCCGATTTTGTGTAAACCACATTTCACTTTTCTACTACAGAAATCTTTCTTTGTCCTTCAAATGTTTAGGTCTATTAGACAGCATCTAGATGAGGAATTGCTTAAAACCCTGACTCATGCATTGATTTTAAATCATTTAGATTACTGTAACTCCCTGCTTTTAGGGCTCCCACTCTATTCAATAAAACATATACAATTAATCCAAAACACAACAGTAAAATTAATATATAGGGCAAAGTGAAGAGACCATGTTACCTAGCTACTGATCAAGGAATATTGACTGCCGATTCCGCAGGGCATAACATTCAAATCTTTGATGCTTTCAGACTGATTTTATTATACAGGACTCCCAAGGTACCTCTTTTCCTTCTTATTACATACACACCACAGATAATTAAGATCATCCAAGGCTCATCATCTCACCATCTCTCTCATACCAACAGTTAAGATATGAGTGGATTAGAAGTTTCACTTTTGCATACAGTGCCTTGGCTCTTTGGAACTTTCTTCCTCTAGATATTCAAATATAATCTTCTTATAAAAAATGTAAACAAGTAAAAACTTGGTTGTTTCAAAAGGTGTATCTAGACTATATGAGATAAACCTCAGCAGTACTGATTTTCAATTTCTTTTTCTTTTTCTTTTTCATTTTCATTTTATTTTTCTCCCCTCCCTCATGTGGCCCGTTTTTAATGTTTACTACAATTTGTATTTGGAGGATATTATTGTCCTACTCATTCCCTACTCTAATATGTCACTTGTCTTCAAGGTCATAAGCTTTTGCTTCACCATTGGTAGTATAAGAAATTGGCTAAATAAATAAAATAAAATAAATACATAAATTAGCATCAGAAAACCCACAGAAATCACAGTTAAAATGCAGCCACATACATTTACCTATGCTTGGCAGCAGGTATCTATATGCACAAATCAAGTGCATATGTACTTGCATATTTTATAAAATACATGCATAGTTTGTGACTCTGGTCATGCTCCACCCAAACTATACCTGCATCAGGCCCGCACACAGATTATGTAAATGTATGCACATTTTTGACACCGTGCATACCTATATGCACGTATGCCATGGGGCAATTTTATAAGAGGCCTTTTGCATATGAGAAATGCTTTATAAAATAAATCCCTTACTCCTTAGTAAAAGAAAAACTTTGAACAATAGTCCTTCTTTTATGCTTATTTCTATTAATTCAGATATAAAGAAAACATATGTATAACATGTTAATATGTACGGAAGTAAGTTCTCCTAGGGAGACAGCATTGCATAAGTCTAGTTCCACTCTAATCAACTAAATTCAACTTATTGTAAAAGAACTACTGCAACTCAAAATGAAAATGGAAAACAGCAGCATCAGAGGAAAGGTCAATGTACAGAATTTTAATGGTCCAAACATATAAAATTATCTTGCCCAGTAACTTTTGCATGTATACTATCTAATGCAGAAACCAGGATACTGTTACAGTATTATCACATTATAACATCAGCATTTGTACATTTCCACCTTTCAATCTAACTCAGTCTATTTCCATATACAAACACAACAGACTCCAAATCATAGTGGCAACTTGGCCACAGCTTTAATACATTTCAATAACTTTGTTAACATATATGTGCCAACATATTGCCCTCAAACAGGGACTAGATTGTAGCATCCTAGTTACCTCTTATAGATTCATTGTCTTCTTGCCTTGATTAACCTATGGTGATGCCAAGCTAAAGCCCATATTCCTGAATTGAGGGAGCCTTTGTCGCCCTACTCTGCACACAGAGGTGATGCCTATATCGCTGGAGTCTACAACCCTCTGCCCTCTCTCTCTTCCCTTAGCCACTCTGGGCATTAATTAGCCTTGAGAGAGGTTGCTTTCCCCTCTAATTCCTATCAATGGCAGGGACTGCTACTTGCATGTCCTCACATCCTCACTTATGGGCTCCAGCTAGAAATACCTAGGCACTTCCATCAAGCAAATCTTGTATGGTACTTATAAAGATGTCCTGGCCAATATCTGACAAAAGAATGTCATCTGGGGGCAGTGGCAATCAATTCATGAGTTAGTACCAATCCCCCTAGAAGGTCTACAAACTCCAATATTTCTGCACAGCCTTTAGATCACCCTGGGCTTAATGGCATCAAGCCACACTCTCCTAGGAATAATTTCTGACCAATGAGATTGAAATAAGTAAAATAGCAGGGAATTAGAAATAAATCATTTTCATTCATGCTCCACCCAAACTACACCTAAATCACCTACACCTTTTATCTCACAAATATCCCGCTCCCAAGTGAATTAATATACATTGCGGTGCCAACAAATGGCGAACATCCAGGAGAAGCAGAAGCTGTTCCAGCTGCATGCTGTGTATGTCCAGACACAGTACTCGGACTCCTCCAGCTGCCAGGCCTAGATTCAGCCCCCATCTTGACTCTGCTATTCTCTTCTGGGTTCAGAAAAAAAAAGAAGTACTCACACATCCAAACCAGAAATTCATACCTCTCTCTACCTGTAGAACAGACTGAAGAAAACAAGACAGCAGAGTCCAAGGAACGCCAATTAATGAATATAAGTCTTACAAGAGCCATAGTGCCAGAACCCCACTCGCTGAATAGCATGTCCCCCAATTCTAAAGGAATGAGTTCCAAAACATTGAAGCAGTAAATCTGCCTCCACCAGACAATATTTTAATATCATCACAAACTGGTATCAAGTCAATGGTGTCCCACCATCATCACTTGGCCAAAATAACCCACCCACTGCACGTACTCGCAAAAATGCTCACAGACAATGCACCCAGCAAATTGGTAACTAGGGTACGCAATGCAACCTAAACCATGCAACCTTGCCTATCTGATCCATCTTGAAACATTGTATCTGTAAACACACTTCCTGCTCATACACTACCACATCACATCAAAGCAGCTCCAAGGCCTTTGATGCAGCCACAAACTCAATGCTGTACAAAAGATCAATGAAAATGCCATATGAAACAACTGAACCTCATATGGGGTAGAATACAGTACA
This sequence comes from Ichthyophis bannanicus, assembly GCA_033557465.1. Taxonomy (NCBI): domain Eukaryota; kingdom Metazoa; phylum Chordata; class Amphibia; order Gymnophiona; family Ichthyophiidae; genus Ichthyophis; species Ichthyophis bannanicus. The sequence continues at coordinate 277,370,532 of CM066040.1, read as the reverse complement.
GGTAAAACCTAAAATAGCTCCAGCAGCATATCATGAAGAATGGGCTACCATGGCATCCACACTCCATTGAACTCCTGCGCCCTCATAAAGTCCCGAATGAGTATGCAGACCAAGAAGGATGTCATGGGATCAGGACAACTGTACACCCTGGACACAAATGCAGTCCTGGCTAAGGATCCTCATAGGGTGTGGAGAGACAATTTCAACTCTGTTGCCCAAGTGATGAAATGCAACACTGTTTTCTGCCTTATGAGTTCCCTAGGCCCAATACTCTCTTTCAAGGTCAAGTCTATAAAATGCCACCAGCCTGCTTTGTAGGCTTTCCAAGTGAGAACCTTAACAATTTTCCAAGTGGTTACAGCAACAGCCTAGTACCCAAAAGATCTGGTTTTGATTCCCACTGTTGCTCCTGGTGACCTTGAGCAAGTCACTTAACCCTCCATTGCCTCAGGTACAAACTTTTAAGCCCTCTGGGGACAGGGAAATAGCTGCGTACCTTAATGCAGCTCATCTTGAACTACCATTGGAAAGGCGTGAGCTAAATAAATAATTAATAAATAAATAAGTCCACTGGAATAATCTCCCATAAACCCGGAAAATCCACTGCTTGCCCCAATACAAGCATTGTGGAATTCTGTGTGTCTTTTTGGGAAACTGCTAGTACTTGTGACTTCGATTGGCCACTTTTGGAAACAGGATACTGGGCTTGATGGACCTTGGTCTGACCCAGAATGGCATATCTTATGTTCTTAACTTCATGGCACAGGTGTCGGGAACGCGTTGGCTCCTTGTGCCAAGATGCTAAACTTGGCACATTGCAAACAAGACAAAGAGTTTGCCAACAAGTTGTCCACACATAGCACATGATTCACTCTTAATGTAACATTCAACTGCAAACACCAGAGCACTAGCAAGGAGCAGCTCTATTACTAGGTGTGAGGACACCACCTGTCTGTTAATCGCCTGGACTACTGCCATATCACATAATCACCTGCCAATGCAGAAGCCACTCCCCATATCATAATGCCACCAGTAATGGAAACAGCTCTAGGAAGATGTGGAAAATGTGGCATGTGGTGGCAAAGGGCCCTTAAAATATCAGGCAAACAACAGTTCAAGGTCAAACAAAAAAAACATTTTTATTGTCCTTCAGCTATCCAGCAAACACTCCCTACCTTGTTGCCTTCACAAGGCTGGTTCTCAGTGCCCTTCTCTTGACCCACAGTTTAAAGTCAGAATTAAGTTCAGCCCAAAGTCCAGTCAATCACTTGGTCTTCTGTGTTTCTGAATATGATTCTTAGTTCCTGAATCATCTATCTTATAGCTGGATTCCTCTCTCATCCGTGTTTGGAAGGAGCTTTCTGTCTCCATGGGAATCTCTTCTCCCTTGTGCACACAGCTGGATTTTTAATTCCTATGTCTGAGTCACACCCTCCCAGCCCCGAGTTCTGAGCTGTAGATCTTTTTTAAGATGGACTGCAGATAATCCCTTTGGAGAGGGACAGGTAACATCCTATATATCCTATCACATACCCTCCCCCGCAGCTCAACTCTGCCCTGTTGAGCATCTGCTGCATTCGGGACCCTCACCTAGTAAAGGAAGTCAGCATTCAGGTGGGCCCGACTCTCTTTGGCGGATCCAATACTGGTAGGTCTGAAGACTCAGAAACCACCGCATAATACGGCCATTAGATTCCTTATGTCAAGCCAGCCATTCTTGACCACAGCATAATGTTTCTCCCAAGGGAGCAACTTTCTGCTGATGAATGCCACTGGATGTTCTTCACCTCTGATTTCCTCGGCCAGAACGGCTCCCAGGCCCACTTCCGAGGCATCTGTTTGTACAATAAATGGTAAAGAGAAATCAGGGCGAATCAGGACAGGTGTTGAGCACATGGCCTCCTTGAGGTATTGGAATGCCTGGTCCAGTTCTGATGACCACCGAGTCTGCTCAGGAGCTATCTTCCAGAGGCTAAATTAGTTAATGGCTCTTCAATCTCTGTAAAGTTAGGGATAAACCCACAGTAATAGTCAACCAGTCCAAGGAAGACATCTTTCTTCAACTTTGGGGTGGGGACCTGGGCAATGGCATCTGCCTTCCATAGTTGAGGTCTATCTGGCCGTTCCCAATTGAGTAGCCCAGGTATTGGACATCCCAGCCTCCCAGAAAGCATTTCTTAGGGTTAGCCATCAACTCGGCTTTTCGCAGGCTGGTTAACACAGTTTGTACTTGGGTTAGATGGGTGTCCCAGTCTTTGCTGTAGATGATGATGTCGTCAAGGTATGCAGCTGCATACTCCTTGTGCAGTCTCAGCAGGCAACTGACCAGGCACTGAAATGTGGCTGGAGCCCCGTGTAATCCAAATATCAGTGGAATAAGTCTTGCGGCGTTGAAAAGGTAGTTTTCTCCTTGGCAGCCGGAGTCAAGGGTACCTGCCAGTATCCTTTGATCAAGTCCATGGTCAAGAAAAAGCATGCAAGAAGAAGGAACACAAAGAGGCAAGAGAGGTGGATGATCACACGTGCCTTTATTGAGTCCCCTACGCGTTTCGGCGTAAGCCTTCTTCAGGGGGATATACTTAAACATGCAAACACGAAACATATGAATTGTGATTAAAACATATATAAGGTGGTTAAAAATATAGTTAAACAATAGTTAAAAAATAATAATAATGGGGGCGGAGCCTGATGTCCAGCGGGTAAGACGCTTCGCGCTGAAGCTCCCGAGAGGCCTACTTAGACTCCTGACTTAATACCTATACAAACTTACTATTTTGCTCCGGGCTGACCGGGGTACCTCGGGGGGGATGGCGGCCCATAAACCAGCGCGCTTAGACTTCGGGTCTCCTTCTTCTTCTCACGGAAAACGCTCCAAAACAGAGGTGTCCTCCCCACAGAAGATGGTTCCATTTCGTGAAAACCCCGAAATGCACCTGGAGATCTTAGAGGAAATCCGCGGCGTGAAGGAATTGGTGCAGTCCAATGGAGAAGCGCTTCGAGCCATGCGAGAAGACTTTGGAGTGCTCCAGGACCGACTTGAAAGTCTCTCATTACGGCAGGACAATATGGCGGGGGTCCTCGACTCGCACGCGGTGCGCTTGGGCAAACTGGACAAGGCTGAGCGCCAGATACAGAATCTTCAAAAGGAGTTAGAAGATAGCAATAATCGAGCCCGCCGCAACAATGTGAGGCTCATTGGAATACCGGAGGGGGTGGAAGCAGGAGATATAAGAGAATTCCTGCTCAAAACTCTTCCCTCCTTGCTGAAGATCACTTTTCATAGAGAACTGGAAATCGATCGCGCACACCGTGTTCCTACCCACATGGCGCTCAACCGAACGACCCCCCGGCCTATTATCTTTCGCTTGCTACGATATCAACAAGTGGAACAAATTTTAAATGCTGCCCGGGCGAACCATCATTTGGAATTTGAAGGTCACAAAGTCTCCTTCTTCCCTGATTTGGCAAAGCCCACCGTTGACCGTCGGAAGAAACTCCTTGCTTTTCGCCCTCGACTTCAACAGCTACAGGCTCGCTTTGGCCTGTTGTATCCAGCGAAGCTCCGAGTGACTCTCCACAACCAAACCAGGACATTCGAAGATCCTGATCTACTATCAACATTTTTAGACTCCAAGGAAGCAGAGCAGATGCGCTAATCCAAAGACCTGGACTTTTATTTGCCGGCTCTGTCCGCCATTTTGAAGGGCCCGATGCGGCGGTCATAGTCAAGCACAGAGACTACCTGGACTTTCTTTCTTTCTCAATATGACTTTTTTGTTTTTTGGTCTCCTATCCCTCCATGATGTGTGCCTCGGTCGGATTCGGAGCACGCACAGTCCTACAGGTTATGTGTTTTTTCAATTTCGGCCTTCTCTGGGGTTTCTCCCCGCAGACACATGGTCGCCAGTAATTTCTGGGGTTCTGCTTCTTCTCTACCGCACTGCGGTTTTTCTTTTTTAATGTGGGGCGCTTCATTGTATTATATTAGCTTATTTTCTTTTATGCCATGTGTACAGCCAGATACAGTCTATATGAGGGACATTGTGAAATTATGTGCGCTATCATGTTCAGAATTTTTAACTTTTCTAAATGGCCTTATGTAAAATCTTATCACTCAACGTAAAAGGCATTAATAGTCCAATCAAAAGAAAGAAAATCCTTAGCTATCTTAGCCATGAGCATGCTGATTTAGTGTTTCTTCAGGAAACGCATCTAAACTCTGCTGAAACACTGAAACTCAATGCTAAGCCTTACATGGTGGCTGCCTATTCTCCCGCCGTTTCCAAACGGTGCGGGGTAGCCATTCTGGTTAAGAAATCTTTGCAAGCTACTGTAATTGATACTAGCGCTGACAAGGAGGGTAGATGGGCCCGTGTACACCTTAAGGTTGGAGATAATGAATTCACGTGTATTTGCATTTATGCCCCGAATGTGGACAACCCTGCTTACTATGCAAGTATTGCGCAGTTGGCACAGGCCTCTGCCAATGCTCCATTAATACTCGGTGGTGATTTTAATCAAGTGTTAGACCTTTTGATAGATAGACAGCCGCCTAGAACGAGTAGTCCACCCAAGAGTCTTGCTACCCTTACAGCTCTGATGCAAGATCTTGCGCTGGTAGATATATGGAGGCTGCTTCACCCTTCCGACTTAGAGTTTACTTTTTTTTCTGCCCCCCATCATTCCCAATCTAGAATAGATTTCTTTCTCATTTCCAAAGCACTGATTTCTCAAGTGGACACGGCTAGGACTCATCCTCTCCATATTTCAGATCATGCTGCCATATCTTTATCATTACATGTCACTGCGCGGGACGATTCTCCCCGAGCTTGGTTTTTTGATAGATCCCTACTAGGTCAAAAAGATTTTCAGGTTGATATAAAGGCCGCTATCCAAGATTATTTTCAGTTTAACTCACCCCATGACACAGCGAGCTGGGCTTGGTGGGAGGGTTTTAAAGCATCTATCCGCGCCACTATAACTAGCTATCAAATTCGGCAGGGGAAGCAAAGAAAGCAGCACTTACTGATTCTGGAGCAGCAGATAGAAGCTGGGGAGCGTCTCCTTACGTCCCGTACTGACCCATGTATTTTACTACGTTTACAACGCTTGCGTTTTCAATACAATCAGCTTTTGTACACTGCTGCTGTTAAAAATAATGAATCACAACAAGGGCTATATTATCGGGAAAATAACCGTGCTGGCAAATTATTAGCAAATGCCCTAAAAGGTCAAAAAGAAGCCAAGCGTGTTACCGCCCTCCGTAATCCGTCGGGGGGGGGGGGGGGGCTTGGTCACTAAAGATACAGAAATCTTAGAACTCTTTCGTGATTTTTATACTCGGCTTTATCAATCTGAATGTGAGTTTGAGCCAGAAGTATTTGAACGCTTACTTACAGGGGTACAAAGACCGACCCTATCTGACGAAGATAGAGTGGCCATGGACACACCATTTACTTTATCAGAAATTCATTCTGCTATCAAGAAATGTGCCTCAGGTCGAGCCGCAGGCCCAGACGGTCTCCCTGCTGAATTCTACAAAACCTTTCACGCTGACTTAGCTCCAGTTTTGAAACTTTATTTTTCTGCTCTGACCGAGGAGGGTTCTCCTTCTGGGTCCTTTTCAATGGCAAATGTAGTAGTTTTTGAGAAAGAGGGGAGAGACCCGCAACTAACAGCTAATTATCGTCCAATTTCCCTCCTAAACGCGGACTATAAAATATTTGCCACCATTCTCTCCACCCGGCTCTCTGATAGGATGTCTACCTTAATACACCCAGATCAATGCGGTTTCATTCCTGGTAGATCAACTGCTGACAATGCTCGGACTCTATGTCATGTACTGACTGCCGCAGTTAATCTTGACCGCCCATTTGTTGGCCTCTCACTTGATGCTGAGAAGGCCTTTGATCGTTTAGAGTGGCCCTTCCTGTTTGCAGTCCTCCGCTGGTACGGATTCGGGGAAGGTTTTCTCCGTTGTCTCCGCACCATGTACGCACAGCCTACAGCCAGTATCTGTGCCAATGCTTTAAAGTCTCAGCCTTTTCCCCTTCAACGCGGTACTCGCCAGGGATGCCCACTGTCTCCACTTCTTTTCGATCTTGCACTCGAACCCTTGGCTTTACTAATCCGGCAATCGGAGGAGATTCATGGAGTCCCCTTCTCCCATAGGGAAATCAAAATTTCAGCGTATGCTGATGACCTTATGCTTTTTGTCTCTATAGACTCAGTACCGACTGTCCTAGAGCAAATTGGTAAATACTCACAACTGTCCGGTTATAAGATAAATTGGACCAAGTCGGTAGCCTTTCCATTAAATCCTTTGCTTCATCAGGCAGATATGCAACCCTTCCCCTTTTTATGGCAACCTCGCATGGTCAAATACCTTGGGGTTCACTATTGTTCTCCTTTGGAAGACACTATCTCCTTCAATGCCAAAGACTTAACCTCTAAAGTCCGGGCGCTTACTCACCGTTGGACTCCTTTAACACTTACCTGGTGGGGTCGCTTAGAAACCATAAAAATGATGATTGTTCCGAAAGTGAATTATATTTTAGAAATGTTGCCCTGTCTCTTACCTCGACGTACATATAAAGATATAGAGGGCCTTCTGACTAGATACTTATGGCAAAACAAGACACCAAGGATAGCGAAACATAAGCTGCAAGCAGATAAGGAAAATGGGGGTGTCAGATTCCCTGATTTCCTGAAGTACCATCAATCTTTTCTTCTCAAACAAGGCGCTCGTTGGCTGGAAGATCCAGTACCGAGTAGACCTGTGTGGCTAGACATAGAAGAGGACCTTTGCAAACCGATTCCTCTTACTTTTCTCCCTGGTATGACTCTCCCATCAGACTCCCACTATCCACCAATGCTTTTAGACACTTTAGGTGCCTTTAATACTCTTATGCAATCTTTAGACTCCCGACTCTGTCCGTTAGACAGGCTCCCGCTTTGGTACAATACTCGATTTCGAATACAAAATAAGCCGATGGCGTGGAGCCCCTGGTACACTAGGGGCATTTGGATTCCTAGCCAGTTGTTCCATGATGGTCGCTGGAAAACTTTTAGTGAATTGCAAATTGAATTTGGTCTCCCAGCGAAACACTACTTTCAGTTGGTGCAACTTCAGCATTGCCTTCGGAGTGCTAAGGTGCTCCCGCCATCGGCATCTCCTACACAAGGTTGGTCGGAGACTATCCGATCTATCGGTAGTTCACCGGGTGTAGCATCCAATTTTTACAAAACCTTATGTAATGCTATAACTAGAGATACCCCTATAGCGCAGAAAGCATGGGAGAGAGAATTGCATGTGACTTTGACCCCGGAGCAATGGAGCCTTGTCTGGAGTAGAGTGACACGGGTTTCCCGATCCGCCTCACTTACTCAGACACTCTTCTTTCTAGCCCACCGGTGTTTTTACACTCCTGACAGATTAGCCAAATGGAACACTACTCAGGGCAATAGTTGTTGGACATGCCATGCGGCCATTGGTTCACTACCTCATGTTATGTATGAATGTCCCGCACTACAGTATTACTGGCGTCGGGTCTGGGGTCGTATCCAGTCTATTTTGCACTTTCAAGAGCCCCTTTCTTGGAGGATAGTGGGACTTCGCTCAGCTGCGGGGATCCCCTCTCTTCCAAAAACGGCTTACTTCCTTTTGGACTTTATGCTTGGCATTGCTATTTTCCTAATTACGAAATACTGGAAAAATAGCTCCCATCTGAGCCCCAATGAATGGTGGAATCATGTCTGTCTCTACAGTAAATATGAACAAATACCTCGTATGTTTGCTTCCCCCATTCGGACTCCTCATCATCGGTCTAAATGGAAGATGCTCAATGACTATGTACATTCTGCTAAATGCTCTCATCTGACTGTCTAAATTTGTATATATCTCTGTCCCATGATCATTCTGTATCGTAGATACTCTTTTGATCGTTTTGCTGTATAATCACTGTTGTTTGGAAGCGCTCACATGCTGACATAATCGGCTAGAGAAGAAGCATGGGGGTGGGGGGTAATTGGGTTTACTTTTCCTTATTGTATACTTGTTTTGTCTCCTTTGGTGTGTTGTTTCTTTTGTTTGTTGCAAAATGAAAATAAAAGTTCAAAAAAAAAAAAATAATAATAATAATAAGCAACCCGGCATGTAACACATAAGTGACTATGTTAATAGCACTATATGAAAACATAAATAAATAAATAATGTGTTAACTTTAATAAAAATCAACCATACTACATGTGAAATGTTAAAATTAAAAAAAAAAAATATATATATATAAAAAAATATAAAAAAACAATGTATAATGTATAATAAACAATGTATAATATATAATAAACAGATAAGACGCAGGGCAGGCAACACGCAAAACCACAGAAAAACATGTAACCTAGAAACTCTCAGCACACATTATTACCATAAAGTCATGGTCACAACAAACAAATATGAAATAAACTACTTACAAGGCACTATTGGTAAAACATGAAAATCCAAGATAGTATGTAGAGTCCTTGCACACTGAAAAACTGAATCATGTAAATAAACAAGTAAAATATATAAATAATACAGACAAGTTAAAATAAAATAAACATCTTATATATGTTTTAATCACAATTCATATGTTTCATGTTTGCATGTTTAAGTATATCCTCCTGAAGAAGGCTTACGCCAAAACGCGTAGGGGACTCAATAAAGGCACGTGTGATCATCCACCTCTCTTGCCTCTTTGTGTTCCTGTTGAATCAGCAAGAGCGTACGCTCTCGTTGTGCCTGACCAAGAAAAAGCATGCTCCACTGAATTGCTCAATTAGCACAGCTACTCAGGGCATTAGATACACTTCCAATTTAGAAATGGCATTGACCTTCCAGAGGTCAGTGCAGAATGTGATGCTCCCTTCTGGTTTGGGAACCAAGACAATGGGGGATGACCAGTCACTAATAGACTCTTCTATAACTCCCAAGTTAAACAGTTCCTTGACTTCTTTGGTGACGGTCTGTCACCAGGCCTCCAAAATGTGATAGGGTCATTGTCAGATAACCACCCTAGGGTCAATAGTGATATCGTGATAAGTGAGGTGGGTTCATCCCGGGTGGGTGGAGAATACATCTAAGTTCCTGTGGATGAGACCCTCTAGGTCTCTTCTCTGGGCCGCAGAGAGCTGGTCTCCAATTGGGACTTGAGCTGGATCAGACAGGGCTGACGTTTATAGTCCAAAGTCCTCCTATAACACCACAGCCATCACTGGAATCCACATTTTCAGTAGAATAGTAGGGTAAATTTTGGCCTTCTTCCGTTTATCTGACTGAGGAATTTTGTAGTTAACAGGCCCCTCCTTTCCTTTCCCATATGTGGACTGTTTTTATTGTACACCGCACTGATGTAATAAAGGGCAGTATATCAAATATTTTAATAAACCATAAACCCTCTTCCCCTCCCCCCCCCCCAACAACATGACAATCTCAGGTGTGTGGCTCAGTTGTGTTATAATCCACTCCCAAGATGCTGAGATGGGTTCCACAAAAAGGAAAACAGGACAAAGTAGGTAGATAGAGATGATATCTTTATTAGGCTAATGAATGTTTTAAGATGCATGTTTTTAAGACAACTAAAGTCCTATCTTCAACAATTCATCCTTTAATTTATATTCAGCAATGTAGTTGAATGTGCATGCTCATAAACTGTTTTCTATCATCTTTTATTTTTGCCACATCACAAATGCACGGTTACATCAACAATTTATACTGAGCTATAAGGATTTCCAGTAATTACGTTTCAACATATATGCTATGGCCCTGCAAATATATAATAATGTTCCAGGATCACATCTAGAAGATGATTCTGCTGCAGAGGATTTTCATTTTACTGTTTTCACATTACAAGAAAGAAGAGAGGGTTTTCCTTGTAAAATGAGATATTACCTAACATCTCGGTGACAATTGGTGACAATGTAAATGTAGTAATCAAAAAATTGCTGTTTACATAGGAATAAAGATTAGCAAAAAATAAAAAGGCAAATAACAAGATGGCACCTTCTTATTAGACTGAGGGCGCCTTTTACTAAAGCTTAGATTGAGCTATCTGCTGCATGGCCTATTTTATTTGTATGGGCTGGGTGGCAAATAGCTTGAGCTAAATCTTAGTACAAGGGGCTCTAAAGAGCCCTTTTATTAAAGTTCCATATTTTGTTTTGCCCTAAGATGCGTTTTGAGTCAAAATCAATGCATGATAGGTGCCACCACACTGCGGTAATTGTCAGGGGCATGGTCAGCATGTGCGCGACCATTACCATGCAGGCAAGTCCTTTAGTGTGTGTTCCAGACCGTGGCAGTTACTACAGGTGCACCTAATGTCATCTGCTGAGGTGATGGTAGGTGCACTTGAAACCCATGCTAACCGCAAAGTACAGTCAATGCCCACTGTCTGCCCGAATCCCACCCAGACCGTGCTCCATTGCACAATGCGCAGTAATTGTCTCGCCTGTACAGTAACAATTACCACAGGCTTGCAGAAAAGGTTAAATTAACCACATAACACTCTTTAGTAAAAGGGTCCTTTAGTTATTAATGTATGTGTGTGTCCTAACTGAAAACTAGATTATTATGCATGGAAAGGTATATACATATATATATGAAAAGTAAAAAGGGGGTGTAAAGCTGAATGTATTTTGATACGTAAGGTCTCTGCATACATCTAATATACTTCCCTAGAATGCTCCTTTTAAATAGCTATGGTTGTCCATAGGTGTAGGTAACTGAAAATCACATTTACTTATAGATAACTGACTCATACAGGATCATGTTATTTTTACCCATTTAATAGGGAACTATATCTTTAAAAATTTACCCTGTAAGTCTAACTTTATTGATATATGCTATCACAAAAAAAGAAACACGCTTTAAACTGTTTCTCTAGTTGTTCTATCTGACCATTCAAGTCTTGGCTAGCTAAAGTTGTATTTTTATTTATCTTTCAAGCACATATCCTGAAGATTCACTAGGAGGAGGACACTATTAAAAAAAACATTAGTTCCTGGATAAGGCTGTTCCATAATGCTTTGCTTTGTCCTGCTAAATAAATGGGAAACCAGAAATTACCAGTAATTTCACTGGGGAAGCGAAGGAGAGTAATTGTCTGTATGAATCACAGGCAGTGCTCTGAATAATGATAGCACAGAACTGACTGATGTTTTAAATTAAGGGCACTTATCTTAATTGAACATCTGAAATAATGTTTTATTTATACAAAGAAAAGGTGTAAGAAAAATTAACCAATCCAAAGGACTAACAATGCTGCAGTTCTTTGTGTGAGATGCTCATCTATGAGTGCCTTCCCTTCTTTTGTCAGCAGAGTAGATAGTGTTTTAAAGTCAGCATTATTGTCAAAGCACATTAAAGATTCTAAAGACTTTTTGTCTAAGAGGCTTTTACACTCAGTCTCCACAACAGAGCTGTTGTGGTTTTCATTTGCCGTACAAACTTGAATTTCAACCTCAACCTCCTAAATTAAAATTCTGTTCACAGATCACTAACGGTATGATGTTTCCTCCTTTCAAGGGGAATTACTGGAAGGAGCTTCCACCGTGAATTCAATACAGTCAATATACAATTTATCCTGTGATTACAGGCACAAGGATAATAAGAGAACTATTGCAACTTTGAGTTAGCTGGTAACTGTTAATTTGTTATATAAATCAGGTACAAAAGTAAAGGAATACTGAAATGCCTTGTTTAGCAAAGGTATATGTATTTTTAACAGAGAGAGAGGTTTTAAACGCTGAGGTAACAATTTCATAAAGTATCCGGGAGGCATTTAATAGCCTGCTTTAAAGGAAAGCACTCGTTTTCTATTTTGTGGAAATGTAAAGCTTTTTCCAAAAGTGCTAACGTATATATCTGATTGTAAACCAAATAATTATATTTTAGATATCAAAATGAAGCAAAACTTTCTGATATCAAATATACTTCCATCTTAGCCAAGCCAAATATATCTTTCAGCTCACATCTTAATATGGTAAAATGTCAAAGTTCCAAATCAAAATTGAAATATGTCAGAGCTCCAGAATCAAAATCTTTAACAGTCAAGAATGTTTAGATTAAACAATTAAAAATTCCTACTCTAGTACACTAGATTTTCTATGCAAGACAAGTACTACGGCGAGCATTAGCATTAAATTTAAAGACTGAGATCATACTCCATACGCCCTGGCTTAGGACTGAAGTTCATTACCGTCATGGTACATGCAAAACTAATCTGGAGAGGAACCCCACCATTTCTCAGTAGTTCTCTCATCTCTTACATATCAATTAGAATCATCTGGTCATCCTAGCACAACCTGATAGTAGTCCGTCCTCCTAATTTGAAAAAGAGACAGCTGAGGGAAGATATGATAGAGGTCTGTAAATTGATGAATGGAGTAGACTGGGTAAATGTAGATCAGTTGTTTCTCCATCAAAAAGTAGAAAGACTAGAGGACACACAATGAAGGAACAATATAATCCATTCAAGAGTAATAAGAGAAAATATTTTTTTCACTCAATGCGTAATCAAACTCTGGAATTTGTTACCGGAGGATGTAGTAAAGGCTGTTAGTGTAGCTGGGTTTAAAAAAGGTTTGGACAAGTTCCTGGAGGAAAGGTCCATAAACCATTATTAAAAAGGACCAGGGAAATCTACTGCTTACCCCAGGACAAGCATTGTAGAACCTATGTACTCTTTTGGGAAGCTGCCAGGTACTTGTGGTCTGGATTGACCACTGTTGGAAACACGATAGCGGGCTTGATGGACCTTGATCTGACCCAGTATGGCATTTAATTTCAAAACTACTACATGTTAAGCATTTAATGGCATGTTTTATTAAAGTGTACTAGCCATTAGTGAGGGGTTTAATGCATAGTAAATGTGCCATTCTAACAGCGCAGGGCAACACACTAAAAATCCTATACTGTGAACGTGCAATTTGGGGATATCCACATTTGTGAAACAGCCTACACCTGTGCACCTGTCTGGCCTTGCTGTCTGCATAGAGCCGGTCTCCAGAATAGTTTACAGGGATGTTCATTTTTTGGAGTGGAGATGGAGCGATTTCAGAAGGCACTAACATATGCTTCCTTTCAGGGATACCACTCCCCCAGCTTTTTGTATGTCCCAGATGCATCCTAAATGTCCCTTCTAAAATGCCACTTCACATGTACTTTTATGGAAACTGTTTCAAAGAGAAATTGCCACTTAGCTCTCTTGGTAGATATAGTGTGGTGAAGCAAAGGGGAGTGAGCTTGTCTTTAGCGCTGTCTATAGCAAGGGTTATCAACCCAGTCCTCGGCATACACCTAGCCAGTTAGGTTTTTAGGATTAAAAAAAAAAAGTGCCATCAAGTCAGTGTTGACTCCTAGCGACCCAGCTACCTCTGGGTTTTCTTGGCAATGTATCACTGGAAGCAGATTGCCAGCCTTTTCTTCCAAGGCAATGGAGGGTAAGGTGACTTGCCCAAGGTCACAAGGAGTGCCAGTGGGAATCGAACCCTTGATCTTCTGGGTACTAGGCAGTTGCTCTACCACTAGGCTACTCCTCCACTCCTTTTAGGATAACCACAATGAATATGCATGACAGAGATTTGCATGCACTGCTGCCCTTGTATGCAAATCTCTCTATATATCAAGTTTAAAGCCCTCTTCAGTAGATTAGCCAGTCTGCTACTGAAGACATGTTGACCTTTCTTGACAGATGGACGCCATCTCTGCTCTGCAACCCTTGGAATGGCATCCCATTGTCCAGGAAACAAAAATGCTCTCGATGACACCATCCACGCAGCCCTGCATTCATCTCCAGGATGCAAGCTTCTCTTCCTCGGCCTTTACCCTCAACAAGGAGGATTGAAGAGAACACCACCTGTGCCCCTATCTGCTTCACCCTCTGTCCCAGAGCCATAAAGTCACTTTTGATACACTCAGAGGGATACCTGGCAGTATCATTTGTGCCAACATGGATTAGTAACATTAGGTAATAGTCAGTGGGCTTGATGAGTCTCAGCAAACTCTCCGTAACATCTCGGATTTTGGCACCTGGCAGACAGCATACCTCTCTGGACATCAAGTCTGGTCGGCAGATGGACACCTCAATAGAGAGTCACCAACCACCACTTTCCTTTGCTTCCTTGTGGTCATTGACTCTGGAACTTTGAGGTGCCCGAGCTCTGGTTCTTCCCTTTCCAGGGATGCTTTCACCTCCTCCTCTTCCAGGGCTTCAAAATGGTTCTTCAATTCAAGGGCTGAAGAAGATGGACTGGTGATTCTGCAGGACCTGGTGACTTGTGTCTAACCTTCATCATTCTGTAGGCTCCCATCTTCTCTTCTGCTGGAGAGCTTGGATGTTGCAAAAAGCATCTCATCAATGTACTTCTCACTATCTTGAATGCTCCTGAGCCTCGCCACCTCGTCTCTGAGCTCCTCCACTTATTTCCTGAGAGCTTCAGCATGCAGGCATCCTGCACATGGAACCGGTCCTTCAACTGGCATTGGGACCTCTGTCTAGACAGAGGCAGAAGCTGTAATGGGGGCAACAGCTTTGGCGATATAATTTTTTCAAGCCATTGTTCAGTTGGTGGAGCTTAGGTATCTCTTGAAGCAAAAGAGCGAGAGACCTACCAAAGTAACAGCCTTTTTCCCAGCTGTCCTTTCAGAGAAAAATCAGTTAAATCTCTTTTAAATGTGTTCGAAATGTGCTGTTCCTAGTCCCTGTGTGTAGTTAATTAGGGAGGAGCCCTATAAAGCGAGGCTACTCACTAAGGGTGGATGGGAGTTGGGGGGGAGTAGGGAGGAAACTAACACCTGATGAGGTGTCAGTTGCTTCAAAGAGCTGAGAAAGATACTAAAGCAGAGCTTAAACCTACCCCACTAAAGAAAATATTTCCCCTTTTAAACTAAAGCACCAAAAAGAATGTAACTTTGTTTTAAAAAATGTACCAAAACCCTTTTAAGAGCTCCCAGGCAGAGAGTTAGTAATTTAAAAAACCACAACCTCTTAGCTTTGCTTGAAATGTGTAACCCCTGTTAGGAATGCCTCAACAGTGCAAGGCTCTGAAGACTTACGCAGGCCTCCGCTGCTCTCAGTTCTTTCACAGGCTAATCAGGCCCACTAACTCCTGATGAGGTGTCAGTAGCTTCAAAGGGCTGAGAAAGATACTAAAGCAAAGTTTTAAACTTACCCTACTAAAGAAAATATTTCCCCTTTTAAACTAAAGCACCAAAAAGAATGTAACTTGTTGCAAAAGCTGAGCTAGAAGTTTTAATTTCAGCTATATTACTAGTTACACTTGCTCTTACGGATGCATTATAAGAAAAGGCAGCAGTCTTTCATGTATAACATGTTAGGATCTTCCCTGATCTTTCTAGGGATAAGCAAAGGAAAAGGAAGGAATTTTTGCTTTTGAAGTCTGGAGTATAGCAGCTTGGTGCACTGTTCTTCCTAAAATTTCCTTGTAAATATATGGTCAAATTGGAGTCCATTACCTATATAATCTTTGAACCTTCCCATCTGTTTGCCTTTATAAATTCTCACAGTGTTATTACTCCTGCTCCAATAACTCTGTAAATAATTTGGGTTAAGGTCTGCAGTATTTGATTATTTTCTTTTTTGTGATAGTTTTCCTTTTCTATTTGTTAATGGGCTCCTTCTTGCATTGTGGGCTAGAGTAATGGAGATTCTCTTCTTTTTCTTTCACACAAAAAATAGAGGAAATGCAGAAAAGAATTTTCCATTATTTCTGTACAAGTGTTTTCTTGATTTATTGTTTCAACTAATAAATAAAAAGCTTAAAAAATACTGGGGTAATTGAGATCACCCATTATTATTGCATTACCAAATTTGGTAGCTTCCCTAATTTCTGATGACATCTGATAATCTGTTTGATCATTCTGTCCAGGCAGACAATTGTAAACCCTACCACTATTTTCTTCCCCTTCACACATAGAATTTATAGCTGTAAACATCCAATGGTGCCTTTTATTTCCTGCAGAACTGTTATTCTATTTTACTCAATGCTCTCTTTAATATATAGGGTTACCTCTCCACCAATTTGATCCATCCTATTATTGTGATATAATTCACACTCTGGTATCACAGTGTCCCATTGGTTATTCTCCTTCCACCAGGTCTCCGAGATGCCTATTATATCTAACTCTCCCATTTTATTTTTTCTGGCTTCTGGCATGTTTGTTTAAATTTACAGCCTTCATAGCAGTCTGGTGCATAAAGTGCCAACATGGATTATTTACTAAACTGCGCTAAGGAAGTTCATATTAGGGACGAAAAATTAGTGTGAGAAGGAGAGCAGGCCCATGCTAGCTTTCGGGGGCATGTCCAGCATGTTTCCTGGCACTGAGCACAATGAGAAATATCCCAACACACTAATCGGAAAGATGCATTTAATATGGCTGCATTTACTGCCACCTAACTGGAACACTGATGCTTAGCGCATGTTAATCACCTCTGTGCTAACCACAATGTGAACTCAATACTTACGCTTCATCCCTAATCCACACATTCTGTTGTGTTTTTACTGCACTGGCATTTTTAACACATAGTAATGGTTTCCGTAGTATGCTTAATGCATGATAGTAAACATGCCCCATAGTGCGGTGAAGGCTTTTTCTTTTTTTCCTTTTAAATTTGAATATTAGGGGTATGTTTACTAAACCTCTTAATGTTGCAGTGGTGGTATTATCGCACGATAAGTGACGTTATCGCGTGATAATGTAACATTATTGCGTGATAACGTCACTTATCACGCAATAACGTGGCGGCGGCGTTAAGGCAAACTAACGCTGTGAAATCCTGGTCTGAAAGGTGGAGTAAGGCTTCCCAGAGGGCGGAGAGAAGGGGTCAATGGGCAGAGAGTGGGGGTGGGGGGGGGGGAGAGGCTACAGGCATACTAACGCTGTGAAATTCGGGTCTGAACACAAACGCCAATGAAACCCTTGCGTTAGGCACAGTTGCAGGAAAGAGAAAAGATTTAAGTCAGCAATGTGCAGCAAAGGCATGAAAACCCAGAAAAGTGATAGTTGTGATACATGTGCAGGAACAAAAAGGTAAATAAACATATAAAATGACCAGAACCACATTTAAAATCCCAATAACCAAGCTGGCCAATAGTGATATTAATGATAAACATAAAGCAACACTACTGACAAAGCGTAAAACATAAGATATCATGTTTGGAAGGGTCTATGCTCTGTCCCCCTACAAAGTGAATGATCCCACATTGAAATAGCGCTGATCAGGGTTTCTGTCGTTTAGACTGGGCAGGTTTGTTATGGCGTGCACATGTGCAGCAACAGCAGAGTGGGCATGTAGGAAAGGGCAACTGTACTGATGCTGTAAATGGGACCAGGGGGTTGCAGGCGGCACATGCTGTGGTCCAGCTGGGGCACAGTGCAGACTAGGCAGATGCCTAGATGGCACATAGGAATGTCGAAACTGTAAAGCAGCAAGACAGCAACTGACGAGAGTCCAACATGGGCACGAGTGTGTGTCCCACAGTGTCACAGGGGATATTACCCAGCATGTACCCCCAAGGGCACATAACATTGGCAGGCGGTGCTGGGGGAAAGCGCGCATATCCATGTAGGCACCCCTACCCGAGAACCCACACCACAGGCAGCTGCCTACCGGCACACTGGATGGCCTGAGACTGCACACCACCAGCACCACTGGCATAATGGCATGGCAGCATGGTGGCGGAGGGGTGCTGGTGGCGGAGGGGGCAGTGGCATCTGCCCACAGTAGAGCATGGCCTAGCCCTGTTTAGGTGGGTGCCGCGCACTGCAACAGACAGGGTCTGTCTGACAAACAGTCATGGTATCCCCAGGGAATGATCTGTCCCTGTGGCAACAGTGTGGTGCAGTACACACAGCCAGTGTGTTGAGGAGCAGAAGGTCACAAGTTCAAGTCCCAGCTGTGGCTCCTGCCAACCCTGTCCCTATATTTTACCCAGTACTAAACCATGGTAATAAAGACGGAACCTTTATTGCAGATAAAATAAACATGCCTGAAACGCCTATATTTTACCCTACAGAGCACAGATACCATAAACATGTGCAATCCCTAGAGCAGAGTTTCCCAACTGCAGTCCTGGAGGGCCAAACACCATTCAAGTTTCATGCTGACCCTAAGAAATATGCCTGTGCTGCATTAGTATGCGCTGCCCCAATTGTATGCAAATGTATCTCATGCATATTCATTAGGGACAGAATGAAAACCTGAACAGTGTTTGGCCCACCAGGATCGGAGTTGGGAACCTCTGCCCTAGAGCAGCGGCCAACAGGGGCATAAACACCCACACCCACATGCTCCACTATCCAAAGCCTCATGGAGAGTCAGGCTGATGGGCCCTGCGTGGAGCAGCATCTCCCAATACTGGCACCTGCATACCTTAGCAATGCCATCCTAAACTTGGGAACACATTACACATATATTAAAAGGTTGCTATGATTAATGTCAGCTAACAAATCCTAAGTTAAGCACAATTTGTTGACAGAGATTCATCATAGCAACCTTTCTGATATCTGTGGAGTGTGTGTTTCAGTTATTGATTCTGACAGTGTTTACCACCCCGGGGAGTGACCCTAACAGTAGTGAGTACCATAGCAATGCCCGCACTGTGCCCAGGACTGGTGTGACGGCCAGGGCTGCCACAAACCTCTATATTTGCACAATGCTGGCATAGGTGTGGGAGTGTGTGTCGGTCTATCCAGTGTGTTGTGGCTGCCTACACCTTACTGAGCCCACATTGCTTGCACTGTTTCCAGTGTTAGCCTGCCATTGTGCATAATGAGAAGCAAGGTACTGTGGGTATGGCCCGGACAGGGTGGCATGGGCAGGATGCATTTGCACAGGGTATAGGGCAATGGCTGGGACATTGTAGTGCCCGACCACCACCTGCATGGACAGGGTGGCCACAGCATGTCATGCTGGAAAGTCGCTCTCACCCTGACTGAGCAGTGACCATGGCATGGCTAGGTTCCCCCACAGTGCTATACAGTATTTTTCTCAAGTGATATTTATGGGTTTTCTTGTCTGGGGCCCAATCACTGACATACCTGCATGGTGTGTGTGCTGACATCCCAGTTTTGGGTGCACACAGTTCCTCCAGGAACATGTACTAGCTAGCAGACTGTCTGCAGTTAGCATCTGTATGGCAGATCGTAGTGGGGGGCAGCTGAGCTGACTGGGCCCACTACCTATCTGCCAGTGGCCCTGTCCCAAGTGCAGATCTCAGCAGCTGTACGTTCACCACCAGGACTGGGGTTACTGGTCCCACAGCCTGTCCTCATGTACCTCCACTGCCCCCCTTGCAAAGGGTGAGAGTGCGGGTCTGCTGTGGGCAGATCATGTCCCCCACCCTGACCCAGAAAGGGCGGTTTGCTAAGTACATTGTTGCCATGTGAGCCCTGACACACCCCTGCTCCCTAAACAGGTGACCATAGCAAGCACAGTGGATATGCACTATGTTATGTGCATCATGGTCCACAAGGGCCAGACATGACTGGCAATTACAAATGGACATAGAGACCTCCTAAAGGTGTCTGCAACAAATACCTGTCACACACTGGCACTGATGGAGACCTGCAGCACAGCCCACCTCAACCAACCCAGGTACTGCGGACCTGGTGCTGGCCACTCTACCTCACCCTCAGGGTGAGCATAGAACATGCACATTGGCATGGCCTGTGGGTACTCTGTGCCAGTAACACGCACGGTCAGTCCCCCCAACCAAGCTGACGTGCTGTAGAGGTGCATACCCCATCTGGTGAGCAGATGTAGACTGTTGTTCTGCATGTGAATTGCATTATGGGTACTGTTGGTTCGATCCTATCCTATCCTGGTAGCCACAACAGACAGTTTTATGGTAACGTGCACTCTTTCTGTAGCCAGCCATTGGCATGATAACTCCCATAGTGATGTAGCACAATGGTTAATGCAATGACTTCAGTAGCAGAGCTCATGGGTTCAATTTCTCTCTGTTCCCCTTTTTTTATGGCTGTCCTAACCAACTACATTTCATTCGTGTAACAGCCATATCTGTGCAGATCTGTGCTGCCACCACATTATACCCTCATCACTGTTGCCATCCATCCTTCTGTCCGTCTATGTGAGTGTGCAGCTGTGTGGCGTCCTGCCCTAATGTGCAGGCTGCTACCCCATGTCCTGCACTGGCACACTTTTCTGCATTGCGGCTCTTCATGCTTGCCTCTCCTGTGTCTGCTCTGCATGGCATGGCACTGCTCTCCGCTGTCCTCCTGTCATTGCACTTATCCTGCCACCTCTACCTCCTCTGGTGGACACGTATCCCCATCCTCTGCCACACACTGTCATTGTTGCACTGTACATTACCATCACCCTGTACATCGGTACAGCTGCCCCCGATATGTTTGTCCACTTTACCTGCTGCCACATGGGCTGCACGCAGATTTGGCTGGTCCATGAGCTCTGTCATCTACTTCCTTCCATCACTTGTTCATTGTCTTTCCTTGGTGCTCTGTGCAATGTTATGGTTACATCTGTGTTTGAGCCATACATTTCATGCTTGTGACTTTGGGGCACCTTTGTGCCCCTGGGCACCATCTCCTGTGTCACCTTGGCATCCCTGGGGCATCTTTCGCGGCACCTTAGGTTTGGCCAGCTATGTGTCGCCTTATATGCTGCCTTGGAGAGTGCCAACCTTACCTGCTGCCCTCTGCGGCACATTATGACCTGCCTTGGATGACGTGGTACTTTATGAGGTGCCTTATGGTGCGCCTTAAAAGGTGCATTAGGTTGCGGCATTGGGGTGAGGCTTTTTTGGCTGGCGGTGCAAATTGTTGGGATGTGTCTGACTGTTACAAGCAGGAAAAGGGATTGCCTCAGACAGTCTTTTAACTGAGCCCACTGGGGGGATCAAACTCATGACCACTGGATCAGCAGTCAATGTATTAACCATTGTGCTACACCTCTGTTGCTGTGTTTGCAGGTCAGCGCGCCTAATTAAGGCTAACACGCGTTAACGTGCCACGGCTCCCTCTATCGCACAATAACGTACTTTATCGCAAGATAACCCGAAATGCTACCTTAAGACCGGAACACCCACTACCTTATATGGCATTCGTCACAGTAAGACTGCAACTAATGCCGGTAACATTAAGACGGTTTAGTAAACATACCCCTTAGTGTAATACATATATGTATATTTTAGTGGAGGCATATATTTTTGATTGCTTGTGTTTACACTGTTCCACAGTCCATTGTTTGAAGGTCTGATATACTGACAAGTCAGTACACTTTACTACACTTTGCAAATTATATGCATGAATATAATAAATAGAAACATAGAAACATGATGACAGAAAAAGACCACATGGCCTATCTAGTCTGTCCTTCCATAACAACTACAACAGTCCACTTTTTACCTTTAGAGATCCTCTGTGTTGGTCCCATGCTTTTTTGAATTCAGTTACTGTCCTCATCTCTACCACCTCCACTGGGAGACTATTCCATGGATCCACTACTCTTTCTGTAAAGAAATATTTCCGCATATCACTCCTGAATCTATCTCCCTTCACCCTCATCCCATGTCCCCTCGTAGCAGAACTTGCTTTCAATTGAAAGAGGCTCTCTCCCTGAACATTTATGCCACGGAGGTATTTAAACATCTCAATCATATCACCTCTATCCCGCCTTTCCTCTAAGGTGTACATATTAAGATCCTTAAGTCTGTCCTCATATGCTTTATAATGAAGCCCATTAATCATTTTAGTAGCAACCCTCTGCACCGACTCCATCCTGTTCACATCCTTTTGAAGGTGCGGTCTCCAGAATTGAACACTATACTCCAAATGAGGTCGCACCAAAGACTTATACAGAGGCATTATCACCTCCTTTTTTCTGCTAGCCATTCCTCTCCGTATGCACCCAAGCATCCTTCTAGCTTTTGCCGTCGCCTTTTCTACCTGTTTAGCTACTTTAAGATCATCAGACACAACCACGCCTAGGTCCCGCTCTTCTTTAGTGGACAAAAGTACTTCACCTCCTATACTGTATTGCTCCCTTGGATTGCTACAGCCCAAATGCATGACCTTACATTTTTTAACATTAAATCCCAGCTGCCAAATTCTAGACCATTCTTCAAGCTTAGCTAGATCCCTCCTCATGTTATCTACACCTTCCTGGGTGTCTACTCTATTGCAGATTTTGGTATCATCTGCAAAGAGGCAAACCTTACCCGACAGCCCTTCCGCTATATCACTAACAAAGATGTTAAAAAGAATCGGACCAAGGACAGATCCCTGGGGCACACCACTGGTAACATCCTTCTCCTCAGAGTGAGCTCCATTTACTTGTACTCTTTGTCGCCTCCCACCAAACCAATTTCTAACCCAAGTAGTAACTTTAGGGTCCATCCCTAGGGTGCTCAGTTTGTTTATAAGTCGCCTGTGAGGAACAGTGTCAAAGGCTTTACTGAAATCTAAATACACCACATCTAGAGCTCTCCCTCGGTCCAACTCCCTGGTCACCCAGTCAAAGAAATCAATCAGATTTGTCTGACAAGACCTGCCTCTGGTGAATCCATGCTGTCTCGGATCCTGTAATCCGCTGGACTCCAGAAACCTCACTATTTTCTCTTTCAGCAGCGTTTCCAATAATTTACTCACCACCGAAGTTAAACTAACCGGCCTGTAGTTTTCAACCACATCCTTACTTCCGCTTTTGTGTAAAGGCACCACATGAGCCTCTCTCCAGTCCTTTGGCACCACTCCCGACTCCAACGAGGCATTAAAAAGTTCAGTCAGTGGAGTTGCTAGAACGTCCCCAAGTTCCCTCAGTATTCTAGGGTGTATCTCATCCGGTCCCATCGCTTTGTCTACTTTAAGTTGAGCTAGTTTCTCACGAACACAGTCTTCTGAAAATTGTTCAAGATGTCCCTCGCTTCTGTTTTTATTTGTGGGTGTTTTCCTTATCAGCTTCTACATATTCCCCCCCTGCACCCTTGAGTCTGACAATACCACTTTTGCCCTTCCTCTTCTCACTAATATATCTGAAAAATGTCTTATCCCCCCATTTTATTGCATTGGCTATTTCCTCCTCCTTTTGAATCTTTGCCTTCTTGACTACTTTGCTAGCTTCTCTAAGTTTTTTCCAAATACAGATGCCTGTCTTCCTCTCTCTGTGATCTCTTGTATTTCATGAAGGCCTCCCTCTTTTTCTTCACTTTTTCAGCTACTTCCTTCGAAAACCATAGCGGTCTCCTGTTCCTTTTGCCTTTATTTACCATTTTAAGAAAAAGGTTGGTTGCCCTTAAAATACCCCCTTTCAGTTTTGCCCACTGTTTTTCTACATCCTCCAGCTGTTCCCATCCCACTAATGACTCCCTGAGGTATTGGCCCATCTTTGCAAAGTTAGTCTTCCTAAAGTCTAAGATCCTCACCTTGGAATGGATTCTAACAGCCCTAGTCCTAATACTGAACCACACCATCTGGTGATCACTGGATGCAAAATGATCTCCCACTACAACATCAGAAACACTTTCACCATTGGTAAGCACCAAGTCCAGTATGGCCCCTTCACGTGTGGGGTCTGTTACCAATTGCCTGAATAGTTCTCCCTGTAGAGAATCCAGGATCTCCTTACTTCTAGATGATACTGCAGAAGGAATGTGCCAATCAACATCTGGCATATTGAAATCTCCTATCAGTAGCACTTCCCCTTTCCTAGCAATGCTGCGTATGTCTTCAATTAACTCTCTGTCCACCTGCTCAGCAGCATCTGAAATCAAACATGGCTAAATCATGTTTGACAAACTTCATTTGTTGTTGAAGTAAGCTCAATGAGATCAATAAATAGATGCATTTACTTAGACACCGGCAGCTGGTGACTTCATAAATCTGCTATTCGTATATTTTCAAAAGGTTACATGGATATTATGGGCAAAATTAGACCTTAGCTGCTAATTGTCTTTCCTTGAGTCCATCCAGTTCAGTCCCATATGCGTTGGTTATCAGTAGGATTGCCAAGCGACCGGTATTCAGCTGGCCTGGCCGTTTTTTATATGGCCAGGCCGACTGCCAGCAGAGAGCTAAAACTGTCTGTTGAAAAGTCGTTTTTTTGCTCTGGCCGCGGGACCGGAAGCAGCCAGAGCAGAAAATCGGCTTCTTCATCTCTCTCTTTGTCCCCATGCAGCAACACCCTCTCCTCCGAGCCAGCCGCAGCTCCTGCGTCTTACAGAGCCATGGCTGCAATAGCGATAATAATTTAAAATAAAACCAAAACTGGTGCGGAGCCTTCTGGCCTCTGTTATGGAGCCCCTGCTGCTGCATCCCACTCCCTCTAGCGTAACTTCCTTTTGGGGGCGGGACCCAGCAGCAGGGGTTACATAGCAGAGGCCAGAAGGTGCCATATTGGTTTTGGTTTTATTTTAAATTATTATCGTTATTGCAGCCGCGACTCTGTAAGAGGCAGGAGCCGCAGCTGCCAGAGGAAGGAAGTGGCAGGAAAGGAACTGACATGGGGGGAAGGAGAGGACTGCAAAGGAGTTGTCGGGGGAAAAACAGGAGCTGACATGAGGGGGAAGGTGGGGGCTGGAAGGGAGCTGACACAAGGGGAAAGAAGTGGCTGGAAGAGAGCTGAGGGAAGGTGGGGGCTGGAAGGGAGCTGATACAGGGGGAAGGAGGGGGCTGGAAGGGAGCTGATATGGGGGGGAAGAAGGGGGCTGGAAGGGAGATGACACCTGGTGGTGGGACTGGAAGGAGCTGACACTTGGGGATGGGACTAGTAGGTGGCTGGGTAATGGGGAGGGGGCTGGAAGGGAGGGGCATGGGCACTGGCACTGGAAGGGAACTGACATGTGGAGATGGCACTAGAAGGGGGATGGACAGAGGGTAGGGTGACTGGAAGGGAGCTGACACGGGGGGGGAGGATGGCATTGGGACTGGAAGTGAGCAGATATCTGGGATGGTATTTGAACTAGAAAGGGCTGGACAGTGAGGAAGGAGGGGGACTGGAAGTGAATAGACACCAGTGGCAGTCCTGGGAATGTAAGGGGGTTGACAATGGAAGGTAGTGGGAGGGGAGGACTGGAAAGGGGGCTGATACTGGGGAGGGTTACTGGGAATGGAAATAGGCTGATGGAAGAAAGTGAAGAAAACAAAAAAGACACAAGAAATGGCAGATGGACTATAGAAAGAGAGCTAAGAGAAGATAGGAAAGCAGAAGCCTCAGACTGGGACCAGCATGAACAGAGAATAAAATGGTTAGACAACAAAGGTAGAAAAATAATTGTATTTTCAATTTAGCTATTGGACTTTGCGCTATCTTTATATTTTACACAGTATGGGGAACTGCATCTCTTATTTATCTGATGTTGCACTGAATGCAGAGTCTGGCTTCTTGGGGTTTCAGTTTAATTTTTGTCTACATATTTTTATTTTTCCTTTAGGTTGTAGTCACTTATTCTATACTTGGTGAGGGTCTGTGTTCTGAGTGTGTGACTGGGGACAGGTGTTCTGTTAACATGGAGTTTGTACGTAGGGATCTATACTGTACTGTTGTAATTTGACTTGTTCAGCTTTTCAAATAGGTGCATGGATATTTACAGTGCTGCTTTTTTTCTGAGTAGGCCCCTTGCTGCATGAGCTTTGGAAGTTTATGCTGGTATGGTATGGTAAATTTGGCCTTATAAATCTTCGGTGACTTTTGTAGGGTTTTATATTAGTTCACCTATTTGCCTGGCACTGGAGAATGTTTATATTGTTGTTAGTGAGATGACCAGAATCAGATTTTGTTTTTTGGACTATCACAGCCTGTTTGATGCTAAGAGGGTAATTCTGTCTCTATTCGTGCCTTCCTCGCCGGCAACTAACTTCCCTATCAGTTGTGTGGGGAAGTTAGATGGGGGCAGGAAAGGGGTGGCTTGGGGGCAGAGTCTGGGCGGGCGATGGGCGATTGCCGGCCCTGAATGTCCAGGGCCGATTCTAATGTTGGCCCTGTACGTCCAGGGCTGGTGACTTGTGCGGGGAAGTTATTCCACTTTCGAGGTGGAATAAATGATAATTACACTTACCTGGTAATTGTAGTTCCTTGAGTGACGACAGTTCAGTCCTCTACCTCTGGGTTGTCAATCTCCTCCTGCAGCTAGGAGACAGGTATGTCAGAATGATGACATCACTGGATATAGCCTGCTACACTCCCACTTCGATCCCAGTGTGAACTATTAACAAAGCAGACTCAAAGGAGCAACAAATAAGTAGCTAATCATGAAAACAGTACTATAACCTATACTAACCAACACCATTCACCCCTTCCGGCAAGACTTTCTAACCCCCTGCCTTACCACAGAGAAAGTGAACAACTTAACCAATGAAACTATACCAGACTTACCTGTAACACCCTTTTGCGCACCAGCATAGCCGGCTCCGCTCGAATCCTCTGGGTGGGAATGAGGACTGAACTGTCATCACTCAAGGAACTACAATTACCAGGTAAGTGTAATTATCATTTCCTTATCGTTCCTCCAGTTCAGTCCTCTACTTCTGGGATGTTCCAGAGCAGTTAGCATTGGGAGGGACCCCTCCAGCCGGCAGCTAAAACCGCCGACCCGAAACGAGCATTTGAAGCCGCTGCCACGTCCAGCTGGTAATGCTTGCTGAAGGTATGCAGAGACGACCAAGTCGCCGCCCTACAAATGTCCCCTGGCGGCACCAAACCGTGCTCCGCCCAGGAACACGCCTGCGCTCTGGTGGAATGCGCCCGCAATCCCACGGGCACAACCTGATCGTGAAGCAAATAAGCAGAAGCAATCGCCTCCTTAACCCACCGGGCGATGGAAGCCTTAGCTGCTGCCTCCCCTCTGCGCACGCCTCCGAACAAGACAAACAACCGATCAGACTTACGGAAGGACTCTGTTACCTTTAAATACTGACGCAGTGCTCTCTTCACATCGAGACGACAAAGACTGCGATTGGATTCGCCGTCCCCCAGAGACCCAAGAACAGGCAAACACACCGACTGATTCAAATGAAAGGGAGAGACCACCTTAGGCAAAAAGGACGGAACCGGACATAACACCACCTTCTCCCTGGAAAAGGATAAGAAGGGTTCTCGGCACGACAACGCTTGCAACTCCGAAACCCTCCGAGCCGAACAAATTGCCACCAAAAACATCGTTTTCAACGTCAAGTCCTTTACCGACGCATGACGCAATGGCTCAAAGGGAGATTCGGCTAGCGCCGCCAGGACGAGATTAAGGTCCCACGGCGGAATAAACACTCTACGCGCCGGACGTAACCGAGCGACCGCCTTCAGAAAACGAACTACATCAGGGTGAGTCCCTAAAGGTACTCCATTGACTTTGCCCCGATAACAGGAAAGGGCTGCCAACTGAACGCGCAAGGAGCTGGCTGCAAGACCCTTATCAAAGCTGCCCTGCAGAAACTCCAAGACCACCGGAACGGACACCGTAGCCACCCGAATCTGACGTCGTGAACACCAATCTTCAAAAATACGCCATACTCGCACATACGCCAAAGATGTCGAGTGCTTCCGAGCTCTAAGCAAGGTCGCCACCACCGCCGACGAATAGCCTTTCTTCCTTAGCTTCACCCTCTCAATGGCCATACCGTAAGCGAAAACCGATCCACCTGAGGCATGAACAGCGGCCCCTGCAGCAACAGATCTGGCCAGTCACGGCCAGTCGGGCGCAACCAGAAGGACTTTTCCCATGTGCGCCCCAATCTTTTGTACCACGCGGCCTATCAACACCCACGGAGGGAAGACATACAGGAGACCGTCGGCCAGCCACCGCCGTAAAAGCGTATCAATGCCCTCCGACATCCTTTCTCGTCTTCTGCTGAAGAACCGGTCGACCTTTGCCGACTGGAAGGTTGCCATGAGGTCCATCACCGGCGTGCCCCAGCGATCCACTATCTGTTTGAACACGGCTGGATGCAACTCCCACTCCCCTGCATCCACCTGCACTCTGCTGAGGAAGTCCGCTGTGACATTGTCCTTCCCCGCGATGTGTGCCGCTGAAATCGCAGGCAACCAAAGCTCTATCCAGGCGAACAACTCGTCCGCCTCCTTCTCCATTGCGGCACTCCCCGTGCCGCCCTGATGGTTGATGTACGCCACCATCGCTGAGTTGTCAGAAAGCACCTGCACAGGCTGACCGCGCACCACGTCCTCGAAAGCCTGAAGAGCCCGGAAAACCGCTCAAAGTTCCAGACGGTTGATCGACCATGAAGCCTCCAGCGGAGACCAAAGCCCCTGCGCAAACCGGCTCCCGCAGTGGGCTCCCCAACCTGCCAGGCTGGCGTCCATCAACAACGGAGGGAGGAGTGGGAGGAGGAGGGAGGAGTGGCCTAGTGGTTGGGGCAAGGTACCACAGGCCCGAAGGTCAGTGGTTCAAATCCCACTAGAGGACAGCAACCTTGGGCTGGAAGGACTGGGGTTTCTAGTCCCACAGGTGCTCCTTGTGGTCTTGGGCAAGCCACTTAGCCCTCCATTGCCCATGTTCCCTGTAAGTATTAGTGTATGTGTCTCAAATTCTCTTGTGTTAAATGTATCCCCCAACCGCTTTGACCCGGTGAAAAGCGGGATATAAATGCAGCTAAATAAAAATAAATAAATAAAAAAACGGGAGTCACTCCGGCTGCTCCAGCGGCATGCCGGTTGACAGCGAAGATTTGAGGAGCCACCAACGCAGAGACCGCCTGACTTTGGTCGGACAAGGAAGTCGCTTGCTCAAGGAATCGGTCTGATGCGACCAACGGTGGAGCAGCGCCCTCTGAAGAGGCCGCATATGGACCTTGGCCCACGGCACTGCTTCCAACGTCGCTGCCATAGTCCTCAGCACCTGGAGATAATCCCATGCCGACGGTGCTGGCACCGACAGGAACCTCCGAACCAGAGACCGCAAGCCCTTGGCCCGTTTGTGTGGCAGAAACACTTTCCCTGTCCGGGTGTCGAACCGGACCCCTAGGTATTTCGAGGTCCTGGGAGGGCTGTAAGCGACTCTTGGCCTGGTTGACGACCCAACCGAGCCCCTGCAAAAACTTCACCACTCTATCCGTCACCCGGAGACTCTGCTCCTCGGACTTGGCCCGAATCAACCAATCGTTGAGATAGGGGTGGACCATAATTCCTTCCTGGCGCAACGCCGCCGCTACCACCACCATAATCTTGGTGAAGGTTCGAGGCGCCGTCGCCAGCCCGAACGGTAATGCCTGAAACTGAAAGTGACCCCAAGGAAGAGCGAACCGCAGACATTTCTGATGAGCTTCCCTGATGGGTAGATGCAAATATGCCTCCGTTAGATCCAGAGACGTCAAGAATTCTCCGCGACGAACAGCCACTATGACGGACCTCAAGGTCTCCATTCGAAAATGCGGCACCCGCAAGCAACGGTTTACCGCTTTCAGGTCTAGAATGGGCCGCCACGTTCCCTCCTTTCTGGGCACCACGAAATAAATAGAGTACCGACCCACACCGTACTCTGTTTCGGGGACTTCCACCACGGCTCCCAACTGAAGGAGTCTTTGCAAAGTACCGCGGACCGCTGACGTTTTCTTGGGACCCCTGCAAGGTGACATGACGAAGGAGTTCCGCACGGGTCGAGCCAATTCCAGAGCATAGCCGTGTTGGATGATCTTTAGCACCCACTGGTCGGATGTGATGTGGGTCCAAGCGGAAAGAAACTCCCGGAGCCGCCCGCCTATGGGAGGCCCTTCCGCCGGGACCCGCCTCGCTTGATTGCGACTTACGCGAGGTGGGCGCAGAGTTGGAAGAGAACCCTCTATTCACCCCCGAAACCCGCGAAAACCCTGGGCTTGAGATTCAAAGCGGCCCCTTTGGAAACTACCGAATTGCGTCGTACGAAATCTTCTGAAATCTCGAAACTGACCCCGAAAGCTTTGGCCGGACTTGCCTGGTTTCGGCTTATCCTCAGGAAGTCTCCCCGCCTTGGACTCACCCAGGTCCTTCACTAACTTATCCAAATCCTCACTAAACAGCAAACCACCCTTAAATGGGAGTTTGCTAAGACGGGATTTAGAGGGTCCATCCGCCGCCCAATTACATAGCCACAATGACCGACAGGCGGCCACCACCGACGCTGTGCTATTGGCCAGAGCCCTGATCAAGTCATAATGCACATCTGCTAAATATGCCGCAATGGACTCCAGCCGATCCAGCTCCTTTAGCTCCTCGAGATCCATGTGCGACGACTGACGCAGTCGCTGAGCCCATCGCAGACACGCCCTGGCCACCCAAGCTCCACAGATGGAGGCCTGCAGCGAAATGGAATCTGCCTCAAAAGCCTGCTTCAGCAGACTGTCAACTTTACGGTCTTGGGTATCCTTCAAGGCCGCACTGCCCTCAACCGGAATGGTGGTCTTCTTTGTAACCGCCGACACCACCGCGTCCACCCGCGGAGCGCAGAACCTCTCCTTATCCTTCTCGGCCAGAGGATACAATCTATTCATGGTTCGTATGCCCCGAAGGCCCGCTTCCGGCTTATCCCACTCTTCCTGAATCATCTTGTTGACTATTCTGTGCACCGGAAACACCACCTGCGTTTGTGTAACGGCTTGGATGACCGGATCTTCAACCTCATCCTCCACCGCCGACTGCGCAGCCAGATTCAACATCTGCAATGCCTCTGTAATTAAAGCCGCCAACTCCTCCCGGCAGAACACCCTAATTATCGTTGCCTGATCTTCGGGCTCAAGGATCTCACCTTCTTCCAGGTCCTGCGTCCCGTCTTCCGGATCCCATTCCGGATCCTGGGCTTCAGGCCACTCGCTCCCTGCCAACGCCGGGTCCCGAGCCCTTATTTTCTTAGGCGCCAGTGGCTCCACGCCAATCTCCTCGTCTGCCCCCAACTGCTGAGGAGAGAACGCAAGCGCCCCAGAGCCTGCTCCCTTGCCCTGCTGCTGCAGGCAAAAAGCCTGATGCATAAGGAGCACAAACTCCAGGCTAAACTCACTGAGACCCGACGCCTGGGATGCCAGAGGGGTGCCGGAAGGTCCCGCCAACTCCTCCAGCGGCGGCCCTTGCGCCGGCATCCGCGGGGAAGGTGCCCCCACCCCCGCGGGCATGCCCAGCGCCTCAGGAGACTCCTGGCACCCCATCTGCTGCTCCACCGAGGAGGAGAGGGCAGCAAAGCCTTGACACACCCCGGTGTCCACTACTGTGCCCCTCCTAGTGCCACACACAATGCACTGAGGTCTGGTAGCCATAACGCTGCCTAGCCAGAACCCCAAGGGCTCACCTTAAGTTCTCACCCTTTAAATTGGGTTTGTCAACTAGATAGTTATCTATTATTGTCCTTCATTTTTTTTTTTTTTTTAACAACCACTCAACAGCAGCCCCCTTTCTTTTTTTTTTTTTTTTTAACGCACTGCACCCGAACTCCTGTCTACGCGGGAAAAGAGCCCCCCCTCAGCCCCCCCCCTTGGCCTGTGGGACGGCTGAGCAGGCCCAAACTACAAAAGGAAATCAAGAAACAAAATAAGGAACCAAAACAAAAGAAAGCAAACTAACAAATGAAATCACCCGCAAATTAACACGCTGACTTGCCCGACGCGAGGCTCGGGAACCCGCGTGCTACCACGTGGCTGCTCCGCGGACCAGAAAATGGCCGCTGCAAATGCCGGCGTGAATGAAAAAGGGCGCGAAATGCGCCGCGAGGGCCCCCGCACTGCCGGAGAACGGGTCTCGCAAAGACAGGTAGCCTGCCGCCGGTGAATCACTTACCGGCCAGGCCTGCCACTCCCCCGCTGCAATCAAGCTGTGCGGTGCTGCCAAACCGGGCCCGAAGCTCTGCCATTGAGATCCGCCGCAGCTTGCTACGCCAGGAAAGGGCAGGCTCTGCAGTCAAGCCAATGCCAACGGGAGAAGAAGGGCTCTCCCCCGTAGAGTCTGGGGAGAGAGACCTCTGGGCCACCGGAGGGGGGGGAGAACTCGATCTCATGAGCCAGAACCCCCAAATTTAACACCAGATGAAGGCAGGGAGCAAGAAAGCTGGGTCGTAACTTACTGGCTGTCTCTGTCTTATTTTTTTTATTTTTTTTTTAAAGGGCCAGAGCCCACAATCCCAAATCTAAGCCTATTAGCTAACCTAACTAACTTCCTGCTCCTTATCAATTCCTCCAGAGAGCCCCTCTACAGGGCGTCAAGTCCTCCTGCTGCAAGGAGACTGGTCACACTGGGATCGAAGTGGGAGTGTAGCAGGCTATATCCAGTGATGTCATCATTCTGACATACCAGTCTCCTAGCTGCAGGAGGAGATTGACAACCCAGAGGTAGAGGACTGAACTGGAGGAACGATAAGGAACTTCCCTGCATGTTCTTTTTTTCGGGCCCAGGACACGGATGAAGCAGGGGGGCCTGAGGACATTCCCCGCAGCCCAATCCTGGCCTTAGGAGGCCAGATCAGGGGTCAGGCTGTGGGGAAATCACCTTTGAAGTACGGCAGCTGGCATCACGGCTTTTAAATGGAGCCTTGGTGCCATGGCAACCAGACGCCATGGCATCGCGGCTCCATTTAAAAGCCCTGACTGAGTTAGTCAGGCAGTGCCTGTTCGTGCAGGCCGGGCTGAATCACAGTCCAAGCCTGCATGTACAGGCCTGATCGCAATTCTGATCCCGTGGGGCTAGACATGCCCCATGGGATCAGAATCGCAAGTCCCTCTGTACATCTGGCTCAGACCGGACGTTCAGAAGGGCTGGACGTCTGGGATGGAATTTATTTATTTTATTTATTTTATTTATTTAACAGTTTTTATATACCGTCTTTCTACAAGTCAAGACGGTTTACATGGAACATTAGTACAGTATATTACAACTGTTTGAGCCCTTAAGTATTTACTGTATTTACTGTAAATACTTAAGTATTTACTGTAAATACTTAAGTATTTACTTAAGTATTTACTGTTGAGTAGTTATTTTTATTCTGCCTATGCATTTGCCCTTTAACTGAATTTTTCTTAAAACATTGGATTTGAAGGAGAAATACTAGCATCAAGTGAAAAGAGTTCACAAAAGAGTTTTGGGGAAAAAGGAGGGTGGGGCATAGCTAACAATAATAATGAGGGAGGAATGCCAATTTCTAGGTTGCAGGGGAGCGCCAGAAACCCTAGCATGGCCCTGCCAGGGCCGGTCGTATGCATGCAACAGGACAACTTCAGGCTGCAATCAGGGCAGTCAGTGGTCATGGTGGGCCTGCGTCAGACCTGAGCAGAATATAAAAAGAAAACTGAAGCGGCGGGGCTGGGCTCAGATAGCATATGGGGTCATGCATGTGTCAGGGAGAGCTGCGATCACTGTGGCTGTTCCCGTTTAAGGCCTGCGGTGCTTGTGGCTGCTCCCAGGCATTGCCGCTGCAATCCTCACAGCAGTCTAGCACTCTAGGGTAGCCACAAGCACTGCGCGCGTTAAACGGGAGCAGTCACAATGATCGCGGCTCTCCCCGACGCCTGCATGACCTCATATGCTGGCTGAGCTCAGCCCCGTGGCTTCACTTTTCTTTTTAAATTTTGCTGCCGCTGCCCAGGGCTGACTCAAGCCCACTACAGCCGCTGACAGCCCTGAGTGCCTTGTCTCAACATCTGCAAAAAATCGTGGCTGCATTTTCTTAAAAAAAAAAAATCACAGTCCAGATGATGCCTGTTCTCCCTCTTCTGCTGATGCCACGGAACCCCGGTAAATACTTGTTTAATTTTCTTTTACACCTTGGGTTACATTAGCACTGGAATAGGACTGAAAATGGGTTAATGCTGGAGGATGGGGGGACTGGAAGGGAGATGATACTGGAGAAGGACTAATGCTAAAGGGGGGGGGCTGGAACTAGAAGTAATGATGCTGGGAGGGACAGGGAATGTAAGGGAGTTGCTGCTGGGAGGGACTGGGACTAGAAGGGAGCTCATGCTGGTTGGTGCTGGGACTAGAATGGGGCTGGAACAAGAGGAGTAACCTTGTGGTTAGAGCACTGGCTTGGTAGCCAAGAGACCAGGGTTCAGTTCCCACTAGCACTCCTTGTAGACTTGGCAAGCCACTTAACTCTCCATTGCATCAGAAGAAAAGCCTGGCAATCTACTTCTTGTCACACTGCCGAGAAAACCAAGGAGCTTATGGGTCTCCAGGAGTGGACACTGACTCAAAAGGCACACATTGCATTGCCTACTAGTAAGCTGTGCCTTTTTCAGTCTCAGACAGATCTGAGGCCCTCTCCGGCTTGTGGGTTCAGGGCAATTGCCAGGTTGCATCCCTCCTAATGCCAATCCTGACATCTACTGATTTTTATTTTATACAATACGGGGGAAATATATTTCTATTTCTCGTGTGTTGCACTATATGCAGAGTCTGGATTTCTGAGGTTTTAGTTTAATTTTTGTCTATATATTTCTCTTTTCGTTTTGTGCTCATTTATTGATGAAGGCTTATCTGTATTTTGTGTGTGTGTGTGTGTGTGTGTACAACCAATTCTGCATATTCTGTGAGTATGGAATTTCTGTCTAGGAATTTGTAACAATCTTGCTTGTTCAGTTTGCACATTGCCCTCTCTGCAATTATTTTTTGGGGGCAGGGGGTGGGGCAAGGGTGGGGAGGGTGTGGGACGAGGTGCAGGGCAAGGATGGAGCAGGGGTGGAGCATGGCTAGCCACAGGTGGCGAATTTTCCTCTTTCAAAAAGTTGGTAACCCTAGTTATCAGCCTCCACCAACAGCTGGGAAATGAGCATGTCAGATTTCTGATGTCATCGTACAAGAACTCCCTCCATAGGCTCCAGAGATCAGTATCCTATTGACAAAGCAGAATCCAAGAGCATGCATGGGCAATATTTCCAGTATACAAAATTTAGAGCAAAAACTAAGGCCCCTCCCCCAACAACACTTATGTTGCAGAAGAAAAGCTTCTGGAACTATTTACAAGATGAGAAGAAGGCAAGAAGCCAGGGTCATACTTGCCATAAAGTAATGAAATATTCAAGAGAACTCCCCAGTATATATTCATATTCTTCTTAAGAAAGTCCTCCCAGGACAACAGCCGGACTCGTCCAGTGCTCCTAGGATTCAAAACACAGAATGTCTTTCTTACAAGGAGGGGTCTGGACTAAACTGAACTGGGTGGACTCAAGGAAAGACAATTAGCAGGTAAGGTCTAATTTTGCCTTTCTTATCGGCCCTCAAGTCCAGTCCAGTAAGTGTGGGATGTACCAGAGCAGTAAATAATCTTGGGAGGGATCCGCGAGTCCGGCCTGGAGTACTGAAGCTCCAAAATGTGCATTATTCAAGGCTTGCATATCCAGTTGGTAATGACATGTAAAGGTATGCAAGGACGACCAAGTGGCCATCCTGGAAGTTTAACCGTGGAACTAGCCTAAAATCCGCCCTGGAGGCCGATTGAGATCTCGTCAAATGTGCCTTCAGAGCAGCCGGGACTTGCCTACTCTTTAGCACATAGGCAGAGGCGATTGCCTCCTTGACCCACTGGGCAATGAAAGCCTTGGAAGCTGCTTCAGCCTTGCACAGCCTCCCAAACAAATCAAAGAGATGATCAGACTTAGGGAAAGACTCCATTCTCTTAAGATACAGACTCAAGATCCTGCGCATGTCCAGACAGTGCAGCTGATGATCCCCCTAAGTATCCTGCACACCACTAAAAACCAGCCTGATTGAGATGAAAACGGCCTGATTGAGATGAAAACGTGACATTACTTTCAGTAAAAAGGATGGAACCAGACTCAGCACCACTTTTTCATTAGAGAATACTAGAAAGGGCGCCCAGCAAGATAGAGCCTGAAGCTCTGAAATTCGATGCACCAAACAGATCGCCACCAAGAAAACCGCCTTCAAGGTAAGGTCCTTCAAGGAAGCTCTGAAGAAAGAGGCTCAAAAGGCGATTGTGAAAGCGCTGATAGCATCAGGTTGAGGCCCCATGGAGGAACAATAGCCAGCAAAGGCATAAGAACATAAGATATGCCATACTGGGTCAGACCAAGGTCCATCAAGCCCAGTATCCTGTTTCCAACAGTGGCCAATCTAGGTCATACGTACCTAGCAGTTTCCCCAAAAGACACAGGTTCCACAATGCTTGTATTGGGTCAAGCATTGATATCCTGGGTCCCTTCTTAATAATGGTTTATGGACCTTTCCTCCAGGAACTTGTCCAAACCTTTTTTAAACCCAGCTACACTAACAGCCTTTACTACATCCTCTAGTAACAAATTCCAGAGTTTGATTACACCTTGAGTGTTTATTTATTTATTTATTACAATTTCTTATATACCGCGCTATTTAGCATCAGTGCGGTTTACATTATAACTTAACGACCATAACAACAAGCTGTCAGGTTTACATCGAACAGGAGTATAAACTTGGAAAACAGGGTTAACTATATACATAATCTATTTACATTGGAAGGATAGATAAAAGTCAGATAATGCATGTAGGTCTTTTAACTAAATTGGGTCAATTCCTGAAAGGTATATCTAGGATCAATTGCTGTCAGGTAAGTGTTGGAGGAACAGGTGGGTTTTGAGGGCCTTCCTGAACTGATATTGGTTGGCTATGGCCCTAATGTCAGGGGGTAGAGCATTCCAGCATTTGGGTACGTAAAAGCTGAAAGCCCTGTTTGTGGTTGTCATGTTGTACTTTGTCGAAGCCTTTGGTATTGCAAGCAAGTTTACAGCTGTTGATCTTCTGGATCTGTTGGGAGGGACAGAATGGATAAGATGAGTGAGTGAGGAGGCTGAAATACCTTTGATTGCCTTGAAAGTTAATAGAAGGGTTTTGAAGGTGATTCTCCCATTGATTGGTAGCCAGTGCAGCTGTTTGAGAATGGGGGTCACGTGGTCATATCTGGATGCTCCGTAAAGGATCCTAGCTGCGGCGTTCATGGCCAACTGTAAGGGGGTTAATGTGGATTGGGGGAGACCTTGTAAGATGGCATTTGCAAAATCAAAGTGCGGCAGGATCAGCGCTTGATATATGGTTCGGAAGTCATCTGGGTCCAAAAGGGAGCGTAGGTGCTTGAGAGAGCGTATTTTGAAGTAGACGGCTTTGACTATGTTGCTTATGTGGCTTTTCATGTTAAGATGTTGATCCAGAGTAACTCCCAAATATTTTATTGCATCTTTGGTTTGCAAGTCAGCTTCATTGACACTGACATGGGATGGGGGGGTAAAGTAGGTATCTCTATTTATAAGTCTTAAATAGTTTACCCTGTAGCTTCATTGCATGTCCCCTAGTCTTTCTATATTCTGATAACATAAACAATCGATCTACGTTTACCCGTTCCATTCCGTTCATTAATTTAAAGACTTCTATCATATCTCCCCCTCAGCCGTCTCTTTTCCAGGTTAAAGAGCCCTAACCTTTTTAGCCTTTTTTCATAGGGGTATCCTTCCATCCCCTTTACCATTTGGGTGGCTCTTCTCCGAACCTTTTCTAATAACGCTATATCCTTTTTAAGATACGGCGACCAGAATTGCACACAATATTCAAGGTGCGCTCTC
The DNA here is from genome assembly GCA_033557465.1 of Ichthyophis bannanicus. NCBI lineage: Eukaryota > Metazoa > Chordata > Amphibia > Gymnophiona > Ichthyophiidae > Ichthyophis > Ichthyophis bannanicus. The sequence continues at coordinate 277,332,992 of CM066040.1, read as the reverse complement.
ACCATGGCCGATATAGAGGCATTATAATATCTTTTGTTTTATTTTCCATTCCTTTCCTTATGATACCTAGCATTCTATTTGCTCTCTTGGCCGCCGCTGCACACAGGGCCAAGGGTTTTAACATGTTACCCACAATGACGGAATGACTCCTAAATCTTTTTCCTGGGTGGTGGTTCCTAATGTGAAACCTTGCATTGTGTAACCATAGTTTGGGTTGTTCTTCCCCAGATGCATAACTTTGCACTTGTCCACATGAAATTTCATCTGCCATTTTGATGCCCAGTCTTCCAATTTATCAAGATCCTCTTGAAATTTTCCACAAACCTTTTAGGTTTTAACAACTTTAAATAGTTTTGTGTCATCTGCAAATTTGATAACCTCACTCATTATTCCCTTTTCCAGGTCAGTTATGAATATGTCAAAAAGCAGTGGACCCAGCACAGATCCCTGGGGTACACCACTATTCACCTTTCTCCATTGGGAAAATTGGCCATTTATCCCCACCCTCTGCTTTTTATCGTTTAACCAGTTCCTGATCCACAAATAGTACACTGCCTCCTATCCCATGACTCTTTAGTTTTGCCATAGGTCTCTGATGAGGGACCTTGTCAAAGGCTTTCTGAAAGTCCAAATACACTATATCAACCGACCCACCTTTGTCTACCTGTTTATTCACACCTTCAAAAACACATAACAGGTTAGTAAGACAAGATCTTCCTTGTCTAAAGCCATGTTGGCTGTCTCCCATTAAGCCATGACTATCTACATGTTCAGCAATTTTGTTCTTTATGGTGGTTTCTACCATTTTTCCCGGTACTGACGTCAGGCTCACCGGTCTGTAGTTTCCCGGATCACCCCTGGAACCCTTTTTAAAAATTGGTGTTACGTTCGCCATCCTCCAGTCTTCAGGTATTACAGATGATTTTAATGATAGTTCACAGATTACTAATAGCAGGTCTGCAATCTCATATTTCAGTTCTTTCAACACCCTTGGATGTATATCATCCGGCCCAGGTGATTTGCTACTCTTCAGTTTATCTAACAGTTGTAATACATCTTCCCGATGTATCGATATTTCCTTCAATTCTTCCGCACCTTTAAATACCACTTCAGTCATGGGTAACATTCCTACATCTTCCTCCGTAAAGACCGAAGCCAAGAATTCATTCAGTCTCTCCGCTATCGCCTTGTCGCCTCTTAGTGCTCCTTTAACCCCTCACACATACAGGAGCCCTTCCGTCGGCCACCTCTTCATTCATAGCATCGAACCCCATGGACATGAGCTCCCGATGTCTGCTGAAGAACCTGTTTGCCTTGGCATTGGAGACAGAGGTGATGAGATTCATGACTGGCACACCCCACTGGCAGGTGATCTAGTGAAACACTGCCGCATTTAGTTCCTATTCTCCCGAGTCTCAGCAGTGCCAACTGAGAAAATCCACTTGAACATTCTTCTTGACAGCCACATGAGCTGTCAAAAGAGCTTTGAGGTTCTCTTCTATCCACAGCAATAGAGGATGAATCTCTTCCACCAACGTCACACTCCCTGTGTCCCCCTGACAACTGATGTATGTTACTGTCATTGCATTGTCAGAGCAGACCATTACCAGATATGATTTCTGCAGAATCTGGGTTAGCATTTTATAAAGACCCATAAGCCCCCTTGGGGCAAGTTTAATAAAGTACAGTAGAATACCATGTGTTAAGTCCCAAATCCTAGCATAAGAGTGGCATCGGACCTGTGCTAACACATGGAGGAATGCACAGCATATCACCTTGTAGTTAATGTGCCACCCCCACACTAAGCAGTTTGCTATGATTTACGCTGGTGCACTTAACACCACCCACTGAGGTAGTGGTAGGTACACCTGCACTAAATGCAATATTGCTGGTTAGCATGCGTTAAAGATGCCCACATTAACAGCACTGTGCATACTCTGCCTCGAACCTTCCAGTCTCCACACCAACCTGCACTAAACGATTATCACAGGATTTTTATTGCAGCTGCATTTTTGGCATGTGGTAACGGATACCACATTGTGCTTATAGCATGTAAACTCCAAATTAACTTAACGCACTTTAGGAAACATGCCCCTATGTGATTTTAGAAAATAGGTGCCCTCCTGCCTTATTAACCTAGGTATGTTATAAAATTATCCTTGAAGTGTGGAAAACTCTCAACAAGCAAACATTTTATAGCAAAGATAAAGTATTTCTGTGCTGAAAACAAATGTCCCTTCATACCATTTTACACTAGTACAATTATTCAAGGAAGGCATACATTGCATTTTGCATTCAAAAAGAAATAATGGTTTCTTTTCCTCTTCTCCATCGCTAGGGAAAAAGAAAAGTTTCTTCCACATTGTCTCCTACTTCAGGAAACTTACTTTCAAGGAAAGTCGATGTTCAAAAAAATTGGTTCTACAAAAGAGCCCTTTGTCCTGACATTTATGCCAGGATCAGTCTCCAGTTCTCCAAAGTTATTGTTCAGCTGTTCAAAACTAAAACGCTATATTACTACACAGAAAAATGTTACATCAAACTGAGCAGCATAACACTTGCCATCAAATCTCCTGAGGACACATACAATACTTACAAATGTATATTATGGCATTCAAAACACTTATGTACATAACTATGCATCATTTATTACGATTTTCTCATTGGAATTGGTTTCAAAACTAATAACCTACATATGCTGCCAAATTTTATAAATTGTAATTATTAATATACAGTAGCAACCTGCTGTAAGTCTCAGTTTAATCTAAAAAAACAGAACTTTTAGGCAAATTATGGTTGACTAGTGTTTTATTAAATATTTGGTGCTCGAATAGTGATTCAGAAACACTGATATGTACTAGGGCGCGGGCAGGGTCCCGGCGCCCGAGCGTAACCAGGTGCTCGGCCCGGCGCAGGACCCTGCACGTGTGTAGGGAGGAGGGGGCGAAGGCGCGTTGCATCGGGACGCTGTGTGCGTCCTTTAAAATGATTGGCTCCGCTCGGGATTGAATGAAGCGGAGCCAATCGGAGACAAGGCTCGCCATGTGCTCCAGCGATTTTGGCGTGGCTGGAGCACATGCGGAGGGGCAGGGGAGCAAGCAGCCCACCCGCCCACCCATTAGAGCATCGGCCGGGGGTATGAGGTTGGGGTGTTGCAACAGGGGGGGGGGGGTTAAAAAGCGGGATCCCGGAGGTTTATGGGGTCCGGAGCCTTTGGCAACTTGGGGCGGGGCCGGGCTGCCCTCAACCCGGACAACCCCTGGAAGACTTTTGCTAGTAATATGGCGAAGTTAGATAGGGGTGGCTGAAGCTTGGCCGTTGGTGTGACCATGGCGGTAGCGGAGGTGTGGTCACTTTGCTAATTGCATGGCTGGCGGCACAACGCTTCACTGGGGGTTTGGTTCGATCAGTATTACTGTTTAATGTTGAGTATTGTGGGACCCTAGCCTGGGCCTAAGGCTTACAGCTATGGGCTGCCTTTCGTCTGTCCTTAAATGCAACTTTATTCTTTGTCGCCAGCAATGCACCCTGGGACTTGTAGTAGATAATTCACACTCAAAGATAAACTGTAGTTGTGCAACCGTTGGTTGAGGCAAACAAGAATATTTATTTTTATTTATTTACATTCTCTTATATACCGTGCTATTCTGCATCAGGGAGGTTTACATTGAACAAACTGAAATTACATTGAACAGGGCATTATAACTTGGAGATAACTATTTTTACAGGGAACATGGGCTATGGAGGGTTAAGTGGCTTGCCCAAGACCACAAGGAGCACCTGTAGGACTAGAAACCCCAGTCCTTCCGGCCCAAAGTTGCTGTCCTCTAGTGGGATTTGAACCCCTGACCTTCTGGCCTGAAGTACCTTGCCCCAACCACTAGGCCACTCCAATTTTGTGGATTTCCAAACGCATTAAAGTTCAGGCACACAAACACAATGGATACTTCTCCAATAACACAAAAGTAAAGTAAGGCAAACTGGAACTGAAGGTAAACTGAGCACAAGTCTCTTTAACAAAAACTGTTATCATCAATAAAGCAAAACACAGCACAGCCTTATAAGCAATTTCAGCAAAGATAATTTTCTTCTTTTCCAAAACCTTCTTTTAACCCTGCTTACAGGTTTTTCAAGCTTCTTTAAAGCAAAGAGAGCAATCCATTAGAGAGTCCTCTGGAATGGATTGTGACTCACAGCAATCAATCTGCATGGGTTCTGGTACTATGGCTGGCTTATCTCTGGACTCAACAGCTTCTTCAAACTTTCTGGCTTGTAGGAATTCATAAAACTCGTTCCATAACTTCTGTTTCTGGTCATGAACATTTACATTCGGGGAGTGAGCTTTCCCTCCCTCTAATGCTCGTTTTAAAGTCTCTAGAGTGTCCACATTTACTGCCCTGCTTGTGGCTGAGTTACGGATCTTTCCCCAAAGGAACGTATCCACCCACCTTCTAGCAGTTGGACCTTTCAACATAGGGTCTTGAATATTGGACAGAAGTACCTGTTCCAGCTGGTTTGTAGCCTTTCCAACTATCCGTCTGCTGGCTTTAGGTCTGGGAGTTTTTCTCAAATATGGAGTGCTTCCTTCTCTGCTTTCAGCCTTCAGCAACTGGAAGTCAGCCTCCTCGTGGCCCTCAGCTCTCCTAACTCTCTGAGCTCCTTCCTCCTGGGAACTTTCTTCCCCCTGGGAACTCCTCCGGGCACGCTGAGAACTTCTCTGTGAACTCTGTAAGCTCCGTGTGCTCTCTCTCTTCTTCTCCCCCGTTCTCTGTTTGGAGACGGGTTTAAAAACCTGTTTCTTTCCTGCCACGCCTTCCTCTTTGCACGTGTGCTCGTAATCAGTAAGCAAGCCTGCCTCCTCGTCAGAGCTACGGCATGGCTTGGCTTGACTTTTTTCAAAGTAGTTTTTCTACCTCTGTGCAAAGCTTGGCTGTCAGTAGTTTTAAAGGCACAAGTACCATTTTCTTCTATTTCTATTCTTTCCTGATCACTCTCATCACCACAGTATATTGTTTTGGGAAATAAAGCTGCGACCAGTTGTTACCAAGAATTGTTGTCTGTCGAATTTTTGGGGGGTGAAGGGGAAGGAAGGGGGGGGGCTTAAGAAATGAAGGAGAGGTGCCAGGTCCGACTACCCGGTTAATGATCAGAACTATTATCAAATATACAAAATAAGTCAGACTTCTGCAGAGGATATTTTTGGCATATTGACTTGATTCACTTTTGTGCAAGACTATATTGTACAAGACTATTTGTTTGATCAAGATAATATTCAGTGCTTCCACTATCTCCCAAACTAAATATATAAATCTATCTTTTTTTAATAATGAACCAGGTTCTAAATAATTATCTATTGTAATGGTGAAAGGCCCCAGGAGGAGATGGAGGTGGAGGAAAATCCTGTTGAAATAGATGATACTGCACTTGTGCACAGGATTTCCAAGCCAGATAAGAAAAAAACACAGCTTTCTGCTGAGCTCAGGCCATGCCCCAGCTCAGAGGGAGAGACAGGCTTCCTCACTGATTGGTCACACCTGGGGGAAGGACAGGGAGTGCCGGGAAGCAAATGCTTTTTAAATCCACAAACAGAGCAGAGAGGTAGCATGGGAAGGAGCACGAGAAATGGCAAGGAAACAAGCACGGGAAGGAGCACAAGAAGTGGCAAGGAAACAAGCACGGGAAGGAGCACGGGAAGGTGCAAGGGACGTAGAGAGGAAGGAAAAGAGCAAGCAAGAAAGGAACCTTATGAAGAAGGTGAAGGAGAGAGACAGCCTTGGAGAGAACATTACAGCAAAGCAGAACCTTGGAGCAAGGGAGCTAACAAGGGAAGCCATTGGAGAGATGGCAATTGGACATACAGCAACAAGGGCTATAGCAGCTGTAGAGGAAAGAAGGAAGAAAAGCCTCTTCAGAGCAGGTACCTAACTGGCACTGGAAATAGACATAAGGAAGCTGAATTCCAGAACCTGGAGGATAGCAGGGAAAAAGGGTTCAGCAGTTGTCTAAGAAACCCTGCCAAAGGCAAAGCTACCATTTCTAATGCTGAATCACTGTTAGAGAAGCCATTTGCCTTTGCTACTGTCCAGAAGGCAGACCCAACACCTTTAACTGATAATAGGTGGGGGGAGAGTCTTACATACGGGGGAAGCTATAACACTGACAAAAGCAAAACAGCCGAGCCTTCAGAGTTAGAAGCTATAAGCAAGCTGTTGTCAGAAGGAAAGGTTTTCTCTCCTAATGCTAATGTGCCTGTACATGCTGAATTGCTCCTGAACCAGTTCAAGGAATTTCTGGAGGAAAGAAAGTCAGGGAGAACTGTTAAACCTGATAGAGATGCCAGTAATTCTAATACTGTTGAAAGAATGCAAATAGACTCCTGTTTGCCAGCTTTTGAAAGTGAATCTTCTCCCATGGATTGCTCTTTATGTTTAAAGGAAGAAGACATTGTTGAACAGCACTGAAACTGTATGCAATAATATAGAAAGTACTTGCCATACCTGCTGAAGAATTGGAAAGGCTTGTTTTATGTTTAATAAGCTTAATTGTCTTCTGAGGATAAGAAGCCGTGCTGTGAGAAAGAAAATCAGCTGTTGCAGTTTAACTGTCTTCCGTTGAATAACCACACGGGGCAGTGTCCTGTGGAAAGTTTATGGGACTGAGAAACAGCTGAGCAGTGCTGAGATATTTCTGTTACGTTTTTCTTCTGTTCCTGAAATACCCATATGTTGGAGATGCATCCTTTATGCTTGTTTGTGTTTGAGCTTTGATGCGCTGCAAATTCCCCACAATAAATATTCTTGCAGCCTTGAAACACTCGTGTCATAACTACAATTTTGTCCTTAAGGAAATAAGCAAAACTACAAGTCCCAGAATCCCTGGCGACAATAGAAATAGCTTTATTTAAAAGAGGACACTCAAAGGCCACTTCCAGCTGGTAAGCTCTCGGGCCCCAGCGGAAGCATCGCAAGTGGCGTAGTATTGAGGATTCCACGCATGCGCAAAGGTGCAAATGTCAGAACATCTGCTAGAAGTCACTTCCCTGAGGAGCCAAGCAGAGGAGCGTCCGAGGAGTGGAAAAGGCAGTACAGAGAAGACTACCGAAACCTTCATTGGTGATAAGCTTGAAGCTTCACCTAAGCCAGGTAAAGGGTATTTAGCCGGGGCCAGTTAGGATACCAGGGGAAGGGTGAAAGCTAAGCTGGTTGAAAAAAAAAAAAGGTGGAAATCTTGTTTTTTGTATCGCACTTGGGTCTGTGTGTTTGTGCTTACAGAGTTCCAGGATGACTTTCGAGTCCCAGGACGTGTTTAAATGGATGGCAGCACAATTTGAGCGGCAGAGGGACTTGTCATTAGAGGCGCAGGAGCAGAGTGCTGCGCATATACAAGCCCAACTGAAACCGCTACTGGAAATGCTGGAGGCATGGCTGGCGAATCAGAGGAAGCGGACTGAACCACCGGTGGCACCTCCAGGTTTCAATACACCAACGTCTTTAAGTGCACTTGGATTCCAAGCTGCCGGGACATTCAATTTTGGTCAGCTCACAGAGAGGGACGACATAGATGATTTCATTGAGAGTTTTGAAAGAGTGGCTCACCTCAGTGCTTGGCCTAAGGAGCACTGGGCAGTACGCTTTGCGGCATCCCTTACTGGGGAGGCTTTAGCCACTTACCGAGCAATGCCACCCACGCTCGCTAACAATTATGACGAGCTTAAAAAAGCGGTTAGAGAAAGGCTAGGGCTAACACCTCTAGTTTACCACCGCCTATTAAGGGCCGTAAAACTAAAGCCAGGCGAGACTCCCAAAGCCCTATGTCAGAGAGTCCGTAGCTTATTAAACAAATGGCTGACTCCCGAAGGGAAATCTGTTGAGGCTATTCTAGATAGTTTGGTATTGGAACAATACATGACTGCATTACCTCGAGAAATCCATACCTTTCTTATACTACAGAACTGCAAAACCCCTCAAGAAGCTGTAATGCTTTCTGAACGCTTTATGGAGGCAGAGATAACTGCACATGAAGGTGGCAGTGCTTCCAGGGTAGCAGTTACTGGTGTATCAGAAAGGAGGATGGGGTTAAATGATGATTCTCTGAGAATGTGTATGCCAATGTTGAAGGGTCATGTAACAAGAAAGAAATGTTTCAAGTGCGGTAAAGAGGGCCATGTTCAGAGAGACTGTTACGTAAAGACAGCACTGGTAGCAGAAAACTCGCAGAAAGTTAGAGAAGGATTCCTGCTCTCAGTGGAAGTACAGGGAATTGCTAACACGGCGCTGTTAGACTCCGGTGCTGAGCAGAGCATGTTGTCTAAAGCGCTCTGGCGGCAGATTGAGGCCAGGAATAAGAAAGTAGCAATTCAGCCTGTAAGCACTGTTAAAATCAGATGTATCCATGGGGGCACCTCCCTTTACCCTGTTTATAAACTGCAAGTGAATGGGTTAGGGGTAAGGAGAAAAATCCCCATAGCTGTGGTACCCAGGCTGCCCCATAGTGTAGTACTGGGGAAGGACTGGCCACACTTTCACAGGGGTATGGAACAGGGCCTGTTTTCGAAAGGAGCTATGATTTCTACGAGAGCCCAGTTAAAAGCCCTAGCGGATGAGGAGGAATCCCCAGAAGATCCGGTAGAAATTCTTCCCTCACATGAGGATTTGATAGCTACCCCGGGGGATAAGAATAAGAAGGGAAAAGGGGAGAAGCGTAGAGAGAGGCGGTCTTGCGCTCAACATAGGGCGGAAGCACAAGCGGGACAAGGATTGCCGTGGGTACCAGCGGAATTAGTTGAAAAATTCCCCACGTTCCCCAAAGAGCAGCAAGCCGATCCCGCTCTAACCCAGGCATTTAAGTATGCCCAGAGTGAAAGAGACACCCTACCCAGGTTCCTTCTAGACGCAGGGATACTCTATAGGGAGAGTAAGGATCCCCATACAGGAAATGAGCGTAAACAGTTGGTGGTGCCAGCAACGTTTAAAGCTTTAGTTCTAAGGCTGGCACACGACCACCCAGTTAGGGGGCCATAAGGGCATTCAAGGAACCTTGGACCAAATTTTAGCGCGTTTTTACTGGCCGGGCGTCTTTAAAGAAACGGCTAAATTTTGTGAAGCTTATCCGGCATGCCAACAGGTTTCTGCAGCTCACCCAAAAGAGGTACCGATGGTACCCTCACCTGTGATTTCAGAGCCCGTCCATAGAATATCCATGGATATTGTAGGACCCCTAACAAAAATGCTCCGTGGGTTTCAGTATATACTAGTAGTCGTGGACCAGGCAACAAGATTCCCTTGGGCTATGCCTCTGCGAACCATATCAGCGAAAGCAGTGGCAGGAGAGCTGATAAAGTTGTTCTGTGAAGTTGGCTTTCCTCGTGAAGTCCTTACGGATCGAGGAAGCTACTTCATGTCTAGATATTTAGCGCAAATATGGGACGCGTTCGGCATTCGCCATATTAAGACTTCAGCCTACCATCCCCAAACAAACAGTCTGGTAGAGAGACAAAATCAGACTCTGAAGAGAATGTTACGCCGTAGTTTAGAGGGCAATATGGCTAACTGGGACACAATGCTCCCATTTGTCCTTTATGCTTGTAGGGAAAGAAAACAAGCATCCCTAGGGACAGTGCCAAACGAATTAATGTATGGTCGATCCCCTCGCAGCGTATTAGACATTTTACGGGAACAGTGGGTAGAACCCGATGTGAAAGAGGTAGGAGTGCCTGAGTTTTTAAGGGACTTGAAGGGCCGGTGGCGCCACGCCTCCCGTGTCGCGGAGGACAATTTAAAAGATAGTCAAACCAAGCAGAAAACCTACTACGATCGTGGTACACGGCCTCGCCAGTTGGAGGTGGGGGAAAAAGTCATTGTGATGGTAGCAGGTCCCGCACCTAAGTTTGAGAGCCAGTGGAAAGGGCCTTATAGGGTCATGAAGCCTGTGGCACCAGTGTCCTACCTGGTTGAGAATAGAATAGGCCGTAGGCAAGTCTATCATGTAAATGTTTTGAAGCCCTGGCATGAGAGGGTAGCTTTAGCCCATATGGCCACAATAGACCCAGGAATGGAAAGGTCAAAAAGGATACACAAAACCACAGAGCCCTTGTGTTGTATCACGAGCTGTGCCACTGATAGTAGGCCAGCCCGTGATATCTTAAGGGGGGGGGGGGATGTGTAATGGTGAAAGTCCCCAGGAGGAGATGGAGGTGGAGGAAAATCCTGTTGAAATAGATGATACTGCACTTGTGCACAGGATTTCCAAGCCAGATAAGAAAAAAACACAGCATTCTGCTGAGCTCAGGCCATGCCCCAGCTCAGAGGGAGAGACAGGCTTCCTCACTGATTGGTCACACCTGGGGGAAGGACAGGGAGTGCTGGGAAGCAAATGCTTTTTAAATCCACAAACAGAGCAGAGAGGTAGCACGGGAAGGAGCACGAGAAGTGGCAAGGAAACAAGCACGGGAAGGAGCACGAGAAGTGGCAAGGAAACAAGCACGGGTAGGAGCACGGGAAGGTGCAAGGGACGTGGAGAGGAAGGAAAAGAGCAAGCAAGAAAGGAACCTTATGAAGAAGGTGAAGGAGAGCGAGAGCCTTGGAGAGGACGTTACAGCAAAGCAGAACCTTGGAGCAAGGGAGCTAACAAGGGAAGCCATTGGAGAGACAGCAATTGGACATACAGCAACAAGGGCTATAGCAGCTGTAGAGAAAAGAAGGAAGAAAAGCCTCTTCAGAGCAGGTACCTAACTGGCACTGGAAACAGACATAAGGAAGCTGAATTCCAGAACCTGGAGGATAGCAGGGAAAAAGGATTCAGCAGTTGTCTAAGAAACCCTGCCAAAGGTAAAGCTACCATTTCTAATGCTGAATCATTGTTAGATTAACCATTTGCCTTTGCTACTGTCCAGAAGGCAGACCCAACACCTTTAACTGATAATAGGTGGGGGGAGAGTCTATAACACTGACAAAAGCAAAACAGCCGAGCCTTCAGAGTTAGAAGCTATAAGCAAGCTGTTGTCAGAAGGAAAGGTTTTCTCTCCTAATGCTAATGTGCCTGTACACGTTGAATTGCTCCTGAACCAGTTCAAGGAATTTCTGGAGGAAAGAAAGTCAGGGAGAACTGTTAAACCTGATAGAGATGCCAGTAATTCTAATACTGTTGAAAGAATGCAAATAGACTCTTGTTTGCCAGCTTTAGAAAGTGAATCTTCTCCCATGGATTGCTCTTTATGTTAAAGGATGAAGGCATTGTTGAACAGCACTGAAACGGTATGCAATAATATAGAAAGTACTTGCCATACCTGCTGAAGAATTGGAAAGGCTTGTTTTATGTTCAATAAGCTTAATTGTCTTCTGAGGATAAGAAGCCGTGCTGTGAGAAAGAAAATCAGCTGTTGCAGTTTAACTGTTTTCCGTTGAATAACCACACGGGGCAGTGTCCTGTGGAAAGTTTATGGGACTGAGAAACAGCTGAGCAGTGCTGAGATATTTCTGTTACGTTTTTCTTCTGTTCTTGAAATACCCATATGTTGGAGATGCATCCTTTATGCTTGTTTGTGTTTGAGCTTTGATGCGCTGCAAATTCCCCACAATAAATATTCTTGCAGCCTTGAAACACTCGTGTCATAACTACAATTTTGTCCTTAAGGAAATAAGCAAAACTACAAGTCCCAGAATCCCTGGCGACAATAGAAATAGCTTTATTCAAAAGAGGACACTCAAAGGCCACTTCCAGCTGGTAAGCTCTCAGGCCCCAGCAGAAGCGTCGCTCTATGCAAGCCACAGCAATACAATTGACCCATCATTTGTTTTCTCTAAAGGGCATCCTAGAGAGGGAAACAACATGTTCCTGGGTAGAACTATATAAGATAAAACAAAGGCAGCAAACATCCTGTTAATAGCGTTTTTTACTCACGTTGCATACATACTGTAGGTCTCCATAAAATAATATTTCTGTCTATGATTTCCTGACTAAGATTAGAATTTCCAAGTATTTAAAATATGACCCTTGTCTTGGAGGTGGAGTGGAGGAGTAGTCTAGTGGCTAGAACACTGGCTTGGTAACCAAGCAACCAGGGTTCAATTCCCACTAGCACCCCCTTGTGGCCTTGGGCAAGTCACTTAACCCTCCATTGCCTCAGAAGAAAGACCTGGCAACCTACTTCTGGTGACACTGCCAAGAAAACCCAGGAGCTTCTGGGTCACCAGGAGTCAGGACTGACTCAAAGGCACACATTGCATTGCATTTTTGTCTTGGAGGTAGTTTACTGAGCAGCACATACATTTACGCTTGATGACGTAAAATAATAGCAGAGAATATAAAAAGCATTTTGAATAGACAGCTTGCTTCAGTCCAAATTTCCCAGCTCTCTCTATATGCAGGGAGAGAAACATCTTTCCTGTATCGGACAAATAAGCACACTAGTTTCTATGAAAGTCTTCCAATTAACAACAATGCAATTGACTAAGATTCTATTAATAAATGAAAAAGGTAATCCTCAAAAACCGCTTTTTTGTCTAGACTGTAGAAAATGCTTTTTAAATAGCTTCCAAGAACTTTTTTCAACGTAAGGGAAAATATCAGAAAGTGAAATCAATTCATTATGATCAAACAAAAGCAAAATTGCTTTTGTCTTGCTTCAATTTATGTTAGCCCACATCAGAAAAGAAAATAAGCAGAGACGTGCTATTGTGCCTCTATTTTTAAGAGGACCTTCCATCTGGTAGAAACCAGAAGCCATCAGCACTGTAATTAAAATGCAATTACTGTCCCCCACCGCAATCCCAGGACAACCATTCCATCTGTGTGACATACAGTGGAAAAAACACAATTTTTTGCACTTTTCTAGCTCCATTAAGTTTAGTCTTTTACTATTAATTAATCTAACGGCGCTATGGGGTCACTCTTATTTTGCAAACCACCGTGTTGGAAACTGTGCACACACAAAGACTGAAATTACATGAATTTTTAAAACTCTGCACCATCTCTGTGAAATAAAACCTTAATTACTTCTGACTAAATCTGTAATTAAAATATATCACCGCAGCAGGTTTACCTGCACGTGTAGATGTTGGCATGTATGCTTCTGTGACAGCCACAAATGAGGCTCTCTGAAACAGTGCTACAAAAAGGAGATTAGACTATATAACAAAAGAAGCAGAACAGGGACTTGAAATTGTAAAACTCTAACAATTTAAGAATAAATTGTGTACAACCAATATGACAATTTCCAGTTGCCATCTTTTTTTTTAATTTGTCATTCGTTTACATCTGTCTTTTTGAATTTTTAAATAACTTTTATGCTACGAGATGTTCTCACTTTTTTTGAGCCACCCTGTATATATGCATGTGCATGTATATAAAGACAGACAGAGAAATGTGTGTGTGTTGCCTATATATATATAGAGAGAGAGACAGACAGAGAGGGAGAGAAAGAGAGAGATTACACATGTATATACACAGGGTGGCCCAAAAAAAGTGAGAACATATCGTAGCCTATACGTTATTTAAAAATTCAAAAAGACAGATGTAAACGATTGACAAATTTTAAAAAAAAGATTGCGACCGGAAATTGTCGAAATAGAGACGTTATATAGATAAAAAAGGTAAATAAGTCAACTATTTAAGCTTTAATTTGCGAGATGTTCTCACTTTTTTGGGCCACCCTGTATATATATATATATATGTATATATAGTAACAGTTTATGACGGCAGATAAAAACCAGTATAGTCCATCTAGTCTGCCCAGTCAGGCGATAAGAGTAGGTGCCCCTTCCCCATGCTTTTGTTTAGGGGTGTACCCATCGCTACGTGTAGATCACCCCTATTTGTTGAAATATAAGAGAGTTATGATTATTTTGATTTCATCCTGTTGCTATAAAAGGATCCACTATGTTCGTCCCAAGCCACTTTGAATTCCGTCACTGTATTGCCCCACCACTTCTATCGGGAGGGCATTCCAAGCATCCACCACCCTTTCAGTGAAAAAGCATTTCCTGACATTGCCTTTCAGTTTACCCCCTTGCAGCTTCATGTTATGCCCTCTAGTTTTACAGCTTCCCCGTCTTTGGTAGAGGTTTGTTTGTTTGTTAATACTCTTAAGTATTTAAAGGTCTGAATCATATCTCCCCTCTCCCTCCTTTCCTCCAAGTTTCTTCTCATATGTCTTCTGACGCAGGCTCCAAATAATTTTGGTCACCTTCCTCTGAACCGTTTCCAGTCTTTTTACATCCTTTGAGAGATGCGGTCTCCAAACCTGAAACAATAGTCCAAGTGAGGCCTCACCAGTGACTTGTACAGTGGCATTAGTACCTCTTCCTTTCTGCTGGTCATTCCTCTCTGTATGCAACCCAGCATCCTTCTGGCTTTTGCCACTGCCTTGTCACACTGTTTCACCACCTTGAGATCCTCTGAAACAATCACTCCGAGGTCCTTCTCCAGATCCGTGCACACCAACTTCTCACTCCCTATCGCATACAATTCCCTTGGGTTTCTGCTTCCCAAGTGCATGACCCTGCACTTCTTCACATTACATCTTAACTGCCAAGCATTAGACCATTTTTCCAGCTTTTGTAGATCTTTCCTCATGTTATCCACTCCTGATGGGTCCACTCTGTTGCAAATTTTCGTGTCATCTGCAAAAAGACAGACTTTTCCATTCAATCCTTCAGCAATGTCACTCACAAATACCCTGGAGCACACCACTAATCACCTTCCTTTCATCTGAGTGAGTTCCGTTTACCATCACTTTCTGTCATCTGTCAGTCAACCAATTCATGATCCAGTTCACCACCTTGGGACCCATCCCCAAGCTGTACAGTTTATTGATAAGCCTCCTATGAGGAAAAGGATCAAAGGCTTTGCTGAAATCTAGGTAGATCACATCCATTGCATGCCCTTGATCTAGTTCTCTGGTCACCCAGTCAAAGAACTCAATCAGATTTGTTTGGCAAGATCGTCCTTTGGTAAAACCATGTTGCCTCAGATCATGCAACCTGTTGGTTTCGAGAAAGTCCACTCTTCGCTCTTTCAGGAACGCCTCCATTACTTTTTCCACCACCGAGGTAAGGCTTACTGGCCTGTAGTTTGTCACTTCTTCCCTATCACCACTTTTGTAAAGAAGTATCATATCAGCCCTTCTCCTGTCCTGTGGAACTTTCTACTGTCTCCAAGGATTTATTAAAAACATCCTTTAACGGCCCTGCAAGAACCTCTCGGAGTTCTTTTAGTATCCTAGGATGTATGCCACCCGGTCCCATGGCCTTGTCCACTTTCAGTTTTGCAAGCTGTTTTAACACATCATCTTCTGTGAATGATGTGGTATCTACTCCAATCCCATTTGTATACTTGTCAATCACAGGTGGACCTTCTCCAGGATTTTATTTAGTAAAAACAGAACAGAAGTATTTGTTTAGCCTTTGCGCTTTTTCAATGTCACTTTCCACAAACCCATTCCCGGCACTTTTGAGTCCTGCAGTTCCACTTCTGATTTTCCTCCTCTCCCGAATATACCTGAAAAGGTTTTGTCGCCACACTTCATATCTTTAGCCATCTTTTCTTCTGCCTTAGATTTTGCAATCCTTATTTTTCTTTTTGTCTCTTTTAGTTTTATCCTGTATTCTTTTCTGTGTTCCTCTGTTTGCGAACCTCTGAATTTTGTGAAAGCTGTGTTTTTGCCTTTCTTCATGGACTAGCAGGATTGCATCAGCCACACCTGGTGATGTCCTTCGGACGACACCATACGGAAGTGCTCTCTGGAGCTCAGACCCCTCTGAGCATGCCCAGGTAGCCCACCTCACGGGCCCGCCCCTAGTCCGGCCAGTCTTTTTCCTTCCACCTTGCCTGCAAGACGGACCCTTCTCTCCTACAACCAATTTCTACTCCTACAACCAGTTCCTACACTACAGCAGACCAGCATGCCAAAACCAGGGTTAAAAAATTGCCCACGCTGAGGCTAGAAGACTTACTCCACACATGGCTGTGTTCGCTGCTTGGGCAAATCCAGGGGCCCGGAATCAAGCTCCCGAGGTACCTCCAGCTTTTTGCCGGCTCAGGATGCACCCGACAGGGCCTCCATCCCCAACCGTACCACCGTGACAGCCTCCACTACTCATTCCGGTGCTCCAGCGTGGGATGCGCCCGACAAGGCCTCCATCCCCAGCCGCGCTACTGTGGTGGCCCTCTCTGCTCCGCCTCCAACAGATCTGAGCCTCGCAGACTCCCAAGACAACGTGGAGGTAAGGCCTGCCCCTCCGAACCCCTGTGTGACTGGGGCTGCCGATCCGACGCTTAGTGAGCCCGCTGCTACTTCCACATGCGGCCATGTGGCTGCCGGCAATGGTGCCCAGGGGAAGTCATCCAGCACCATCCAGTGCCGAAGGAATGAGTCCTTCAGCTCCGCCCACAAAGCAGTCTGGGATCCAGCAACGCACGTCAACGTTCTTTCCCCCCTGTTGTTCAACATTTTTCTTTCTCCACTTCCACTCCTGATCCAACAGTTCCCAGTTTTTACTTACATATATGCTGATGATATCATTTTTCTCTTTCACACTTCACCTGCTCAGTTGGACATTTCTCAGTTTAACCAATGCCTCTCTCATGTTGCTTCCTGGCTATCTTCTAATTTCTTGCACCTAAATCCCTCCAAATCCACTGCAATGTGGGTTTCTCTAAGTGGCTCCTGTCCAACAATTGCACCCTTGATTGATCAGACTCCGATCCCTCTTGTCACCTCCTTCCGTTATCTCGGAGTGATCTTAGATTCATCTCTCTCCTTTCATACTCATATTTCTACGCTTACCCGCCATTCTTTCACAGCATTACGTCGCATCATAGCTGTTCGTTCCTTTCTTCCCACTAGTTCCTTGATTACTTTGGTGCTGGCATTAGTCACTAGTAGACTCGACTATTGTAATATGTTTCTGGCCAATCTGCCAGCTTATCATTTGCAACGTCTCCAATTCATACAGAATACCGCTGCTCGCCTTCTTACATTTGCTCGTCGTTATGACCATGTCTCCCCTATTCTTTATCATCTCCACTGGTTGCCCCTTCGTTTCCGGTTTCAATATAAATTTCTCATTTTGACACATACAGCTATCCATATATCCACCCCATTGTACTTATATAACCTCATTTCACTCCATACACCTTACCGTCATCTTCGTTCCTTGCACGCAAATCGTTTATCTCTGCCATCACCATCTCAGACTCATCTCGAACAAACCCGTCACGCAGCTTTCTTCTTTCTCAGCCCTGTTCTTTGGAACCCCCTCCCTACTTCCCTCCGTCTTGAGCCCTCTTATACAAAGTTCAAGGAACTGCTAAAAACCCATCTATTCCAACAAGCTTTCGACCTGCCCTCTACCATCCCTTCCTGAGTTGGTCTTGTTTTGTCCGTTGTATTTTGCTGTATGTTTGCACTGTCCTTTCTCTCTCTTTCCTATTTTACTATGGCGTTCTTTTTCTATAGTTAGGGAACGTAGTCTTTTTTATTATTGTAAACCGCTTATATGTTTCGACCAAAGCGGTATATCAAATGTGGGAATAAAGATAAAGATAAAGATAAAGCCACGCCCTCGCCCCTGTGTGCAGCTCAGTGCGGCTACTTCCTGCATCAGAGCACAGCGGTTTAAGCTCTGCCCTTGCCCCGGTGCTTGTTCCTGACACCGTGCAGCTCTCCTCTGGCCCAGAGAGCGATTCACATCAGAGCCATGGACGAAAACACCGACAGAGGCGCAAACACCGGCAGCCTCGCGGAAGTGGCGATCGGCGTGTTCACGGACACAGCAGGCATCGCAAAAGGCGAGCAAGCAGCACGGACTCCTCAGCAGGCAGCTCCTTCAGTGCCAGGCCAGCACACAAGAGGCACCGCTCAGAGAGCCGCCACACTTCAAAAAAGCCCCACAGGATCAACAGGAGACATTTTTCCAGCACCAGCAGGAGCTGCCAGGTGAGATCATGCAGCCATGCCACAGACTCTGCCAACAATTCTGTCATCCTGAAGCTGCTCACGCAGATAGTTCAACAGACTGCCTACAACTCTACAACACCTGTAACCCCGGCCCCCCCACGGTCTCTACAGCCAGGTCGCGCTTGAGGTCCCCCCCTAGAGGCTCACCGGATCATGCTCAAACACCCGCACCTGCACAGGACTCTCCGGTCAACCCATCCCCGGACAGCACAGCCGAAGAGCGGGACATCGAAGCCCGTTGTTGGCTCCGCTTCCAACGACCGGACTGCCTCGGAAAGCAGACAGTCCCCAGAGCCTGAAGGGCCCCCTCCGCCCCCTGAGGACCTGACCTACCCCAAATTCATACAGAGGGTGGCATCTGTACTAGCCCTGACTTCACCCGAAGCAACTGAGGGGCCGGATCCGGAGGTCCAAAAATACATCTCCTCTCCCAAGCCCTCCTTTGCTCTACCTATGCACCGCAAACTACGGGACGACAACCTGAGAGTGTGGCAAACCCCTGCCTCAGGCCGCCCCTTCTCCAGAAGACTGGACTCAAAATACCAAATCCTGCCCACACCCGGGTTCATGAAACCACAGCTGCCGCATCAATCCATCTTTGTCTCCTCTGCACTAAAAAGGATTAAATCCTCACGAACCCACGCCAACAGCCGCCTGGGCGAGATCAGAAACTCCTCAATGATATAGGCAAGAAGGTCTTCCAAGGAGCAATGCTTAATGCCAGAATCACCACACATCAGTTCCAGCACGTCCTGTTCCAGAACACCTGCGTGGCGAACATCAAGAACACGATCACGTCTCTCCCGAGGGAGACACAAGCATCTATTGTGAGTTCACTCGCAGACATCTTAGAATGCAACAAACACCTGGCTAGCACAGCCTTCCACTCCTTCGACACGAAAGTGCAGAACGCAGGTACGGCAATCTCTGCCAGGCGATGGGCATGGCTCAAAGCTTCAAGCCTGCGTGACGACACCCCTGACAGGATTGCTGATGCCCCCTGCTCAGGCGAGTCGCTCGTTGGAGAAAAAGTCACAGACACTGTGAACGTCATGAAGGAGCATTGCACTACCCTACAAACCCTGGCGGAGGACGGCTTCGAGCATCGCAGCGTCCCTCAAAAAGGCAGCTACCAGCGGAAACCCTATTAAGGCTCCAACAGCTACAGTTCCAACAGAAGATACCCTTACAACCGGAAGTGGCAAGGTTCAAGGTACAAAGCCAATTCTTACCATGGACCCTTCAACCAGCACCAGCCCCAGAGGGACTGCAAACAAAAGAAGGGCACCAGTGCACCAGCAGGCAAAGGGGCCTCCTCCTTTTGACATATCCTCACAGGCGGCCACCCGGATAGGGGGCCGCCTGTTACACTTCCTGCAGGAGTGGGAGAAAGTCTCCTCTGACTCCTGGGTCCTGCGCATCATTCATGAGGGATGCCGCTTACAATTTTATGCACCGCCTTGCCAGTGCACCAAGCCATCCAGCAGAACCCCTCCGCACCTACAACTTCCCATGGTAACAGAACTAATACACCTCCTCGCGTCCCACGCCATAGAGGAGGTACCACCAACCAAGATCAACTCTGGGTTTTACTCCAGATACTTCCTCATCCCAAAAAGGACAGGTGGGATGCATCCCATCCTAGATCTATGCAGACTGAACAAATTCATCATCAAGGAGAAGTTCAGGATGTACTCCCTCAATGCCATCCTCCCCCTGATCCAAACTGGCGATTGCCTGGCATCCCTGGACCTGCAAGAAGCCTACACCCACATCCTCATCCACAAGTCACACAGGAAATACCTTCGCTTCCACGTGCTAGGGCGACACTACCAATACAGAGTTCTCCCCTTCGGCCTGTCTCCGGCGCCTCGAGTCTTCACAAAGTGCATAGCCGTTGTCGCAGGGCACCTCCGCAAGCTGAAGATATCTGTCTTTCCCTACCTGGACGACTGGCTCTTCACAGCGCCCTCAGCCCAGGAGCTACAAGAATCCCTGCAGAGGGCGACGGCCATAATTACCTCCCTGGGCTTCATCATCAACTACGACAAGTCACAACTGCAGCCCTCCCAGCGGCTCGAATTCATAGGAGCGGTAATCGACACCCAGGCATCAAGAGCCTACCTCCCAGAATGCCGACTACTTGCTATTGTCTCCCTTGCAGCCAAAGCTGCCAAAGCAGAGAGTTCCTCAGCACGATCCCTCCTATGCCTCCTGGGCCATATGGCAGCAACGACATCAGTCCTGCCTGTCGTGAAGTTGAGGATGTGACCTCTCCAGTGGCACCTGTGCTCCCACTGGAATCAGCATTCCCAACCACTTTCCACCCGGGTCCCGATGCCCCTGCGCATCAGAACTCATCTACGCTGGTGGTCAACCTCATCGAACCTTTCGGGGGGCAAGGACATTTACCAACAGGCACACCAGGTAATTCTCACCACGGACGTGTCCAACACTGGTTGGGGCGCACACCTCCAACATCTCAACACCCAAGGGGCATGGTCCCAGAAGGAGCGACGGCTACACATCAATCTCCTCGAGCTGAGAGCCATCAGATACGCTCTCCTAGCTTTCCTTCCACATCTACAGGACAAATCTGTCCTCATTCAGACGGATAACCAAGTGACCATGTTCTACGTCAACAAACAAGGAGGGACCGGCTCTCGTCCCCTCTGCAACAAGTCGACGGCAATATGGTCTCTGGCCTTGGAGAACAACTGCAAACTACGGGCCTCCTACCTGTCGGGAGATATGAATACCCTTGCAGACAAACTCAGCAGGCAGTTGCAGCCCCACAAATGGGCCCTCCCCCAGGAGGTGACCAATATCCTCTTCCATCGGTGGGGAACCCCATCCATAGACCTTTTTGCCACAGAACAGAATGCCAAATACCCCCAGTTCTGCTCGAGACACCCATCATCCAAAAGACTAGCAGCAGATGCATTTGACGTGTGCTGGGGGGAGTGGTCTCTGGTGTATGCCTTCCCGCCGACCCCCCTCATCCCAGCGACCCTACAGCGGATCATCCAGGACAGAGCGCATGCCATTCTGGTGGTTCCCCACTGGTCACGTCAGATGTGGTTCACGCTCCTGCTACGCCTTGCCCACGGGGATCCGATTCTCCTTCCCCTCAGACCAGACCTACTAACACAGAATGGGGGTAACATGAGGCTCCCCAACCTCAAAGCCCTCGCTCTCACTGCCTGAAGGTTGAGCGGTTGAGCCTATCTGCCCTCCATCTATCAGTGGAAGTACAAGACGGGGTCCTGGCAGCCCAAAGGCCATCTACCAGAAAATCCTATGGCCTCAAATGGAAAAGATTCAGCATCTGGTGTGCAACGCATGGCCTCAACCCTACCACTTGTCCTCTTGCCCAAGTCCTCCAATATCTCAACACATTGTCTGACCTCGGCCTCAAGACCCAGTCCATCCAGGCGGCAATAGCAGCTTTCCATGCCCCGGTAGACAGAGCCAACTCCATCGCGTCACTGCCCCTGACCACGCGTTTCATGAAGGGACTAACTAACCTCAAGCCTCCGGTCAGACCTCCGGCCTCCCCCTGGCACTTCAACTCTGTTCTGCAGGGACTAACGCAAGAACCCTTCGAACCACTTGTGATAAGGAAGCCTGTAGTGAGCCTATGGAAATAGGAGAAACTAATGATTTTGCTTTTAAGAAAAGTGACATCCCTGCAGTGCACAGGTTTCAGCTTTTGCCTAAAGAAAGCAAGCAGAGAGAAACTGAACCTAGGCTGCCACACCCAAGCTCTGCTGACGTAGTTGCAGGCTTGGAAGATAATTGCAAGCACCTGTCCAGAGAGGGAGAACCCGGAGGAGAGCCTGGGAGGAGGAGAGAGCCTGGAAGGAGAAGACAGCCTGGGTGGAGAGAGCCTGGGAGAAGAGAGCCCGAAGGGAGAAAGCACGGAAGGAGAGAGCAGAGAAGGCTTCAAACCCCAGTTCCTGATCAGAAGGTTCAGAGAGTTCAGAGGTGGGAGCCCAGGACTCAGCACTGGAGTCAAAGG
The DNA here is from genome assembly GCA_033557465.1 of Ichthyophis bannanicus. NCBI lineage: Eukaryota > Metazoa > Chordata > Amphibia > Gymnophiona > Ichthyophiidae > Ichthyophis > Ichthyophis bannanicus. The sequence goes on along the minus strand of CM066040.1, from coordinate 277,311,015 downwards.
AGCCAAGCCTGGAACAGGGAGCCGTGGCAGAGCTCCAGGAAGGAACTCAGGGAAGTGAACCAGGGACTGTTTCCCAGAAGCTGGAGGGAGACTGGTGAACACAGCCAGGGAGAAGTGACCGCAGCTTCAGGTACAATTTATCCTTACCGGGTGGAGCTGTGCTCAAGAGAGACACAGGGATCCTCAGAGAGAATAGACCCTGAGACATACGTTAAAAGCTCAGAGCAGGGCACTGCATTACCGGAGCCAGAGGAAATGCAGGTTGAGCCTATTGAGCAGGATTTATTGCCTCCAGAAGTACTATGAACTGTAGTCTATGTCAAGCTGTTAGCATTGAGTCCCTTTGCTAAAGAATAGCTGAAAAGATAAAGTCTCCTGAAAAGTAGAGTAATGAAACCTAGCCTGAACTGAAGGTAGGAACTTGCTCTTTTAATGGGAAGATACCTGTTGCATGTACAAAGGTACAAATGAAGATAAAGGTAAAAAGAAGATATTGTTACTTTGTTGAATGAAGAAGCTGTGTTTTCGTTATTGGTTATATTGATAAGCAGCTGCATATAATTAATGACTGTAAAGCTCATCCAGCCTAAGTTGTAAATAACCTTGAGCGAATGAATGGAGAAGTATCCTGTTACAGTCTACATAAGTCCATGTTTGCGTTTGGGGAATAAATTTTGTCATTTGCCTTTACTTTCGGTTTCATGACTACACTTCATCTTAGAAGGCCAAAATTACAACTCCCAGCATGCTTCACTGGAGAAAAAATAGTTTGTTCAACCTTTTATAAGAGAAGTTAATGGCAACCCTATCCCTCTAAGCCTTTGGCAGAGGGCTGGGGCGTGACACACTCCAGTCTGCAGATATGAAGTTCACATCCTGGAAAACCCTATTTCTAATCGCCATAACCTCCGCAATGAGAATCAGCGAGCTACAAGCTCTGGTGGCACATCCACCATACACACAACTACTCCAGGACCGTGCGTCCCTGCAGACCAACCCTAAATTTGTCCCCAAGGTTCCGTCGGCGTTCCACGTCAATTAGTCCATCGAACTCCCCTCTTTCTTCCTGGAGTCTCACTCATCTACCAAGGAGCAATGCCTGCATACCTTGGACTGCCTCCGGGCACTCCGGATCTACCTCCAAAGGACACTCCCGGTCAGAAAAGGTGACCAACTTTTCGTTTAATTTGACCCGAACAGGCCAGGCCAACCCGTCACAAAGCGGACCCTTTCCAACTGGGAAGACGACTGTGTATCCTTCTGCCTGGACACTTCAGACGGCCAGGCGCCACCAAAAGTAGGCCCGCACCGGCTCAGAGCATTAGCCACCTCCCTGGCCAACCCGCGTTCCATTCCACTTGCCAACATCTGCAAAGCAGCCACATGGTCTATACCGCATACCTTCCACAGGCACTACTGCCTAGACCTCCGATTGAGGGAATACTGCGCAGTGGGCGCAGCAGTCCTGGCCTCCGCAGTCAGAGTAGTTAAGGCCATCCCGTGCCCCCCATGAGGAGGGGGCAGCCGTCCGGCTCCATCCAAGGATTACCAATTAAGGGACCTTTGCACAAGATGACTTCCACAAGATGGCTATTACACCTGGTTGTTGTTGCAAAAGATTATTGCTCAATATTGTGGTGATTAACGCCCAAGTTATTGCACTGTTGTTCGCACTATGTCACTACCGCCTTGACTATGTTACACTGTTGTTACTGCACCTTACTGCACTGCGTTCTACTGCCCTGTTGTTACAGCACCTTACTGCACAGTTGTTACTGCACCTTACTGCACTGTTCTACTACACAATGTTGCACCTGTGTGGTTGTCATTAAACATTATATGCCCAGAAGCGCATAATCTCTTGCCTTTGTCCGCACGCCTCCCTCCTCCACCTCAGGCGCACCCGCGCTGCTAGGGAGGCACCAGGTGTGGCTGACGCAATCCTGCTAGTCCATGGAGAAAGTGAAGTTACTTACCTGTAACAGGGGTTCTCCGTGGACAGCAGGATAAGTCAGCCACACAATCCCGCCCACCTCCCTGGAGGAGGGAAGCTGCAGGTATTCGCCCCTAGCCGGGAAGGCCTAGCTAGGAACATACTGGCTGGACTAGGGATGGCCGGTGAGATGGGCTACCTGGGCATGCTCAGAGGGGTCTGAGCTCTAGAGAGCACTTCTGTATGGCGCCACCCGAAGGACATCACTAGGTGTGGCTGACTTATTCTGCTGTCCACGGAGAATCCCTGTTACAGGTAAGTAACTTCGCTTTATTTGTGCAGCCATTTCTTTGGAGAACCAAATGGGTTTCCTTTTCCTCTTGCTTTTATTTACTTTCCTTACATATGTATCTGTTGCCCCTTTTATTGCCTCATTTAGTTTAGCCCACTGCAATTCCACTTCCCTTATTTTCTCTCATCCTGCGAACTCTTCCTTTAGGCAATTAGCCATTTTATTGAAGTTACTGTGAAGTCACTGTGACTGGACTCTGCTTTGGTTTTTATCTCAAAGCACACCATGTGGTGATCGCTGCTGCCCATATGGGCCCCCACTCCGATATTTGACATGTTATCTCTGTTGGTGAGTATTAAATCCAGCATCGAGCTTTCTCTGGTCAATTTCATCGCCATTTGTCTAAGTAATTTATCTTGGAAGGCATCCACAACTTTTTACTTCCTGTCCAGTTTTGCAGAAGGAATCCTCCAATCCACATCGGGTAGATTAAAGTCACCCAATATGATCACTTCCCCTATCATGGCTATCTTTGCAATATCAATAATCAATTCGCTATCCATTTCTTCGGTTTGAGTTGGAGGCCTGTATACTACACCAGCATGGATAATAGTGCCATCTTCTCTTTCCAACACAATCCACAGCACTTCTTCTTTTCCCCACATCCCCTGCATTTCAGCAGCTTTAATATTGCTTTTGACATATAGGGCTACTCCTCCTCCTTTTCTACCCTCTCTATCTCTTCTAAATAGATTATAGCCAGCTATGGCTATATCCCATTAATGCAACTCATTAAACCACGTTTCTGTAATGGCCACAATGTCCAAGTCCATTTCCACCATTAGGACTTCCAGGTCAGGAACCTTGTTGGCTAGACTTCGAGCATTTGTGCTCATTGCTTTTCCAGCATTTGTTGACTGGCTTGCCTGTATTTTGCATGAATTTTGTTTCACATGCCTCTTGCCACTTGGTGTTGATGTGTGGGTTAATACTGTGGCTGTTGCCAATGTTATTATGTTTTTGCTGGGAGTGACATCCTGAACTTGTTCTTTTCCATCTGTCACCCCCTTTCCTTAGTTTAAATGCCTGTCCACACATTGCCTGAATTTTGCACTTAGGATCCTTTTCCCTGCAGCAGAGATATGTAGTCCATCAACACTGTATAGCGTCTTGTTCCATCTATTTCCCCAGTCGACTATTTGAACTGGGGAAATAGTTTGGAGCCATGTATTAAAGTTGATTATACGATGCAACCTTTCTGCCCCCTTACCAAGAACAGGTAGAACTTCTGAAAATGCTATAGTGTGTGATAAGGAAGCTTATCATAGCTCAGGAAGGAGCTATAGTAAAGGTGAAGTGACTCTGAACAAGCAACCTGTCAGTTCTGGTAGAAATAAGAAAACAGAATTTTGCCATAAAAGACTACCAGTCCCAGAATGCACCAGGTTTCCAACAGCCATTAGAGGAGCTGAAGTGGGGAAACGTGTGTTCAATCAGGAGGGCTATGAGGTAATCCCCAAGCACTCATCTCAAAGGGCAGGGCCTGATTCAGCACAGCTGCGCTGTGCTAGGGTGGAGCACTCATCAAAGCAGAATAAAGGTAGAGTTTATTCTACAGAGAATTATCCTCATCCTCAGTTTCATCTGGGAGATCCTCAGAATCAGCTTGGATATCCTCATCTTGGATAGCTTCATCATCTGGAGGATCATCAGAAGCAGAAGCCAGAGCGGACAAACAGAGAGGGCAAGAAACCCTTTGGAAGAAAGAAGAGAAAAGCATTTGGGAGGTCTAAAGGAGTCCAGAGCAGTACGTATACTGGGAGACATTCAAAAGGCCAGCATACACCATTGGACTGGGAAAAACCAGAGGAGTGGTGCTGCAGGGCTAGGAATCTCCAGACGGTACCTGTGAGGGAGACGGCTGCACTTGGAAGGGACCCTAGGACCCGTGCCAGAAGGTATGTGAAGAGAGACCCAGTGTCCAGGAATCTGGATTGGAAGGCTGGACATAAGAACTGGATCACATACTGGCCAGGCTATTTAGAGAGGAACTCTAACAGCAATGGAAGCTCAGGTATGAACACTGATCTATGCCCTAGCTATACCCTTGAAAGACAGCAGGGAAACAAGTATTCTCCTGAAAGTGCTCCATTGAGAAATTCCTCTGTGCCAATCCATGATATTGAACCCATGATTGTTGAAGAAGGGGGAGCGGTTATAGATACAGGCTGTGAATACATGGATTGCTCTCTGTCTAAACTCCTTTGGTAATTTACTGTTACAAAGTACAACAACCATCACAAAGAAATACAAACTTGTTCTTTAATCTACTCAGAAAAGCTCCTGAGTAGGATTTTGAGCCACGCAGTAGAAAGCAAGCCAGCTAGGGGGTTTCAGCTGGGTAACTGCTAGCAATTGAGCCTTACCTAATTGCTTGTGAGCTCTGAGGAAATCACTTCTGAGTCTATGTGTGAAGATATAAGAAGTTAACCTGAAAAGAACAGTTTTTCCCTTCTTTGTGGGCTTTTCTAGTTGTTTGATGCACAGCTAAGAAAATATTAGCTAGAGCCTACAGAAAAGACCAGTTTGTTACCAACCAGGTCTTTATTCTTTTGATTTGATTGCCTGACAAGTTCAACTGTTGTTTTCCTGATTTTGTTTTTCTAAGTTTAACACTGAAAGCAAGTATCCTGTTTTATGTGCTACCAAGCATATCTGTGTTGGGAGAAATAACCCCATAAATAAATATCTTATTGGCTTTACACTCAAGCACAACTAATTATTGTGAGCGGCTGTGTCTGGAGTGAATGGACTGCATTTTCCACAATCTCTTGCAAATCATATTGATATATGCACTTGCCAAGACTGTGAACATTCTCACCCAGGCAGCCATCTGACAAGTGTTAGCAATGGGTTTGAGTTTCTCTCCCAGAATCTGGAAGTCCTTCTGAACTGTAGAGGCACTGTTTCTAGCCAGGTCATTTGTACCCAAGTGTATGACAACATCAATTTTGGAGCGCTCACTTTCTCCAACTATGACAGCAATTTGCTTAGCATTCCTGCTGGCTGAAGAGCCTGGGAGACATTTGACCATCTTCTCCCCTTTAAAGTGTGCTCCCAAGTTAGTGCCTCTGATGAAGGAATCCCCATGTAGTAGTAGTTTCCTCTTTTGTGTCAATTTATTTATATGCAAAGCATTATCAATAGATTGGGCATTAACTTTCTCTTTTAAGGTCACTTCAGTTTCCACTGATTGGGCACTTGAATTTCTCAAGAGAAAAAAGGCGTTATGCAGGGGTATCTCTTGATGGCAAGGTGTCTCCTTGTCACAGGTCGCAACTTACCAGAGCCTACTGTGATCCATTTGTTCCTGGGTTGTCTGATTCTTTGTGGAAGCGGTGGTAGTTTTTTTTTGGTTTGCATTCTAGAGGAGGTGTGTTTAACTGCAGCTAATTCTTCCCTTAATAGAATCATTTCTTTATACATGGCAGATAACTTGAGACATATAGGGCAAGCTATTAGGCTCCAAATGATTCTTTTTAGAATTCAGGCACCACAACTGTTGCAATGAATACACGACCTGCTGATTGATATGGCTATAAAGCAGTTCTAGGACAAGGAGAAAAGGTGGGTGGTACACTGAATTGAAGGACAGATGTCAATTCATATGATGGTCTATATAGGCAATGCAACCCTGGGGTGAGTGGTGTGAGGGGTAGGGTGGGCAGGAATTAAAGTGTCCCTGATCAGTAGACTTTCTATGAAGGGAGGGCACACTCAAATCTAAGAGAATATAAACAGGTAATAACTAGGCAGGGAAAAAGTATATAAAAAACCAGCCAAAATGAGAACTCTAGAAACTTATCTTTGCAGTGCTGGATCAAAACCCTTGCTGAGGTAGCAGAGAGACTGACTGAATTAACTCTCAGTCAAAAGAAGTTGAATGAAGTAATTAACTGTGACTTAACCACACCCTGTGAGGGGGGCTTCTAACAGAGCAATGGAACTTTAAACTTTCCAATAAAATCCTACTTCTATGTACTAGCCGACTATGCAAAGGACCCTGGAACTTTCAAATGTATATCTTTTTCTGCTAAATTTAGTAGTAAACCAGGTCTTTACAAACTTAAAAACAAATGTGTAGTGCTAGTCCTATTTGACAAGTATCAAGGATGAAGTGTCCGTTGGCCAGTAGACCTTATATGAAGGGAGGGCACACTCAAATCTAAGAGAATATAAAAGGGTAATAGCTAGGCAGGGAAAATTTATATAAAAAAACAGCTAAAATAATAATTGCAGAAAGTTATCTTTGCAGTGCTGGATCAGAAGCCTTGCTCGGGTAGCAGAGAGAGACACACACACACATATTGTGTTGTGACCGCTTTGATTGAAGGATAAGGCGGTATACAAAACTGTCTAAATAAATAAATAAATAAATAAATATCTCTTAGATGTTGTTGTTGTTAAGTGCCGTCAAGTCGGAGTCGACTCACAGGGACCCTCTATATTGTTGTCCTAAACAGTGTTTGGTCTTCAGCCAGACGACTCATTGTTGATGGAGTGACACCCATAGTTGCTGTTATTGTATCGACCCATCTCATTGCTGGCCTTCCTCTTTTGCGTTCATTTTTACCTTGCCAAGTATGATGTCTTTCTCTAAAGATCTCTCTCTCTCTGCATCATGTGTCCAAAGTATGAAAGTCAAAGTCTTGTCATATGAGTTTCTAAAGAAAGCTTAGGTTCGATCTCCTCTAGTACTGACCGGTTTGTTCTTCGGTCAGTCCATGGTATACACAGTATTCGTCACCAGCACCATAATTCAAAGGCATTGATTTTTCTTCCTGTCTATCTTTTTCACTGTCAACCTTTGCATCCATATGACGTTACTGAAAATATTATGGCTTGAACAAGTCTTTGTATGGAGAGAGACATCTTTGCTCTTGAGAATCTTGCCTAGGTCCTCCGTAGCCATTCTGCCAAGAGCAATGCATCATCTGATTTCTTGACTGCTTGTCCTCTTTTATTGATTGTTGATCCGAGTATGTTAAATGGTGAACTATTTCAATTTCTTTTTCATCAATAATGATCTTATTGGGCCCGATATTCAATGGGCATTTACACGGTTTACAGCCTAGTAAATCAAGTAAATGCCTTAAATGGGGATATTCAATGGCACAAAAATGGGTACTGCTGTTGAATATCCCCATCTATGTCCCTACGCGCCCCGATGCTATCCGGCTAGCATCAGAGCATGTCAGGGGCGTTCCAGGGTGGAGGGGAAGCAGGGGCAAGAGATAACCAGGCAGCAGCGATATTGCATGCTGCCCGGTTAGTGCTCTGCGCTGAAAAGATAGGTGAAGAAAACTTCACCTATCTTCACATGGCAGGCGCTAACCGGGCAGCATGCAATATCGCTGCTGCCCAGTTAACTCTGGCGGCTCCCAAGTTATGTAGCAATACATGGATATTCAATGCCGGGGCTGCATATGACCCCAACATTGAATATCTATGTTTAAGGGTCAGCAGGCAGGGCTATGCGCTGATACAGCACATAGCCTGCCCAGAAGAATATCGGGCCCATTGATTTTGCCAGTTGTCAGAATCTTTGTCTTCTTTATGTTAAGGTGAAGGCCCATTTTATGACTATGTTCCTTGATCTTGAGAAGCAAATGTTTCAGATTGCCTTCACTTTCAGCCAGTAATGTGGTACTATCAGCATAGCGAAGGTTGCTGATGAGTCTTCACACCTTGGTTGTTTTCATACAATCTTGCTTCACATCAAACACATCAAACGCTCTCAACCATGATACATATCACATACCAATCCTACGCACATACGGAAGGAGATGGTCCGAATTCCCCCACCACACTACAACAAAAAATAACTTTACATCCCACTCTCATCTACTCAATATTCCTCTCCAAACCATCAAAAGGATACAAGAAGAGAAGCAACATCACCAACGCCTGTTAAAATGTGCACTGATAAATGCCAGATCAGTACGATCTAAATGGCCCGCAGCCATCGACTTGATACCCCAATATAATCTCGACATCTTGATGATTACGGAGACATGGCTATCTGACTGTGACAATGTACTACTGAATCAGATGCTGCCACCAGGTTTTGTGATATACACATCTCACAGATCCAGTCAAAAAGGAGGCGGAACCCTCATCCTGGCCAAAGCTGATTTACACTTCAAGATGTGCAACTCCTCTAGCTCATCTTACCTTGACTCCCTCACTATAACCAATGAGCTCTGCACAATCCACCTTTTCTATCGGGCACCCTCCCCCTCACCAGATGATCTTCCAACTATAATTGAGCAGGCATGCTCCACATCCACCTCACGCTCACCAAGTTGGCTAATCGGTGACTTTAATCTCCCATCTCTTCAAGACAGCCACTCAACAGCATTCCTTGACGCCCTGGTGGACCTAGGTTACAAACAGTATGTCGATTCACCCACCCACACTAAGGGTGGTAAACTAGACCTCATTTTCGCACCTCTCTCCAACGACACAATACCCCTAACTCTTGCACTATCGGTAACACCAGTACCCTGGTCGGACCACAGTCTTCTCAGTTTCAATATACCCATTAATGCATCTCATAAAAGCCGAAAGTCCCCTAACACATCTGGATCCCACTCAACCCGCTTTAGACCACTCAACCAGAGCATAGTCCTGGAGAATCTCAGACCTCTCATGGCCAACACAACTATGGACTTAGATGATCTTATATCCAAATGGGATGAAAACCTGAGAGCTGCCTCCTGCCCATCACTCACCGAAAAGAAAATTCAAAAACGCGAACATACTCCATGGTTCTCCACAGACCTTCGTTCATCCCTCCACCATTTACGCAAACTTGAGCGACAGTGGCGACGAACTCACTCCCCCGAGGCGCTGCTAGCATACAGCTCATACCTAACCACCCACCGAGCAAAGATATCACAGAGCAGGAAAACTTACCACTCAGGATTAATAAAATGCTCCATCAACAAACCACATGCATTGTTCAGCATAGTAAAGTCCATAACAGGTGAACCGGTCTCGGCTCAACCCCCTATGCCTCAGCCGCAGGACTACGCAAATTATCTGCAATCAAAGATGATTAAAACCAACACAGACTTAAATGTCAGTAACGCCTCTACTTCACCTGAGACATCCCATGCAATGCCATTTCACAACTTCTCCACAGTATCAAACAGAGAGGTTGTAAACATTATTGCCTCAATCAACCCCAGTACAGCTCCTAACGACCCGTGTCCAGCCAGCTGGATCAAGGACATGCGACAAGACCTCAGTCAAATACTGAGCAAAATACTGAACCTGTCTTTCTCAACAGGTTCATTCCCGCAGAGCCTAAAACACACTTCCATCAAGCCCCTACTGAAGAATAATAGACTGGACCCATCCAAGGTTGATTCCTTCAGACCTATTTCGAGCATCCCACAGCTTGCAAAAATCATTGAGAAGGCAGCCCAACAACAAATCCAGCATCATATTGACACTGAAGCACCACTAGATCCATCTCAACATGGCTTCAGGGAAGCACATGGAGTTGACACAGTACTTACAACCCTATTCAATGTGCTAGTAACAGGAATAAATAACATACAACAGGGTTTCGTCCTCATCTTCCTGGACATCTCCGCTGCTTTCGACTCTGTGAGTCACGACATACTCCTACAACGTTTGAAAGACAAGGGGATTCAAAGCACAGCACTCGAGTGGTGTAAATCCTACCTATCTAACAGGTGGCAACAAGTAAAAACAGGCCACTCATCCTCTGAACCATTCCTACAATCACAGGGTGTACCTCAAGGATCGTCCTTATCGGCACTAATGTTTAATATCTACATGCAGCCGATATGTGACTTAATCAGATCCTTTAATGTACAATGTCTCGCTTACGCAGATGACATCCTCCTATATATGCCGTTCACAATTGAACATCCAGTATTCTCCCCAATAATCAAATGTTTTGAAGCTGTAGCCGAATGGTTGCTATCACAAAACCTCCGGATTAACCACAACAAAACTGACGTTCTTTTTGTCACAAGGAACCGTAAGTTCATACCGCCTCCATCACTACTCGTCAACAACATAGAGCTGAAATCAAAAGCTACCATCCGTTACCTCGGCATCACATTGGATCAACACTTGGATATGACAACTCATGTCAAGAATATCACAAAAAATGTATATTATAAGATCAAATCGCTACGTCACCTCCGCTCCCTACTTGATCCCACAGACTTCCGTACAACCTTCCAGGCATTAGTCCTCCCACACCTGGATTTTGCCAACATCATCCTACATGGCCTCCCTCAATCAACTTTAAACCCGCTCCGCCTAGCCATGAATACAGCCGCCAGAGTCCTCTCTGGCTCATCAAGATCTGACCATATAACACCCATCATGAAAGAGCTGCATTGGTTACCATTACATGCCAGAATCCAGTATAAGTCTTTAGTCCTTACTTTCAAGGCACTAAATAACTACCCCCCTACGCCAATCAGCAAGCTTATCCATGGCACCCTGGAAAACAGAAAAAGGAGAACCACTTCAATGAACACCTTAATTGTCCCAAAGATAGTAACGAAGTGCACTAAGGCCACCTCCAACAGGGCCTTCTCCTTATTTGCTCCTTTAAACTGGAATGCTCTACCCCATGAAATCCGTGCTATCAAAAACCTAATCCTATTCAGAAAAGCATTGAAATTCCACCTGTTCACAAAATGCTACCCAGAAGTCAACCTAGACACTAACAAATCTACCACCTCAATACAACCTGAAAAGGGCTAGTTGGTCAACCTTTTCTCTAGTCTTATTAATGAACCACATTGTAACATCCAATCGAGCTTGATGTTATTGTATATACCATTAAAGTTAATCTGTACATAGTTCCCCCGGTTGTCCCATTGTTGAAGTTCCCTGTTCAATGTAAAACTCAATGTTGCCTGTATGCATTGTAGTATGTTATTGTTCTATGTACACCGCACTGATTTTAATAGCGCGGTATAAAAGAATTGTTAAATAAAATAAATAAATAAATAAATAAATGATTTGTTCTGCATATAAATTAAACAAATAAGAACATAAGATATGCCATACTGGGTCAGACCAAGGTCCATCAAGCCCAGTATCCTGTTTCCAACAGTGGTCAATCTAGGTCATATGTACCTAGCAGTTTCCCCAAAAGACACAGGTTCCACAATGTTTTTATTGGGTCAAGCATTGATATCCTGGGTCCCTTTTTAATAATGGTTTATGGACCTTTCCTCCAGGAACCTGTCCAAACCTTTTTTAAACCTAGCTACATTAACAGCCTTTACTACATCCTCCGGTAACAAATTCCAGAGTTTGATTACACATTGAGTGAAAAAGTATTTTCTTTTATTAGTCTTAAATAGTTTACCCTGTAGCTTCATTGCATGTCCCCCAGTCTTTCTATATTCTGATAATGTAAACAATTGATCTATGTTTACCCATTCCACTCCGTTCATTAATTTATAGACTTCTATCATATCTCCCCTCAGCCATCTCTTTTCCAGGTTAAAGAGCCCTAACCTTTTTAGCCTTTCTTCGTAGGGGTATGGTACCCTTTACCATTTTGGTGGCTCTTCTCTGAACCTTTTCTAATAATGCTATATCCTTTTTAAGATACGGCGACCAGAATTGCACACAATATTCAAGGTGCGGTCTCACCATGGAACGATATAGAGGCATTATAATATCCTTTGTTTTATTTTCCATTCCTTTCCTTATGATAGCATTCTATTTGGTAGGGGAAAAGTATGCAGCCTTGTCGTACACATTTGCTGATTTTAAATCGTTCTGTTTGAACTCTTGCTTCTTGATCAATGTGAAGGTTGTGCAAAAGAACTATCAGGTGTTCCGGTATACCCATGCTTCTTAGTGTGACGCAGAATTTTGCATGGTTTACACAGTCAAATCCATGCTACTGTCAATAAAAAAACATATAGATATCCTTTTGGTATTTTTTGGCTTTTAAAGGACCCATCTCTCATCTGCAATCGTGTCTCTCATTCTTCGCTCTTTTCTGAGCCCCGCTTGCACTTCAGGTAGTTCTCGTTCCATGTATGGTTGTAGTCTCTGCTGAATGATCTTGAGTAGAATCTTTCTGGTGTGTGGGATTAGAATGATAGTGCGATAATTTCCACAGTCAGTCATATTACCTTTCTTCAGTATTGGTATAAACGCAGATCTTTTCCAGTCAGTTGGCCATGATGTTGTCTTCCAAATTTCCTGGCAGAGCCTTGCAAGAATGTTAACAGCTGCATCTGATTGCTGTAATACTTCAATGGGAATGTCATCATTGGTAAGTGCTTTTATTCTTTGATAGGGCTGTCAATGCTGCTTTGACTTCTTCCTTCATCACCAATGATTCCTGATCATGAATATAGGTTGAAACAGCTGTTGATTCACTTGATCTTTATGGTATAATGACTCTGTATACTCTTTTCTACATTTTCTTGATCTTCTCAGCATCATTCAACATGGATCCTTGAGCATCTTGTAGCATTCAAATTCGAGGTTGGAATTTGTTCTTTAACTCTCATAGCTTTAGGAAAGACGCTCTGTCTCTTCCTCTAATGGTTTCTATGTCCTTGCATGCGTCATTGTAATACTTCTTCTTGTCCTGTCTTGCTGCACGTTTGAAGCCTCTATTGAGTTCTATGATTGTCTCTTTCTCCTCTGCCTTTAGCTTCCTTGCATTTCTGGGCAATTTTTGGAGTTTCTTCAGTCATCCATTTTGGCCATTTTTGTTTTTTCACCTTTTGTAGAGACTTCTCACTTTCTTCCAACACAACCTTCTTGATGTCATTCCAAAACTCTTCTAGAGCTCTATCATTTGTATCTAAAGCAGCTACTTGATTTTGCAGGCAGACTTTAAATTCCAGTGGTATATTCTAAAGGTCATGTTTTGCTATATTCATAAGTGGCTTGCTCTTTTTCAATTTTAGTTTGAGTTTACATACTAGTAGTTGGTGATCTGTACCACAGTCAGCTCCAGGTTTTGTTTTTGTTGATGTTTATAGAGATTTTCCATCATTGCCTTCCACAGATGTAGTCAATTTGATTTTTGTACAATCCATTGGGTGAAGCCCATGTGTACAGTCAGTGTTTGTGTTGCTAGAAGAGGGTGTTTGAGACAAATAGATCGTTAGACTGATAGAATTCTGCAAGACCTTCTCCAGCTTCATTTCTGTTGCCAAGTCCATAATTTCCAACCACTTTGCTTTCGTCTTTGTTACCAACTTTTGCATTTCAGTCACCCATGACTTTCAGGATATCCTGTTATATTTCTGAGATGCATACATCCAAATAGTCAAAACAAAATCTATTGCGAACCCTCTGTAAATATTACACAATTTTATTAATATGTGAATGAGCAGTGAAAATGCAAATTCTAAGCCGGCGGTGATTAAGGCCTTTGACAAAGCTGTTGTGAAGACGGTGAAACTGACGGCTGGGGTCAGGTTCGGTGAACTGCTGAGCTGAGCAGAGTTGAATTCAAATGCATATCAAAGTGCAAAAGCAAGTTGGGAAGCATATTTGCAAGCAAGTTCACAGAACAGCTATGCTGGACTGCCAAGTGAATGATTTTGTGCTAATGAAGATTTGGTGCTAACAAAGATTTTTCTGATACAAGTGACTGCATTAGAATAATTATTTTGGGGTTTGTAGTTGTGATATTAATAAAATTATGTAATATTTGCAGAGGGTCCCAATAGATTTTGTTTTGATTCAACCATTTTTGGCACCTTGTGGTGTGTTTTGTTTTTACATCCAAATAGTGACAAATTATTTTTTAGCCTAGTCCACTACAGAAAAACCTGGCCTTATAAAACCATCTTTTCTATGCTTCTATTCTTCCTTAACTTCTGTTTATCCACATTTTTGTCATGGTCCCAAATTAATATTTCTCATGTGCCCTTGTTGCTCCTAGCACACAGAATCCCTGTTTCTTCTTCTTTTTAGAAAAATAGGACAGTTTCAATTCATTGTAGCTGAAATCTCAGGGAGATCATCCTACATTTCTATCTCATTTATTTTGAAATTTGCCATGTAATTGATAGACACTGACCATTTTGGAAGCTACCCTTTCATTGGTTAAAAAAAAGAAACTAAAAATTATGAACCGTTCATACATTTCCTTCTTATCAATCATGTTATGGTATTCCACAGTGGGTTATTATAGTAAACTTAATAAAATGGATTTTTATTTTTAGCTTTCAAAATTTCACACTACCCACAGCAAAATACCAAATGGATTGAATATGTGGTTAATGATCTGATAGTTCCATAATGCATATATGGTAGTTGATGCTTCCCAATATCTAAATGATGGTTCACAGTAGCTAACCTACTGAAGAGGGCTTTAAACTAGATTTGCTGGGGATGGGTGAAGAAAGCTCTCAGGGAAGTAAAAGCCCTCAGGTAAGTAAAATATTAAATACCTCTGCAGAAATAGGTAAAATGGGCAACATCTGGAAAGCAGTGTGCATAAATGCCCATAGTATGGGAAATAAGATCCCAGATATTGAGGCTTCAATGGAAGAGGCTCACTTGGATTTAGTGATGGGTACAGAGACGTGGTTCACGGACAACGATGAATGGGATGTAATTATATCAAGCTATACTTTATTCGGAAAGGAAAAAGTAAGAAAAAGGGGAGGAGAAGTGGCACTATATGTAAAAAAAATAATATTAAAGTTATAGAATTACAGGGCTTAAAAGGGAATGAGGAGGCACTAGAGGTTAAAATAGACAGAGCATGGGAAATCCATTTGCGTTGATGTGATTTCTTTCACAGGGAGAAGAAGTGGACAGAGATTTAGTAGAAGACATATACAGTATTGCCATAAAAGTAGAAATGCTACTGATAGGTGATTTCAATATGCCAGATGTTTATTGGCTCATCCCTGCTGCGATGTCATCTAGAAGTAAGGAGATCATGGATTCTCTACAGGGAGAACTATTCCAGCTACTGGTAACAGAACCCTTAAGTAAAGGGGCCATATTGGATCAGGTGCTTACCAATGGGGAAAGTGTTTCTGATGTTACAGCGGGAGATCTTGCATCCAGTGATCACCAGATGGCGTAGATCAGTATTATGACTAGGGATGATGAAGTCCATTCAAAAGTGAGAGTCTTAGACTTTAGGAAAACTCCAAGCTGTTGAGTTTATTGATAAGCCTACTATGAGGAACAGTATCAATGGCTTTGCTGAAATCTAGGTAGATCACATCCATCGCATGATCTTGATCAAGTTCTTTGACTGGGTGACCAGAGAACTAGATCAAGGGCATGCAATGGATGTGATCTACCTAGATTACAGCAAAGTCTTTGATACTGTTCCTCATAGGAGGATTATCAATATATTCAACAGTTTAGGGATGGGTCCCAAGGTGGTGAACTGGATTATAAATTGGTTGACTGACAGATGACAGAAGGTGACGGTAAACGGAACTCACTCAGATGAAAGGAAGGTGATTAGCTGTGTGCCCCAAGGTTTGGTTCTGGAACCAGTACTGTTCAATGTATTTGTGAGTGATATTGCTGAAGGACTGAATGGAAAGTCTGACTTTTTGCAGATGACACGGACATTTGCAACAGAGTGGACTCCACTGAGGGAGTGGATAACGTGAGGAAAGACCTACAAAAGCTGGAAGAATGGTCTAATGCTTTGCAGTTAAGATGTAATGTGAAGAAGTGCAATGTCATGTACTTGGGAAGCAGAAATCCAACGGAATTGTATGCGACAGGGGGCGAGAGGTTGGTGTGCACGGACGAGGAGGAGGACCTCGGAGTGTTTGTTTCTGACGATCTCAAGGTGGTGAAACATTGTGACAAGGTGGTGGCAAAAGCCAGGAGGATCCTGGGTTGTATACAAAGAGGAATTACCAGCAGAAAGGAAGAGGTACTAATGCCACTGTACAAATTGCTGGTGAGGCCTTACTTGGAATATTGTGTTCAGTTTTGGAAGTAAAAAGACTGGAAACAGTTTAAAGAAAGGCGACCAAAATGATTTGGAGCCTGCGTCAGAAGACTTATGAGGAGACTTGAAGATCTAAAGATGTACACTCTAGAGGCAAGGAGGGACAGGGGAGATATGATTCAGACCTTTAAATACTTAAAGATTATTAATGAACAAACAAACCTCTTCCAAAGACAGGAAAGCTGTAAAACTAGAGGGCATAACATGAAGCTGCAAGGGGGTAAACTGAAAGGCAATGTCAGGAAATTTTCACCGAAAGGGTGGATGCTTGGAATGCCCTCCTGATGGAAGAGGTGGGGGCAAATATCGTGACAGAATTCAAAATGGCAAGGGACAGACACAGTGGATCCCTTTATAGCAACAGCATAAAATCAAAATAAACCTATCTCTTATATCTCAACAAATAGGGGTGACCTACACGGAGCAGTGGATACATCCCTAAAGAAAGGCATGGGGAGGGGTGACCTGCACGGAGTGGGTGCACCTACTCTTGCCGTCTTGCTGGGCAGACTAGATGGACCATACTGGCCTCTATCTGCCTTCATATACTATGTTACTATGTTACCTTAGGGAGGGAATGGCTAGGGGATGTAGAAAAGCAATGGGCAAAACTGAAAAAGGATATTTTAAGGGCAACAAAGCTTTCTGTTAGAAAGGTAAATAAATGTAAAAGGAAAAGGAGGCCACAATGATTCTCAAAAGAAGGAGCTGAAAAGGTGAAGAAAAAGAGGGTGGCATTCATAAAATACAAGAGAACACAAAAAGATGACAAGCATCAATATTTGGAAAGCAAAGATAAAAGAAGAATAAATAGCCAATGCAATAAAATGGGGAGACAAGATATTTTTCAGATATGTTAGGAAGTGCAAAAGTGATATTGTTAGACTCAGGGACATACCTAGTGCAAATCACGCCCTGTGCTACTTGCACATCGGGCGCGCGCCCTTTCCCCCCTCGGCAGGAGAGAAGAGGCGCGCCCAATGTGCAAGTTGCCGGTATGCTAAGCAGATCTGTCCCTCCTTGCAAGAGCAGGGAGGGACAGATCTGCTTAGCATGCTGGCAAGAAGGCTTAAGGGGCGCATTTTAGCTGTCTTCCTTTGCCTGCCACCGCTGAGAGAAGAAAAGGTGGCGGCGGCAGGCAACGGCAGACAGCTAAAATGCGCCTCTTAAGCCTTTGCGCCCTGTGTGGCCGCACCGCTCGCACAGGGCTAGGTATGGGCCTGGTTAGACTCAAAGGTGAAGGGGAGAAATATGTAGAAGCTGAGGATAAGGCAGAATTGCTGAACAAATATTTTTGTTCTGTGTTTAAAGATGAAGGGCCACGAACAGGACCTCAGAAAGCACTCATCAATAGGAACAGAAGTGTAGGGGATCTTGAACGATTTTCAGAAGACACTGTTTGTGAGGAACTAGCTAAATTAAAAGTAGACAAAGCGATGGGGCCAGATGGAGTACTAAAGGAACTTGGGGAAGTTCTAGCAACTCCACTTCTGACCTTTTCAATGCTTCTTTAGAGTTGGGAGTGGTCCCTAAGGATTGGAGAAAGGTACATATGGTCTGTGGTAATGTGGCATGCGGTGGGAAGGGGGTTTCTTTACAACACTGGCCAGACAGCAGATCAGGGAAAACAAAAGCAGTTTTTATTCTATCCAACTTGATAAATCTCCTCAAAGCAAAACCCAGAACAGATAGCAGTTCAGGGAAAACAAAAGCAGCTTTACTTCTGTCCCAGCTTGTTAAACCTCCACAAGCTGGTTCCCCTGGCTCTCCCTCCAGCACCAGTTAAAGTTCCTAACTCAGAACTCCTTTGCACGGCTTGCCTTGGAAGAACGTCTGGTTCCACGGACCTCTCTCCCTCCCGTACCCTGCTGGGTTCTTAACCTCTCCCTCTGGGCCACACTCTCCCAGCCCTAAACTCTGGGCTGCAGAATTTCTTAAAGGGGACAGTTGATAATCCCTTTGGAGAGGGATGGGTAACATGCTATATACCCCATTACATGGTCCCTTTACACAAAAATGGAAGTAAGGATGAGGTTGAGAACTACAGGCCAGTTAGTCTGACCTGTGTAGTGAGTAAATGAATGGAAATGCTGCTAAAATAGAAGATAGTGAGGTTCTGAGTCCAATGGATTGCAGGATTCAAGGTAGCATGGGTTTACTAGAGGCAGGTCTTGTCAGACAACTATAATTTCTTTGACTGGGTGACCAGCAATGTTCCCGCTAAGCTGCGCTGAGTCCTTTACAGGCATTCCGGCTGGTGTGGGGATGTGCAAATCGATCATACTTAAAATTGCACAAGCAGGTTCCGAGTGCCTGCCAATGCTATGCGATCCTAAGTGCAATCGTTTTGCCCCTCCCCCCTTCGGCAGGAATGCCAGCGGAGGACTCAGCGCAGCTTAATGTGAACATTGGTGACCAGAGAGTTGGACCGAGGAAGAGCCCTAGATGTGGTATACTTAGATTTCAGAAATGCCTTTGACACTGTTCTGCACAGACGATTTATAAATAAGTTGAGTACCCTAGGGATGGATCCCTAAAGTGACAGATTGGGTTAGAAATTGGTTGAGTAGAAGGCAACAAAGGGTACAAGTAAATGGAGCTCACTGAGGAGAAGGATGTTGCCAGTGGTGTGCTGCAGGGATCTATTCTTGCTGATTCTTTATAACATTTTTGTTAGTGATAATGTCGAAGGGCTGCTGGGTATGGTTTGCCTCTTTGCGGATCATACCAAAATTTGCAATAGAGCAGACACCCAGAAAGGTAAACCATAAACTATAAATCATATTTTATGACTTGTCTTTATAACATGTTAATGTAGACGCTTGAAAAGAAGATCAAATGCCTTGAGATGTAAATAGTTACCCAAGTTTTTGATCCAAGTTCGTGTACCAGTTCATTGTAAACACAGATCAACCAACTGAAATGTGTAAATTTGTGTTCCATGTAAACCGCACTGATGTGGAATAGCGCGGTATGTAAATAAATAAATAAATAAAGTTAACCTCTTAACATATGCAATTTTATCATGAATTAGAAACATACATAGAAACATGATGGCAGAAAAGGACTATATGGTCTATCTAGTCTGCCCTTCCATATCAACTACTAAAGTCCAGCTTTTTCCTTTAGAGATCTTCTGTGTTTGTCCTATGCTTTCTTGAATTTACATAGGGCCTGATTCAGTCCTGGATGTCCCAATCCTCTATGCACGCGGTCAGAACCGGCCACACAGAGTTAGCCGGGCTTCTTTTCCTGCGGGGCACATCTAGCCCCACGGGATCAGAATCGTGTCCAGGTCTGTACGTGCAGGCCGGGACCCCGATTCAGGTCATCCTGCATGTACAGGCCTTGCCTGGATAACACAGGCAGGGCTTTTGAATGGAGCCGCGGTGCCATGGCATCTGGTTGCCATGGCCCCGCGGATCCATTCAAAAGCTGCGATCCCTGGCCGCCGGAACAAAAGGTTCATTCCTTGCAGCCCGACCCCTGATCTAGCCTCCGAAGGCCAGGGTTGAGATGCGGGGAATTTCCTCTGCCTCCTCCCGCCATTTCAGAGCCCCGATCCACCCGACTAGGGGAACCTTTTGCACCTCAGAGGCGGAATAAGTTCCCCGTTCAGGCCGCTGGCCCCGGACATACAGGGCCAACACTGGAGTGAGCCTTGTACATCTGGGGCCATCGACCACCAGCCCTAACTCCTCCCCCGCAACATCCCTTTCCCGCCCCCAGCTAACCTCCCCATACAACGTGTGGGGAAGTTAGTCAGGGTCGGCAGAGTAGCCGAATAGTGGGGATAGACATCCAAACGGGATGTCCATCCCCGCTATTCACGCCTCAGAATGACCCTGATACTGTCCTCATCTCTACTACCTCCACTGGGAGACTATTTCATGCATCTATCACTCTTTCCATAAAGAAATATTTCCGCATATTACTCCTGAGTCTATTACCTTTCATCCTCATCTAAGCCCCCTCATTGCAGAGCTGGCTTTCAATTGAAAGAGGCTCTCCTCCTATATATTTATGCCACAGAGATATTTAAATGTCTCTCTCATAACTCCTGTATCCCGCCTTTCCTCTATAATACTGAGATCTTTAAGTCTATCCCTACATGGTTTATAATGAAGACTACTGACCATTGTGGTAGCTACCCTCTGCACCGACTCCATCCTGTTTTTATCCATTTATTTAGCAATATGTTTTGATACCGCTATCTCTACAAGTCAAAGTGGTTTACAAGTACCTCAAGTAAAGGAAGGTTACAAATAACTTAATACATGATGATCAATTTAAATCACTTACAAACTTAGTAAGAAACAGTTAACTCAAGTATAGGTAAAAGAAGTAGCTAGTGAGTAACAATTAACTCAACTATAGGTGAAAGAAGTGGATGGTAGCAGTTAAACGATATAAAGCCTTATAGTGGAAGAATTTTAAGGTATGCAGGTAGAGTATAGTAAAGAAGGTGTGGTCTCCAGAATTGCACAAAGTACTCCAAATGAGGTCTCACTAAAGACATACAGAGGCATTCACCTCCTTCTTCCTGCTGGCCATTCCTCTTCCTATGCACCCAAGCATCTTTCTGGCTTTCACCGTCGCCTTTTCTACCTGTTTAGCCACTTTAAGATCATCAGAAACAATCACGCCCAGTTCCCGCTCTTCTTTCATGGACAGAAGTACTTCACCCCTTATACTGTACTGCTCCCTGGGATTTTTTGCAGCCCAAATGCATGCCCCTGCATTTTTTGCATTAAATAGCAGCTGCCAAATTCTCGACCATTCTTCAAGCTTAGCTCGAGCCCTCCTCATGTTACAGTAGTATGCAGGCAGTTCCTCTCACCCCCCCCCCCCTCCCTCGCCCCCCTGGACCTGGACTGCATGCTGCCCCATTCACCCATTTTCAAAGGCCAGGATAAATAAAATAAAATAGTAGCTTAAGTGGCAGATCTAGCACCTATATTGCAGGCATGGGCATTTACACCAGCACTAGAGCTGGTGTAAACATCCACACCTAAAATTATCAGGTATATGCTTAAATGATAGTATTTTATACTCTGCACACGTAGTAGCATGCTCCACCCAAACTCCACCCTCTACTTGCCTACCAGCAAAGTATGTGCCATCATATCAAAGCATGTAATTCTACATTGCTCGAAATTTTATAAGAAGCCATTTTACGCATGTATATGACTGCATCTGCACAGAAATGGCTTTATAAAATTACCTCCTTAGTGCTTGACTCAAGGAAATTCAGTTCATAAAAATATTGCAGCAGAAAAGCATAGTTGCTATACATAACAGGAGTTCTCCATAAACAGCAATATTGTGCAGCCACACTTCACCGGTGAAGTTGTTGATGGAGCCAGTGTGTTGGAGCTCTTCTCCAGCTCAGAGGACTCTTGATTCCTCTGAGCATGCACCTTTTTCCTCATCTTGTCCCTCCTTTTCTTCATTCGACAACACAGCTAAAGGCTGAAGCTGGAATGTGCTGCAGTTGTTTTTCTCATCTCTTTTTGGGGGGGAGGGGGGGAGTGGTTTACAGGGATGGCAGGAGAGTAAGTGTGGCTGCATACCCCTGCTTTCTACAGAGAACACCCATTGCAGATAAACAAGTATGCTTTCCCTGCAGACAAGCAAGGGGATGCAGGGACCCTTCACTGGTGAATCTAGAACTAAGGGTTGCCCTTGTCCGTTCACTATATAGCAGCATGGGCATTGGTCAGGGGGTGGTTTTGCTAGTGCTGTTCAGAGCGGATGGTTACACAGCAAAGAGCTGTGGAGGACCGTCTGCCCAAAAGTTAAGTCTTGTAGTGAGGAACAGTCCAAGCAGTAATGTTTGAAAAAGGTATGTATAGAGGTCCATGTGGCCACTTTGCAGATGTCTTTATAGCAGCTGAACTGACATTAGTAATCAAAGTCACTTTGATTCCGAGTTGGTGTAGCTCAACGTGACCTGGAAGTGGCATAATAGATTGAATGTAGAAGAAAGAAATGCAATCCAATACCCAAGAAGAAATAGTTCATTTAAAGGCAGGTTTTTCCAGATTGCTTGGACTGTAAATGATGAACTGACTGTAAATGATGAACTGATGAAAAGTTGTCTGCAAGTCTTTGGTAGCTTGCAGATAATATAGGAA
The DNA here is from genome assembly GCA_033557465.1 of Ichthyophis bannanicus. Classification (NCBI taxonomy): domain Eukaryota; kingdom Metazoa; phylum Chordata; class Amphibia; order Gymnophiona; family Ichthyophiidae; genus Ichthyophis; species Ichthyophis bannanicus. The sequence continues at coordinate 277,288,615 of CM066040.1, read as the reverse complement.
TGCTCATTTGCAATCTAAAGTATACAGAGATTGTTCTGTGATGAGTTTTGTGGTCTAGGGAAGAAGAAAGGAAGGACCATCGACAGAATCAGATGAAATTCCAAAAGTACTTTGGTGAAGAATTTTGGATGACTCTGTAGAACAACTCTGTTGTGGAAGAACTATGTATCGGGAGGGTAGTAGTTGAGAGTCTGTAACTCACTGATTCTTTTTTGCTGATGTTATGGCCACAAGAAATAAGGTCTTCCATGTGAGGTGTTTAAGGGAGGCATGACCCAATTGCTCAAAAGGTTGTTGAGTTCTTCCAGAACCACAATGAGATCCCACACTGGAGGAGGCACTCATAGAGTGTTCATAAGTCCCTTCAAGAACCTTGAGACCAGTGGATGCACTGACACTGGTTTCTCTCCCTACTGATGTTGGTAAGCTGCAATAGTGATAAGTTGTATCTGACTGAAGTAGTCCATAGTCTGAAGTTTGACAGGTGAAGTTAACCTATGACTTGGCCAATGGAGCATGAAAAACAGTCTTGCCATGTGAAGTAGCCCAATGAGCAAACTGGAGCCATTGTTGGTACGATTTCCTTGTTTCAGGTCTTCTGGAGGCTAGTATGATGGCCTTTACATCCTGGAAAATGGAACATTTATTTTCCAGGCTGAGAGGGAGAGGCTGCTGACCTTGATTCTGAGTTAGAAGCATGGGGTGATTCCCTAAGCAGACTGAGGATCTGTTGTCAGGGCAAGAAGATGAAGAAACCAGATCTGCCTGAGCCATTGGGGACTACCTAGATTATGTGGGCCTTATCCTGGCATATTTTGAGCAGGACCAGGTGATGAGAGAAAACAGTGGGAATGTATAAAGCAGACCATAGCCCCATGATATTGTAAAGGCATTGTGTCCCAACTATATTTGCTTGGACAAATGAGAAGATAGGACATTTTGCATTCTCTGCAGACCCAAAAAGATACACTTCTTGGGTCTACATTGCTTGAAGATTTGGAGAAGGTCTTCATGATCTATTATCACCCTTCTAGGTCTAGACTTCTGCCAACTGATTCTGAGCTCCTGGTAGATATCTGACTAGGAGTGCCATAGTCTTGTGGCTTCCTGACACAACTGGAGGGAACCTGATATCTCTACTTGATAAAATAAAACATTGCAACTTGATTGTCAGTCTAGACATGTAGGATTTTCTCCTTGATCCAAGTTTGGAAAGCCTTCAGGGCATAATAAACTGCTTGTAGCTCCAGAACACTGATGTGAAGCCAACATTCCATGTGTGTTCACCTGCCTTGCCTCAATGTCTTGAAGTAGGATACATAAAAGATGGGGTTTTCCAAATAGATGCCAGGAGGTTCTGCAGGAGTTGATGGACAGATAGCACTATCACTTCCTTAAGTGCAGTGTTGGCCTTGAGGACAGACTGAAAATCTCTTTTGTTGCTAGGAGTTTGAGAATCGCTAAGTACCAGAGCCTTAGATATCTTCTGTGAGAATTTCAAATAAAACTAGCCCTCTGGAGGCTCCTCAGACCATGGTTCTTCTTGAAGAGGAGAATAGCTCAACTGGTGATGGCAACAGGGAATGCTCTATACAGCAGGCATTCTCATCTAAGGAAAGATGCTGGAGAGAATTAGACGGCCAGTCTGAGCAGGAGAAAGATCTGGAAAATGGAAGAGTCTGACACATGTTCAAAGAGGATGGGGGCAGAATGACCACAGCTCGGGGTCTGCCGAGGATGTGATGAAATGCTGTAGAATAGCCATGCTGTACTTAATGCACCATTTAAGAAGGAAGATGAGGTGCTGTTGAAGCTATTGAAAGGGCTCAAGAGTAGTAAACGTGATCTGAGGAGACAGGTCTGGAATGTGTAAATGAGATACTGACTGAAAGGAGTCACCCCCCACTCTGCTGTGGTGCTGAACTGTTTCTGGCCTGAATCATGTGCAGTAGAAGACTTCTGAACTTCACTGTGGGCAGAGGTGTGAGATATAGGCTTTGTTTTTATGAAAGGTGAAATTAGACTTACCTGCTAATTGTTGTTCCTGGAGTGCAGCCAGTCTAGTCTAGTCCCGAACCTCTGGGTTGCCCATCTCATCCAGGAGCTTGGAGACTGAGGAACTCCCCCTTTTGTGATGTCACCAGTATATCCTGCCGGGATCCGCCTCCTGTCACCAGCACCCTATTGACAAAGCAGACTCACTGGAGCAACACGTAAGAATTAACTGTAAGAATTGACTAACAAAGAAGAAATAACTGAACTCATAAAGTTTTACAGAGGGAACCAACTCCCCTCGTGTACCATGACTTTAAACTTCAAGAGGCCACTCCCTTGCCCGCAAGAAAGGAAAGTGTCCCCAAAACAAGAACCATTCTGTCGTCAAAACACCCCCCCCCCCCAGAGCACCGAAGCCCCGTAATTGAAAACAGCTCTTACCTGTGATCCATATAGCACTTCAGGCTTCTATTCACATAAGAATACTGGGGAGGGAAATGGGACTAGACTGGCTACACTCCAGGAACAACAATTAGCAGGTAAGTCTAATTTCACCTTCCTGATCTAGTACCGAACCTCTGGGTCTGTACCAGAGCAGTGAAAATGTCATCCACGGGAGGGACCCGGAAGGCCAGCCTGAAGTACTGCTGATCCAAAATAGGTCTCCTCCACCATGTGCACATCTAGCCGGTAGTGCTTAACAAAGGAATTCAAAGACGACAAGGTCGCTGCCTTACAAATCTCCACCAGAGACACCAACCGCACCTCTGCCCAGGATGTGGCTTGTGCTCTAGTCGAATGGGCTCTAAGCCCCTCCGGCACTGGCCTACCTTTCAGCACATAAGCTGAAGCAATGGCCTCCTTAATCCATCTTGCAATGGAAGCCTTTGACGCCGCTTCACCCCTTCTTGGCCCCGCAAACAGCACAAAAAGCCTGTCCGACTTGCGAATACTCGCCGTCCTATGAAGATACTTTTTTAATGCCCATTGGACATCCAAGAGATGCAACTTCCTTGACACCGAGCCTCCTGCGCTCTCTCTGATCACCGGTAAGGAAATTTCCTGATTTACATGAAATGCCGAGATCACCTTTGGTAGGAAAGCCGGCACAGGTCTCAAAACTACTTTTGCCTCAAAGAACGAAAGGTAGGGTTCCCTACAGGATAGGGCTTGCCGCTCCGAGACTCTTCTCACCGAACAGATGGCTACCAGAAACACCATCTTTAGAGTGAGGTCCTTGACTGATGCCTGCGACAAGGGTTCGAAGGGCTCCCGTTCCAACGCGTGTAGCACGAACGGCAGATGCCACTTAGGAATGATCTGTCTGCATGGCGGCCTCAAAAGAGACACTGCCCTTAAAAAATGTTTGACATCCCACTGACTCGCGAGCGTCTGACCTCCTATCTTACCTCTGTAGCATGACAACGCTGCCACTTGGACCTGTAGCGATGCGGCAGCAAGCCCTTTGTTGAATCCACCCTGCAGGAACTCTAAAATCTGAGGGATGGTGGATCTTAGTGCCTCGCACTTCTTCTCTTCGCACCAAGCCTCGAATACCCTCCAGATTCGAACATAAGCTAGCGAAGTAGATCTCTTCCTGGCCTTCAACAAAGTAGTAATGACCGCCGCAGAGTACCCCCAAGACCTCAGCCGAGCCCTCTCAATAGCCAAGCCGTAAGCAAGAACCGACCCACATGGGGCATCAACAAGGGACCCTGCGTCAATAGATCCGCTCGAGAGGGAAGATGGCAGGGCTTTGCCACCATCAACCTCACCAAGTCCCCGTACCAGAGCCGGCGTGGCCAATCTGGCGCTATCAGAATTACTTGTCCTCTGTAACGCTCTATCCATTGCACCACTCTGCCTATCAAGACCCACGGTGGAAAGACATACAGTAGCTGCCCCACTGGCCATACTTGAACGAGAGCATCCAAGCCCTCTGACATCCTCTCTCTTCGCCTGCTGTAGAAGCGACTGACCTTTGCCGAGTCGAAAGTCGCCATGAGATCCATGACCGGTGAGCCCCACCTGCGCACCACCATGTCGAACACCTCTGGATGCAGGACCCATTCCCCTGGGTCCACTCTTACTCAACTGAGAAAATCGGCCTCCACATTGTCCACCCCTGCTACATGCGCCGCCGATAGATCCAGAAGATTGGCTTCAGCCCATTCGCACAGGGCCTCGGACTCTAGCGTGACACTGCTGGTTCCCCCTTGTCTGTTGACATAGGCCACTGCAGTGGCGTTGTCAGAAAACACTCGGACTGCTCTCCCTTTGAGAGATGCCCAAAAAGTCTGCAGAGCCAGCGTAATTGCCCTTAATTCCAACCTGTTGATTGCCCATGTTTTTTCTTGAGCATTCCACTGTCCCTGAATGAACCTGCCTTGATAATGAGCTCCCCATCCCATCTGTCGTCAAGGTCACCCAGTCCGGTGGTTCCAACGCCTTCCCGCACTCCAGCGACTCGGGAAGCAACCACCATCGTAGGGCCTGACGCATCTCTTCCGGACAGGGCAGCTTACGGGACAGCGAATCCTGTTGGTGCGAACATCGCCGAAGCAACGCCCACTTCAAAGGCCGCATGTGGGCTCTTGCCCAGGGCATCGTGTCTATTGTTGCCGCCATGGTGTCCAACAGCTGAAGGTAATGCCACGCTGAGGGCGCCTTGTACCATAAGAACCTCTCAATCAGCTTCCGCAAGCCCTGCGCTCGCTGTCGCGTTAGGAAAACCTTTCCAACTCGAGTGTCGAAGTGGGCTCCGAAGTATTCTAGACACTGTGAGGGAACCAACTGACTCTTTGACAGATTGACTACCCAACCGAGACTTTCCAGAAAGGACACCACCCTGGCCATAGCAGTCTCGCTCTCGGTCCTTGACTTTGCCCAGATCAACCAATCATCTAGGTAAGGGTGTACTAGAATTCCTTCCTTCCTCAAGGCTGCCGCAACCACCACCATGACCTTGGTGAAAATTTGCGTAGCTGTTGCTAGCCCAAAGGGCAACGCTCGGAACTGAAAATGGCCGAAAGGCACTGCAAATCTGAGAAACCTGTGATGATCCGGTCTTATGAGAATGTGGAGATACGCCTCTGATAAATCTAGAGACATAAGGAATTCTCCTCTTTGTACCGCCACTATAACCGATCGCAGCGTTTCCATGTGAAAATGCGACACTCGAAGACAACGATTCACTCCCTTGAGATCTAGAATCGGCCAGACGCCTCCGTCCTTCTTTGGTACCATGAAATAGATGGAGTATCGACTGAAGCCGCATTGGTCTGGCGGCACTGGCACTACCGCCTTGAGGTCCAGCAGCCTTCGTACTGTCTCCCGCATGGCCTCGCACTTGGTGGCTGATTTGCTGGGGGACCTCACGAAGGCATCTCACACTGGCCGTAGCAACTCCAGCGCGTAGCCTTCTCGGATGACTTCCAGCACCCACTGATCTGACGTGACTCGGACCCAGGAAGAATAAAACTCCTGCAACCGCTCCCCCACGGGAAGCAAGGGTGCCTGGGTCCCCCTGATCTCATTGCGACTTCCTGGGGTTGAGGGAAGAAGAGGAGGAAAGTCCAAAGCCCCTTCCCGCTCCTCGAAACCCTCGGAACCCCTGATTCCTATTAGGGAACCGACCTCTTTGATCTGAGTTAAATCTCTGGAAACGGAACCGGCGAAAATCCAGCTGTTGCCCCCTGCCCGCCGGGATCGCTCGGCCAAGCCTAGGTTTATCCTCTGGTAATCTACCTCCTTTCGACTCCCCTAAATCCTTGACCAGCTTCTCTAAATCTTCCCCAAACAATAGCCGCCCCTTAAAGTGAAGTTTACTTAACCTAGCCTTAGAGGAGCTATCCGCCGCCCAATTGCACAGCCACAAGTACCGCTGCGCTGCTACTGCCGACGCCATGCTCTTTGACAATCCACGCATAATGTCATAATGAATATCCGCCAGGTAGGCCGCGCCCAACTCTAACCTGGACGCCTCTCTGGACAATTCACTCTCCTGTCCACCTTGCATCCTCTGCGACCAGCGAAGGCAGGCTCTAGCCACCCACGCTCCGCAAATAGCCACCTGGAGCGACAGAGCATTCACTTCAAAGACTTGTCTTAACAACATGTCCAACTTCCTGTCTTGAGTATCTTTGAGGGCCGTACTACCCTCTATGGGTATGGTGTTCTTTTTCGTCACCGCTGAGACGGCCGCGTCCACCTTTGGCGACTTAAACACCTCCTTATCCTGATCCACCAACAGATACAGCCGCTTCATAACTCTGGAACCCTTCAGAGGCGCTTCTGGAGTGTTCCACTCCTCCTGAATCATCTCCTGAAACACCCTGTGCACCGGGAAAGCCCTCTGGTTCCTCCGGAACACCTGCAATAACGGATCCTCTAGTGCCTCATCCTCCGCCGACCCCGGGACCGGCATATTCAGCACCTTTAGCGTCTCTATGATGAGAGCTGGTAGCTCCTCTCTTCGGAAGACCCGTACCACTCTTGCCTGGTCCTCTTTTTCTGAAAGTTCACCTTCCTCTAACTCGTCTTCTAAGCCCATACTGCGGCCTTCCTCATCTGAGAGCGAGCTCTCCGAAGTCACTGATTGCTCTCCCGGCTCCGCCTCGACTCGTGGCCTCTTGCCCCCGCGGGGGGAGTCCTCCCCCTGTAAGTGAGCCGCGAGTCTCTTCACTCTGTCCGCGTCCGCGGTACCTTTCCATTGCTGATCGCTGCCAAGCACCGCCTGCTGCAGAAGCATAACAAACTCCTGCGAAAAGATGGACGCCAGCCCTTTTGGCAAAGGCATCTGAGAGGAGGGAGAGTCTGAGAGGAAAGAGGGCCCTGCCACCGGCTCCACCCGGGCTACCTCCGATAACTGCGAGCCCGAGCCCCCCACCTCGGCCCCCTGAACCCCCTCCTTCTCTTCCACTGGCTGCTCAACAGCCGACGCTTCCTTCACACAGGCTTTACAAACTCCTGCACCTGTGCCCTTTCTTGCCCCACATACCACAAACTGTGGTTTGGAAGGCATCCCAGCTCAAAGAACAGCTGGTCCGTCCCCTGTACGGTTAGACGGTTCTCCCCCCCCCCCCCCACCCCGACCGGGAAAAACGGCCCTGCAACACACTGCAGGCCTTGAATCAAGAAACTCCTCTGTCCTCTTTCTTTTTTTCTTCTTTTTTTTTTTACAACTGACCTAAAGCGCTAGAGACCTATCGTTGATCCCTATTCTGACGAAAACTCCCAAGGAAGGTCCCCCCAATTAACTAACAAACCTCCTTGAGCAGACTCTACTCTGACGCGGCACTTCCTGCGTCTATGCCACGTGGCTGGGCCTACTGTATACTTCGTGCCAAAAGTGCGCTGCTAAAATAAATGGAGCCGAGCGGGCCCCCTTACCTTCGCCGGCTACAGGGCTAAGTGGCAGCCGTTTTCCGTTGCGCTGCACTTGCTGCCGGCCCCGGAGCCTCACCGCTGACCAGGAGCAAGCTGCGATCATCGTTCAGCTCACTCCAGCCTCCGAACGATCGCGGGGAGTCACCAGAGCGCGCTGACAGTCAAAAACGTCTGTACGGCGCCGGCTAAGCTCTGCTCCAGTTTGTCCCCACTATGCTCTCCTGCCCTTGTCTGTGGCCCGGAGCTTCTCCTGTCCACGGGGCTGCTGCGCTTCCCGTACTCACAGCAGCAACCGAATGGAGAGTAGGGAGGGAAGAGAGGGGGGAGGTAAGGCTGAGGAGAGGCCTCCTGAAACTTTAAAGGCACAGTCCCTTAAAATAAAGACTCTTGCCCCTGCGTTTTATGTTAAGCAAATTCTTTTGGCTACTAATTTAAAGTATTCCCAAATGTTCCTCCAGCGAGCCCGGCCCTCCGGGCTCCCCATCCATCCAGCTGCTTGGAGACTGAGGTAACTGGTGACAGGAGGCGGATCCCGGGAGGATATACCGGTGACATCACAAAAGGGGGAGTTCCTCAGTCTCTAAGCTGCTGGATGAGATGGGCAACCCAGAGGTTCGGGACTAGACTGGTTACACGATCAGGAAGCTTGAGTTATGGTGTTTCTTTCCTGGTATGCTTGAAGAAGGGCAGAGGAGTGCTGAGAACTATTCTTCTCCCCACATTCTGAGGCATTTCCTGGGGACCCAGATTTTAAGGAGGTCAAAGAGTGCTATTTTACTTTAAGCCTTATTTGGAAGGAAGGAAGTTGTCCCACCACTTGAGAAAGAGAAGGGATTGAGCAGTGCAGGAACTGTGCTTTGTTCCACTGCTGGAAAGGAGTTTGCCTCCAGCTGCGCATCTGAGTGTTGAACCTGTGCTGCATCTCCCGATCAAGCCAAGTCTGGACCCTGCTGGGTACAGGTGACTGTGATCATGAAGGGAACTACTGCCCATATAAAGCTTAGCATGTGGAGGGCCAAGCAGTTGTGCAGTCTCGGTCAAAGCAGTGCTGCTTCTTGATTGGGAAAGCTGTTGCCGTGTTGTAGTCAACGAACCTTTTTTGTTTTAAAGCTGAGGGATGCTGTGTGGAGAAAGGAGAGAACAATGACTAGATTTGGCTATGTATGAAGAAGACTAAGAAGAAGGAGGGACTTGACAAGATGGAAGAACAGGCATGTGCTGAGAGGAATCAAAACGTTTTTGCTGTGCCAGGGGAGAGCTCTGTCAGACTGGTTCCATCAGTTAGATATCAAAATCACTCTATAAAAACCACAATCCTATATTTATCTATGAGTATTGAATTCATTTCACTTTAACTTGTAAAGCACATTTTTACACACATAATAATACATAGACAAGCATTTTTAGAAAAAAGGACTGCACAATAATTACACTGAATGGGTCATTGATGCAAGCAGGCATTGACTATTCTGACGAAGTTAAAGTCAGTAAAACGTCTGCTGATTGGTCTGAGATCCTGGCGTAAGTCCAAGCACTTTACAAGTTAAAGTGAAGTGAATTCAATACTCAAAGATAAATATAGGATTGTGCTTTTTATAGAGAGATTTTGATGTCTAACTGTGACAATATATATTGCTCTGAGAAACGCCCACTAAATTTTGTTTCATCACAAGACTGGTTCCATCAGCAACATCACCAGGGAAGGATGCCTGCATCCCCCTGCTTGTCTATTGTCAATTTCAGTGAATTTTCCTGTATTTCCTTTGTTGCAGCACTTGCATTTGCCTGTTTTTGATTTACTACAATTTTCCTGTGTCACTTCTTTGTGATTTTTTTAATAAAACCCAATAAAGATAAAATTTTAAAAAATATTTAGCGGTACAGCTGCCATTAAATGATTAACTTTGACGTTTACAGTTACACATATTTTCAGTGGCACTATCCACTTTGAAAATCTATGTATAGTTTAAAACCAGCCTTGACAAATTTTCTTGGAATCTAAGAGCCAGCTTAAAAAGTTAGGAGCTGGCCGCCAAGGCATTGGTCTCAGTACCCCCACCCCCCCACTCCACCCCCAAAAGGTGTATCACAGCTCCTTTTTTCAGGGCCTGATTTACTGTTTTCCCATTTTCTTTGAGAAAAGAAACCTTAAAAAATCAGGCCCTTAACATACCATTGTAGACTGGCAATAGAAGGCAGTAACCCTTTCTCCCCTTCCCCTCCCACCATCCCCAATGAGTATGTTGCCAGCATCAAATCAGTGACCTTTCATAGCTACACCTGAGACAACTTCCATTTTTGCTTCACTTATCACATTTATCACCATGGCCTGGTAATATATGAAACAAAGAAATCCTCCACCCCCCTCCGATAACCATCATCCAGTCTCTTTCTTTTATAGCTTCCCATAGCCATCACTCAGTGTGTGTGTGTCTCTCTCATAGCCCCCCTACAGCATCATCACTAACTGCCCCCCACAGCCATTGTCTCTCTCTCTCATAGCCTGCCCCAACAGCAATTAGCCACTCTCCTATCCCCCCACAGCCATCACCTAGTGTATCTCTCTCTCATAACCCCCCACAGCCATCACCCAGTGTCTCTCTCTTGTAGCCTGCCTCCCACAGTCATCACCTCAGTGTGTCTCTCTCATAACCTCTCCACAGTCATCACCTAATGTGTCTCTCATAGCCTTCCCCAGTCATCAACTAGCGTTTTTCTCTCTCATCTCTCCCCCAATACATCAACCCATCTCTCTTTCTCCCTAACTTACACCCCTCCCCAGCCATCACCCAGTGTTTCTCTCTCTCTTATAGGCATCACTCGTGTCTCTCACCTTTCTTCGTGTGGCTGTGCCAGTTAAAAAACGTCACTGATTTCTCACCTGGCCATGTAGAATTGGTGAGACCCAAGAAACCATGGCCAGTGAGATCAGCTTCACACTGCTGGCAAAGTTTATCTGAGCTGGACGGTGCTTGCTAGAGGCAATAGAGCACCGACATGGCCAAGAATGAAGGAGTTCCATGCTTGCAGACTAGCCTTCCTGGAGACACAGTCCAGTCACACAGTAGGCCTAAACTCTTCCCAATGGGGCCAGAAATGCATCAAACTCCCAAAGCCACTGCTGTCGAGACACCTTCCCTATCTAAATCTAAATAACTTCTCATTCAACCTGTAAAACAGAGTTAGAATATCTGAAAAGATTCTCCAGCTGATCTCAGATCAATACGTGCACCACTCTTACGTTTCAAAGAAACTTCAACGGTGTGCCAATTTCACATCAAGGATCTGCTGAGTTTTTTAAATTGTTTCATCAAATGCAATTGCCAGTAGTTTCTAATTAATGATGTGTCTGGGCTTCCAGCTTTCTAGCTTGAATATCGTAAATTTTAAAAATACTTAGCTTGATAATCAAAATATAGTCCAGCACATACGAAGATTGTTGCTACTTGGCTATTGTTCAAATCCCAACGCTAATAATTTTGGCGCCTTGCGTTTCTCATTGAGGCGGTTCGTCAGGGGAAATAAGGATCTCATGAACATCTCATGATGAATGCTGCCCACGTTTCACTGAAAAGATCTTCTTGTCTTCACTGAAAGATCATCTGGAAAGATGCCGCGCATTTCCAGATGATCTTTCAGTGAAGACAAGAAGATCTTTTCAGTGAAACGTGGGCAGCATTCATCATGAGATGTTCATGAGATCCTTATTTCCCCTGACGAACCGCCTCAATGAGAAACGCAAGGCGCCAAAATTATTAGCGTTGGGATTTGAACAATAGCCAAGTAGCAACAATCTTCGTATGTGCTGGACTATATTTTGATTATCAAGCTAAGTATTTTTAAAATTTACGATATTCAAGCTAGAAAGCTGGAAGCCCAGACACATCATTAATTAGAAACTACTGGCAATTGCATTTGATGAAACAATTTAAAAAACTCAGCAGATCCTTGATGTGAAATCGGCACACCGTTGAAGTTTCTTTGAAACGTAAGAGTGGTGCACGTATTGATCTGAGATCAGCTGGAGAATCTTTTCAGATATTCTAACTCTGTTTTACAGGTTGAATGAGAAGTTATTTAGATTTAGTTATAGAATATATCCATTCAGAAACACTTTAGACCCACTGTACGTTGTGAGACACCTTCCCTGACACAGCATGCAGCTCAAGTCGCGTGACCCACTGCTATGGCAAAGAGCAATCTGGGCTGCTTCTCTTACTCCCACCTCACCTCCCCTCCCTGGCAGTGGTAAGAACACAGCCCAGCTGTTCCTACCAGCCAATCAGTCTCACCAGCACCTTCCCCTGCCTTCAGGTAGCTTGCTGCCATGTTTCCTAGGAGCCCAAATAAACAGGGCTGCTGCAAGGACCTTATTCTCTCCATCAGTTTTTTTTAAATGAGGTTCTGGGGGGGTGGGGGACCAAAGGGAGAGGCGCATGAAATCCCGGGCACCAAGATGCAATTTTTAGGCGCCCAGGATTTGTCGAGCCCTCATTTAAATCGTCTGAATCTAAATGTTTTTGTCCTTGCTCTTGATCCCTTCTCTAGATCCCTTCACTTTTCTGGACCATTTTGCAAATAAAATGATTAAAACTCATGTACAGAACTGCTGTGGATTCTTTTTTAAAAGCACTTATGTGGGCAGTGCCACCTCCAGCTGCATAAATGGTTTTGAACATTGACTTGCTCTTGTTACCAACAGCTTACAGATACTTTTTCAACAAGTTGTCAATATTCTGTGACACCAGATAGTACACTCTGCCACATGAAATGTCATACTGCCTTAAAATAACATGTTTTTCTTTGAGAAAGCTATAGTGTACTGCTAAACCCCCCCAAAAAACCCAAATGTCCAAAAATAACAGAAATTATACAGATGTCTTTAAGTGTAACACATATGATAAACTAATGCTTAACTGCAGCCAACATGATCAGAATATGAGTAAGAAAAGCAATGCTGCCCTCCATCCACTGGGCTGTGAGCTCACTTTCATAGTAAATTGAACTTTTTTGTAGCGTACTCAAAGATATAATGGAGAAACCTACTGCCTGCCACTTCGATGAACAGTTGGGCACTGGGAGTTGATTTGGTAACCTCAAGCAAGCAGCAATGTTCTGAGTCTTCTATATTAGCTTTCCTACAATGCATTCATCATTCTTACACCCTATCGGCTGCCTTTATTTGTAGAATGTAGGTTGCAGTTTATTTTACAGTTTTAATCTTTCAAATACATACTGTTTATTTACTGACTCTAAATTAAGTCTTTTCCAATCATTTTTACATTATCCATGCTCAAGCAGCATAAATGTTTACAAATCCCGACACCAGGACTGCAATGAAATCCAATTATCCTATATTATATGGGAGCAATTTTTTAAACCCCCATGTTGCCCAGAATTTTGGGAGCTAGTCAGCACTGCATATATTTCTGTATTTGCGGACTCTGCAGCATTATGATAAAGCACAAGTAGGGATTTACCAGGGTATATGCCTTTGAAAGCTGCTCTCAGTATTCATAACAAAAGTATGAACATTATCAATAAGTGAGAGTGGGAAAAATACAATGAAACAAGTAAATATAAAATAAAGACAAAAATACATCAAGAAAGTGTGTTTAGAGCCACACAGAAATACTAACTGCAAGATCAAAAAAAGGACAGGCGTCAAAAAGAAAAATAAGAAACGTCATCCAAATTTAACCTGAGTGCCTCTTCTGCTGTAAGACCCAAGGATGGTGTGGGTAAAGGCAGGGCCGGTACAAGGATATGAGGCGCCCTAGGCAAACCTCATAAGAACATAAGATATGCCATACTGGGTCAGACCAAGGTCCATCAAGCCCAGCATCCTGTTTCCAACAGTGGCCAATCAAGGTCATACGTACCTAGCAGTTTCCCCAAAAGACACAGGTTCCACAATGCTTGTATTGGGTCAAACAGTGATATACTGGGTCCCTTTTAATAATGGTTTATGGACCTTTCCTCCAGGAACTTGTCCAAACCTTTTTTAAACCCAGCTGCACTAACAGCCTTTACTACATCCTCCGGTAACAAATTCCAGAGTTTGATTACACGTTGAGTGAAAAAATATTTTCTTTTATTAGTCTTAAATAGTTTACCCTGTAGCTTCATTGCATGTCCTCTAGTATTTCTATATTCTGATAACGTAAACAATCGATTTACGTCTACCCGTTACACTCCGTTCATTAATTTATAGACTTCTATCATATCTCCCCCTCAGCCGTCTCTTTTCCAGGTTAAAGAGCCCTAACCTTTTTAGCCTTTCTTCATAGGAGTATCCTTCCATCCCCTTTACCATTTTGGTGGCTCTTCTCTGAACCTTTTCTGATAACACTATATCCTTTTTAAGATACGGCGACAAGAATTGCAGACAATATTCAAGGTGCGGTCTCACCATGGAACGATATAGAGGCATTATAATATCTTTTGTTTTATTTTGCATTACTTTCCTTATGATACCTACCATTCTATTTGCTCTCTTGGCCGCCGCTGCACACTGGGCCGAGAGTTTTAACATGTTATCCACAATGATGCCTAAATATTTTTCCTGGGTGGTGGTTCCTAATGTGGAACCTTGCATCGTGTAACCACAGTTTGGGTTGTTCTTCCCTAGGTGCATAAATTTGCACTTGTCCACATTAAGTTTCATCTGCCATTTTGATGCCCAGTCTTCCAATTTATCAAGATCCTCTTGCAATTTTCCACAATCCTCTTGGGTTTTAACAACTTTAAATCGTTTTGTGTCATCTGCAAATTTGATAACCTCACTCGTTATTCCCCTTTCCAGGTCATTTATGAATATGTCCAAAAGCAGCGGACCCAGGACAGATCCCTGGGGTACACCATTATTCACCTTTCTCCATTGGGAAAATTGGCCATTTAGCCCTACCCTCTGCTTTCTATCTTTTAACCAGTTCCTGATCCGCAATAGTACACTGCCTCCTATCCCATGACTCTTTAGTTTTGCCAAAAGTCTCTGATGAGGGACCTTGTCAAAAGCTTTCTGAAAGTCCAGATACATTATATCAACCGGCTCATCTCTGTCCACTTGTTTATTCACACCTTCAAAAAAACATAACAGATTAGTAAGACAAGATCTTCCTTGTCTAAAGCCATACTGGCTGTCTCCCATTAGGCCATGACTATCTACATGCTGAGTAATTTTGTTCTTTATGATGGCTTCTACCATTTTTCCTGGTACTGACGTCAGGCTCACCAGTCTGTAGTTTCCCAGATCACCCCTGGAACCCTTTTTAAAAATTGGCGTTACATTGGCGATCCTCCAATCTTCAGTTATTACAGATGATTTTAATGAAAATTCACAGATTACTAATAGCAGGTCTGCAATCTCATATTTCGGTTCTTTCAACACCCTTGGATGTATACCATCCGGCCCAGGTGATTTGCTACTCTTCAGTTTATCTAATAGTTGTAATACATCTTCCCGATATATCGATATTTCCTTTAATTCTGCCACACCTTTAAATACCACTTCAGTCATAGGTAACATCCCTACATCTTCCTTAGTAAAGACCGAAGCAAAGAATTCATTCAGTCTCTCCGCTATCGCCTTGTCGCCTCTTAGTGCTCCTTTAACCCCTTTATCATCTAATGGACCAACTGACTCTCTCACAGTTTTTTTGCTACGAATGTACTTGAAAAAGTCTTTATTTTGCGTTTTTACTTCCGCAGCAAGCTTCTTCTCAAATTCTCCCTTTGCCTGCCTTATCAATGCCTTGCATTTGACTTGCCAGTGCTTGTGCTGTTTCCAGGTTTCGTCGTTTGGCTCTTTTTTCCATTTCCTGAAAGATGCCTTTTTGGCAACAACAGCCTCTCTGACCTCACCTTTAAACCATGCTGGCAGTTTTTTGGACTTCCTTCCACTTTTCTTAAAGCATGGAATACAGCTGTTCTGGGCTTCCAAGACGGTATTTTTCAACTACACCCAAGCTTGATGTAAGTCTTTAACCTTTGCAACTGCTCCTTTTAGTTTTTATCTTAACTATTTTCCTCATTTTATCATATTCTCCCTATAAGTTAAAAGGTAGTACTGTGGATTTCCTTACTATCCCTCCTCAACTAATTAAATCAAATGCAATCATGCTATGATCACTATTGCCAAGTGGCCCCAACATCTTTATCTCTTGCACTAGATCTGGTGTTCTGGCTCCCACCCCTGCCTCGGCCCCCACTGCCACTGCTGCCACCTCTCTCCAGGACCTGCTGCAGTGGCAATGGCTTCAAATAGCTTACCAAAACCTCTTGCACTGTGGGGCTCTTTGTGTTTCCGCCCCCTCCAATGCCCGATGTCAACCTCCTGTTTACATGGGGACGGAAGCATCTAATCAGAATAGCTGGCATCCCAGGGGATAACACAGATCTATTTGCCATCAGAAACTCAGTAAATCCCTGAGGCTGAAACACAATTAATATTGCAACATTCAAGGGCATGTTTACTAAAGTGTGCTGTTAGTGTGGGGTTTAGTGCGTGGGAAGTGTGCCATGTTCTTATGTTCATGCTAAAAGTTAGCATGTAATTGGGCAGGGACTGGGTGGGTTAGGGACAGAACATGGATATTGATGGCACAACACATGTAACACAGGCATCTTGGGTGCACGCTGACCACGACTGTTGTCATTAGCACCAGTGCACTTAATGCAACCTCAATGGGTGGCATTAAGCGCATCCATATGCTGGTTAGCACAGTACTGCGCAGTTGCAAAATTCTAATGGCAAGGAGATGGATGCACATCCCACCTAAAATCAATGCAGACCTCTATACTAGATTTGCGGCCTAATCGTGAGGTAACAGCACACTATAGCAAACATGTCCCTTAAGTGACCTTGGTTATAAAATTAAACCCAATAAGGTTCCCTAAATAATGCCAAACACCTTCCTAACACACAGACCTTCTCGCTCATCCCTACTAATGAAACATCTCACTAGGGAGGAGTGGTCTAGTGGTTAGGACAAGGTACTTCAGGCCGGAGGGCCGGGGGTTCAAGTCCCACCTGGGGACAGCAATCTCAGGCCGGAGAGTCTGGAATTTCTAGTCCTATAGGCACTCCTTGTGGTCTTGGGCAAGCCACTTAACCCTCCTTTGCCCATGTTCCCTGTAAGTATTAGCGTATGTGTCTCATATCCCCTTGTGTTAAATGTATCCCCCAATTGACCGCTTTGACCTGGTGAAAAGCGGGATATAAATACAGCTAAATAAATAAATAAAATAAATAAATAGTGGGCATGTTTATTAATGTGTGCTACAAGAGTAGTGCAGCATTAGCGCATGATATCAGTGCGCTAAAAACACCATGCTTCCCTTGTAGCATGCGACTTGGTGGCAACTAGGCAGGATGGGGATATTCCTGTTGCAGTACAGCTAGCGCGGGGTTTTGAAGCCCGAGCTACCTGCACTCGGCACAGTTAGCATGGGTGCAACTAACGCCATCTCAGTGCGGTAACTGCTGGAGGGACAGATGTAACCCCTGCATTTAGCGTGAAGACCCATTACCAGAGTGGAATTTATTAAAGAGAGATAATATGCACCCTTAGGGGGTCATTCCAGAACACGAATAAGCCAGATAAACGTGCATGGTAGACGTCCTGCAAGTGAAAATGCCCAAGAACATATGCCGGAACCCCCGTGGTCCTGCACGTATATGCTGCTAGCACGGGGATCACCGGATGTAGGTGGGAGGGGGCAGAATGGGGGCATGGTCAGTCAGCGAGATGTATAAAGCGTATTCAGGGAGGGCCACTTTACTACTATACTATTATTAAACATTTATAAAGTGCTGCAAGGCATTCACAGCACTGTACAAGCACAGATAGAGACAGTTCCTACTCTTAGAGCTTACAATCTATGAAGACAGACAAGACAAAAGATAGGAATAAGGACAGAATAGGGAAGGGTAAGGAGACACAAAGGACTAAGAGATCAGGAGCCAAAAACAGCCTCAAAGGGGTGACCCTTTAGCAAAGATTTGAAAAGGGGCAGAGATGAAGCCTGACGTACAGACTCAGGAAGTTTGTTCCAGGCATACGAAGCAACAAAGTGAAAGGACCGGTCTGGAGTCTGGAGTTAGCAGTGGAAAAAAAGGCCAAAGAAAGGAGCAAGCCAGTAGAAGAGCAGAGTTCAAAGGGAGCAGTATAGGGGGAGAGGAACGAGGAAAGATAGTGAGGGGCAGAACAAATGTATTTAAAGGTCAGAAGGAGGAGTTTGAATTGGATACGGAAATGGAAGGGAAGCCAATGAAGTGACTTGAGAAGAGGTGTTATATGAGTATATCGAGGCTGGCAAAAGATTAGTCACACAGCAGAGGTCTGAATAGATTAAAGGGGAGAGAGATGACTCAGAGGTAGAACAGCAAGAAGGAGGTTGCAGTAGTCTAGAAGGAAGTAATTAGAGAATGGATAAGTGTTTTTGTAGTGTGTTCAGAGGAAGGGGCAAATTTTGTTAAATCAAGTTGTGGAATTTGTTTCCAGAAGACATAGTCAAGCCATCAGGAATAACTGGGTTTAAAATGGGTTTGGATAAATTCTTAAAGGAAAAACCCATACACCATTTTTTATTTATTTATTTATTTTATTTATTTGGTTCTTCTATACCGCCCCTTCCAGAGATCAGGGGCGGTTTACAATTAACAGAATGTAAACAGAACAATTCACATAGAACAGTAGTTAAACTATTTACAGGAAAATATCTTACAAATCAAATTTTATAAAACTTAGTAGAGCTTGGTAGATCCACTATTTACTACTTACATAGGTACAAAGTGTATTCTGTAGTTTTATGAGGTGTGCAATTATTATGCAAGTAGATTTAAGAAAAGTACTGCTCATTCCTGGGAGGGAGACATATGAAATAAAACTATTCTTTGGGATTTGCCAGGTACTTCCTAATGATCCAGATTGACAGCTCTCAGAGAAAGAATATATAGAAACATGATGGCAGAAAAAGACCACATAGCCTATCTAGTCTGCCCTTCCATATCAACTACAATAGTCCCCTTCTTTCCTTAAGAGATCTTCTGTGTTTGTCCCATGCTTTTTTGAATTCAGATACTGTCCTTGTTTCTACTACCTCCACTGGGAGACTATTCCATTCATCTACCATTCTTTCTGTAAAGAGATATTTATGCATATTACTGTGATAAGGAAGCTTATCATAGCTCAGGAAGGAGCTATAGAAAAGGTGAAGTGACTCTGAACAAGCAACCTGTCAGTTCTGGTAGAAATAAGAAAACAGAATTTTCCCATAAACGAATACCAGTCCCAGAATGCACCAGCCATTAGAGGAGCTGAAGTGGGGAAACATGTGTTCAATCAGGAGGGCTATGAGGTAATCCCTAAGCACTCATCTCAAAGGGAAGGGCCTGATTCAGCACAGCTGCGCTGTGTTAGGGAGGAGCACTCATCTAAGCAGAATAAGAGTAGAGTTTATTCTACAGATGACCATCTTCATGATCACCTTGGATATCCAGAGAAGGATCATCAGTTTCATCTGAAGGATCATCAGAAGCAGAAGCCAAACCGGACGGACAGAGAGGGAAAGACACCCTCTGGAAGAAAGAGGAGAAAAGCCTTTGAGAGGTCTAGAAGAGTCCAAAGCAGTACGTATACTGGCCAGGCTATATAGAGAGGAACTCTAACAGCAATGGAAGCTCAGGTATGAACACTGATCTATGCCCTAGCTATAACCTTGAAAGACAGCAGGGAAACAAGTATTCTCCTGAAAGTGCTCCATTGAGAGATTCATCTGTGCCAATCCATGATATTGAACCCATGCTTGTTGAACAAGGGGGAATAATAGCAGATGAAGATCCTATTTATATGGACTGTTCTCTGTCTAAACTCCGTTGGTAACTTTCTGTTATAAAGTACAGCAACCATCACAAAGAAATACAAATTTGTTCTTTAATCTACTCAGAAAAGCTCCTGAAGCAGGATTTGACCCACACAGTAGAAAGCAAGCCAGCTAAAGGGGTTTCAGCTGGATAACTGCTAGCAATTAAGCCTTACCTAATTGTTTGTGAGCTAGGAGAGAATCACTTCTGAATCTATGTGGGAAGTAATCAGAAGTTAACCTGAAAAAGAACAGTTTGTTTCTTGCTTTGTGGCTTTTCATTTGTTGTTTTCCTGATTTTGACTTTGTTTTTCCAAGTTAACACTGAAAGCAAGTTACCTGATTTATGTGCTACCAAGCATATCTGTGTTGGGAGAAATAACCACATAAATAAATATCTTATTGGCTTTACCCAAGAGCACAACTAAATTATTGTCAGCAGCTGTGTCTGGTGTGAATGAACTACATTGCCCACAATACCTTGCAAATCATATAGATATATGCACTTGCCAAGTCTGTGAAGATTCTCACCCAGGCAACCGTCTGACAATTACTCCTGAATCTATCCCCTTTCACCCACATCCTACGTCCCCTCATAGTGGCATTTGCTTTCAATCGTAAGCATTTATGTCACGGAGGTATGTAAATGTCTCTGTCATTTATTTTTATTTATTTATTTATTTAACATTTCTTATATACCGCCTTTCATGATATCAAGGCGGTTTACATTGAACAAACTGAAATTACATTGAACAGGGCATTATAACTTGGAGATAACTATTTTACAGGGAACATGGGCAATGGAGGGTTAAGTGGCTTGCCCAAGACCGCAAGGTGCACCTGTGGGACTAGAAACCCCAGTTCTTCCGGCCCAAGGTTGCTGTTCTCTATCCTGCCTTTCCTCTAATGTATACATATTAAGATCTTTAAGTCTGTCCTCAAATGCTTTATAGTGAAGACCACAAACTATTTTAGTAGCCACCCTCTGCACTGACTTAATCCTCTTTATATCCTTTTGAAGGTTCGGTCTCCAGAATTGCACACAATATTCCAAATGAGGTTGCACCAGAGACTTATATAGAGCCACTATCACCTCCTTTTTTTCTGCTGGCCATTCCTCTCCCTATACAGCCAAGCATCCTTCTAGTTTTGCCATCACCTTTTCTACCTGTTTAGACACTTTAAGTTCATCAGAACGCCCAGGTCCTGTTCTTCTTTCATGGACAAACGCACTTCTCCCTCTAGACTGTATCACTCTCTTGGATTTTTGCAGCCCAAGTGCATTTTTTAGCATTAAATCTCAGCTGCCAAATTCTTGACCATTCTTCAAGCTTAGCTAGATCCCTCCTCGTGTTATCTAATCCTTCCTGGGTGTCTACTCTATTGCAGATTTTGGTATCATTCACAAAGAGGCAAACCTTACCTGAAAGCCCTTCGCAATATCACTAACAAAGATGTTAAAAAGAATTGGACCCAGGGAAGATCCCTGCGGGAAAACACTGTTAACCTCCTTCTCCTCAGAATGAACTCCATTTACCTGTCCCCTCTGTCGCCTCCCACTCAATCAATTTCTAAGCCAGTCGATCACTTTAGGGTCCATCCCTAGGTTGTTCAGTTTATTTATAAGTCGCCTGTGTGGAACAGTCTTAAAGGCTTTACTGAAATCTAAGTACACCACATTTAGGGCTCTCCCTCATCCAACCTTCTGGTTACCCAATCAAAGAAATCAATCAAATTTGTCTGACAAGATCTGCTTCTGGTAAACCCATGCTGCCTCGTATCCTGTAATCCACTGAACTCCAGAATCCTCGTTATTCCCTCTCTTAGCAGCATTTCCAATAAGTTACTCACTAGAGAGGTTAGACTAACCAGCTGCAGTTGTCAACCTCATCCTTACTTCTGCTTTTGTGTAAAGGGACCACATGTGCCTTTCTCCAGTCCTCTGGGACCACTCCCAACTCCAAAGAGGCATTGAAAAGGTCAGTCAGTGGAGCTGCTAGGACGTCCCTAAGTTCCTTCAGTATTCTTGGATGTATCTCATCTGGTCCCATAGCTGATGTGCCATTGGCCTGACCCAGCACGGAACATCTTATTTTCTTATGTAAAGTATGTTGGTATTTTTAATGCTTGCACTTTGTAGCTAATTTGCAAAGGGAAATATGTGAGTAGAAGTGTGACTAAAACTACACAGGTAAAGTGCCTGCATACTTTGCACCTGCTGTCTGGGTGGTTGTAGGAGGGGGACAAAGTAGCAGTTATATTTTTGAAAAGAGTGTATGCTGTTGCACTCAAGCAATCTAAATATGTCCATAAAAATGTCCCTTTTCAGTGTGTCTAAAAGCACATGAATTTAGCTCATGCCTTTTTTGGAAGTTGCGTTCAGGCACAGTAGGCCTTTTCCTGCCCCTGACAGGTATACAATCTAAGTTTGCACCTGAGGCAATGGAGGGTTAAGTGAGTTGCCCAAGATCACAAGGAACAGCAATGGGATTTGAATTTAGCTTTCCTTCTTCTCAACCCAATGGCTCTAACCTTTAGGTTACTCCTCCCCTCCCCTCCAATCTACTTACATATATATATAGTGATAAATAGTGGAAAGTGGGGAAATTTTAAAAACAAGTATGACTAAGGGCCTGTCTACTAAACTGCGGTAATTGTTTGTTTTTGCAGCTACCACGTGACATATGTAAAAAAGTCATGCAGTAGCTGCAAAAATGATACAGTATCTTCAGGGGGAGTGTACAGCTCCAGCCCTACAGATACTATGGAGGATTCTCAATTACATGGTGACCCACAATCCCTGTATCGGCAGGTAGTGCAGGATCTCCTGGGGTGCCTGCCGATGTAGGGTCATGGATTACAGGGCAGGAGGACAGAACAAGTAATTGCTCTGTCCCCCCCAACTGCCACCAATTTCCCCCCTCTCAAGGCCCCTCATATGTCACCCCTCCATCTAGCAGTGCCACGGATTGGGCAATCTGCAGCACCAACCATAGTGAATAGTTGCCCAATCCTCCTTTCCAGCTCCTAACCGGAGAGCACTCAAACCTATTAGGAACCAGGGGGCCAGACACCTCCATGAGAAATAAGTGCCCGACTAGCCAGTCAGGCCTAACCAACACCCCCCCTTCCCACTGATAAAGAAATCCCAGCTAGTCAGTCGTCTATCCATAACCAACCAACTCTCCTTCCCCACAGACAAAAGAATCCTGGCTAGCCAATTGGCATAGACTCTAATAGGCGTCTTCAGCCTCACCTGCACCCTTACCTTTAAAAGTCCTCATGGTCTAGTGACAATGGGGCAGGAGCAGTCCCCTCCTGGTCCTGATCCATTTTTTGGCATCTAACAAAATGGCATTATCATTTCAAACTAGCGTATGACTATTTAGCCAAAAGAAGTCTTGTTTATTTAACACCTTTCATAGTCACCAAACTAGATCAAGATTATTCATCTACTTTCACTGCTCATTTTCCATGTCCATGAAACTACTCGCTCATATGCAACCTCTTGCTGTGCCTTCTAGTGAAAATATATCCTTCTTGATAATTCATTTTCACTCAGCCAAACAAACATTAAGCCATGATCCACAGGAACCAAAACAACACATTGGTGTTCCCAACTATTTCCCCATCACCATTATAGCATTAAACTAAATGCAAACTCACCAAATTGTATACATTTTAACGTAGGATGTGATTGGATTGCAGGAACTATTTGTTGAAAATTATCACCATGATCTCTTTACTTATTAAAATATTATTAGATGTATGTATTGCTATACCAGTATTAATTCAGATGACATAATTCACCTGCCCTCTTCTTAATTAATGCTCTAGGGACTTCATCATCATTTTTGCAAACCTACAAATACACAAAGCCCACAGATAATGAGAAACTATCTCCTTCAAAATAACCCTAAATTTGAACTTGGACCTTGAATTTAAAAATATAGTAGTCCCACGTATAATTAAGGTTTCACAACTACTTTGACAAGTTTGTACAGCTTAGGAAGAACTGCACTTCTCTCCTTAGTATTCTCATTTATAAATGCTTCTGCACAAATAGGAGTCGATATTGAGTAACAGTATAGCAGATAAAATTATCTTTAATCAGCTCACTTTGTTCAGATATCCAGTTGCACTTAACAAATTAGGGTCTCTTTTACTAAAGTACGGTAGGATTTTGTACTTAACGTGCGTTTACTACTACTACTATTAATCATTTATATAGTGCTACAAGGCATACACAGCGCTGCACAAATATATAAATAAGATAGTCTCTGCTCGTAGAGCTTACAATCTAATCAAGACAGACTGAACAATACAAGAGAAACAAGGGGGTTCAAATAGGGAAGGAAAACAAGGGATTAGGATCCAAATGCGGCCTCAAAGAGGTAAGCCTTTAGCATGGATTTGAAGAGGGAGAGAGAAGAGACGATGCAAAGAGAGAGGAGATTTGTTCCATGCATAAGGAGCAGCAAGGTGAAAAGATCAAAGTCTGGAGTTTGCAGAAGAAAAGGGCATAGAGAGAAGAAAGCCAGGGAGGAACAGAGCTCACGAGGATGAGTGTAAGGAGAGAGAAAAGGTAATGAGCGGCAGAAGAGTGAAAACATTTATATGTTAGGAGGAGAAGTTTGAATTGGATACGAAAATGGAATGAGAGCCAGTGAAGTGATTTTAGAAGAGGGGTTATATAAGTGTATCAAGTCTGGTGGAAGATTAGCTCCTCAGCAGAGTCCTGGATAGATTGAAGAGGAGAGAGATGACACTGCGGAGACCAGCAAGGAGAAGGTTACAATAGTCAAGATGGGAGGTGACCAAAGAGTAGACAAGTACCTTACTAGTGTGTTCAGAGAGGAAGGGACAAATTTTGTTAATGCTGTAGAGAAAGAAACGACAGGTTTTAGCTAATATATTGAATATGTGTGGAGAAGAAAAGGGAGGAGTCAAAGATGACCCCAAGGTTGCAGGTCGAGGAAACAGGAAGAAGACGAGTGTTATCAACAGTGTTAGAAAAAAAGAGTGAAAGGAGAGGAGAGTTTAGGGGGAAGAATAAGAAGTTCAGTTTTAGCCACATTCAATTTTAGGTGGCAGTGAGACAGCCAGGCGGCGATGTCAGATAAGCAAGTAGAGATACGAGTTTGGAGCAAAGGAGAGATGTCAGGTGTAGATAGAGTTGAGAGTCATCAGCATAAAAATGATACTGGAAGCCATGGGAAGAGATGAGGGCACTAGATATAGAGAGAGAAAATGAGAGGGTCCAGAACATACCCTTGAGGTACACCATCTGAGAGAGAAGGCAGTAGAGGAGGAACCTCCAGAACAAACACTGAAAGAGCAATTGGAGAGAGAAGAAGAGAAACAAGACAGTACAGGGCCTCTAAAACCAAATGAAGATAAAGTGTTAAGGAGGAGGAGGTGGTCAACAGTATCAAAAGCAGCAGAAAGATCGAGAAGAATGAGAACTGAGTAAAGGCCTTTGGACAGCGAGGAATGGATCACTGGAGGCTTTGGCAAGAGCCGTTTCAGTAGAATGAAATGGACAAAAAACAGATTGAAGTGGATCAAGGAGGACTTGAGAGGAGAGAAATTCGAGACAGCAGTGGAGAATTGCACGTGCAAAAATTTTGGAAATGAATGGGAGACGTGAGATGGGTCGATAATTAGAAGGACAAGTAGGGTCAAATGAGGGGTTTTTTTGAGGGGAGGAGTGAGTACAGCATGCTTGAAGGCTGCAGGGAAGGTTGCAGTGGAAAGCAAAAGATTGAGAATATGTGAGATGAATGGGATGACGGAGGAGGAGATAGGTAGGGACAGAATCAGAAGAACAGGTAGTGAGTTTAGAGGAGGAAAGAAGAAGAGAGGTTTCCTCAACAGAGATTTTAGAAAAGGATGAAAGTGTGATGGAGGTTGAGGGGAAAAGTTGGTAATGGAGAGGGGGAAGAGGGGGTGAAGAAGATTTAGTGGGGAATTGAAAAATAATCTTATGCACTTTGTCTTGGAAATAGTCTGCTAGGGCAGTGTTTTTCAACCTTTTTTGTGCAAAGGCACACTTTTTTCATGAAAAAAATCACGAGGCACACCACCATTAGAAAATGTTAAAAAAATTTACCTCTGTGCCTATATTGACTATATATAAAGTAATTCTCTTGAATAGGAATCAAACACTCACACCAACCCCCCTCCCCTGCTGGTTCACACCAACCCCCCTCCCCTGCTGGTTCACTCACACCACCCCCCCCCCCCTCCACTGCTGGTTCACTCACCCACCCCCCTGTCACTTACTCACCCCTCCTGCTGGGTCACTTACTCACCCCTCCTGCTGGGTCACTCACTCACTTACCCCCCCTCCCCTGCTGGTTCACTCACACCACCACCCCCCCCCCCTCCACTGCTGGTTCACTCACACTCCCCCCCCCCCTTGCTGGTTCACTCACACTCCCCCCCCCCGTTCGGGTTCACTCACAAACACAAAACCCCCCACTGCCCAAGCCGCAGCTTCAGGGTTTTACAGAGCAGCGGCTGCACAACACTTACATTGAAAAGTAAAGAGAAAATGTGTCAGGAGCCCTCCGGTCATCGCAGAGCCCGAGGAAGTGATGTCATGGGGGCGGGCTCCTCACAGGCTGTCTTTCCTTTTCAAATTAACTTTATTGCAGCTAAAGTTAATTTGAAAAGGAAAGACAGCCTGTGAGGAGCCCGCCCCCATGACATCACTTCCTCGGGCTCTGCATGATCGGAGGGCTCCTGACACAGTTTCTCTTTACTTTTCAATGTAAGTGTAGTGCAGCCGCTGTTCTGTACAAAGCAGAACCAGCGGCTGCACTGCTATAGGGAATCGCGTTCGCGCCGCGGACTTCGGCACAAAAGCCGGTTTTTTGCTCTGGCCACTCCCGATCTTGCGGCCAGAGCAAAAAACCGGCTTTTCAATGGCCGGTTTTACAACTGTGCCGGCAGCCGGCCTGGCCATGGAAAAACCGGCCAGGCCGGCTGAAAACCGGCCGGTTGGCAACCCTAATTTGTGAGCCGAGGCCACATGTTACGGATGAAATTGGAATTTTTCCCACGGCACACCAGACAATATCTCACGGCACACTAGTGTGCCGCGGCACAGTGGTTGAAAAACGCTGTGCTAGGGGGCATGCGTTAGATAGCCCAAGAGCGAGGTGGAATGAATCTTCGACACCACACAGAGTGTAGATATAACAAGAAGATGGTTTATATCTTCAAAACAAGACCACTTCCAATCACCCTACATGATCGTTTTTTGTCTAAAAGACTTCAGGGATGTTGTTTGAAAGGTGCATTACAATATTTTAATTTCACTCTCTTTCAATTTGAAATGAACTCTGCAAAACAGGGTCAACATGAAGAAGGTGAATTGCATAAACATTGCTATTCCAAAATGTCAGGGGCATGTCCAGCATTTTCCCAGAAGTTACTGCATTGAATTGTATCTTAATGCGCAGCAGCTTACATTTACAATTAACATGGGTGTATTTAATGTCATCCATCGAGGTATCACTGAGTGTGCCTGCACTAATTGCAACATTGACAGTCTGCAATACGTAACCCCGCACTAACTGCAATGTGCTCTCCACACCCACTATCTGTTCCTAACCTGCCTATTCTCCAACTCCATCGTGAGATTTGCAGTTACCACAGGAATGAGTGTACAGTATTTATCATGCCTAAGCGGTAAGAGTTACTGCAGCCTCGCGCTGACAGTTACTAAATGCACTATCCAAACTCCATCTATGTGCACACTCATTGGCAAAGTACATGCCTTCATGCCATGCTTTCACACTGATTGTATTTTTACACTTCTTCCTCTCACTTTCTTATGAGCTCTGTGGAATATCCATTCTGCCTCCAAAAAACTTACCTTCATCTTCTGCATCTTCTTGCTCTCACTGAGCCTTAGCTTCTCCTTGAACACTCTGCGTCGGTTGCTGTCCTCTTTTATGGAGGCTACCTTTTCTCCCATACACCTGGTCCAGCAGGCTGTGGTAGTGGTGTTGGGGTTGCTGCCCTCTCCCTTCTGCAGGTTTCAACTCCTCCTCCTTCCACCTCAGTCTCACTTCTTTATTTCTTTTGAAGTCCACTCCATCCATTTACTCCACTACCTCTCTGGATAGCCATAATTTATTGATTCCCTGACAAGTCCACCTTTTACTTCCTCACTGACTTTACCTCCTGGTGTTCCTTCTTTCTGAATCCATCTCTCCCTTCCCTCATTCTAGGGGATTTTAACATTCATGTTGACCCCTCTGACTCTTATGCCCTAGAGCTCTTTGCCTTAATCTCCTCATTCAAACTCCAGCTGTGTTCTACCGCCCCTACTCACAACAAGCATGTCTATTGCCTCAACCTCACCTTTTTCTCCATCTGCTCGCCTTTAAACTTCTCCACCTCAGTTCTTCTTTATCTGACCATCATCTGCTAACTTTCACTCTTACCCACCCCCCACCACAGTCTCATCCTATCTCTATCTACACATTTAGTAATCTTCATGTTACTGACCCCTCTACTCTCTCCACTGTTGTCTCATCTGTCTCTTCCACTCTGTCATCTGTGCCTATTGACGAGGCAGTGACTTCCTATAACACTATGCTGTCCTCCACTTTGGATCTTCTTGCTCTTCCCATTTCATGCCCTGTTACGCATACTATACCTCAGCCTTGGTTGACCAATAAAATCTGCTACCTATGATCCTGTGACCATTCTGTCAAGAGCCTTTGGCTCAAATCATGTACCTATACTGACTTTCTACATTTCAAATTCATGCTAACCTCTTTCCAGTCTGCAATAGCATTTGCCAAGCAAGAATACTAAGTAAACCTGACAAACTCTCTTGCCTCTGACCCTCATTGTCTCTTTGCAACATTCAACTCTCTCCTCAAAGTGCCTTTGCTCCCAACGTCTCCTTCATTTTCTTCCCAAACCTTGGCTGACTATTTCCATGATAAGGTTCACAAGATTAGCCTCAAGTTCACCACAGGGCCACCTCCATCTCCCCTTCCCCCTCACTCTCAAAACATTCCTTCAACCTTTGTCACCCTTTCTTCCTTTCCCAAAATCATTGAGGAAGAAACTACAGATCTTCTTTCCTCCTCCAAGCTCATTACCTGATC
Organism: Ichthyophis bannanicus; assembly: GCA_033557465.1. NCBI lineage: Eukaryota > Metazoa > Chordata > Amphibia > Gymnophiona > Ichthyophiidae > Ichthyophis > Ichthyophis bannanicus. Next base: position 277,260,233 of record CM066040.1, on the reverse strand, counting down.
CTCTGATCACATTCCCACCTGTCTATCCTTCCCTCTGCCATATCCTCAACCTATCACTGCACTGCATTGGTTCCTCCAGGCTTCAAACATGCTGTGGTTATACCTCTGCTCAAAAATCCTTCACTAGATCCTAGTTGTCCTTCCAGTTATCAGTCCATCTCTCTCCTCATCCTTTTTTATTTTTCGCCTGCTTTGACACTGTTGATCACCATCTTCTCCGCGATACTCTGTTTTCACTTGGATTTAGGGGATCTATTCTGGCCTGGTTTTCCTCTTATCTCTCCCATTGCACTTTTAGTGTATGTTCTGGTGGATCCTCCTCTACTGCCATCCCGCTTTCAGTAGGTGTACCTCAGGGTCCTGTCTTGGGGCCTCTTCTTTTCTCTCTCTATACTCATTCCCTTGATGCCCTAATCTTCTCCCATGGGTTTCAGTACCATCTTTATACTGATGACTCAAATTTACCTCTCTGCACTTGAAATCTTTCCAGGAATCAAGGAATGTGTCCTGGCCTACTTTCTGATACTGCTGTCTGAATGTCCCACCACCATCTGAAAATGAACATGGCCAAGACAAAGTTCCTTATCTTTCCCCCAAAACCCACCTCCCCCCTTCCTCCTTTCTCTCTTTCTGTGGCTAACATCACCATCCTCCCGGTTTTCTCAGCTCGCAACCTTGGGGTCATCTTTGACTCTTCTCTCTCTCTTTGCACACATATAACAGATAACTGAAACCTGCTGAGCCAGATATTAAGTTATGCCAGCTATGCGCTGCTATGGCGCATAGCCATGTGCGCCGACTCTTAAACCTGGATATTTACTGCTGGGGTCATATGTGGTCCTGGCATTGAATAGTTGGGTTTGCCGCACAGCCTCCCAAATGCAGTAGATAACTGGGCAGCACGATATTGCATGCTATCTGCTTAGCTGCTGCAGCTAAAAGACAAGTGAGCTTTTGCAATATTGCTGCTGCCCAGTTATCAATTGTTGCCATCTCTACTCTTCCCCGGAATGCGCCAATGCTAAGTGGTTAGCATCGGGGCATATAAGGGAGAAGATCGGGGATATTCAGCAGCACTAACTGCGGGGCATGCTGGGCTAGCCAAGTGCCCTGATTCTGGTACCGCGGGAATATGCAGCTCTCACAGTTGCAGAAATGCGCCATGTTTATCTTTGCCAGACTATTCTCTGCCATTCAAACTGTATGTGGCTATTTCTGATTCCTCTGCTACCTGTGTGCTTTTACAAGCTTTCCCTACTGGTTGCAAGCCAGTAGGCTATTTCTCAAAGCAATTTGACTCAGTGACTTTGGGACTCCCACCATGTCTATGTAGTTTGGTAGCAGTGGCATTTGCAATTGAAATGACTGATTTTTCTAGTTTTACAGCACCCTCTTGAAGTGTATGTATCACATTCAGTTTCCAGGTTGCTTCACTTGACTAAGACTCAGCCTTTGTCCTCCACACGTTTGTTGACTCTGGAATTAAGAATTTCTCAGCCTCATGTTACAGTATATACTACATCAATATGCAACCCTTCAACACTTCTAGCTCCATTGACAGATCTTGTGGAGAATGATGGGTCTCATGATTGTTTTTAAATAATTTTGCAGACCAAGAAGCATGGCGAGCTGCCCTCCGAGCATCAGTGTCACCAACATTGTTGTACTTAAAACCATCTAACATGACTTTGTTTTCCCTTTCATCTCTCTTACAGTACTATCAAGATCTGTCAACTTTGTGTGGTGCAACCTGTGATGCACAGGGCTACTGGAAAAAGGAATCATGCCTTTTCGGTTCTCTGGTATCACCCGAAGGTTTTTTTTTGTGGCACAGGCTGTGTATGTAGCTTGTCTGAACTGTTTCAAGGCTGGCAGAGTAGGGTCAGATTAGGGTCAGTTATACAGGTTTCTGCCACCCTTCCCAAACTTTCCGGACCATTTTTGATTTTGCAGCTTGACTTTACAGATCTGACCTGTGCCAGAGGGGGGAAATGGTATTTGTTGGTGGTCACTTGTCTTTTTTCCAGATGGGTGGAAGCTTATCCCACTACCAGTATGACTGCTGGGGTCTCCGTCAAATTACTGCTCACTCAGTTTATTCCTCTTTGGGGTGCACCTTTTGTTCTTTCTTCTGATCAGGGTCCAGCCTTCGTTGCAAGTGTCTGGGAGGGTATTGAACAATGGTTTGGGATTAAAAGACAACTGCACACTCCTTATCATCCCCAAAGCTCTGGCCAAGTGGAACGGATGAATAGGATACTCAAAGGTCACTTACGCACTCTGACACAGGATTGGGCTACAGATTGGACGGAAGCCCTTCCTTTTGCCCTTATGGCAGTGTGTAATTCCCCCCCAGCGTGCTCGAGGAGGCCTGACACCGTATGAAATAGTTACTGGACGTCCAGCTACTTCTCCACATAAATTAACAATAATCCCAGATCCTCAACTGTTGCGCAGCGATATCTTGACTTATTGCTCATGACTGCACTCAGTTTTGTCTGTTTCTCCTTTATTGCAGGTGAATCCTCAGCAAGATACTCCTTCAGAGTTATCGCATCCAGAATTGAAGCCAGGAGATTGAGTCCTGACTATGAATTTGCATCCAAAGACATTTTTGGCTCCCAAGTTCCTAGGTCCATTCCGTGTGCTCCTGGTGGGATACTCAGCTTGTAAAGTGGAAGGACAATCTCGTTGGATACATCTTTCACAATGTAAAAAGGCTCCTTCACAGGATCCAGAGGGTGGTTCCTTGCATCTGTGAATCAAGAGAGGTGTCTTCTGTTGTTGCAATGCAGAGACTCATTCAGAAAAGACTATCATGATTAATTGCTTTTTGAATGAACTAATTATGTAAAAGACCTTTTCCAGCATCTATACTGCTGACTAGGTTGATAAAATTAGTTTGAGTTAGTTCTTTACTGATATATAAGCGGTGGTGACCTTTAGGCACTTAACCTCTACTTTGTGAAGAGATTGGGAGTTGGGGGTGGTTATAGTTATAGTGTTTATCTTCATAGTACTAAGAAGGACAGTTGTGTTTTCATTTTTTTCTCAGAACATTTATTTTTGGAGCAATTAAAAGTTTTAGATATTTAGAGGTCTGTTAAGAATGTTTCCTTATCAGGTCATATTTGCGTTATGGCATATTAATGTTAATGAAGCAGTACTACATTCAGAATCTTTGGAACGTTATGGGTAACACCCAAATATTTTTGAGTCACACTTACACTCAGTCACAAAACACTTTAATCTGTCAGATTGTGCTGTTTGCCTTCCAACTGTGACAGCCACTCTGCATGGGTTTCTGCTACGAGCTAGGCCTAAAACCTTTCAAGAGTTTCATGACATAGCTTTTAATCTAACCACTGGAGAATAGTCTCATACTACCACAGACCCTAGAGTGATTAGCCCTATGCCTCTAATATCCCCTTCAATATGTTTTATGGCTCAACTTACAGGGAAAAAGGTAGGGGACACTCCTTGGAACATTTGTAAAACAGTAATGATACATAACTCCTCTACCTGGTAAAAAAAATCCCATGTAAGAATTTCTTTTATTTCCATAGTACAATTAGTGCCAACTCAAGGGAACCAAGTACATGATCATGAATTGTTACAGTATAATAGTTCTGGATTCCCAATCCCTTTGAATGACTCTAGTTCAGACCTAAACATACCTAACTGGAGTTTCCCCTTGTTAGGGTAATACCATCCCTGGGAACGTAATCTATCTGTAGGAATTGAAGAGATGAGTATTACTCAGTGGGCTTTGAATAACTGTACAGAGAATATATCTTGTCCCCACAAGTTGACAATTTGGGAGTGGCGATTTTTACTGTACCAGAATATTACTTTATTATCAACCCCAAATGATTTTTTAAGAAGAAAAATAGATATTTCCCCTCAGGATAAGGGCATAGCAGCTGCACAGCAAGTAGTAGACTCTACAAGTCCTTTAACTAAATCTCAGATTGATGTATTTACGGGCACTGTTTGGCTTTCAACTTTTTGGAGCAATAGCACCCACAAGAGAATATGGTACCCAGATTATGCGGTTACAGGCAGTTGTTGAACTTACAGCCCTGGATCTCACAGAGGCAATTAGTGTGTTACAAGGTGCAGGGGACAAGGTCTGCCTATGCAGCCTAGAATCACATGGCTTTAGACTACCTCCTAGCGAAGGAAAATGGAGTATGTGTTTGTAAGTTCTTTTTCCGATTTCTTTGATTCTGTCTCTTCTTTCTGGAATTCATTGTCTAAGCCTCTGCGAGGCATGTTGGCATCACTGTTCGGATTTTTTTGGGGGGAGGGGGGGTTATTTTAGGACCATTGATTCTCTGTGTAATGTCTGCTTGCTGTAAGAAGTCAGTGGACTCTTTGATCCCTAGGATGATGTTGCAGATTGGCCCAGAGTCTATTTACAATCCTTCTTTAATATCAATGTCCAGGGCCGGATTTACTTTGAGTGAGGCCCTACGCCAACAAAAATTGTGGGCCCCCAGCAGGGGCGGCCCAAGGGGGGTGCGGGGCCTCATTTGCATAAGGGGCCTCATTTGCATAAATATTTGCATAATGTTACCATATACTAACTTTTAGTTATATACATGCACACAGGCACTCCACCTCTGCACTACCTGCATACCAGTACAAAAATACCTCAATCCCGAACACATACACATACACTACCCTTGCACCGAAAACACACACACACTCACAAACATGTGCATGCCCTACCCCTGCCCCATACACACATACACGCATACACACAGACACCCCACTCCCCATTGCTAATTGCCTTGCAGAATCGGGCCCATAATACAACATGGGTTATCATTAAAACATAACAAAACCATAGCAAAACAATAAATAAATATAAAAAGTATATGTAAAAGATGATCATCACATATGGACAAATAAATAAATATAAATGTGTTAAAAGCCAAACTCATATGATAATCTAAATACTTATTATAAAACAATTATATTAAAAAAGTGTGGATTCAATGATATACAACCAATAAATAGCAAATAATTAAAATACAAAAAATGACATATATAAAAAAAGGAATCAAAGTTAATCTATTAAGAACAGACATGACAAAGAGCGCCTGTGTCAAGGAATAGTAGAAGTGCATAATTGGTAAAATATAAACCATAAAAACATCATAACTACAAAATAAATATATCAGTTTAAACACTCACCACCATTCAGAGAATGACACGGGTAAGCTCTAAAAACTGTTTGGGTGCGATTCTGACATCGATGGCCCGACCTTTGTGCAGACGCACAGATGTAGCCGGGGTTCTGATCCCACGGGGAAACTCTAGCCCCACGGGATCAGAATCACAACCAGATTGAGCTTCCAAAACTGCTACACACTCTCAAGTCTCAAAAAGCAAAAAAAAAGCTGACTGCTGCTGCCGCGGCAGCATGGACCATCCCGCGGGGCCCCCTCTGAATCCCTCCCTCCCTCCCTCCGCGACGGCTGAGCCCCTCCGTGCCGGCTTTGAGAGGCGCGAAGGAAGAGTGTCTCCCTCGCGTCTCTTTAAGCCCGCAGGGGCTGATGGGAAATCCCATCAGCCCCTGCGGGCTTAACAGAGACGCGAGGGAGACACTCTTCCTTCGCGCCTCTCAAAGCCAGCACGGAGGGGCTCAGCCGTCGCGGAGGGAGGGAGGGATTCAGAGGGGGCCCCGCGGGACGGTCCATGCTGCCGCGGCAGCAGCAGTCAGCTTTTTTTTAAAACTACTAGTATTTACCTATACGCCAGTATTCAATTTTTGTGGGCCCTTGCCAGCTGTGGGCCCTACGCCACGGCGTAACTGGCGTATAGGTAAATCCGGCCCTGTCAATGTCTGAGTTTCCTTCCCTTTGAAATGATTCTTTGCAGAATCAGAGGGGGGATTGAAAGGAAGCTTGTCTGTACAGGGCTATGTACACTGCGAGGATACTTAATAACACTATATTACTGAAAGCCCTCAGAAAGAGTTAACACCACAGATTCAGTAGCTCAGACATTCCAGGGCCTATTACTTAGCTAATGACCTTGAGAGACTCTACTGAAAAACTAGGCTGAACTTTCACATAACAGAGAAACTAAGTTTGTTTATGAAACAGACAGTGCAGGGAGAAACTTTCTCTTCAGTCTTGAAACAAAGATATGAAAACTGCTTGTGTTAGAATTATTGTTTAAGAAGTTATGTCTGGGAATACATGTATGTCTCCTCTTGATGACTTATACTAATAAGATCTGACCTATGACATAGAGACATAGAGATGCACATTATGAATATATGCGATGCTTGGCGTAGAAAAATAAGGTGAAAATTATGCTGTGTAATGGAATTTTGACCTATAAATAAAATAGCCAAAGTCTGTGATGTCAGGGAGACAAAGTGCAAGCTTTGTTCTCTCTCCCAAAGCGTTGGTGTTTTTTATAATACAATTGTGTGCGTTTTGTATTATTACCCGTACTTGCTTCCTTCTCATTGCTCTGGGTGTGGTAATCCATTACCCGAGAGCCCAGGTGCTGTTACCGGTGAGGGGAGGTGCACAGTACACTTTCATCTACAACGTGACAGTACATAGTGTAAGTGTGCCCTTTAGTATTCTTTTACATCCATGTGTATGTCTGATTTTATAATTGTCTAGTTATATATTTTTTTATAAATTTATGTATAATTAGTCTTTCATTATTTTAATAGTCTTATATGATTTGTGTTTTCAGTTTTTATGGTTTCTTTTATAGATTCTCTTTAACGTCTTTGTTAGTGATATTGCAGAAGGACTGTCAGATAAGGTTTGCCACTTTGCGGATGATACCAAAATCTGCAATAGAGTAGATAACATGAGGAGGGATCTAGCTAAGCTTGAACAATGGATGAGAATTTGGCAGCTGAAGTTTAATGCTAAAAAATGCAGGGTCATGCATTTGGGTTGCAAAAATCCAAGGGAGCAGTAAAGTATCAGGCTCATTCTGTCCCAGACGTAGATCTCCTCTATACATCCGGTCTAAACTGAATGTACAGAAGGGATCGCGATTCTGATGCCCCGTGGGAACAGAATCACGAACAGTCCTGTACGTGCAGGCCAGGACTGCGATGCAGCCTGGCCTGCACGTACAGGACCTTCCCAGCTAACTCAGTCATGGCTCGTCAATGGAGCCATGGTGCAATTGCGTCATGTTTCCATGGCACCATGGCTCCATTAAAGAGCCGCGATGCAGGCCGCCAGACTCCAACGCTGCATTCCCCGCAGCCCGACCCCCAATCTAGCCTCCTAAGGCAAGGATTGGGCAGAGTGGAATATCTATGGGCCCCCCTGCCCCATCTGCGCCCCGGGCTGCCAATCCTGGATGTACGGGGAAGTTATTCCACCTTGGAGGTGGAATAACCTCCCCTCACCTATCGTCGGCTCTGGACGTCCAGGGCTGGAGAATGCCCACTGCCTGCCCAGACTCTGTCCCCGAGCTGCCCCTTCCCCACCCCATCCAACTTCCCTGCACAACCAGCGGGGAGGTTAGACGCAGCAGCGGTAGGCATGAATAGCCCCCTATAGGGGATGAAGTACTTCTGTTCACGACAGGAGAGTGGGACCTAGGCGTGATTGTTTGTTTTTGATGATCTGAAAGTGGCTAAACAGGTAGAAAAGGTGATAGCAAAGGCCAGAAGGATGCTTGGGTGCAGAGGGAGAGGAATGGCCAGCAGAAAAGGAGATGATAGTGCATAAGTCTCTGGTACGACCACATTAGGAATATTGTTGCAGTTTCGAAGACCATACCTTCGAAAGGATATAAGCAGGATGGAGTCAGTGCAGAGGGTGGCTACTAAGATGGTTAGAGGTCTTCATTATAAAGCATATGGGGACAGACTTAAACATCCTAATATGTAAATGCTAGAGGAAAGGCGGGTTAGAGTCAATGTTCCCTCTAATTTTCTGCAGGCTGTGTGCGCATAAAATATCAGCTGTGCAGCTTTTGAAGGAAGGTTACATTTTTGTGTGCCACATAACGACACTCAGAGTTATATACTTTAAAATTTGACTACATGTCAGAATACAGTATGTACACCACATTGATTGCACTAGAAAATATTGTAGAACTTATGAAAACCGTAAATACACAACAACTTTAAAATTTTAAGACGTCTGTGTTAATTTCTATCAGAATCATAACCGTAATTTTTGTGCGCTCTGTTGTAAAGTATGTGCGCTCGCTTGGCAAGGTGTGTGCGCGCGCACACGCGCACAGCTTAGAGGGAACAGTGGTTAGAGTAGATATGATAGAGGCGTTTAAATACCTCAATGGCATAAATGCACAAGAGGAAAGCCTCTTTCAATTGAAATCAAGCTTTGCTAGGAGAGGACATAAGATGAGAGTGAAAGGGGATAAACTCAGCAGTAATATGCGGAAATATTTTGTTATAGAAGGAGTAGTAGATGCGTGAAATAGTCTACCAGTGGAGGTAGTGGAGACGAGGACGGTATCTGAATTCAAGAAAGCATGGGACGAATGCAAATCTCTAAAGGATAAAAAGGGTCTATTGTAGTGGATACGAAAGAGCAGACAAGAGAGGTAATGTGGTCTTTTTCTGTCGTCATTTTCTATGCCCCAATTATGTGCCGGTGCATGTCTGGCCTGTTCCTCATACAAACCACCCAAGGCCCCTGCATGGAGCCTCGGTACCATGATGTCCTGTCGTCATGGCACTGGGACGCCATGCAGGAGCCCTGATCAGCCACAGGCATGGTACAATACTCTTTCCCCACCACTCGACCCCCGATTGGGTCTGTCAAGGCTGGGATCGGGATGCAGGGCTACCCCTGCTCCGCTCACCTAGTCAGTGCCGGTCCCACTGCGCTGTCCTCCAATGTTGGAGGGACTTATTCCACCTCCAAGGTGGAATAAGTCCCCTGTCAAGAAGGCAACCCCAGATATACAGGGCTGCGACCGCAATTGGCCCTGTACGTCCAAGGTCAGGATCCCACCTCTGCCCCACCCTTGCATCTCCTCCTGGCCTCCCCCTCCCTCCCCGGTCCAAAGCTCTCCGCACAACGCCGATGTACATGCGGGAACTTGGTGTTCAGCATTCGCTCCCTGCGAATAGCAGGGGATGGATGTCCAAACAGGACGTCCACCTCTGCTATTCACAGATCATAATGACCCCCTCAGTCTCTCTGCTATTGCTTTGTCCTCTCTCAGTGCACCTTTTATTCCTCCATCTAATGGTCCAACTGACTCCCTTACAGGTGTTTTACTAGGAATATACTTGAAAAAGTTTTTATTATGTATTTTTGCTTCCACAGAAAGCTTCTTTTCAAATTTTCACTTTGCCTGCCTTGCATTAAATAAATCAATTAGATTCGTCTGACAAGACCTACGTCTTGTAAAGTCATGCTATCTTGGATCCTGAATCCCTTGGATTCCAGAAACTGTGCCATTTGTGCTTTAGCATTGTTTCCATTAATTTATTCACCACAGAGGTCAGACTGGCCGATCTGTAGTTACCAATATCTTCCTTACTTCCACTTTGTTGATAGAAGGAGAAATTAGACCTTACCTACTAATTGTCTTTCCTTGAGTTCTCTCCAGGCCAGTCCAGAACATATGGGTAGTCAATCTCCTCCTCTAGCAGCTGAGGACTGAAAAACTGATTCTTGTTGCCAGGTTACCCAGCTCTCCCCTGTGTCAGAAGACAGTCTTAAGCTATCAAAGCAGGAAACTAAACTCGATAACTGACACAGAAAAAAACAAACCTATGCTAACTACTCAATACTGGTCGTGTAAGAACTTGCAAGAGTATCTCAGAAGGTTTCTTTTCATGTCTCTTTTTTTTTTTTTTTTTTTTGAAAAATCCTCCAATGCAGAGGAGCTCTTTGGCCTATATACTAATGGCTGAAGCCGAAAAACAACACACCGCTCACAGAATATAGAGATATATGGGGTGGGTTCTGCACTGTCCCGGAGAGAACTCAAGGAAAGACAATTAGCAGGTAAGGTCTAATTTCTCCTTCCTATTCGTCTCTCCGGGCCAGTCCAGAACATATGGGTAGTACCAAAGCAGTACCTAAACCCGGGAGGGACCTGTGAGCCCCGCAGCAACGGCCGAGGCCCCCACACACACATCCTGCCGTGCCTGCACATCCAGGCGATAGTGTCGTGTAAACGTATGAAGTGAAGACCAGGATGCCGCCCGACAAATATCTACCGGCGGCACCAAGGCCGACTCTGCCCACGACGCAGCCTGACCTCTGGTAGAATGAGCTCGGAGCCCGACCGGACCGACTTGCCTTTGGATTTGTAAGCAACTCGTATCGCATGTTTCACCCATCGAGCTATCGAGGCCTTGGTGGCCGCCTTTCCCTTCGACAGACCTCCAAACAGAACGAACAACCTGTCCGATTTACGAAACGATTCTGTCTCCTTAAGGTACCTGTGGAGCACCCGACCCATGTCCAACTTTCGCAGAGATCGATCGAACGGACCCGCCCCCGGTGCCGCGAAGGTGAGTAGCGAGACCGGCTGATTCATGTGAAATGCGGACACCACTTTAGGCAGAAAGGACGGCACCGGTCGCAAAACCACTTTTTCCGCCGAAAATTGAAGAAACGGTTGTCTACACGAAAGTGCCTGTAAATCCGAAATTCGCCTCGCTGAACATAATGCCACCAAGAAGGCCGTTTTCCATGACAATTCCCGGATACTACCGGACGCATGCGGCTCAAAGGGAGGCTCCGTCAAAGCCTCCAATACCAAATTTAAATCCCAAGGGGGAATGACCTGTCTAACCGGAGGCCTAAGGTTTTTGCCCGTGCCTCCCTGGCGATTGATGTAGGATACCGTCACCAAGTTGTTGGAGAAAACTCGCAATGGCCTCCCTTCGAGAAGGCTTGCAAACTCCACAAGCGCGAGATGCACCGCTCTCAGCTCTAGCCGATTGATCGACCAAAGACTCTCTTCCGCTGACCAGGATCCTTGCGCTATCTGTGACAAACAATGCGCCCCCCCAACCGGTCAGACTGGCATCCGTAGTGACCAAAACCCACTCGGGCAGATCTAGCGGAACCCCCGCTTGCAGATGCCTCGGAACTAACCACCAACGAAGACTGACGCGCACCTGTTCCGGACAGACTAACCGACGCGAAAGAGGATGATGCTGTGGAGACCACCTCGAAAGCAGAGCCTGCTGTAGTGGCCGCATGTGCGCCCTGGCCCAAGGAACCAGATCTAAGGCCGCCGCCATCAATCCCAGCAATTGTAAGTACCTCCAAGCCGTCGGAGCCCTGATGCGCAAAAAAAACGTCACCTGCGACAAAATCTTCCGAACCCTCTCCAGAGGCAGAAGGACGACTCCTCTTTCCGTGTCAAAGAAGGCCCTGAGATAAGTCAACTGTTGCACCGGGTCCAAACGACTTTTTGCCTGGTTTACAACCCAACCGAGATCTTCGAGAAATGCTACCACCCGAGCTGTCGCCTTGACGGACTCCTCCCGCGACGCCGCTCGAATCAACCAGTCGTCCAGATAAGGATGTACCTGGATTCCTTCTTTGCGCAGAGCCGCTGCCACCACCACCATCACCTTGGTAAAAGTGCACGGCGCCGTCGCCAGACCGAAAGGTAAGGCCCGGAACTGAAAATGACCCATGGGAACTGCAAACCGAAGATACCTCTGATGTTCCGCCCTGATAGGAATGTGCAGATAGGCCTCTGTCAAATCTATGGAGGACATAACTTCTCCCGGTCGAACCGAGCGGATAACCGATTTCAACGTCTCCATCCAGAAATGAGGAACGCGCAAACACCGGTTTACGTGTTTTAAATCCAAGATTGGCCGAAAAGAACCCTCCTTTTTGGGAACCACAAAATAAATCGAGTATCAACCAAAGCCGTACTGATCTGGAGGCCCCGGGACCACTGCTTGAAGCTGCAACAAACGCTGCAATGTGTCGTGGACCGCCGTCCTCTTTGAGAGAGGACCGCACGGAGAGAAAACAAAGGCGTCCGCCAGAGGATGGTCAAACTCGAGAGCATAGCCCTCTCTGATAATCTGGAGAACCCACTGGTCGGTAGTAATGGCGGCCCAAGCGGAGACAAATTCCTGCAACCGACCTCCTACCGGAATCTCCCCCTGGGCCAGCCTCACTTCATTGCGGTTTCTTTGTTGAGGCTTGTGGGGCGCCAAAATAGCCTCTACTGGAACCTCTGGCTCCGCAATAGGACTGCCCCTGTGCTACAAAATGACCGCGCTGATAAGGAGTAAAGCGAGATCCCCGAAACCTGCGAAAATCACGCCCCTGACCTCTTTGGAAGGAGCCCTGCTTCGCTGCTTTTGGACGGTCTTCGGGGAGATGCCCCCCTTTGGAGTCTCCTAAATCTTTTACAATCTTTTCTAAAGCCTCTCCAAAAAGTAGCTTACCCTTGTATGGAAGTTTACTGAGGCGTGCCTTGGACGAAGCATCCGCCGCCCAATTCCTTAACCAAAGAAACCGCCGAGCGGCAATCACAGAAGCCATCGATTTCGCTGAAATCCGAACCAAATCATAAAAGGCATCCGCCATATATGCCGCCGCCAACTCTAGCTTAGCCCCCTCCTCCGAAGGAGCCGCTTCACTATCCTGTCCTGGACCTATTTGACTCCACCTGATAGAGGCTCTTGACACGTACGCCCCACACACTGACGCTTGAAGCGCTAGCGCACTGGAATCAAACGCCTACTTCAAAAGCGCCTCCAATCTGCGATCTTGAATATTTTAAGGGCCGTAGCTCCGTCCACTGGAATCGTGGTCTTCTTGGTGACCGCTGAAACAAGCGCATCCACCTTAGGCATACACAATAACTCTCTCTCCTCCTGGGGCACGGGATATAAACGCGCCATAGCTCGAGCTCCACGCAAGGATGATTCAGGGCATTCCCACTCGGATTCTATCATATGTTTAATCACCCTGTGCAGAGGAAAACATCTTTGTTCAGCCTTGAATCCCTGTAACAAGGGATCCTCTAAAGGTTCCTGCTGAACCACAGGAGGCACTATATTAAGCGCTGCCAGAGACTGCGCAATCAAAGCTGCCAGCTCTTCCTTTCTAAAAACGCTAAAGATATTAGGATCATCCCCGGAACCCAACTCTCCTTCCTCCAAGTCTGTTGGCCAGGACTTCAACCCCGGGTCTGACAATAGCTCTCCTTCCTCTGGCCCTAGTGCCTCCGCAGCCAGAGAAGCCTTTTCTACCTTCGTGTCCCTAACCGTTGCAATCGAGGAGACCCCCTCACCTGGATCTGGCATCACAGAGTCCCCTTCCTGAGAAACCACCACGGAGTCAGGCATATTTTTGAAAGGAGTTTGAGATTTTTTAAGCAAGTAAGCCTGGTGAAGCGCCAAAATAAACTCTGCCAAGAGCAAAGAGTCCAAGGACTCTGGGACCGCTGACAACTTCGGCTGCCCCTGCTCCTCAGTCTGATTCACTCTAGACTTAGCTTTGCGCTTCCTTGACTTAGATTGTAGTGCGGAAGAAACGGACGGCCCTTCCAAGATGGCCGCCGTTCCCGCGCTTTCCACCAAAGACTTAAGACAGCCTAACTGCTCTCCTTGAGTCCCCTGCTGTTCTTCCATAGCGCGGCCCTTCCGCCCCACCAACAGAGTCCCCTGTGACCGCTAGAATTTGCTGAAACTCCCCGAGCACCGAAGCGATCTGTGCACCGCCCGCTCACAACGAAGCTGTCCAAACACTAACACTGAGATAATAGAGGAATGCACGCAGCGGCGCCTGTCGGCCGGTAAGTAGAAGAAACGCTGCAGTAATTACCTGAAAAGACAAAAGTCAAGGCTGCCAGTTCTGCTGCTCGCGATGCCGCTGCTAGCGGCTGCAGGAGACAGAGAAAATGGACGCAGGAAAACAGTTTCTGGGGCTCCCAGAGCTGTTCCCAATGCCCCAAGCTACCGGAGAAGAAGAGACAGGCTCTGCCTCGTTCTCCGCGCCGATTCTTCGACTTACAAACACCAGTGGCTGATCTGCCTTACTCGTTAACAGGCACGAGAAAAGAAACTTATGTGCAGATTCACCCTGCTAGGGCAAGAAGGCACAAACTCTTCTGCGTTAACTCTTTGTCTCCTACTACTATTGCTAACCAGAAAAATAAGGTAAAGAAAAATAAAGGTTCTATGGCCTTTGTGGGGAGCTTGCCATCCACACATCCAGCTCAGCTGCTGAGGACTACAAGACTGTCTTCTGACACCAGGGGAGAGCTGGGTAACCTGGCAACAAGAATCAGTTTTTCAGTCCTCAGCTGCTAGAGGAGGAGAATGACTACCCATATGTTCTGGACTGGCCCGGAGAGACGAATAGGAAACCACCTTTGCCCATCTCCAGTCCTAGAGAATCACACCCAACTCTAAAGAAGCCACCAGTACTGTACTTCCTTAAGTTCTTTCAGTACCCTCGGATGAATTCTGTCCAGCTCCATTACTTTGTCTTCTTTTAGTTTTGCTAGTTTCTCTAGAACTCAGTCTTCTGAAAATTAGTTGAGTTCTACCTTACTTCTATTCCTATTTGTATTTGTTTTCTTAGGCCCCATTCCTGGCCATCTGTAAACGCAAAACAGAAATATTTGTCAAGCAAGTCCACTTTATCCTTATCAGCCTCTAGATATCTCTCACAATGTCACCCTTGCACTTCCTCCTTCACTGACATATCTCCAACCACCCTAACTACTTACGGACCACATACCAGCTTGTAACTTAGTTCTCCCTGTTACTACCCAAGTTTACGGCCCTGTTCAATGTAATATGCTTACTGCTTATTGTGCAATGTTAGATGATTATTGTATTGTTCTGTGATGCCTGTTCAATGTAAAACGTTTATTCTGTTCTGTGCAAACTGTGCTGATTTTGAAATAGTGTGATATATAAGATCAAATAAATAAATATCTAAAAAAAAATGTTGAGGACCCATGTTCTACCGGAGAGGTACTCAAATCCAGTCCTGGAGGGCCACAAACCAGTCAGGTTTTCGGGATATCCCTAATGAATATGCATGAGATATATATATAATATTGCCATGAAAGTAGAAGTACTAATTGTAGGAGACTTTAATTTGTCAGGAAGACTAACTTTGTAATGATTGAGGAATACTTCAAGGAGTCATTAGCTGGATGGGAACATCTGGGGGGAAGGAGAACAACCATGAACAAAGCTGAAAGGAGATATGCATGGATATATATATATCTCATGCATATTCATTAGGGATATCCTGAAAACCTGACTGGTTTGCGGCCCTCCAGGACTGGATTTGAGTACCTCTGGGCTATTTCTTCTTCCATTATGTTTGTACATGTTTATGTTTATTTAAAACTTTCTATACCGCCCTATGCCGATTTGTATTAGAGCGGTTTGCACAGGCTGAAAAACTAAATTTAAATAAAAGCAAGAAAAGGAACTTCAGTTTAAAATAGGAAAGGAAAGGAATAGAGATAGAAAATGAAACCTGATAGAGGGAAAGGCCTAAATCCAAAATACTTAGCAGCTTCCCTTAGCTTAGTCAGATATTGCTGTTTGACTTCCTCTTTCTGCAATATATTATGGTTTATTAAAAGTTATCCTCTTTTTTTTCTTTACCTTTTCAGCTGCTTTTTTGAAAACCATAGTGGCCTCTTTTTCCTCTTACTTTTATTTACTTTCCTTACAGAAAGATTTGTTGCCTTTAAGATATCTCCTTTCAGCTTTGTCCATGGTTGGTCTCCTTCCCCCCAGATGTTCCCATCCAGCTAATGACTCCTTGAAGTATTCCTCAATCATTACAAAGTTAGTCTTCCTGAGGTCTAGGACTCTCGCTATTAAATTAACCATCTCAACCCACATCCTCATATTAAAGCTCATCATTTGGTGATCACTATACCCCAGATGATCACCCACTACAACATTAGAAACACTCTCCTCATTTGTAAGCACCGAGTCCAGTATTGCCCCTCCCACATCAGTTCTGATACCAGTTGCTGGAACAGTTCTTCCTGTAGAATCCAGGATCTTCCTACTTCTAAATGACACCGCAGCAGGGATTTTCCAATCAACATCTGGCAAATTAAAGTCTCCTACGATTAGTATTCTACTTTCATGGCAATATTATAAATGTCTTCAATTTAATCTATTTCTTCTGCTTGCAAGGGGGGTCTGTGTATCACACCAATGTAATAGATTTTCCATTTCCTTTCCAGACTAACCCGCAGTGTTTCCTCTGCAGTTCTGTGGCTTTACAATTCTTTTTTTCCATATAGCATAAATCCTCTTCCCTTTCTTCCTACTCTGTTATATTTTATTTATTTATTTACATTCTCTTATATACCGCGCTATTCTGCATCAGTGCGGTTTACACTGAACAAACTGAAATTACATTGAACAGGGCATTATAACTAGGAGATAACTATTTTACAGGGAACAGATTGCATCTGAACAGATTATAGCCTGGTATAACTATGTCCCAATTTTTATTTTCTGTGTACCATAACTCTATGACTGCTACTGCTTCATTACAGCTTCTAAATCCGGAACTTTATTTTGCATACTATGGACATTAGTATAAACAGCTCTCCAGATGTTGCCCTTTTTATCCCTTCTCTATACTATTATTTAATATTTTCCTTACCTGTGGGCTTCACTTACCCATGGGCTTTGTAATAATGTGCTAGTATAAAACTAAAAGAATTATTAGAACTGTATGTAAGGTTTGTTTTTCATATAATGGGATCAAAACACATCTGACAGCTACAGCATATCAGAAACAACGACAATGACATCTCTGGAATAGATAGGCTTGCAAACTTAGCCACTCCCGAAAGCGGAAGAAAGAAGGAACAAAGTATAACAGGATCTTACAGAAGAATCATAGCAAACACTAATGATAATGCCAGATACAGGCCAGAATGCATTTATAAATGGACACAAATATACAAAAGAATTTTCCTACCACATATTCTTTAACATCTATGTTTAACTAAACTTAGGGTTTCCTTTATTGTTACTATCTACTGTCCTGATTTATGTTATTCTGCTTGTATTTAAGAACTCTAAAAAAAGCAATTCAACTATTATCAACTGTGAACCAGAAAAGAAAATCATGCCTTGAAGGATATGCTTAGTATTTCAAATAAATCTTCTGTGCAGCATATTCTATACACAGGCCAGTTTTGCTAGTAATGGCATATCTAATTTCTCCATAATTTTATGCAGCTCAGACTGGTTTTAGATAATACAAATTATAATAGAAGCATACATTTTAATATAATCAGCCTTATTTCAACAAATTCAATTTACATCAGCCAAGCTCAGGTGGTTATTTATTACACTGTAAATACATATAATCTTGATGTTTTGAAGGTGACATAGACTGGCTGAGTAAGTAAGCCAGGGACAGCCAGCAAAAGCATTTACTCAGCAACTAGGGCACATATTACAAGCTCAGCTCTGCATGAAGGTCAATTTGAACTAAGACACAGCTGCTAAACTGAATCAAGGACAATGAAAGTATTAAACTACATAGCTCATGCACTGAGACCAAATCGCATTTTCAAAGAAAGAAATTTTTAAAAGAAAAATGAGTATGGACCGTAAATACTGATTTTAAACCAATTTAGCTTTATTTTTAATAAAATAAAAGTCGGTAACTGTATTGTACTATAATGATGTAATAGTCCATCATATCTGAAAAACAAATTTATGGCTAGTAAGTTTTGCCTTGTAAAATTTCCTAGTAAAATCAACTATGATTTCATGTAAACAAAAGAATATTATAAGCATACTGAGAACATTTTTATATGCTGTCAACAAGCCATATATCAGGCCTTGACAAATTTTCTTGGCATCTAGGAGCCATTCTAAAAATCTAGGAGCCAGTCCCGCCATAACCTAGGTCACAGTGCATAACCCCGCTCCCCAAAAAGGTATATCACAGTTACTTTTTTAGGTTTTAGGGCCTGTTTTACTAATACTGTTTCACATTTTCCTTTGGAAACAGTTTAATAAATCAGGCTCTTAATAGACCTCTACACAATACCAATAGAAGGCAGTGTACACCTCCTTCCTCTCCCACCACTCCCACTAACCCTTTAAGCTGCACCTGTGTGTGTGTGGTACAGAGGTGCGGTGCCTGTGTGTTTGTGGTGTGGAGGTGGGGTGCCCACATGTGTGTATGTGGGGTGAGGTGGGGTGCCTGCATGCAGGTGGTGGGAGAAGGGGTACGTCTTTTGCACATACACATCGTACCCTTCATTTCCCATGTACACATTGCTTCACCGTCTAACTCCTTGCATTCTTCCCTCCCTCTCCCATTCCAACCACTTTCCTGCTGTCTATCCCCTACCCTCGATTCTGTTTCCCTTCCCAGACTCTCTTCCCTCCCCTCGCCCTGCGTTCCCTCCACTGCGTATTATTTATTTAAAAAATACTGTCCCTTTAAATTCTGCCAGCTGTCTGCTGCCCTCTCCCTGTCTCTAACCTTTTTTTTTTTTTAACAGGCTGGGCAAACACGCAGATACTAGGCACGATGGCTGCAGCACTTCTGTCCGTGAGGATTCCATCCCCTGCATGCACAGTGCCGGTCCTGCGGCTGCATTTCTGCCCGTGAGAGAAGTGTGTGCAATGATTACAGGATTATAGGTATACTTGCATACTTGATAACAAATATCTTACATGTAAATGATTGTATCAAGTATGCAAGTTCAAAGAGGGTGATTTTATAAAGTCGTGCTAGCTAACGCCTACTTGACTGTATAAAATATTAGCTTAAGTGGCAGAAAACATGCCTTAATTAAGGCACAATCACAGTAGCCCTACAGTGGATGTAAATGTCTGTGTATACTTTTTTCAAATACACATGGAAGTGATCATATCCTGTAATCATTGCACACACTTGCTTGCATCACCCATGTTCCACCCAAACTCCATCCATGTGCATACCTATACTGCAAACAACACATGTAGCTTTACACTAGTCAGTATTTTATGAGGCGATTTGTGCTCATATTGGGCCATTTATACATGTAAATAACTAAGATACTGACATTTACGCATGTCTTAGCACCTAAAACTAGGCATCTCCTTATTAAATTACCCCCAAAGTGTCAGTAGAGTTGACATTATTGTCTTAAGTTTATCTGTTCCTTTTAGACCCCCTTTTTCTTTTTAAAAGAATATAAAAAGGAGACAGATGCCATATATTATCCTTTGTGCTGACACATCAGTTTAGAGCACTATATAAATGCCAAAGTAAGTAAAAATAATGCAAGCTATGCAAGGCTTGAATATTGATTGGTTTGTGTAAAGGTTAGCTTATCCAGCTGAGGGGCCATTGTTGTACCCTAGTGGGCAATATAACTATAAATGTTGCAGGAAAAAGATAGTATAAATAGAAAAAGGTGTTTTATATTTTTTCACTCATTTTGCACTTTCTTGCCAGCAGTTCTTCATGTTTTATACTGTTATATACCATTATGATTGGCATTTTTTTGAACTCTGACCACACATTCTCTATGAGGCTAATCTACAAAAGTGGAGGAGTAGCCTAATGGTTAGAGCAGCGGGGTGAGAGCCGGAAAAGTCAGGGGTTAAATCCAACAGAAGCTACTTGTGGCCTTGGGTACAGGAAGTCACTTAACCCTCCATTGCCTCAGGTGCAAACTTAGAAGCATGTTTACTGAAATGCACTAACCATTAGCACAGGGTTTGATGTGTGCTAAGGGCGCCATACTGACATCGCAGAGCCCAAATTAACCAGTTAGTGTGGAGGAACAGCATGGGTGTTTTGGTCACACGTTAACCATGTCTGTTGTCATTAAGGCATGTGCATTTAATGCCAGCTCAATGTGTGGTGTTAAGTGCACCCACGTGCTGGTTAGCGCGGTGCTACATGTTAGCTTCATGCTATCGGCAGGGGGATGGATGCACATGCTCCCAGAAATGAGCGAGGCCTCTGTGCTAATTTGGCAGCACAATCACATGCCCCAGGAATACACCTCAGTAAACTTACCCATTAGAATAGAAGTGCTGGGGTTCTGTGTTGTTTTCATTGCCCTTATCCTCTGGGACGGATTGGTTTATGGATGGACTTTGTAGCATGCTTTTAATAAAACTATAGTTAGAATAATATTCATGGAGTCCGATTCTGAAAGGAGCATATCCAGGCCGTCCGGATGGCCCTGAGCAGGACGGGACCATTAGAACCAGATACTGTACCGTGGGAGCAAAATGTTCCCGCAGCATTCAGAATCAGGTCTGAGGACAGGCCGGTGTGCCCCTGCATACCTGCGGGGATGTCCTCCCCGCAGGCTCTCCTGGCTCCTGCAGCCCCCTCTTCCCCACCGCCTGATCCATGGCTGGCCAACTGGGGCCTGGATTGGGCAACAGGAACCTCGCTACACCGGTCACGGCCCCAGGGGGGTTGTCTGGCCTCAATCTCCTGGTTCAAGATGATTAATCAGCACATTCCCCCTGACCCCGCAGAATGTACAGGGCCGTGACCTGAATCAGCTCTGTACGTCCTGCCGCCTCAGCCTGCCCCCACTCCTCCCAGATTCCACCCCTCCTGTCTCTCTCCATCCTGCTACCCTAGCCATGCAGGGAGAGTCAGAGGGGGAATAGGGGCAGCATGCAAGTCGCGTCTCAGAATCAGGCCCATAATCTAAGTGAAGAAAGTACAGTACTTTTAAATTTAAATAAGTCTGTCAAAGTTTGAGAAAGTAAAGGTCGCAATATGATAAAAATAAATGCAAAATCTGATATTAAAATGTCGTTCTCATGTATCTCAAATTGTATAAAATTAATGTAAATATGTAAAAGGTTTGACTACATCCACACAATACCTCTGGATGTAACCAGTGTTTGTATATCTTTAATTACACTGTTAATTGTAAAAAGTTAAATCTGTTCCCTGTAAACGACTAGGATATGATTAATCATGTACCTTGAATTTTTTCTGTTCACTGTAAACCGCACTTGATACTTGGGAAAGAGCGGTATATAAATATGTGCTAAATAAATAAATAAATATGCGATTTGGCAGTACTTACTACATTTTGCTGACATTCTAGAGTGGCTTTGGATGTGTTAGTTGTACATCTATAAACCATACATTTTTCTTTTCTATGACCATGATGTCAGTTTGTATTTTAAACTCCCACAAGATCTTGCCCTGTTAATTTTCTATAACCTTTTCAATGGTATGATCCCAGTTTGCTATGGGGGTCATTCTGTCCGGCGAATAGTGGAGTTGGACGTCCCAACGGGACGTCCAGCCCCACTATTCGCCCCCCCTGCCATCCCCGGCAAAAGCCTCCCCATATGAACAATGCGTTTGTACAGGGAGGCTTAGATGGGGGCAGGGGTGGGCATTCTAGAAGCGGAGCGAGAGTGGGGCATGGGCAGTCCGCAACCCCAGACATACAAGACCGATTCTGAGGTCGGCCATGTACATCTGGGGCCGTGAACTTAGATGGGGGACTTATTCCACCGCAGAGGTGGAATACGTCCCCCTAGACATTGTGCGATCCTGTAACCGGCCAGGAACTAAAGGTAGGTGGGTGCAGGAAGTTCCCCTCAGCCGGATCCTGGCTATCAGAGGCCGGATCGAGGGTCTGGCTGTGGGGGATGAATTGAATTGGTGGCAGCCGGCATTGGCGGCTCCTGAATGGAGCCACGGTGCCATGGCAACGGGACGCCATAGCACTGCGGTTCCATTCAGGAGCCTGATTGAGGTAGCTGGGCAAGTGGCTGTGCATGCAGGCCGATCATAATCAGGTCCCGGCCTGCATGTTCAGGCCCTATACCCGATTCTGATCCCATGGGCACATCTAGCCCTTGCGGGATCAGAATCGGGTCTACCTCTGGGTGTCCCGATTCTGATCTGCTGCACAGAGGCCTGGATGCCCACATTGGAATGTGCTCCTCGGTAAAACCATACATTTTGCAAAAATTCCAATGGATTAATTTTGTCACATAGTCATGACACTTTGAAAGTCAGTTTGGGCTATTTTGATACAGCTTACAGTTTCATCTTTATTTATTTATTTAAACTTCGCTTTGCATAACCAGCATTTGCTGTCATTTGAAATTTTTTCAGTCTTAGCCTTCACAACATTTGTTATGCTTGATGGGCAGTGCCATGTGTCATGCCGCAGATAATCAAGCGTCCACTTTACTCAGACATACCTGCCATGTTACTATCCTGCTAGCCCCCCTTTGCCAGTGTGGTGAAGTCATCAGTGCTGGGTGCAAGAAGAGGGATAGGAGAGAGAGAGAGACAGCTACAGAAGCATGCCAGGCCCAACATGTTTCAGGTAGGGTTGCCAACCAGCCGGTTTTCAGCCGGCCTGGCCGGTTTTCCTGTGGTCGGGCCGGCTGCCGGCAGAGAACCGAAACCGGCCATTGAAAAGCCGTTTTTTTGCTCTGGCTGCGAGATTGGGAGCGGCCAGAGCAGAAAACCGGCTTTGCGCTTGCGATCGCGATCACAGTCCTGGCCCCCCCTTGCAGCCGCTGCTGCTGCTTCTTACAGAGCAGCGGCTGCAATAAAGTTAATATAAAAGTAAGGAATCCTGTGAGGGGCCTTCCGGCCCTATGAAACTCCTTCTGCAGTGCCCGCCCCTCTGATATCACTTCCTTTTCAGCCAGGGACCCTGCAGAAGGAGTTTCATAGGAGCTGAGGGTTTCTCACAGGTTTCCTTACTTTTAAATTAACTTTATTGCAGCTGCTGCTCAGTAAGAAGCAGGAGCAGCAGCTGCACGGGAGGGGGGTACTACAAATGGGCTGTGATGGGGGAGGGACCTGTACTGGAAAAGGGCTATAGTGGGGGGGGGGGGGGGGACTTGGACGGGAAATGGGTTGTGTTGGGGGGACCTGGACCAGAAAAGGACGATGGGGGGGGGGGACTTGGACTGTAAATGGGCTGTGATGGGGGGGGACCTGGATTGTAAAAGGGCTATGGGGGACATGGACTGGAAATGGGTTGTGATGGGGGGGACCTTGACTGGAAAAGGGCTATGATGGGGGGGGGGGAACTTGGACTGGAAATGGGCTATGGTGGAGGGAGGGGGAACGTGGACTGGAAATGGGCTGTGATTAGGGGGGCTAGGACTGCAAATGGGCTGTGATGGTGGGGGGGGGGGCTAGGACTGCAAATGGGCTGTGATGGTGGGGGGCCTAGGACTGGAAATAGGCTGTGATGGGGGACTTGGACTGTAAATGGGCTGTGATTGGGGGGCGGGGGCTAGGACTGGAAATGGCCTGTGATGTGAGGGCTAGCACTGGAAATGGGCTTATGAAGAGCTGGAATAGGACTGGAAATGGGCTGATGTGGCGCATGGGAGAATGGGACTAGAAGGGAGTGGATGCTGGGTGGGTCTAGAACTATAAGGGAACTGATTTTGGGGGAGGACTAGAATGGATGGGGAATGAGAATGGAGAGGGGAAAAAATATTTTGTGTGGAAGAAAAGTCTATGATGGGTCGGGTATTGGGAGAGTAAGAGGGGCTTGAGAATGGAAGGGTGAAATTTAAATGGATGATAAAGGATAAGGAAAGAATTGGGGGAAAGAGCAAAAGGGAAACAATCAGTATGTTAAAGCAGATATAGAGAGAGAATGGAAAACATCTAAAAGAGAAGAAAGGACAAATGGATAGCTCGCAGAAGACACAAAGAAACCAGAAGAAAGTGACTGGAGCAATTGCAACTGAAAAATGAAATGCCCAAACACAAGGTAGAAAAATACTTTTTATATTGAATTTATTAGCTGGAATATGTTTGGTCTGGGAAGTGTGTATTGCTAACATCTTTGCGTTTTTGTTTAGTGCAAGAGGAAATTACTTTATAGTTTTATTTCTCCAGTGTTGTACATTTCATGTTTGGATTTTGGGGTTCCCAGTTTAATTATTATCTGACCAAGGAAGTTAGCCTACACGTATCCTCGGTAATTTTTGAGGGTGGGGCTGGGGGCGGGGCAGGGGTGGGACTAGGGGAGGAGAATGGGTGGAGCATGGCGAGCCAAAGGTGTCGGGTTTTTCTCGGTGAAAAAGTTGGCAACCCTAGTTTCAGGGCACCCTGATGTGACATGTTGCAGAGCATGTCAGCTTGCAATTGACTGAAGGGGGGGGAGGAGGGAGGGGATGCTGGTTTTAAAGATGCTGTGGGTATTGGCCCGGATCAATTCTCCAGTCCCACACAATCTTGGGAACAAAGGACTCTGGTTGAAAACCACAAGATAATTCCTGTCTGTGCATGCTTGGCTTCAATATCGCAAAAGGCCTTGTCAAGTGGATGCATATATGAGAGAGACAATTTCAATTGTTCTCACTCTGCTATCTCATACACAAGTTTAATTTTCTGCACTAGCCTTCAGGAGCAAATCAGCTCATTAAGGCACCTCCTGGTCCTGCCTCCAAAGCAGGATTGGGACAGGACAGTGCCTGAATGGGAGACCTACACTATTTTTTTTTAATTTACAGTACTTAGGGTGAATAGATAGAGAAAGCGTAGTTACTCACCTGTAATAGGTGATTTCCGGGAGCAGCAGGAATTGAGTCTTCACATATGGGTATCGTCAGCAGCAATGGAGCCCGCACGGGAACGCTCCCCAGCGTCCAACAGGAAAGCTTTTGGGAGCATCACTTGTCTGCCTCTATCCAATCAAATTTCACCCTCTATTTTGCTTTTTTTTCATTTTCACCTACCTATCAACTTCCCATCTCCCTTCACCTTCTGCCTAGCTCACCTCCCCTAGATCTGCCATTTACTCTGCCTCACTCCTCCCCAATCTCTTATACCCTTCTGTCTTTCATCCCCTCCCTATTACCATATTTCTATCTGCTATACTCAACAAACTTCTCTTGTCCATTTCCTTGACAACCCTCCATGGCCTCTACCACCTCGGTCACCATGCCAAGCAGCGCCCCTCTCAACCCCCTTCAGGTCACCCTTTGTAGCCCAGCATCTCCTCCCCTACTTTTCTTCTTCCCTCTGCAACAGTGCAGCATCTCCTTTCTCCCTTCCCTCTACCCCAACAATGCAGCATCTGCCTTTTCCCTTCCCTCCAACAATGCAACATCTGCCCTGTCCCTTCAACCAATACCAACAGTGCACTATATACCCTCTCCCCCTCCCCTCCACCCCAAAAATGCAGCATATTCCCTATCCCCTTCCCCACCACATGCATCTGCCCTCTCCCCTTCCATCCCCAACACTACAGCTTCTGCCTATCCACAACCCCCCCAACAATACAGTATCTGCCTTCTTCCCTTCCACTTCTAACAGTATAGCATCTGCCCTCTTCCCTTCCCCCCCAAGAACAACATCTGCCCTCTACCCTCCTCCTTTGCCCCAACAGTTCACATCTGCTCTCTCCCCTTTGCCATCACCTCAAAAGTGCAGCATCTGCCCTCTCCCTTCTCTCCCCTAAGTACAGTATTTACCCTCTCCCTTTCCACCCCAACAGTACAGCATCTGCCCTCCCCCCTTCCTCACCACTCCAACAGTACAGCATCTGCCCTCCCCCTTCCTCACCACTCCAACAGTACATCATCTGTCCTCCCCCCTTCCTCACCACTCCAACAGTACAGCATCTGCCCTCCCCCCTTCCTCACCACTCCAACAGTACAGCATCTGTCCTCCCCCTTCCACACCACTCCTACAGCATCTGCCCTATCCACTCCCCTACAACCCTAAAAGTGCAGCATCTGCCTTCCCCCCTCCCCCGCAAGTACAGCAGCACCTCTCCCCCTCCCCTCCCCCAACAGTGCAGCATCCGTCCTTTCTTCTTCCCTTCCACTCCAATAATTTATTTATTTATTTGCTTTTATATACCGCTCTTTTTGAAATCAGTGCAGTTTACATATAACATGAGCAATCAAACATTTTACATAGAACTGGAGATAAAAAGAACAAAAACAGTGGAACAGTTACATGGAACAAATTTGTATAGAACAGATTAAAATTTAACTAAAAACAGAGGAACAGTAGAATAAAATCAAATCTAGCTAATTGTTCTTAATGTGAATGTGGGAAGATGAACAAGGTTGGGCAGTAAAGCATAGTTACTCACCTGTAACAGGTGATCTCCGGGAAAAGCATGAATTTAGTCTTCACATATGGGTATCGTCGGTACTGACGGAGCCTGCATGGGAACGCTCCACAGCGTCCAATTAGAAAGCTTTTGGGAGCATCCCACAGCGCCTGCGAGCTGCCTTCCCACCTTTCCCAACTGCCTCTCTCCTGTTGAGTTTTAAAGCTGAGACAAAGAGAGAGAGAGGGAAAGGAAAGAAAAGAGAGATACAACTCCTAGGGGAGGTGGGTGGGTTGTGAAGACTAAATTCCTGCTGTTCCCGGAGATCACCTGTTACAGGTGAGTAACTATGCTATCTCCAGGAACAAGCAGGAATGTAGTCTTCACATATGGGGACTCCCTAGCTACAGATGCCAGGGAGAAACCCCAGAAGTTGTGTGCCCATGTGAAAGGGCTCCACTTCCACCCATGGATCTCTGGCATCCTACCGGGAATGGTGGGTAGGAGTTGATTAAGTATGGAACAGGTGTCGTAGGACAGCCTGACCACACAAGGCATCCCGGCGGGAGTCCTTGTCTAAGCAGTAATGGGCTGTGAAGGTATGAACTGAGGCCCAAGTGGCTGCTTGACAGATGTTGTCAATAGACACAGAGTGTAAATGAGCCATTGAGGCTGCCATGGCTCTCACATTGTGAGCTGTGACATGGCCTTCCAGAGAGAGGTTCTTACTCTGATAGGCAAAAGAAATACACTGTGCAATCCAGTTGGATAATGTTCTCTTGGAGACTGGAAATCCCAAATGAGAAGGATCAAAAGCAACAAAGAGCTGGGAAGAATTTCTATGTTGCTGTGACCTTTGTAAGTAAAAGGCAAGCGCTCTTTTACAGTCCGAAGTATGAAGATTCCTTTCTGCATTTGAAGCATGAGGCCTTGGAAAAAATATAGGCAGGTAAACCGCCTGGTTTAAATGAAAAGGTGAGACCACCTTTGGCATAAAGTGTGGATGAGTCCTAAGGACTACCTTATCATGATGGAACCTCATGTAAGGAGGATCAGCAACTAATGCTTGCAATTCACTGATGCGCCATGCTGATGTGATTGCAATGAGAAAGATAACTTTCCAGGAAAGGAATTTCAAGGAGGTAGTAGCTAAAGGTTCAAAGGGCGGCTTCATGAGCTGCCCCAGAACGAAATTCAGGTCCCATGCCACTGGAGGTGGCCTAATGGGAGGCTTAGTTAGAAGAAGGCCCCTCATAAATCTCGCTATGAGAGGATGAGAGGAAATAGGGTGACCATTTAGAGGCTTTAAAGAAGCTGAAATAGCACTTAAATGGATTCTTACTGAGTTAGTCTTAAGTCCTGCATTAGATAAATGAAGGAGATATTCCATCAATGATTCCAGGGGTATCGCAGAGGGGTGAAAACCCTTTTGCGAACACCATATGGAAAACCTCTTCCACTTGAAAGCATAAGAACATCTTGTGGAAGGTTTCCTGGAAGCACAAAGGACATCCCTTACTTGTTGAGAAAGGTTAAGACCATGAAGGTCTAGGCTCTCAGCAACCAGGGTCTGAGATGCAGGGAGTGGGGATTGGGATGCCACAACATCCCCTCCTCCTGAGACAGGAGATCTGGAGTAGATCCTAACTCCAGAGATGGAGCTTGAGAGAGATGTAGAAGCAGAGGGTACCACACCTGCCGTGGCCAATGTGGAGCTATGAGAATCATGTGGCCCTTGTCTCTCTGAAGCTTGAATAGGGGAATGGTGGGAAGGCATATAGAAAGTCCTGACCCCAATGGAGGAGGAAAGCATCCCTGGCCTGAGATCCCTGAGCCGGAATTCTGGAACAGAACCGGGGAAGTTTGGCATTCAACGGACTTGCAAAGAGATCTATGTCCGGAGTTCCCCAAATTTGAAAAGGTTTTGCTACCTGGTCTGCATGGAGAGACCATGCGTGTGGAAGCAGAACTCGACTGAGTCTGTCTGCCCAAGAGTTTTTTTTTTTGTTTTTTTTAATTATTATTTATTTTTGCAACTTTTACAATTTATAACCAAGCAACAAGCTTGTACAGTAAGATACATCTTGCAACAGAAATACATATTTAGTAGCAAAGGAAAAGGAAACATATACCCAAGAGTATTATAGTCCACTATAAAAGGGAGAGTGGTATTAAACATCATAAGATGGCAGGCACTCCAAATTATGAATTATTTAGAAGAAACCAAGCGCAGGAAAAACAAGAGGTGTCAGAGAACCAAGCATATACAATATTAATGGGGTTTACACTCAAAAGGAGAAGAAGTAACCATATGAGTGCTAATGAAAGTAGAAAGATCCTCAGGTCAAAGAAATATGTACTTATTGGATTGATATACAATTACACATTTACATGGGAATCTAAGCAAAAAAAGAAGCCCCAATCTGAAGCACCCCAGGACGAAGCAATAAAAAAGCTTTATGCCGTTTTTGATTCTCTCTGGCCACATCTGGGAAGATCAAAATCTTCTTACCCATAAACAGATTGGCCCTTTTCTTAAAATAATAGCAATAGCAAACGTTACTAACAAAGTGGAAGTTACAATCTCATCTTCTTTAGGTGTTAAAAGGAGAGCTGAAGCGTCAAGAAAATCCATATCCAACGTCCCAACTGACCTTTTCCCCTCCTTTTTACCCAAAGGCAAAAAGTATACTTTTAAAACTGGGGGGATTAAGTCAGCCGGTACCAATAGAACGTCTTGAAGATATTTTTGAAACAAATCAAGAGGAGCCATCGCAGGAACAATGGGAAAATTCAACATTCGAATATTCGACGCTCTTTGAGAGTTTTCCAAGGATTCCAACTTCAGCCTCAAAGCAATATTATCTTTCAACAAAGCATCAGTTACATTTGAAACCTGCAACAATTTCTGTTCCCCATTTTCCACTTTCTGTTTAACAGCCAACATTTCCAAGTTTATTCCAGATGAAACAGCCTCAAGTTTATCCACCTCAAAACGGATAACGCCAACTGTTGACTAACAACGCCTGCAAGCTGAGAAATAGCTTCCCAAATATTCTCCAGAGAGATCACATCCGGGCGAATTAAGGTAATAAGCTTAGGTGTCTCAGACGCCATAGTAGGAATTGAGGAATTCTTCCTTTCATCACACCCAGCCACTTCGAGAGTATCAACAGCCTCCTGCAGAGATCGTAATTTCTCCATACCTGCAGACTCGATGTTACTTGGCTGCTCGACAGATCCACCCTCGAGCAAGCCCTGCTCTCAAGCTATCGCTTCTACCTCTTGGGAAAGAGCTTCAGCTCGGCTTACAAGAGGAGCCCCTGGAGGTAACAGGGCCCGCGGAGGAACACGCCCATTGGGGGAGAGAGACACCTCAAGGGCAAGCGATGACGATATAGCCTCAATCGACGAAGCAGAGCCCGCTAGAATCTCCCCAAGTTGATGCTCGGTTGGCCGCACAAAACGATCCATAGGTCCAGCGGTAACGGGAGCAGGCACCGCGGGAGGTGCCTAATGCTTCCCCTTAAGTTTAGGCATTGCAGCCCGTTACAACTCTGACGCCATCTTGAACTCAAGCCACTCCCCCACTCCCTGCCCAAGAGTTTTGAATGCCTGGCAGATACACCGCAAGGAGATGAATCTGATGCTCTTTGGTGAGGGCCCATAGTCGCAAAGCTTCATTGCAAAGCGACAGAGAGCCTGTCCCCCCCTGCTTGTTCAGATAGAACATAGCTACTTGATTGTCCGTCTGAATTAGGACTGTCTTGTAGCTGAGCTGGGTATGGAACACTCGAAGAGCAAGAAAGATTGCTCTGAGTTCTAGGAGATTGATATGTAAGTAGGTCTCCTGTGGAGACCAGGTGCCTTGGGTAGAGAGATCTTGCAGATGAGCTCCCCAACCCACCTGTGAGGTGTTAGAGTGACCTGGGGTAGGGGTTGCTGGAAAGGGGACCCCACCAACAGGTTTTGTGTTGACTGCCACCATTGTAGGGACAAAATAAGGCGAGTTGTGTTTGCTATTTTGTCTGCTAGGCAGCCTGATGCTTGAGTCCACTGAGTGGATAGAGTCCATTGGGCTGCTCTCATATGGAGGCGAGCATAGGGAACTACGTGCACGGTAGATGCCATGTGACCTAGTAATTGAAACATTTCCCGAGCAGTGAGATGAGTTTTTAACACTGCTTGGGAGGCTAGCTGCACAATGCACAAGGCAGCGAGCCTGTGGAAGATAGGCCCTTGCTTTTCTGGTATCCAGCAGAGCTCCTATAAACTCTAGAGATTGAGTGGGAGTTAGGCTGGATTTTGGGATGTTTATGACCAGGCCCAAATACTGGAGGATACGCATTGTGCAAGCTAGGGAAATTCTGGCCTCTGACTCTGATGGGGCTCGAATGAGCCAGTCGTCTAAGTAGGGGAAGACGAATATTCCTAGAGTGCGGAGAAATGCTGCCACTACAGCCATGCATTTCGTAAACACCCTTAGTGCTGAGGCCAGGCCAAAAGGAAGCACCCTGTAAAGTGCTTTCCTTGAAAGAGAAAACGAAGGAATCTTCGGTGAGTTGGATGGATGAGAACATGAGTGTACGCATCCTTGAGATCTAGAGAACAACGCCAATCCTGACTCTGAAGGTATGGCAGCAGAGTTCCTAGAGAAATCATCTTGAATTTCTCTTTGAACAGGAATTTGTTCAATTCTCTGAGGTCTAAAATGGGTCTGTGTCCCCCTGTTTTCTTTGGAATAAGGAAATAAGGGGAGTAAAACCGTGTACGGAAATGGGTACGTGTTCTATTGCCCCCTGGGCAAGAAGTAAATTGACCTCTTGACTCAACTGAGTGTTGAGAGACGCCTGAGAATTGAACTGTCTTACCACTGTAGGAGGGGGCATGTTGAAGAAATGAAGCTTGTACCCCTCCCTTACAATGGAAAGAGTCCATTCTTCTGCTGTTATTTGCCCCCATCTGGGGGCAAAATGACACAACCTTCCTGGGATGGTGGAAGGCTCTGGCCCGTTCAGGGCCAGGAAGGCCAAGTTCTCTAGATAGGAGTCAAAGCCCCTGTGGAGGCTGAGTCTGCTGGGCCGGTTGAGGCTTAACAGTCTTTAATTTCCTTTGCTTTGGGGGCTGCTGTCCCTTTCGGGTGGATTGACCTGCAGAATGCACCTGCTGGGTATAGGAGGGGTAAAACCTCTTCTTTTTAGAGAAGAATGGTTTCTTGTAGGATTTCCTCCTTGCAGGATCAGCTGTAGCTTTGGATAGTCTATCCAAAGTGGTGTTATCAGCATCCAGCTCATTAGCTTTATCTTGCCAATTTTTGCCAAAGAGACTTTCACCTATACAAGGGATATTCCCCAGCTTGTCCTGTACCCAGAGTTCTAAGTCAGATGCCTGGAGCCAGGCAATCCTGCGAGCCCCTATGGCAATGGCAGAGGTTCTGCTTATGCACTCAAAGCAGTCAAAAGCTGCACGATTAACAAACTTTGAAACATCCTGGCCATGTTTGACAAGTGTAAGGTAATCCTGCCTTTTATCATCAGGAAGGAGAGGGCTCATAAGCTCTAGATCTCCTGTGACCTCCATAAGGAACGTTCCCATATATAAGATGTAGGAACTAATCCTGGCAGAAAGCATAGAGGCCTGGAATGTTCGACGCCCAAAGGCATCAAGAGTCCTACATTCACGTCCTGGAGGATTAGATGCATATCTTTTTGCAATCTTGATCCTTCTCATAGCTGACTCCACCACTATAGAGTGGTGTGGCAACTGAGACTTTTGAAATCCAGGACAAGGAGGCACTCAATACATGGTATCCAGCCTACGGGAATGAGGAGAGGTGGTAAGAGGTGTTTCCCACATTCTTAACATGAGATCATGCAAGATCTCATGAATAGGCAAAGTAGCCGCTTCCTTGGGAGCTTTAGGATATTGTAAAATCTCCAACTCCTTTGCCCTGGGCTCTGTTTCAGGGGCCACTGTGATGGAAAGACCTCTAGCCACCTCCCTGATGAAATCCTGAAAGGATATATCCTCTGGAGGAGACATCCTACGTTTAGGAGAAGAAGGCTCCTCAGAGAGAAGTATTCCGGCATCGACAGAGCTGTCAGAATCCTTAGAGTCATCGGAGGATTCAAAATATATTCTGTCCGGGTGCTCCTGTAAAGCACGATACCAGTACCGATCGAAATCGGTACCGGAGGGATCCGGTACCGGCCTGTCGATACCAGAGGAAATTGCATGACTCAGTGCTGGAAGCACACTCGCCGATGTCGATGCTGTCGGCACCGGTACTGATGTCGGTGCCGGAACCGGTGTCGATACCGGTTGAACTGTCTGAAGCGGTCCCGAAGGCACCGATGCCGCAAGGAGAGCTGCCTGACTGCGCTTAATAGCCAGGAATCTCTGGTCAATTGATGCTGCCGATGCCTGGGTGTCGGTACTGGACGAAGCGGCCTGTACCCCAGAGCATGGCACCAGTAGTTCTGCCGAGGTTGAGGCCTCGAGAACATCCTGGAGCCCCAATAGTGCTTTGGAAGCCGAAGCCTCCCACTGGGGCAATTTTGCTGGTACAAGTTCCTCAAGGGCAATGCCAGAGGCATCTCGATACTTGGAAGGAGATCTACCCTTTGAGGACTGGCCAGATTTATGTTTGGTTACCTGAGATCCATGGGAGGAAGATGAAGCCCTGGAAGATGTCGATGCCACAGATGCTGCATCGGAGGGAAAAAGGGTGCTAAGCTTAGCAGCTCGGTTCTGCTGACCCCTCTTTGACATCCTCCCACAGGCAACACACTCCGAGATGGAGTGGTCAGGACCTAAACATTAAAGGCACCACTCGTGAGTGTCGGTGACGGAGATGGTACCGCCACACTTTGAACACTTTTTGAAACCCGAAGCGGGTTTTTCCATGTTGAGGAAAAATTTGGGCCTAGTGCCCAAAATGGCACGTGGCGCCTGAGAGGAAAAAGGCTGGAAAATCCAGAGAAAAGATTAGAATTTATTTTTTTTTTAAAAAGAAAGAAAGAACCGGCGGTACCGGTATAGCGTCGAAGAAGGCAGACGCTACCACAAAAAAGAATGAAAAATACGGGATAATTTCTGCGGTGACAGGAAAACGACCTGCTGGCTCCGCAGAAAAGAAAGAACTGGAGAGAGGCAGTTGGGAAAGGCGGGAAGGCAGCACGCAGGTGCTGTGGGATGCTCCCAAAAGCTTTTTAATTGGACGCTGGGGAGCGTTCCCGCACAAGCTCCGTCGGTACCGACGATACCCATATGTGAAGACTACATTCCTGCTTGTTCCTGGAGATAGAGAGATAATAATAATATAGCATCTGCCCTATCAACTCCCCTACAACCCTAACAGTGCAGTATCTGTCTTCTCCCCCCCCCCCTAAGTACAGCAGCAGCTCTCCTCCTCCCCTCCCCCTCCAACAGTGAAATATCTCCCTTTCCCCATCACCCCAACAGTGCAGCATCTGCCTTACCCATTTACTCCTATCCCAACAGCACCTGCCCTCGTCCCTTCTCCACCACACAAAAGTGCCTTTTCTCTCCCCCTCCCCCCATGTATAGTATCTGCCATCTCCAAGTGAGAGCAGACGTAGCTGTACAAGCAGCATCATTCTTCCGTAATTTGCTCTCTTTCTCAGAGTAGTAGAAGCAAGAGGCACTTGTTATGATTTTAGTTCTGTGAGTGGCAGTTAGTACACAAATCAGCGCACAGTAACTGTCATGTCCTTGTGTGTTACACATGTTAACTGTTAGCACATCTAATTTAAAGGACCTCTTATATTGTGAGACCTCTGGGGGCAGAGAAATAACCTCTGTGCCTGAATGTAATTCACTTTGAACTACTACTGGAAAGGTGTGAGCATTCTAGAAGGACTACAAAAAGGGACTGCTACTTCTGGAGAGAGATCTGAAATTGTTAATTATTTATTTCTGGGAATTTTTCTAAATCTTGGGTAAAAAGAAATTCTTTAGATTAAAGCTGATTAATCTGTGTAAATTAGAATCCAGTGTACATGTTAAATAAGTCAGGGCCGAGGGGCGGAGCCTGCTGCAAGCTAAGATGGCCGCGTAATTCTCACCCTCCGCTAAATCCTGCTTTAATTCTGGTCCCCCTACTTTTACCTTGCACGTAATTGGTATTCAACGGAGTCTGCAGCCGTGGGAGATGGCGGCGAATAAACCCAGCCGGCTCGAATTTGGTGCGGGGCCGAATCCAGCGACTAAACATTCGAAACCCGATCCGCCCTCACCGCAGAAGTCGGTAAGCGGACGGGAGTGCAGCGTGGAATTGCAAGAACTTTTGCGGGAGATTAGAGCTGTACGGGAGCTGGTGGCAGCAAACGGTGAGACTCTTGCCGCGGTCCAAGCAGATGTGCTTGAATTAAAGGAGCTCAAAGGGGAAGTCGCGGCCCTCACAGCTAGAATGGGAGAAATGGACTGTAAAATGGAGTCTCACGAGGCATCCCTCCGGCAGGTGGCCAAAAACAGCAAACGGCTAGACGCTCTTGAGAAAAGCCTGGAGGATCAAAGTAACAGAGCGCGGAGAAATAATTTGAGGCTCCTGGGTTTACCAGAGGGTGCGGAAGGTGTTAACCCCGTGGAATTTCTGGAACGCACCCTCCCTAAGATCCTTCAGCTCAAGTTTGCTCAGCCTTTTGAAATTGATAGAGCGCATAGGGTACCTTCACAGGCCAGCCCTCAACAGCGTTAACCGCGGCCTCTGATTATGCAAATCTTGCGCTACTCGCAGCTGGCTCAAATTCTGGCGGTGGCCAAGGCAAGGTCTCCGATAAAATTCGAGGAGCATACTATAACTTTGTACCCGGACTTTTGTAAGGCAACAGTCGTCAAGCGGAAGCTTTTGCTGGCACTTCGACCGCGTCTGCAGCACCTACAGGCTAGATATGGTATGTTCTACCCGGCGAGGATGCGGGTGACTCTCCATAACCAGACACGTACCTTCGAGGACCCTGCGGCCTTAACAGCTTTTTTGGAGGAGAATGAGGCTCGGGTAATGCAATAAGGATTAGTACTTTTCGGCTTGAGTAGCTCTGTACTTGATCCCTTGGGACTGCAAAGCGCTGTCTGGCCCCTTGAGGGAGGCTGCGTAGAGGCTGGAGCCTCGTGGTGACTTGCGTCCAGCAGAACCCCCTGTTTTTTTTTTCTTCCGAGAATGCGGGCGATGGTCCTTGTTGTGGCCTGTGGGACGAGGAGTTTTGTTAGTGGATATTGTCCAATGTAGAATGTTTAACGTTCATTGTACAGTGTTATAGCGGGGCATAATAGTTTATGTTTATGTTTATTAAAATATACCGCCCAAGGCCAAAGGCATCTGAGCGGTTTACAATGGGTAAAAGCAATTGTTGTTGAAGAAATTGGCCTTGGGTGGGGGGTTGGGGATAGTACGGATGGATGTGTATGTATGAGTGGGGTGGCTGTGTATGTAAGGTGGGGTGGATCTGATGTCCAAGTCACGTGTGACGTACTGTGGAACAGTGCTTGTTTGCGTAGAATTCACATTAATTCCTTGGAGTTGTATGGGAAGTTTCGGCCCTCTGAGGGCGGTTGCTCGGAGCCAGGAGCCTGTTCCCTCCTTGGTGGTTGTGACTGCGCACTTGTGGCTCCTCCCTGACGGCTCTGAGGAATGAGGTTGCGGGAATTAGATCTGAGTATGATTGGTGGGTAGAGGGGCTTTGTATTACATATAATGTATACTGTATATTGATACAGTGGGGCTTAGTAGTATTGAATGGTTGGCCTTCGGCGGTGGGATGGGGTATGTAAGGAAGGCTGTGTGTGTCTGAGTGGGGTCGGTTGCGTGTGTGGGGTAGGGTGGAATTGGTGCCAGGGAGGGGGCGGGGGGGGGATTTCTTCTTATGGAACGTGCTGGGGGGGGGGGGGTCGATACCAGAAATGCCTTGAGTGGGGGGGGGGGTTCGGGTAATTATAATTAATTATATTATGTAATCCATTGTTTGGATTGTTTTCCCTGTATTACTTCGTATTCGCTGAAAAAGGGGACAGAGACTTTTGGTAGGGGCGGGGGGAGGTGGTAGTCTTGCTTGGGATGGCTCACCTATGGGTACCTCCATTATGGAGGGCAAGTATGTCTTCCTGGGACCTCACACCCTGTTATTTTCGAAGCTGCTTCCTTGCCCGCATTGTTGCCCATCATAGTCTTTTCCAATATGATAATCTAGTTCCATGAAACCAGTCAAGTTTGTATCTCTGAATGTTAAGGGAATCAGTAATCCAATTAAGAGAAAAAAAATCTTAGTGTACTGTAAGCACGAGTCTGCCGATGTGGTATTGCTCCAGGAAACGCATCTGTCTTCCTCCAAAACGGCGAAATTGGGACTGGGGAAATTTACCCTTGCCGGGTACTCTCCTGCGGTTGCCAGGAAAAACGGGGTAGCTATCCTGGTTAGTAAGACTTTAGCTCCCGAAATTTTGCAAACTAAGTCGGATACTGAGGGTAGATGGGCTAAGGTGATGCTCAAGATTGGCAATCGTACCCTTGCCATTATGAATGTGTATGGGCCCAATCGGGACGATGTTGGTTTTTTTAAGGTAATTGCAGAGGAGGTGAAGGCGTGGGAATCGGTGGAATGGATTCTTGGCGGGGACTTCAATATGGTTATTGATCCTTTGTTGGATCGTCAGCCATATCGTTCCCAGCGGCAAAGTAGGGCGGCTCTAGTGTGGCAATCTATTATTCAGGAATGTAGACTCTCTGACATTTGGCGACTATGGCATCCTAAAGATAGGCAGTTCACTTTCTTCTCCTTACCCCATAAGTCTCATTCCAGAATAGACTATTTTTTGGTCTCTAGTACCTTACTTTCGGAGGTCACACAAGCTGATATTGCTGGGATGCATATTTCTGATCATGCTGCTGTGCACTTTACTATAGACCTCGCTGATGTCGCCCGGGGAGGGTGTGCTTGGTTTTTTCCCAGGGACCTTTTGCAGGAGCAGGAGTTCTGTGCTGAGATTAAGAAAGCAGTTAAAGAGTATTTTGCCTGGAACTCCCTCTCAGAAACTCCGGTCTGGGCCTGGTGGGAGGCCTTTAAAGCTGTCATCCGAGGTGTTGCTACTAGTTATAAAATCAGGGTAGGCCGGCGAAGGAAAGCGCAGCTTGAGGAGTTGGAGGCTCAAATCCTAGCAGGAGAGAGTCTGTTGGTCTCCAGGGCCGACCCAAGCATTCTCATTCGTTTGCAGAGGCTGCGCTATCAATATAATGATATTATGAGTGCTGAGGCAAGCAGGTTGATCCGTAGTGCTCATGGGAAGTATTATTGTGATAGCAATAAAGCCGGGCGACTACTGGCACGAACCTTGAAGCCCCGCATGGCCAAGCGGCGAATCAAAGTCATTCAGGATGATCAGAGGGGCCTTCTTACGAGTGATGCTGACATCGCAGATTGTTTTCAGTCCTTTTACAGGGATCTGTATTCTTCTGAAACGGGCGCTAGTTCCGCAGCATTTCATAAGTTATTCGGTCGTGTCCCCCACCCAGTGCTTCAGGCTAGTCAGATTAAGGAGCTTGATGGGCCGCTGGTGGTCAGGGAAATCAGAGAGGTTCTCTTCGGCATGAAGGGGGGGAAAGCGGCCGGTCCGGATGCTCTTCCAGTGGAGTTTTACCAAACATTTGCGGACGATCTCCTCCCTTATCTGCTTATATTTTATCAGGATCTCTTGGTGCAGGTTCCTTTAACAGGGTCCTTTAGCGAAGCGACGATTGTGGTGTTGGAAAAGCCGGGCAGGGACCCTCAGAAAGTTGGGAATTATCGCCCGATTTCCCTATTAAATGCCGATTATAAAATCTTTTCATCCATCTTGGCCCATAGACTGGTTAAGGTTGTACCTGATCTTATTCACCCTGACCAATGCGGGTTTGTCCCCGGGCGGTCAACTGCAGATAATGCCCATCTCCTTTTAAATTTAATGGCGGCTGCGGAGGGTTCGCAAGGACCTCTCGTTGGCCTATCTGTCGACGCTGAGAAAGCTTTGACCGCCTGGAATGGGACTTCCTGATGCAGGTGCTTCGCTGGTTTGGGGTAGGGGAGATGTTTATTAAGATGGTTAGCGTACTTTATATTTCACCGTCGGCACGGATCCTGGTCAATGGCTCCCTGTCGGGCTCCTTTTTACTGAATAGAGGAACTCAGCAGGGTTGCCCCCTTTCTCCTCTTTTATTTAATTTGGCCTTAGAACCCCTAGCCATCCTTGTACGACATTCTCAGGAGGTGCAGGGAGTTGAGGTGGCAGGCTTACAAATAAAACTATCGGCTTATGCGGATGACCTGCTGTTATTCCTACATCCTGAATCTATAGGGGCAGTATTAGATATAATAGGGCAGTACTCGGCCTTGTCGGGCTATAAAATTAATTGGGACAAGTCCATTGCATTTCCAATGAATTCTGGGACCTTTTCCTCGTCGGTCGCTCAATACCCTTTCAGGTGGGAGGCTAGAGTCATAAAATACCTCGGTGTGAGGTATGGGACCTCGTTGGAAGAGACGGTAGACATGAATGTGAAGTCCTTGCAGGAAATGGTCCAGGCCTTTACGTTGCAATGGGCTCCCCTGCATTTGTCCTGGTGGGGCAGATTAGATTCCATTAAAATGGTGCTCGCCCCCAAAGTTAATTACATCTTGGAAATGATCCCCTTAGAGTTTCCCGCAACTTTTTATAAGTCCTTAGAGCGCATTTTGACAGAGTTTTTGTGGCAGGGAAAGCCCTCTAGGATCGCGTTGCATAAATTGAAAGCGAGTAAGCAGGACGGGGGGTGCAGTTCCCTGACTTTAGGTGGTATCACGCTGCGCTCTTGTTGAAGCATGGCTCTCAGTGGCTCTTAAATAGGGAGGGAAGTTGCAGGCCAGTTTGGGTGGAATTGGAGGAAAGATGGATAGCACCTATCCCCGTACACTTATTAGTCGGCATGGTCCTGCCAGGGCAGGGGAGGAATCTTAAAATTCTTCGGGCTACGCAACATGCCTTCCTTTTGCTAGACTCCCGTTTGAATCGTGGGGGAAGTGTATCGGCTAGATCTCCGATCTGGTTTAATCCTTACTTGAAGATTGGGCGTCCAACTTTTGCGTGGAAGGCATGGCAGGACCGTGGTATTTGGACTATTGGACAGTTAATTAGTGGGATGTCATGGAAATCCTTTGAGGATTTGCAAAAGGAATTTGGGCTCCCGGGTTCACTGTATTTTCAATGGATCCAGCTAAAACACTGTCTGCTGGGTCTCCCTTGTGATCCCTCCCGAGTTGCGGCTCAGGGGGAGCTATTGAAGGAGGTGGATGTGTGTCTTAGTGGTAAGAGAATCATATCTAAATTTTACGCCCTACTCAGGGATACCTCCGGGGTAACTTCTCAGGAAGTGGGGCGCCGTTGGGAGGAAGACTTTGCGATCTCTATACCTGAGCAGACGTGGCACACTGTGTGGGGAAGAGTGAATAGAGTTTCCAGGGCGGCTGCTCTGATGCAAACCCTCTACTTTATTCTTCATAGAGCGTACCTTACTCCTGACAGGGTGGCAAAGTGGATGCCGGGGGCTCAAAGTAAGTGTTGGTCCTGTAAAGGGGACAAGGGCACCTTTAGGCATATGCTCTTTGAGTGCTCCTATGTTCAGAGATACTGGCTTTTGGTTTGGGACAAGATTAGTAGGATTTTGGGCTTCCAGTCTCCATTGAGGTGGGAAATAATTGTTCTTCGTTCCTGTGCGGGTGGGCTGGTACTGAAAAAGGAGAAGACCTTCCTATTTAACTTTATGATGGCTAACGCGCTCAAGTTGATAGTATCTAATTGGAAGGACTTGTCTAAATTGGATAGCCTACATTGGTGGAATCTAGTTTGCCTATATTCCAGTTATGAGAAGGCGCAGGAGAAAAAAGAAGCCCTTTGGAGGCTGGGACATAGAACCTGGCAAACCGGAGAGGGTTCCCCTAGGGATGGGCAAGCTCATAGTAAATGGTTTTACCTTGATGCCTATTCGGCCAGGGCAAGGTGCAGCTTTTTGATTTAACTTTAACCTTCACCCTCTGGTGGTTGTTGAGTAACTACCGGGCGGGTCTCATGGATGGGTGTGTCAAGGGTCGCAGGAGGACGGGGGGAGGAGGGGAGGGCTTGTTGGGGGGTGGTGGTAGAGGGAGTTTTGTTGTATGTTATCTTGTGTTGCTGTGTGGCGATGGAGTTATATATTGTTGTATTGTTGGAAATTATAAAAATAAAATTTAAATAAGTCGGGGCCTAATATCGACAAAGTGCTCTTAGCTAAATTAAAAACTCAACAGTGAGCTTTCAGTTTACGTTTAAAACCCAGCATAGGACTTTCAGTTTAAATTCAGAATCCAGCAGAGAACTTTCAGTTTAAATTCAAAGCCCAGCAGAGAGCTTCTAGTTTAAATTTAATACTCAGTCAGGGCCTAGTATCAGCAAAGAGCTTTTAGTTTATATTAAAAATTCAGCAGGTAGCTTTTAGTTTAAGACCCAGCAGAGAGCCTTCAGTTTAAAGTCAGGGCCTAGTATCAGCAAAAAAGTTAAATTTAAATCAAATCAGAGTATAACTTAGCATAAAAAGAAAACCAGGGTCAGTATTCTTTGAGTAATAAATTGTTTCTGTGTGGGCACAGACTACCTTACAAGCACAGGACAGGGTACTGTGTAGCAGCCAGCTTTTAATAAGTCTTCTTTCCCTCCCTCCCTGACTCCCACCCACCCCTGGGATAATTGTAGCTTTATAGGTGCTTAAACCTCTTAAAGGGAAGAAGGTGCCCATATTCACTCTCAGGTGCAGCTATTTATTCTCATCAGGCATACATTAAAGACCTGAGATTAATTAATCTTGAGGTGAACAAAGTCCATTAAATGTATTAGTTAAAGTTTTATTAGTACTAGTATCCCCAGCAAACCTAAGTAAGTAAACAACTTAAATACCTAAACACAACCTTAAAACTAAGATACAGACAGCAGTCCAGCAGTGAGATGGGGGCTTTCCAGTCTTTTGCATTGAGTGGCAGATGTATGATTTTCTCCCAGTTGGTGAGGGGTCTTAAGTGTACATTAGGTGCAAGGAGCTCTTTGCTCTCAGGGAACGAGTCTGATCTGTGGAGGCTAGAGTAGCAGACATGGAGGACATAAGGAAGATAGAGTACATAGACGAGACTTACTGGGATGTAGTACGAAAGTCCCACCTCCAGTCTGGCAACATCGCCATTGCCATGGAGGAGAGAGGTCACGTGACAGGACAGCATCACCCTGGTATGGCAGAAAGTGATCCTGTAGGTAGGACCTGTCCTCGAGGTGATGTAAAACTCTCTCGCACCAAGGTTTCTCCAGGGCCATATGCCCACGAGGGAAGGGTTAGGACAGCTGTTATAGTTGGTGATTCAATCATTAGGCATGTAGATAACTAGGTGGCTGGTGGACATGATGATCGCCTGGTAACATGTCTGCTTGGTGCGAAGGTAGCGGACCTCACGCACCACCTAGACAAGGTCTTAGATAGTGCTGGGGAGTTGTCTGCTGTCTTGGTACACATTGGTACCAATGACATAGGAAAGTGTGGTAGGGAGGTTCTGGAAGCCAAATTTAGGCTTTTAGGTAGTAAGTTGAAATCTAGAACTTGCAGGGTAGCATTCTCCGAAATGCTTCCCTTTCCACATGCAGGACCCAAAAGGCAGGCAGAGCTCCAGAGTCTCAATGCATGGATGTGGCGATGGTGCAAGGAAGAGGGTTTTGGATTTGTTAGGAACTGGGGAACATTTTGTGGAAAGGAGGGGCTTTTCCAAAATGGATGGGCTCCACCTTAACAGGGATGGAACCAGGCTGCTGGTGTTAACCTTTTAAAGGAGATAGAGCAGCTTTTAAACCAGATAATAAGGGAAAGCCGACAGTTGCCCAAGAGTGCATGGTTCGGAACTATGTATCCTTTAAGGATACTAGCAAAAGACTGAAGTTAGGGCATATTGACAGAGAAGTTTCAATAAAGACAAAAGTAACCCAAATGCCCTTAAGTACAGAGCAGACAGAGCTTAAAGATTCCAAATTACCCCTCCCTACTGATAACCAGATTAATATGAATAAAATACAGCCTCTAAAATGCTTGTATGGAAATGCTAGAAGTCTAAAAATTAAGATGAGAGAGCTAGAATATGTAGCACTAAATGAGAAGTTAGATACAACATGGTGGAAGGAGGACAACCAATAGGACACTGTGATACCTAGGTACAAACTATACTGTAATGATAGATCAGATCAAATTGGTGGAGGGTTTGTGCTCTATGTTAGAGAGGGCATTGAGTCACAAAGAATTAAAGTTTTGCAGGAAAGAAAATTCCCTGTAGAATCTCTGGATTGAAATTCCATGTAAAAAGGGGAAGGCAATGGCAGTGGGGGTGTACTATCGACTGCCTGGCCAGAATGAACAAAAATGGATGATGAAATGCTCAAAGAAATCAGGGAAGCTAACAAAAGTTGCAGCACAGTAATAATAATGGATGATTTCAATTACCCTGGTATCGACTGGGTCAGTGTCACAGCAGGACATGCTAGGGAGATAAAGTTTCTAGATGAAATAAATGACTGCTTCTTAGAGCAGCTGGTTCATGCCAGAGGGGAAGCCATTTTTGACCTAGCCCTTAGTGGAACACAAGATCTGGTGCAGGAGATAAGGGTGTTGGGCACCACCACGAAAAGGCAAATAATCACGTATACCAACGAACCCAGTCCAAAGCGTGATTATGTGGAAAAGACAGAGTTTTATTAATAAACTTATTGCCAACCCGACACAGGCTGTGTTTCGCACGTAGCTGCAGATATGTATTGAAGAAGCCGATTTATGGTTTTTTTTGAGCTGCAGATATGTATTGAAGAAGCCAATTTATGGGTTTTTTTGCACAAGAATTACCTTTACATTAAGGTTATTCAGAGATGTATCCTCAGTAATTGCTATAGAGTTTATCTACTTGATCAACCCCTGACGAAGTGTGCGAAACACGGCCTGTGTCTGGTTGGCAATAAGTTTATTAATAAAACTCTGTCTTTTCCACATAATCACGCTTTGGACTGGATAAGGGTGTTGGGGCCACTTGGAAAATACTGATCATAGCATGATCGCATTTGATTTAATAAACTGAGGAAGGACGACAAGGAAATCTATAATACTATCTTTTAACTTTCAAAAGGTAGACCATGATAAAATGTGAAAAATAGTTAAGAAAAACTAAAAGGAGTAGTTGCAAAGGTTAAAGATTTACATTATGCATGGGTGTTGTTTAAAAATACTATCTTGAAAGCCCAGACCAGCTGAATTCCACGCTTTAGAAAAAGTGGAAGGAAGTCTAAAAAACTGCCAGTAACGTTTAAAGGTGAGCTCAGAGAGGCTGTTGTTGCCAAAAAAACATCTTTCAGGAAATGGAAAAAGGAGCCAAATGACAAAAACTGGAAGCACAGGCACAGAGAAGTTAGATGCAGAGCATTGATAAAGTAGGAAAAGAGAAAATTTGAGAAGAAGTTTGCTGTTGAAGCAAAAACACGTAATAAAGACTTTTTCAAGTACATCTGTAGCAAAACAACCTGTGAGAGAGTCAGTTGGACCATTAGATGATAGAGGGGTACCAAGGGCACTAAGAGCAGTCAAGGCTATAGCAGAGAGACTGAATGAATTCTTTGCTTTGGTCTTTACTGAGGAAGATGTAGGGATGTTACCCATGACTGAAATGGTATTTAAAGGTGATACAGAAGAATTGAAAGAAATATCAATACTCTGGGAAGATGTATTACAACTATTTGATAAACTGAAGAG
Organism: Ichthyophis bannanicus; assembly: GCA_033557465.1. NCBI lineage: Eukaryota > Metazoa > Chordata > Amphibia > Gymnophiona > Ichthyophiidae > Ichthyophis > Ichthyophis bannanicus. The sequence continues at coordinate 277,216,387 of CM066040.1, read as the reverse complement.
TAGCAGATCACCTGGGCCGGATGATATACATCCAAGGGTGTTGAAAGAACTGAAATATGAGATTGCAGACCTGCTATTAGTAATCTGTGAACTATCATTAAAATAATCTGTAATACCTGAAGACTGGAGGACGGCCAATGCAACATCAATTTTTAAAAAGGGTTCCAGTAGTGATCCGGGAAAATACAGACCGGTGACCCTGACATCAGTACAAGGAAAAATGGTAGAAACCATTAAAAGAACAAAATTACTGAACATGTAGATAGTCATGGCTTAATGGGAGACAGCCAACATGGCTTTAGACAAGGAAGCAGTGTACTATTGTGGATCAGGAACTGGTTAAAAGATAGAAAGCAGAGGGTAGGGCTAAATGGCCAATTTTCCCAATGGAGAAAGATGAATAGTGGAGTACCCCAAGGATCTGTGCTGGGTCCGCTGCTTTTTAACATATTCATAAATGACCTGGAAATGGGAATGAATGAGGTAATCAAATTTGCAGATGACACAAAATTATTCAAAGTTGTTAAAACCCAAGAGGATTGTGAAAAATTGCAAGAGGACCTTGATAAATTGGAAGACTGGGCATCCAAATGGCAGATGAAATTTAATGTGGACAAGTGCAAAGTTATGCACCTAGGAAAGAACAACCCAAACTGTAATTACACGATGCAAGGTTCCACATTAGTTATCATCACCCAGGCAAAAGATTTAAGCATCATCGTGAATGACATGTTGAAACCATCTGCCCAGTGTGCAGCGGCAGCCAAGAAAGCAAATAGAATGCTAGGAATCATAAGGGAAGAAATGGAAAATAAAGCAAAGGATATTATAATGCCTCTGTATCGTTCCATAGTGCCATCACACATTGAATATTGTGTGCAATTCTGGCACTGTATCTTAAAAAGGATATAGTGTTACTAGAAAAGGTACAGAGAAGAGCCACCAAAAGGGTAAAGGGGTGGAAGGATATCCCTATGAAGAGAGGCTAAAAAAGTTAGGGATCTTCAACCTGGAAAAGAGACAGCTGAGGGGAGATATGATAAAGTCCTATCAATTAATAAATGAAGTGGAACATGTAAATGTAGATCGATTGTTTACGCCATCAAAATGTAGAAAGACTAGAGGGCATGCAATGAAGCTGCAGTGTAACCTATTTAAGACTAATAAGAGAAAATATTTTTTCACTCAACATATAATCAAACTCTGGAATACATTATCGAAGGATGTAGTAAAAAGGTGTTAGTATAGCTGGGTTTAAAAAAGGTTTGGACAAGTTCCTCGAGGAAAGGTCCATAAACCATTATTAAAGGGGACCCGGGAAATCCACTGCTTGCCCCAACACAAGCACTGTGGAACCTGTGTCTTTTGGGAAAACTGCTAGGTACTAGATTGGCCACTGTTGGAAAGAGAACACTGGGCTTGCTGGACCTTGGTCTTACCCAATATCCTGACATATCTTATGTTCTTAAATATAAATAAAATAAACAAAAAATAATTTCAAGAAGATGGTAAAAGCATAAGAATATAAGAACCGCCGTGCTGTGTCAGACTAGTGGTCCAGCCTAGCATCCTGTCTTTCGATAGTGATCAAAAAGGATTCCTTTTTGTTTAAAGGAAATAAGAAATGTTAATAAAATTGTTTTATTTTAAATAAACAAAACAAATTTAAAAAAGACAAAATAAATAAAAAAAGAAACAAAAGGAAAAAATATTCAATGCATACCACTACAAGTTGGATCAGTACCTAGCAGACAGTAATGAGGAAATTCCTTTCTTGTTACTCATTCCCAAATATGGGGGTGGTGATCCCCCAAACTTGCCTATCTAATAATTGTAATAGACCTGTCTGCCAGAATATTGTCCAAACCTTTCTCAAACTCCGCTATACTACTGATCATAAGTGCATCCTCCAGCAACCAATTCATTAGCTTAATTGTGTTTTGAAGTTGATATTCAAAGGATTTATGCTCCTAACTTTGAGAGTTATGTGCCCGATATTCAGGGGCAGCAGCTAGCGCTACTAAAACAGCTAGCTGCCACCAATGAACATTAAATTCAGATATTCAATGCCAGGGCCATAACCAAACCCAGATTGCCCAGATTGCCATGAAACTAACCATGCATCAGCGATATTCAGCTGTTGCCTGGTTAGCTTCAACAGCAAAGGTTAGGACAGCTTTTATTGTACCTGACTTTTGCCACATTGCGATAACCGGCCAGCAGCTCAATATCTCCGCTGCCCAGTTATCACTGGGTGCTGCCCTCAGGACACCCCATGCTAACTGGTTAGCATCAAGGCGTGCAGTGGCAGCATCCACGAATATTCAGCGGCACTAACTGTGTTAATCCCTTTCAATATCAGGTTCTACGCTTCTAAATTGGCCTCTTTGAAATTTATTGGGGCAGAGTTACGAAATTTATTTTCAAAATTTCACTAAACTCCTAAATTTAGGCACATAAAAAGTGGTAACTGGGCAGATTTAGGTCATGGGAAAATGTTTAGGAACTTAGCATTGTTCAGTACCAGGCACATAAATTAAGTTCATAACTCTAGGCACATAAATGGCAGTCCTAAATTTATAGGTATAACTTTTAAACTCCTAAATTAAAATGACTCTTCAACTGTAAACCTAAGCTCCCAGGTTTGGCTGTAAATAGGGCACAAATTTAGGTGCCTAATTTAGGAATTTATGGGGACTAGTTACTTAGGTACGCTAATGTTAATGCATGTTAATTCACCATTATCACCTATTATTTTAACATGGGTCCCATATTATTCAGTGGTACCTAGTTGCATAATGTGCGTTAATGGTGAATTAACTCTCGTTTAGAGCACCTTAGTACCTAGATCACTAAATTTTGGAGCTCAGCTTTTTCTGAATATTGAGCCTAGAGTGTCCCTCTAGTCCTAACACTATTTCAAACGTTTTTGTATGTGGACAAAAGTTCTATATGGATATACAAAAGATAAAGATTCTTTTCAAACTTTACCCAATTACGTTTCCCAAACGGGGCCGGCCCTAGAGTTGGTTCAAGGTGTTGACGCCCTAAGCCTTACATCCTCCTTAGCTCTCAAAATCTATTGTGTAACTTCAATGCCCTGCTCTTTGCCATCCCACAGAAGTTGCTGCCCTAGACGACTGCTTTATTTCCTGATGGCTGGGCCAGCCTTGTTCTCGAACAAAATGTTCTTTCCTGAGTTCTAATATAGGACTGTTAGAGCAATTCCTGGCTCAGCACCCATCAATTGGATTCTCAGTATATCTGAATAACCAGGACACACTACATTCAAATAAGTACTTTTACGGGACTGAACAGGAGCAATGTTTTCTAAAGAACAGTTCTCAGTATTTTATCAACAGCAAATTATATTCTTTATTATATGTCATACAGGCTGCTAATTCCTTTTCAGCAAAGCAAGTGAACTGATTATTAATGTCATAGCAGAACACAATAGCTTCTACAAATAAACTATGTTGTTGTTCAAGATACTGTCAAAGAAATCCAAAAAGATGACGATATGAAGTTGCTTGCCCTTAACAGGAGTTCTCCGTTCTTCCTTGCTGGGCATGTACAATCCAGTTCCCTCTGTTTGTTTACATGAAATACTATCACTTGCCCATATCGATCATGATTTTTTTTCTTGATAACATTTGATACATCTGTGATTAATAACACTTGGGGATAAGTTGCTGGAAGAGAAGTCCCTGAATCAGGTTAGTGTATGACTTCCACCACCGAAAGAAGTGAAGAACTCATTCATTGTCATTTGATAAAATAATAGCACAGGTACACTACCAAAAAACTGCCTCCAGTTTTGCAACTGATTCCTATAGATTTTGGGGTGCTGAATCCAGGAAAAATAGCCAAAATGTTCCATCACGTCACGTTTTCTTGCAAAATTAGATTTCTTACCCATATAAGGAATGTTCACATAATTTCTTTTTAGCCGACTGCAGTTTATTTTCTTGGCCCAAAATAGAGGTTGTAATGGTTAACTAACTAGAAACACTCCCTCATGATATTTTAGAGTGTTTTGTATTCATTTTATACATTAACAGGACAATTGGGAGGCGGGGGGCTAAATCCAGTACTCGCGCTGGCGCATGTTCTTTCCTGTTCGCCTCGCCTCGTTCGCTCGCTCAAACACGGTGGTTGCGACATGAACGTTCCTGTCAAATTTCAGTTTCTTGCAAGTTCATTATTACCTTTTGTTTGCTCAGTCGTAATCCAGCTTTATTCCGAAGTGGTTCACTACAGTTGTAGTTTGCAGTGCTGTGTATTTGTGATGGTTCACAGAGCCAGAGGTTGCGTCAACTCTCCGGACAGTTTTTGTTTTATTTGTGGGGAATATACCGTGAAAAAGCGGCAGAGGAACATTTTTGCATTTATTAAAAAAGTATATTTCACCTATTTCGGTTTGAAGTTAGGCGATCAAGACAAACCGTTGGCTCCTCACAAAGTGTGCAAGACATGTGAGGAAGATCTACGCTTATGGATGAAAGGTAAAAAACAAGCATTTCGTTTCGGAATACCTATGATGTGGCATGAACAAAGAGACCACAGCAGTGACTGCTATTTTTGCTCTTGCATTGTGAAGGGATACAACTTAAAAAATAAGAACGTAATAAGTTACCCCAACCTTCCCTCAGCAATTAGGCCTATGCCTCATAGCAACGAAGTACCTGTGCCTGAACCACCAAAATCTTTGGATCATATTTGTGTGGACGGTTCTGATCATGATGAGACTCATCAGATGGCTTTTCCCGATGAGTCCAGTACTTCCGAGTTTGAAACTGAACCAGATCCGAAACCTGAACTTTTCTCTCAAGCTGAATTGAATGATTTAGTCCGGGATTTAGGACTCCCAAAAGATGCTGCCCAACTGCTAGGTTCTCGGCTTAAACAGAAAAATCTATTGTCACCAGGAACAACTTTTTATTGGTACCGCAACTGCGAGACACAATTTTTGAAGTATTTCAGCAAAGAGGAAGATTTGGTATTTTGCAACGATATATACGGAGTGATGGAAAAGTTTAAACTCAAGTATGATCCTGCTGAATGGCGGCTGTTCATTGATTCGTCAAAAGACAGCATAAAAGGTGTTCTTCATAATGGCAACACATTCGCTTCAGTTCCTATTGCTCACTCTGTTATTCTCCAAGAAAAATACGAGAATTTGGCCCTGATTCTTCAGAAGATTCGTTATGATGAGCATAAGTGGATGATTTGTGGAGACTTTAAAATTCTATCCATGCTATTAGGGCAGCAATCCGGTTTCACCAAATATCCCTGCTTCCTTTGCTTGTGGGATAGCCGGGCCCGCGACCTACACTGGGGGAAAAAAGACTGGCCAATTCGGGAGTATTTGAGACCCGGTGAGAAAAATGTTCTTCATGAGAGCTTGGTACCTCGTGATAAAATTCTATTACCCCCTCTCCACATCAAGTCCCTTCCAAAAGATGGTGAGTGCTTTCGGTACCTTTGCTCAAAGTTCCCCCGACTTTCTGAAGCAAAGCTAAAGGAAGGAGTGTTTGTTGGCCCTGATATAAGGAAACTCATTTCAGATGGAGCATTCGCTGAAACGATGTCTGAGAAGGAAAAAGAAGCCTGGGATTCCTTCAAGGATGTTGTTCTCAAATTCTTGGGGAACAGGCGGGATGAGAACTATAAGGATATTGTTGCCAGGATGCTCAATGCCTTCAAAGAACAAGGCTGTAACATGAGCCTGAAAGTCCATTTCTTGCACTCCCATGTGAACTACTTTCCCGAAAACTTGGGGGCGTACAGTGAAGAACAAGGTGAAAGGTTTCACCAGGACATCAAGGACGCAGAGAGAAGGTACCAAGGAAGATGGAACACCACTATGATGGCTGATTTCTGCTGGTTGCTGCTGCGGGAAACCCCAGATGAAAAATACGCCAAGCAGCGCACCAAGAGAAGCATTCGGGGGAAGAAAGAAACGGGCCCACCAGGAGATTGATTGACCCAAGAATGACTTTAAAATCTAAACTGTGTTGACAAATATCGTGTTTTTACTAAACTTTGAAATAAAAATTTGCTAGTTATTACCACAGTGTCGGATCTCATTTATTAGAATTTTATTTTCACACCATCGGGTGTTTGACTTCATGTATTGCAATGGTGCGGTTTGCGTTTTCTATTCTTACATACATACCTGTACAACATTTTTTGCACATTTCTTTGCTTTGCTTTGTGTCTAACCTCGCTCTTATATGCTCAATGTTTGTGCACATGTATGTGGCTGTTTTAAGTGCAGACAATTTTGCTACCATCACAGTGTGTTTTGTTGACATTACTCTATTCTTATGTGCTGCCTTGTTACAATTTTCTTTATTCTTATTTGAATAACTACTAAACAATTAGTATAAAGAATTCATCCAAGAAACTTTTATCTCGATCGCACTCAATCTGAAACGTTCACCTCAAACTGCTAACCCAATGTAGCAAAAACTCTGTACGTGATGGAGCAAATTGGTTACCAGATTTGGATTCAGCGCACCAAAAAATTTAAAAATCAATCGAAACATTAGAGGCAGTTTAAAAAAAAATTTTTTTAGTGTACCTGTGTAGTTGGTTCAACTGGTCCCACTGAAACATTTGTGTCTACAAAAGGCATGCATGCCAAGTTACTTGAACTGTGACTGTCATATGGCCAAGCAATGCCAAGAGGGAGAAAGCTAAGAAACATGTTTCATTCATCAGATTCCTGATGATTCTAATTAGAATTTCTGCTCTCAGATCCAGGAGAAAGGTCTTTCCTAATATACTAGAGTCTCTGCAATGGTTGCAAGGTTTATGTTGGATAAATTATAATGAAACCCATTGATACCAAGAGCTGAATTATCATTTGAAGAGACTGCCTGTTTCAGGAGAAGAACCTTTTACTAGGTGGCAGCTTTGCAGATGTCGGGTATTGGTATGGAGTGCAAGTTGGCTATGGTGGCAGCCACCGCCTGGAGCTGGTGTGCTCTGGCTTTGGTCACGGTCTGCACCCTTGCCTGGTTGTGGCAGAAACCCACTAAAAGTCCACCAGAAATATATAAAACCTGCTCCTAGTCTGTTTTATTTTTATTTTTTTGTCGAAGCGAGCCAGAGGAAGGTCGATATGGAAAAACGACCCTCTCCAGACGGCTAGCTACTTTTTAATCAATTAGGTTCTCCACCCAAAATTGTGAATATTAAACACACTTAGCCGACCATTCAAGACCACATTCAAAAAGTCCACTCTCACTCGCTGCTCAGAAGAAGACTAGTTGGCACCACGACGTGCACGTTTCGGGCATTTGCCCTGTATCAAGTGCTTGACTCAAATCTACACAGATGGCAACGATGCTGTCGAACGCCGTCAGCGCGGCTCAGGTTGAAACAGTAACAATAACTGAATGGGCACATTTTAAAAGGAGAAACAACCAATCAGAGCAGGAGGATCCCCACCAAACAGGGAAAACCCTGCCCTAATTGGATAACTAGACAAAGCAACGTCACAGGACGCTCAAACAATCGATCTCACGATTGAGGCCACTCGGTTCTACCGTATCCATTGAAAAAATCCATTTTTGTTCCAGCCGCTGAAGTCTATTTTCTCTGTCGCCACCACGCGGATTCAAGGGAACATGATCTAAGATTGTCCAACGAAGATCCAAGGCTGTGCTGTAGCATTTCCTTTTCAGGCCATAGGATTTTCTTGTGGACAGTTGTCTGGCTGCGAGGATAACTCACTGCACCTCTGCTGACAGGAAGAGCAAGGCTAGGAAGCGCCTCTCAATCTCCAGGCCGGCAAGTTTGGGTGTAGTGTGGTGGCTGCATCCTGGGTGAGGGATGCCGGCTTAAAGGGGAGGTGCACCAGAGGTTCCAGCGCAAGGCAGCATAGATAGGGTAACCACATCTGTCTCGCCAGTGGGGAGTGATCAGGATGGCGTGCACTCTGTCTCACACTATCCTCTGCAAGGTCTTCGAGATTAGAAGAGTAAGGGGGAAGGCATATACTAGTGACCATTCCCCCTACAGCATGTCAAAGGCATCCGTAGCTAGGCTCCTGTTGGATGGGTATTTGAAGCAGAACTAGGGGCATTTTGCATTTTCTTCGGGGGCAAAGAGGTCGATCTGCAGCCGGCCCCAGCACCTGAAGAGGGTCTCTGCCTCTGGTGGGTCCAGAGTCAATTTGTGCGGGACCAGCTGGTGGCTTGGCTTGTCTGCCAACTCGTTTTGTGTGTCTGGAAGGTAGGTGGCCTGCAGGAGGCAACATTTGAAGAGGGAGAAGATCCAGAGCCTGAGGGCCTCCGTGTAGAGGGAGCAGGAGTCTGTGCCTCCATGCTTGATGACGTAGAACATGGCAATCTGATTTACCATCTGGATCAGGATGGTCTGTCCGGTGATGTGCTGCTGGAAGGTCTTCAACGCAAAATGGATTGCTCAGAACTACAGGAGGTTGATGTGCTGCATCTGCTCCTTCACCATCCAGACTCCTTGGGTGCAGAGTGGAGGAGTAGCCTAATGCTTAAAGCACTGGCTTGGGAACCCAGAGACCAGGGTTTAATTCCTCCTAGCACTCCTTGTGGCCTTAGACAAGTTACTTAACCCTGCATTGCCTCACTTGTGCTCCCAAATTTGGAGTTTCATTTAAACTCCTTTTTTCCTTGATATCTCGTTTTATCTCCCCTTCGGGGGAGTTGTATTGGTTTCTCTCTCTCTTGATGTGTTTTGATTAAAAAAGAAAAAAAAATAACCCTGCATTGCCTCAGAAAAAATCACTTATCAATGTTCCTGTTTAATGTACATTACCAAGTTTAAATTACAATGTAAGCGGTTTGACTGAAATGATAAAGCAGTATAAAAGACCTATTAAATAGAAAAAAAATGTTAAATAAAACAGGTATCTTTATTGGTGGAATCAAATATTTTATATTGAGTGATTTAGGCATTGTTAGCAGAGAAAAAGCACAAAAAACGGAGTGAAGGATACAAGACAAGGAAGGAAAAGGATGAGAGAGTATTAGTGAAAGTAGTGGTTTTCTGATGTTTATTCAATAAACACCTATTTCATTTTTTTTTAAGCATCGGGGTCTTTTATAGGTGTTTATCAGTTAAAACCTAAAATCATAAGCTCTAATCATAATAATAATAGCAAGCGAGCAATAATATCAGGCAATAAGCTTTTTTAAATTACCCCGAACTGTTCAAGACTGCTAACAAATTGATCTATTAACAAACTGGTTTCCTACCTCCAAATTTCACTATGGGGTAATTTTATAAAAGATATTTCATGCATAGAGGCCTTTTTATACACCTAAAAGGGCTTTTATAAAATTAGCACAATCCAGATGTAGGTATATTGCACAATCCAGGTGTAGGTATATTCTGGGGTATAGTTTGGGTGGCACACAGGCAGAGTTGCATGCCTGTTTTATAAAATACTCACATATGCATATACTTTACATGCTAACATTTACCTTTGCTCTGCGTAGGCATTGTCAACAGCTGCAGTCTAGCCATGATTTCTGTCAGTTTGCCCTAGTTATTTTATAAAGACACATGTGCACTGATGTGTCTTTATAAAATACGCTTAAAATAGATGCCTACTTAGCCTCCCAACCTAGACAAGTTGTGTTAAAATCACCCTCCACATTAATATTTATTTATTAGTTTGTTCTGTTCTCATCCTGCAAAACTGGTACCAGACTATTCCATTCAGCCTATTGGTAGCATCATAATTGTTCTGATATGTTTTTAATACTGCATACAGCAAGATACCTGCTTTTTAATGGAAATCCATTAAAATCAGAGTAAATCCTTATGTTATACATAATCCATTATAATAAGCTGAAATCAATAAATTACAATCAGATGTAATATATACTGATATTGAGTACCTCTGTATGTCATTGATATTGACATTGATAGTGATATTGAGTACATAGCATAATAACGTTTGATTAATCTGACTTTTTTTAAGTCCATAAAAATCCATTTTATAAATATATATTGATTGAATACATATGACTGCACTGAAAGGATTCAGGGGCCCTTTTAATAAATCCTGTTAAGTTTGAGCACGTAATGGGCGTGGTAACTGTCAGGAGTGGGACTAGAAAATATAGTTACTCATCTGTAGCAGGTGTTTTCTGTGGACAGCAAGAATAAGTACTGATGTATGGGTGATGTCATCCGACGGAGTTCGCACAGGAATGCTCCCCAGCTACTACTGGAAGCTTTTGGGAGGTTCCACTGCACCTGGGCGCCTCTTTCTGCCTGTCACTGTAGCACCATCTTGAACTAGTCTGTCACTATAGCTTACTATACCTTTCACCTTGCTACTCCTTATGCCTGGAACAAACAACCTGAGTCTGTATGGCAGGCTTCATCTCTAGCCCTTTTCAAATCCAGGCTGAAAACTCACCTCTTCGAGGCCGCTTTTGGATCATGATCCGCCTAGTCTCCTATGTGTTACCTTACGATTCCCCTAGATGTATTCTTGTCCTCAGCTGTTGTGCTTCTGTCTTGACTAGATTGTAATCTACGATGAGCAGGAACTGTCTCTTACATGTGTCTGTACAGCGCTGCATACACCTTGCAGCACTATACAAATGATCAGTAGTACTAGTAGTATAAGTAATAGTAGAATTCAACTCCCAGGGGAGGTGGGAGGGTTGTGAGTGCTTATTCCTGCTGTCCACAGAGAACACCTGCTACAGGTGAGTAATTACCTTTTCTCTGTGGACAAGCAGGAATGAAGTCCTCACGTATGGGACTCCCTAGCTACAGGCTACTGAAAGCCAATGAGGATGCAGAGAAGCCCAACAGGGGCAACAAATCACTGCTTAATGGCAATAGACCTTAGCAATTTGAGATACAGAACTGTGTACAAAAGAAATGGTTCTTGTTTTCTCTTTTTTTGAAGCCTGAACAGAATAGAAGGGGCCTGGGGGGATGGAGTTGGATTCTAATCCCAAAACAGATTCCAAAGTACAGATTGGCCAAAGTTGTTTTTGCGATGTGACTCCCCATCCAGACAGTAGTGAGATGTGAATGTGTGGACAGAAGATTACATTGCAGCCCTGTAGATCTCTTCCATGGAGACTGAGTGTAAATTGGCCACTGATGCAGCCATGGCTCTGACATTGTGAGCTGTGACATGACCATCATGGCTCAGGCCTTCCTGGGCATAAGCAAAAGAGATTCAGTCTGCTAGCCAGACTGAAAGAGAGCATTTGGAAATGGCAGCCCTTAGCTTGCTGGGGGCAAAAGAAACAAAAAGCTGGATGGACTTTTTATGGGCTTTTGTCTGCTCCAAGTAGAAGGATAAGGCTTGTTTGCAGTGCAACATGTACAACGCAGCTTCCCCTTTGTGGGCATGAGACTTTGGGAAAAAACATCCGCAATCTGACTGCCTTCCAACCCAGAAGGTATGAGCCCATAACTCCCTGCTTGTTGATATAGAACATTGCGACTTGATTGTCGGTCTGAACTAGAACAATTTGGTTGGTCAGCCGATCTCAGTATGCCTTTAGAGCATTTGCTATGGCTCTTAATTCAAAGAAATTGATCTGGTGGAGACGTTCTTGGATGGATCAATTGCCCTGGCTGTGAAACCCATCGAGATGAGCTCCCCAACCATGTTTGGATGCATCTGTCATCACAACTTTCTGAGGTGGAGCAATTTGGAAGGGGAGACCTCTGAGCAAATTATGTTGGATTGTCCACCATTTCAGTGACCGAACAAGAGGATTGGTGATACACAGACAATCCCTGAGCTGACCTGTGGCTTAGGTCCACTGAGTTGTCAGAGACCATTGAGCCTGCCTCATATGGAGGCATGTCAAGGGTGTGATGTACATGGTAGAGGCCATGTGGCCTAGTACAGTTAACATCCTGCAAGCTATTACCTACTGACTCAATTGAGTCTCGCACACTAGTGCTATTAGTCTGTGAAGTCGGTCGTGCAGGAGGAAGGCTCTCGGCTGAGTTGGGTCAAGCAGGGCTCCTATAAATTCCAACTGTTAGGTGGGATGAAGATGGTATTTGGGGTAATTTATAATGAATCCTAGTAGTTCTAACACCTGAATGGTCAACCATGTTGATTCTTGATCACCCTTCCTGAGTGGTATTCTTGATCAGCCAAACGTCCAAATAGGAGACGACAAACACTCCCAGCATCCAGAGGTAAACAGCTACTACCACAAGGCATTATATGAAAATGTGGGGTGCTGAGGCAAGGCCAAAAAGCAATACTCGGTACTGGAAGTGCTGTCCCCCCAGGATGAATCTAAGATACTTCCTGTGAGCATATGTATCTGGATATGGGTATACACATCCTTCATATTCAGGGAGCATAGCTAATCTCCTTTTTGAATGTAAGGAAGCAGGGTGCCTAGAGAAATCATTCTGAACTTTTCTCTTACCAAGTATGTGTTCAGTTCTCTTAGGTCTAGGATAGGACAGTATCCCTCTGTTTTCTTGGGGATTAGGAAGTACCTGGAATAAAATCCTTGCCCTCTTTGCCCCAGTGGCATGAGCTCAATCGTGAGATCTGACAAGAGGGCAGTGATTTCTCTCTGAAGCAGTTCCTGATGCAGAGGGATGATATGATGCACCCTCAGGGGGCAATTTGAAAGTTGTCTGAATAAATGTAATTTGTAATCGCTTTGGATGATTTGTAGGATCCATGTGTCCGAGGTTATGAGGGGTCATCTTTGGGCAAAAAGTGTGAGCCTTCCTCCCAACGAAGTGTCCTCCACTGTGGTTACTGGAAGAGTGGCTATGCTCTGAAGGAACCAGTCAAAATCCTATCCCTGGCTTTGGCTGAGGAGCAGACTGGGCTTTCTAAGGCTTTTCTCATTGTGGTTGTGTGTGAGGAGCCTGCTTTGGTTGGGAGGCTTGGGAACCAGGAGAGTAATAGGTCTTTTTCTGGCTCCCGCCTGGTTGTTGTTGTTAAGTGCCGTCGAGTCGGAGTCGACTCATGGCGACCCTCTGGATAGCTATCCTAAATTGTGTTCGGTCTTCAGTCAGGCGGCTCATTGTTGACAGACTGGTACCCGTAGCTGCTGTTATTGTATCGATCCATCTCATTGCTGACCTTCCTCTTTTGCGTTGACCTTCTATCTTGCCAAGCATGATGTCTTTCTGTAATGATCTCTCTCTTCGCATGATGTGTCCAAAGTATGAAAGTCGAAGTCTTGTCATCTGAGCTTCTAAAGAAAGCTTAGGTTTGATCTCCTCTAGTACCGACTGGTTTGTTCTTCGGGCACTCCATAGTATACACAGTATTCACCGCCAGCACCATAATTCAAAGGCATCAATTTTCTTCCTGTCTGTCTTTTTCACTGTCCAGCTTTCACATCCATATGATGTTATTGAAAATACCATGGCTTGAACAAGTCGAATCTTTGTATGGAGAGAGACATCTCTGCTCTTGAGAATCTTATCTAGGTCTTTCATAGCCATTCTGCCAAGAGCAATGCGTCGTTTGATTTCTTGACTGCTTGTTGCTTCTTTATTGATAGTTGATCCAAGTAGGTTAAAGCTGTTCACAATTTCAATTTCTTCTCCTTCAACGATGAACCTGTTGATTATGCCAGTTGTCATGATCTTTGTCTTCTTTACATTAAGGTGCAGGCCCATTTTGAGACTATGTTCTTTGATTGTGAGAAGCAAATGTTTCAGATCATCTTCACTTTCAGCCAATAATGTAGTATCATCAGCATAGCAAAGGTTGTTGATGAGTCTTCCACCAATCTTCACACCTCTGTTGTCTTCATACAATCCTGCTTCTCTGATGATTTGTTTTGCATATAAATTAAACAGGTAGGGGGAAAGTATGCAGCCTTGTCTTACACCTTTGCTTATTTTAAACCATTCTGTTTCTCCTTGTTCCATTCAAACTGTTGCTTCTTGATCAATGTAGAAATTGCGCAAGAGAACGATCAGGTGTTCTGATATACCCATGCTTCTTAATGTGGCCCAGAGTTTCTCATGGTTTACACAGTCAAAAGCCTTGCTATAGTCGATAAAGCACAAATAGATATCCTTTTGGAATTCTTTAGTCTTTAAGGATCCATCTCACATCCGCAATGATGTCTCTCGTTCCTTGCCCTTTCCTGAACCCTGCTTGCACTTCAGGTAGTTCTTGTTCCAGGTATGGTTGTAGTCTCTTTTGAATAATCTTCAGTAGAATCTTGCTGGCATGTGGGATCAGAGCGATTGTTCGATAATTTCCACAGTCAGTTGGATCACCTTTCTTTAGTATTGGTATAAACACAGATCTTTTCCAGTCAGTTGGCCATGATGTTGTCTTCCATATTTCCATATTTGGTTGGGGCTGTTTGAGAAGATTATATGTGATTTTTTGATTTTATGCATCAGTATGAAGATTTCATTAGAACAGTGTTTTTATATTTAACTTTTGTTTTTTTTTCAGTTCTAAATCCCCCTGAAGAAACTCAGTCTTATTGAGTGAAACGCATTGAATAGCGCTATGATAGCTGGCGTTGGGGTACCTGAAGTTAAGTACTGTTTTTCAGCATTTTTGCACTGTTTTGAATACCTTTAGTAGGAGTTTTGAATATGTTAACTTAATGCCCAGTGGACAGTCCTTGATGCTATTACGGCACTCCTAGACACTTCTGTGTCTCAGTTTTAAGCCGGTGGTCTGAGACATCCCTGAGCCATTTTATAGATGGTGAATTATACTCGCTCCTACAATATTGTTCTTCAATAGATGCTGTTGCTAATAGAGTAATCTTTGTTATTTTTGGTTCCATATTTCTTGGCAGAGCCTTGTAAGTATGGTAACAGCTGCATCAGATTGCTGCAATACTTCTATAGGAATGCCATCAATGCCTAGTGCTTTGTTCTTTGATAAGGCTTTCAATGCTGCTTCAACTTCTTCTTTCATCACCATTGGTTCCCGATCATAAGGTACAGTTTGAAACGGCTGTTGGTCCACTTGATCTTTATCATATAAAAACTCTGTATATTCCTTCCACCTTTTCTTGATCTTCTCAGCATCATTCAACATAGAACCTTGAGCATCTTGTAACATTCCAATTCGAGGCTGGAACTTTTTCTTTAAATCTCGTAGCTTTAGGAAAGCCGATCTTGTTCTTCCTCTAATAGTTTCTGCTTCTATTTCCTTGCATGCGTCATTGTAGTACTTTTCCTTGTCCTGTCTTGCTTCACATTGGAAATCTCTGTTGAGTTCTGCGATTGTCTTTCTTTCTTCTCTGGCTTTAGCTTCTCTGCGTTTCTGGGCAATTTTCAGAGTTTCTTCCGTCATCCATTTTGGCCGTTTTTGCTTTTTCACCTTTTGTAGAGACTTCTTGCTTTCTTCCAACACAACCTTCTTGATGTCATTCCATAACACTTCCGGAGCTCTGTCATTTGTATCTAAAGCAGCAAATCGATTTTGCAGGCAGTCTTTAAATTCCAGTGGTATATTCTCAAGGTCATATTTTGCTGCATTCATGAGTGGTTTGCTCTTTTTCAACTTTAGCTTGAGTTTGCATACTAGTAGTTGATGATCTGTACCACAGTCAGCTCCAGGTTTTGTCTTGGTTGATGTTATAGAGCTTTTCCATCGTTGACTTCCACAGATGTAGTCAATTTGATTTTTATACAATCCACTGGGTGAACTCCATGTGTACAGTCGCCGCTTGTGTTGCTGGAAGAAGGTGTTTGAGATGAATAGAAACATAGAAACATAGAAATATGACGACAGAAAAAGACCACATGGCCTATCTAGTCTGTCCTTCCATAACAACTACAACAGTCCACTTTTTGCCTTTAGAGATCCTCTGTGTTGGTCCCATGCTTTCTTGAATTCAGTTACTGTCCTCATCTCTACCACCTCCACTGGGAGACTATTCCACGGATCCACTACTCTTTCCGTAAAGAAATATTTCCGCATATCACTCCTGAATCTATCTCCCTTCACCCTCATCCCATGTCCCCTCATAGCAGAACTTGCTTTCAATTGAAAGAGGCTCTCTCCCTGAACATTTATGCCACGGAGGTATTTAAACATCTCAATCATATCACCTCTATCCCGCCTTTCCTCTAAGGTGTACATATTAAGATCCTTAAGTCTGTCCTCATATGCTTTATAATGAAGCCCATTAATCATTTTGGTAGCAACCCTCTGCACCGACTCCATCCTGTTCACATCCTTTTGAAGGTGCGGTCTCCAGAATTGCACACCATACTCCAAATGAGGTCGCACCAAAGACTTATACAGAGGCATTATCACCTCCTTTTTTCTGCTAGCCATTCCTCTCCGTATGCACCCAAGCATCCTTCTAGCTTTTGCCGTCGCCTTTTCCACCTGTTTAGCTACTTTAAGATCATCAGACACAACCATGCCTAGGTCCCGCTCTTCTTTAGTGGACAAAAGTACTTCACCTCCTATACTGTATTGCTCCCTTGGATTGCTGCAGCCCAAATGCATGACCTTACATTTTTTAACATTAAATCCCAGCTGCCAAATTCTAGACCATTCTTCAAGCTTAGCTAGATCCCTCCTCATGTTATCTACCCCTTCCTGGGTGTCTACTCTATTGCAGATTTTGGTATCATCCGCAAAGAGGCAAACCTTACCCGACAGCCCTACCCCCAGTGTAAATAAGATGTAGATATGTTATACAATGTACATAGTTCCCCCCAGTTACTGCCAAGTTGATCTCCTGTTTATTGTAAATACAACTCAGGGTTCCTGTGTTGTATGGTTGATGTTGAATGTAAACCGCTCTGATCTAAAATAGAGCGGTATAGAAGAACTGTTAAATAAATAAATAAATAAATAAATATATCACTAACAAAGATGTTAAAAAGAATCGGACCAAGGACAGATCCCTGGGGCACACCACTGGTAACATCCTTCTCCTCAGAGTGAGCTCCATTTACTTGTACTCTTTGTCGCCTCCCACCCAACCAATTTCTAACCCAAGCAGTAACTTTAGGGTCCATCCCTAGGGTGCTCAGTTTGTTTATAAGTCGCCTGTGAGGAACAGTGTCAAAGGCTTTACGGAAATCTAAATACACCACATCTAGAGCTCTCCCTCGGTCCAACTCCCTGGTCACCCAGTCAAAAAAATCAATCAGATTTGTCTGACAAGACCTGCCTCTGGTGAATCCATGCTGCCTCGGATCCTGTAATCTGCTGGACTCCAGAAACCTCACTATTTTCTCTTTCAGCAGCGTTTCCAATATTTTACTCACCACCGAAGTTAAACTAACCGGCCTGTAGTTTTCAACCAAATCCTTACTTCCGCTTTTGTGTAAAGGCACCACATGAGCCTCTCTCCAGTCCTTTGGCACCACTCCTGACTCCAACGAGGCATTGAAAAGGTCAGTCAGTGGAGCTGCTAGAACGTCCCCAAGTTCCCTCAGTATTCTAGGGTGTATCCCATCCGGTCCCATCGCTTTGTCTACTTTAAGTTCAGCTAGTTTCTCACGAACACAGTCTTCTGAAAATAGTTCAAGATGTTCCTCGCTTCTGTTCTTATTTGTGGGTGTTTTCTGAGGTCCTGCTCCTGGTTCTTCATCTGTGAACACAGAACAAAAATATTTGTTAAGCAATTCCGCTTTATCCTTATCAGCTTCTACATATTCCCCCCCTGCACCCTTGAGTCTGACAATACCACTTTTGCTCTTCCTCTTCTCACTAATATATCTGAAAAATGTCTTATCCCCCCATTTTATTGCATTGGCTATTTCCTCCTCCTTTTGAATCTTTGCCTTCTTGACTACTTTGCTAGCTTCTCTAAGTTTTTCCAAATACAGATGCCTGTCTTCTGCTCTCTGTGATCTCTTGTATTTCATGAAGGCCTCCCTCTTTTTCTTCACTTTTTCAGCTACTTCCTTCGAAAACCATAGCGGTCTCCTGTTCCTTTTGCCTTTATTTACCATTTTAACAAAAAGGTTGGTTGCCCTTAAAATACCCCCTTTCAGTTTTGCCCACTGTTTTTCTACATCCCCCAGCTGTTCCCATCCCACTAACGACTCCCTGAGGTATTGGCCCATCTTCGCAAAGTTAGTCTTCCTAAAGTCTAAGATCCTCACCTTGGAATGGATTCTAACAGCCCTAGTCCTAATACTGAACCACACCATCTGGTGATCACTGGATGCAAAATGATCTCCCACTACAACATCAGAAACACTTTCACCATTGGTAAGCACCAAGTCCAGTATGGCCCCTTCACGTGTGGGGTCTGTTACCAATTGCCTGAATAGATCATTGGTCTTGCAGAATTCTATCAGTCTTTCTCCAGCTTCATTTCTGCTGTGAATGAAATGAGAGTCAGAAGCTGTAAAGATGTCTTACACATTGGAACATGGAACGTACGAAGCATGAACCAAGGGAAGTTGGAGGTGGTCAAGAATGAAATGGAACGTGTACAACTTGATCTGTTGAGTGTCAGCGAACTGAAATGGACTGGCATCGGGCACTTTGCATCAGATGATCACATGGTCTACTATGCTGGAAATGACAGACAAAGAAGAAATGGTGTTGCATTTATAATAAAGAAGAAATTTGCAAGAACTGTAATGAAATACAATGCAGTCAGCGAACGCTTAATCTCTATTTATTTATTTTTCTTATATACCGCGCTATTCAGCATCAGCGCGGTTTACATGTAACAGTAACTGTTCAGTGAAGACAATCTACACTGAACTTACAATATAACAGAAATGTACAATTTTAACTTACAATATAACAGAAATGTACAATTTTAACAGCATAGCTACATTACACATAACTTATGTTGAGGAGTAGCTATCAACACAACTATAATTCAAGTATATGCCCCAACAACAGCTGAAGAAGAGAATGAAATTGAAGAGTTCTATGAACAAGTACAAGCTGAAATTGACAGAACATGCAAACAGGATATCCTGATAGTCATGGGTGACTGGAATGCAAAAGTTGGCAACAAAGAAGAAGGCAAAGTAGTTGGAAAATATGGACTTTGCAACAGAAATGAAGCCCGCCTTGGTACCTCCTGTGAAGACCCAACTCTGTGAACCTCCTCAATATCCCAACCCAAAAAATAAAAAGCAAACAAGCCAGATTTAACCGCGCATTCTCTCTCTTCGCCTCCACTGTATGGAATGCCCTCTCACCTGACCTGCGAGGCTGTTCTGACTACTCAGACTTCCGGAAAAAAAAAACTTTCCTCTTCCATGAATACCTTAACACATCCCCACTACGCCACTAGTGATCTAGTGTAACCTAGACCACACAATCATTAACCGCATCAATGCCTCTGTTCCATACCATACAATTAGCTGGAATGCCCCCCCCCTACGAGCGATCCCCTGTCCTCCCCTTCCAACAAATTCCCTCTTAGCCCTCTCCCCCCTCCCCCTTTGAACACAGTTGCCAAATCTTGGCATAGTTCTTAAATTGCTGAATGTTATTAATGTACCAAGTTCTCTGTACAACAGCTGTATCTTACACTGTTACACGTTTTGTTTCATGTAAACCATCTTGAATCGTAAAAAGATGGTATATAAATAAGTTTAAATAAATAAATACATAAGATAGGAGGCCAGCTTGGACATACGTTTTGAGAGATTATGAAGGGTGACATGCTGCTTCTCGATGAAGCCAGCTTTCTCTTCGACCTGTTCTCTGAAGAGATTCTCTCCACAGCACAGCACGGCAGCAAGCTTGTTCTGCACTGATTGTTCCAAGTCTAAGGACCGGAGCCAGGTGAGTCTCTGGGCATCAATACCCAAAGCAGAAGCTCTCAATGCCATTTTGAAGGTCAATAGGTTGCATGGACCATGAACTTCGAGCAGTCCTTGCTATGAGCCACTAGGGAACGATGCTGTTACAATTTCTTTGGAGGGAGATACTGGGGCAGATCAGTGAGGTCACACATGATGCTCTTTAACAACATGCCCATATACAGTTGGTAAGAGGCCCTGAGGACTATGAGCATGGAACTCTGAAAATGGCTTCTCCCCAAAGAGTCCAATGTCCGAGCCATCTCTCCCCAGGGGCACCAAGGAATGAATCTTGGAACTCTTGGATCTCTTAAGAGTGGATTTGGCCAAGAAATTTATTTATTTATTTATTTAACAGGTTTTTTATATCGCTTTATCATTTCAGTCAAAGTGGTTTACATGGTAACTTAAACTTGGTAATATACATTAAACAGAGACATTGATAACTTGGATTTTTTTCTGAAGCAATGGAGGGTTAAGTGACTTGCCCAAGGCCACAAGGAGTGCTATTGGGAATTGAATCCTGTTCTCTTGGTTCCCAAGCCAGTTCTCTAACCACTAGGCTATTCCTCCACTCTGTAGTGTGGAAGCTGGGGCTTCTTGAATCCAGGAGCCTTCTGAACTCTATACATGGAGTCAAGCCTTCTACTGACTGGAGGTACAGTGAGGGGGTTCTCCCACATTCTCAGCTGTACTCTCTGTAGGATGCAGTGCACGGGCCGAGGAGTACTGAAGGATCTCCAACTCATCTGTCTTGGGCTCATCCTCAGTCTCCAAAGAAAATAGTATGGCCTTGGCCATGTCTCTAACAAAATCCTGGAAGGCCATATCCTCAGGAGGGGACATGCGCCGCTTATGAGGTGGAGAAGGGTCCAACAGAAGCTCAGTGGATCTATCCTCCAACAAATCTTCAGATTCCACATCCATTACCCAGCCTTCTGAATCCAACTCACAGAGGAAGTCGAAGTACTGAGTCTCTGCCTGGATCTCTCTCCTGACCCGAGAGGATCGGGAGCTCTTTTGGAAGCGATGATGCACGTCTAGATTTCAAGGGTGTATCAGACCCTGAAACTCTAGAGAGTAATTTCGGCCTTGCAGGCACCGATGTCAGGGTGCACCAATGTCCCAATGTCGATGCATCTTCTGCAGGCAAGGCGTGCCTCTTGAGAATCAGTTGCATGGTAGCCAATGTCAATGCAGCTGACATCTAGGCCCCGGTCTGCTGCACAGCCAAGAGTGCCGCGATCCGTTCCTCGAGAGCCTTCAGAAGGCATTGCTCCATGTCTGCCAATTCTGAAGATTGCAGTGCCTCATCAACTTCAACCGATGTACCCGGGATCTGAACAAAGTTATCGGCAGCTTGGTCTCAGCTCTTGGTAAGCTGTTGCTGCCCCTCTGATGTTCTTGAGGATGAGCTCTCCTGCCTTCAAGGCAGCTTAGAAGGACACTTTCGTGGACCCTCACTGCTCTTGGTGCCATGCCTCGAGGGGCTCCGACACCAATGCATCAGTCTTCACTCAGTGCTCGGTGCGATCCCCCTTCAACGCTGACGAAGATGAAGCAGAATCCTTCCTCATCTTCAGATGGAGAACAATCTAAGGCTGATACTCTGGGACACTACGGTTGCTCAGCTCCGTGTTGGTGTGAGAACTCCTTGATGTCGATGCACGCCAACATCCGATGCAGCCTTTGGAGCCATTGAGACCAGTGCCATCAATGTCAATGGATCGGACATCTGACAGCCAAAGAGTGATTCATGCTGTTTCTCTCTACCCTGAGTCCTCTTTTTGTCATCTGCAAACAAATTACAAGAAGAGGGCTGATGATTGGGTCCCAGGCACTGAAGGCACAAACTATGGGTATGCGTGGTGCACCAGGAACACTTACCGAGGAGACCCGTGATCCATGCTTTGGCAGGTAGCCTAGAAAATCCACTGGTGCCTACCTATGCAGAGATTGTGGGATCCCTAGCAAGTGCATAATCCCCCCATGCCCCAATCGGGACCCCTGACCTTAATTAAATGCCAGTGCAAAAGATCTACCAGTCCATGGAACCAACTATCACATATTGCTGGGCCCCCACCACCCTTCAGCACCAATCCCCCCCAGACACCTCCTGATCCCTACAGGGAACTGCCCGGGGGGGGGGGGAAATGGTTCACCCCCCAAAAAATACAATGCGCTGACTAGCCAGTTGGGCCCCCCCTCCTTCCCTCGCACTCCCCCAATTTACCTTAAAACATACTGGCTAGTTAGTCGGGCCCCCTACATCCCAATCAAAAAAAAAATCCCACCTATCCAGTTGGCCCCTATCCCTCCTCCTTCAAAACCTAAAAGCCTGGCTAGCCAATCAACCATAGATAGCCCCCCCCCCCACACCCCTGACTCCCCAAGCCCTTACCTTAAAGTGCATGGTAGTCTAGTGGCCATAGGGCAGAAGCAGTCCTCCCAGAACCCTATGGGGATCGGGAGCTGTCCGGGGAGGATCGATGCTGAAGGGAGGATGCAGGATGAAGCATGGGTGAGGGTTTGGCAATTAGTGATTGTGCCAAAAACTGCTACATCTGCAGCACTGGCAATTGTTTTAGGTCAGGAGGACCCGATTAGGGCATGAGGGGATCACCTATTGTGAAGATGACCGCTGCCGACTGGCAGTGGCCTCAAAACGGCCCAAACAGAATGGCTATGGCTAACGCCACTTCTTGAGGCAGCCATCATGTGGAAAATATTTACATGGTGGCTGCCAAAAATTGGCATGTCTACTCCCCACCCCAATCCCGCTCCCCCCCCACCCCCGACTCTACCATGCAAAATGCAGATATCACAGAAAAGTGCCTATGATATTTGCATTTCGATTGTCTTAGCTGCTACCGTCAGGTGATACTTTTGTTTTAGCCCCACGGAAATATACTAATGCGGTTTAGTAGACAGACCCCTATAAAGCAACAAAGAACAATCCCTCTATTTATTTATTTAGCTGTATTTATATACCGCTTTTCACCGGGTCATTTAAACAATGAAGGAATTTGTGTCAGTTTTGTTGTTGTTGCTGGAGTCATTGTTAATTATTCACAAAAAAGTATTTTGAACTGTCAGCCAAGACTTGAATAGGAAGTGACCATCTGTATGATTTCATCTCAACTGTAGGCAGGGACTTGATAAAACAGTCATAAGGTGAAAAATTACGCTAAATAAACATCAGATGTACAAAGCCTGAGCTGTTGTATAATGCATTAAGGTAAAACATATATTAGTGGGGCATTAGCATTTTTATGAGCCATTAGATGAATCACAAAGAATTCATCTATGCTGATCAATTTCAGTTGATTCCCGTTTTCAAAATCCTGTTGCCATGGCAATCCTGGACAAAAGAGTTTACAGAATGAAAGATTATGGTTTGCTTGACTCTGTAAATGATTTAAAATGGAATCATCAGTGCGCTTTCATTTTTACTTTCTTAAAATTGATAGGAAAATATTTCTACTTTTAAATATATTTCTATTTTTTCCTTCAAGAGTAATCCTCTCTTTCAGCATGCTCTAATTTCTTGTTCAATCACATAGATATTTTTGTCATGGATCAGGCCAGTTACTTATTATGCAAATTGTCTTTGAACATAATTTTTTGTAGCAAATATTGTGCAAAACTGTGAATTTTATTGCAAGAACAATTTAACTGCACCTACCTCAGGTGCAGATAAGATTCACGCAGAGTGTGGTTTTGTACAGTTTGGCACTTGATATCTGACTATCAAACATAGGTAATGAGCTGATTCATATGAGATTTTAGCTTCTGACTATTTTGCATTTGAGTTTGCAAGCTTAAATACTGTGTGTTAAGGGGTATGTTTACTAAAGTGCAGGAGTGACTATGCTAAATCCCACACTAAGCAGTTAGTGCAGGACTGTGGCAACCTTTACAGTGTGCTAAAAATACAACAGCGGTAAAAATCCTGCACTATCCGCTTAACACTGGATGAAACAGAGACTGGGTGGGTTTAGGACCAAGAGTGAGCGATGACTGCACATCACAGTTAGTGCAGACGTACATGATGTGTGCATATTGCAGTTAGCACGGGTGCACTTACTGCCACCTCAGTAGGTGACGTTAAGTGCACCCATGTTAACTGCAGCTGCCGGCTTAGTACAGAAAGGTCCTCCAAACTGCATGGGGACATATCAGGAACACTCTCAGCAGTTAGTGTAGTTATGTTACACCTCTTGCGCTAATTTTCAGCATTTAGGTGGTGCTTAGCTGCCGAAAATATGTGTGCTTCCTTAAACATGCCCCTTTATGCATCAATAATGTGCATAATCACATTAACATGCTAATGACACGTTTCACATGTTACTCATTTACAAATACAAACACAATTTAGTATATCAATTTCATTCATTGTTATATTTGCTTTACTTTCCCTGTACTGCTCCTCAGTTGTTCTTGATTTGCTTTGCTTATAGAGGCGTTCTATGGACTAAGAGAGCAATTTTCAAAGCATGTAAAAAATTCCACTCAAAACCACTCTCTCCTTCTGTAGGTAAACGTACCCTACCCACGCTTTTTCACAGTATGGCTACTCATACTCAGAGCAAAAAGAAGTAGGACTGCAGAGACTTGGTTTTAGCTGTAGATTTTGTCACTGCTGCAAAGCAGGTGAAAAATCCATGGGTACTGAAGTAGACAGAGTACAACCAGCTCTTTCATTTTCAAAGGGAAACTTCATGGGGAGTCTCTCTTTAAAAACGTGCTTGCAGGCCCACAAGATTTCAGAATTGCCTCTTATATTATCAAAAGGGTGCTCAACTGTGAAGTTCCATACATATTTACATAAAAGAATTTGATTTTCAAACATAACGTACCTGTGCAAGCCTTGTTGGTATATTTGACTATTAAGTGCCTTAAATCATGCAAATGTATGATGACATAAGGCATGTTAACAGCATGCCTACAATGTATTTAATATTTTTATAAATTCAGTGTAGATGAACAGTATGCAAATGCTCCTCAAAGCATCCCTAGAACACCTCTTCTCTCTCTGGCCAAATATGTGTGCACCTACTTTCAGACAGCTAAAAATCAACCCAGACACAGCTGGCTTAAGATGATTGTCTCTATTTTTTCCCATTTAAAATGCTTTTAAAAATGTATCCCATGGAGGCAATAACTGCCCACATTAGCATATCATACACATATATGGAGTGGAGGAGTATTTTTTTATTATTATTTATTTTTTTATTTACAGTCTCTTTTATACCGCGCTATTCAACATCAGTGTGGTTTACATGAAACAGAATTACTAGCACAGTGCAGCAAGCTGATCTGTGTTTACAAAGAACAGGTACTACAACTTGGATAAAATTGGGGTAACTATTTATATCGAGGCGACACGTTATGTCGTGTCAAAAGTAATTGTAGTCATGGATGGCTTGCGGGGTATGTTGCTGTGGCTGTACTAGATGGGGGAGGGGGCTATTGGAGCGCTGTCTTCCGGGTAGTATTTGAGGAAGAGGTGGTGCTTCAATGCCTTCCTAAACTGGGTTAGGTCAGGAATTGCCCGGATGCTGGGTGGTAGGGTGTTCCAGCATCTGGGTGCATAGAATCTGAAAGCCCTTTTTGCTATTGCATGGGTGCATTGGGTTATTTCCTTCTGGATTACCAGTGTGTTGACTGCTGAAGATCTTCTGGACCTATTGGGGGACATGGTTTGGATAAGCTTTGCTAGTGATGTGGAGGAGAGCCCATTGATGGCCTTGAAAGTTAGCAGTAGGGTTTTGAAAGCGAGTCTGCCATGTATAGGGAGCCAGTGTAGGTGCTTCAGGATGGGTGTAACATGATCGCTCCTAGAAGCCCCGTGTAGAACTCTCACCGCAGCATTCATCGCGAGTTGGAGCGGGTTCAGGGTGGATTGTGGGAGACCTTTTAGGATTGCATTAGCGCAATCAAAGTGCGGTATAATCAATGCTGGATAGGTTGTCCAGAAGTCGTCCAGCTCTAGTAGGAAGCGTAAGTGCCTGAGTGTTCGGATTCTGTGGTAAATTGCTCTTGCTATGTTGCTTATGTGCACCTTCATGTCCAGTCGTTGGTCTAACGTGACTCCAAGGTATCGTATTCTGGATTTGGTTTGTAGCTCTGCTTCCTTAACCTTTAAGTGGGGTGGCGGGGTGAAGTTTTGGTTCCTCGTAATGAAAAGGACCTCTGTTTTCTTGTGTTGTATTGGAAGGTTTTGAGATTCGAGACAGTTGGATACTGCGTCAAAGCAGTCTGTCAGTGGAGAGAGGTCCAGCTGCTCTGTTGAGAATGGCATGTAGAGCAGTACATCATCTGCATATATCAAGCAGTTGACATTGAATGATCGGATGAGGTTACAGATGTGCTGCATGTATATGTTGAACATCAGGGCGGAGAGGGAGAATCCTTGTGGCACACCTTGCCTCTGGTGGAAAGGTTTTGATGTTGAGGCCCCGGATCGTACGTGCTGCTATCTGTCAGACAAGTATGACTTGCACCATTCTAGTGCTGTGTCAAGGACACCCTTCTCCTTGAGGCGTCCCAGGAGAAGCTCGTGGCTTACCGAGTCAAAAGCAGCAGCTATATCCATGAAGATGAGGACAAACCCTTGACGGATGTTATCAATTCCAGCAATTAGGTTACTGTAGAGGGTGGTGAGGAGTGTTTTGACACCATGGGACTCTCTAAATCCGTGTTGGCAGGGGTCCAGCGGAGCGGCGGTTTTGATGTGCTCTTGTATTTGTCTTTGGACTTCTTTTTCAATTATCTTGGCCAGAAGTGGTATACTGGATATAGGTCTGTACGAGTCCACCTTCTGGGGGTCGAACTTGCTGTTTTTCAGAAGAGGCCTGATGGACGTATGTTTGAGGCATTGGGGGAATGAGCCTGTTGCAAAGGATAGGTCCATGAGCCTGGCTATGAACGGGTTGAAATCGCAGCGTAGCTCTTTTATCCAGAAGGCGGGGCAGGGGTCAATTTGTGCCGTAGTGGTGTTGATCGCAGCGATAGTGTCTTCGATGTACTTCTTGGGTGGAGTGGAGAAGATGGTCAGGGGAGTTAGGTACGTTTGTTTGTGTACGGTGGTGGATGCTGAGGGCTTATTGGTCTGGCATAGCTTTGATTGCAGGTAGTTCGCGAATTCTTGAGGGTGGATCTCGCTTGGTTGGTCAGGGGCTGGCTCCTTTGTTAGGTTCTTGACTAGATTAAACAAGTCATGCAGTTTGTTTAGTGATCGTTTTAGGGTGTCCGTGTGGAATTGTCTGATTTTCTCTGTTATTGCTTCACGGTGTTTTATCAGGTGAAGGTTATATGCCTTCTGATCTTCTGCAGAGTGAGATCGACCCCAGCGTCTTTCCAGCTTCCTTAGGAAGGTGAGTGATGATCGCAGATCAGTGGAGTACCAGGCTGCGGTGGCTCGTTTCCTTGGAGGTTTGTTAGATGGTGGACCTTGGGCAATGGCACTGAGGTTATTATTCTAGTTGGAGACCAGAACATCGAGGTTGGGTGCTGCTGAGGCGAGAAGTGGGCGGGTTTTACTCAGAATAAAGTCTTTGTCGAATGGTCGGAACCTTCGAGGTGGTGCCCTGGTGGTGCTGCTCTGAACTCTGGCGTTCTTCTGGCGGTTGTTGGGTAAGGGTATTTGGAATATGATTAGTTTGTGGTCCGACCAGGGTACTGCAGTAATGGACAGCATGGGGACGTGGGTTGAGTCAAATGTTGTGTGTGGAGCGAATACCGGGTCTAATATGTTTCCTTTCACGTGGGTAGGTTCACTGACTAGTTGCTTGTATCCTAGTTCCTCCAGGGCTTCGAGGAAGGCTGACGCCTGAGTATCTTGCAGGACTGGCAGATTGAAGTCGCCTAGTACCCAGCTTGGTATGCAAGGGCTCCTGACATTGGAGGCAAGATCAATTATTGTTGCGAGGTCATCAGGGGAAGGTGATGAGGCTCTGTAGAGAAGGTTGATGGAGCAGTGCTTGTTTGCTATAGCGATTGTTACGAGGTGTGTTGTGCTAGTGGCATTAATCAGGTGGAAATGGAGGTCTGTCTTGGTGAGGACGAGTACTCCTCCCCCTCTTTTGTTGTCTCTATGGCATGTGTGTATTGAGAAATTGGTGGGTAGGAGTTGGTTGGAGTAGTCTAGAGATTAGAGCAACCCAGAATATAAAGGGTTCAATTCCTACTGGCACTCCTTGGGACCTTGGGCAAGTCACTTTACCCTCCACTGCCTCAGAAGAAAAGGCCAGGCAATCTACTTCCAGTGATACATTGCCAAGAAAATCCAGAGGCAGCTGGTTCACCAGGAGTCAGCAATGACCTGATGGCACTAAAAAAAAAAAAGTGGGGCTATTTTAGAAGTTCTATTCATTATTTGGATGTCTGACAATGAGCACTTAGATGTGAAAAACACAGAGATGTCCCTGGGACCATTTTAGAAGCCAAGTATATAGACATCCCCAGTGCAAGACCATCCATCTAATGAGGAGGCGTGGCCTTGGTGGAACAAGGGAGTTGCATGTCACAATGTGATTGCCAAATGGCAGAAGTTCATCTGGTCCTGGTTGGTGGGACGTCCATACCTATGCCTGCTCCTGACCATGAATAAGGTGAAAAAATACTTGTTTCATGGATGTAACCCTTCCCAATGGAAGCGTATAATGTGCTTACATCGCCACAATTATTATTTCCTGCCTGAAGAAAGTTGAGCATCAATACATACTCCAAACCTTTTACTGCCCGCCACCACACATCTAAGTATCTAAAATAGCAGGCCAGGATGTACAAGTCTTATATCATAGTTGCCCCCCTTCTGGGATACTCCTGTTGGCACATCTAAGTAACCGGTTCTGAGGCCATGCAAGTCTGGGATGTCCATATTACTGAAATCGTCTACACTCGCGCACATATCCAGCCTTGCAACCAGCATGGGGCCTGCCTCCATAATTGCTTATGGGGATGTTCATTTTTAGGGGTTAAGACATAAGGATTTCAGAAGGCACTTATATATGCCTCCCTTCTCTGCTGCCACTCCCATGATTTTTGAACATTGTGCTCTGGATGTCCCAGATTCAAGCGAGATGCCCCTTCTCAAATGCCACTCATCATAATGTGGGCTTTGCTAGAGTTTCATAGCGAAAGTACTTTGAAAATTACCCCAGCACAACCATGCACACACATTCACAGTTAATATTTAGTGCACATAGTTTTCCTGTGCAAAAATAGAGCATATTCATACATTTTTTAATATATGTAAGTGCAAAGCCCTTCCCAGCCCCACCCTTGGAATGCCTTTGTTCACTGCGATTAAAAGTATGTCATTTTCAGCCATATACACATATCTTTACCCATAGCAATTTTATAAAGGTCTATTTTTACGGGGAACTAACTGTATTATCCATGGAAATGACCTTGAAAATAACCCTCCCTATGTCCTTTACTAATGCAAATAGGACACTTTCCTATTTAAAAAGTAAATGATATAGAAACATAGAAACATGACAACAGAAAAAGACCACATGGCCTATCTAGTCTGTCCTTCCATATCAACTACTATAATCCCCTCTTTATCTTTAGAGATCCTCTGTGTTTGTCCCATGCTTTTTTGAATTCAGATACTGTCCTCGTGTCCACCACCTCCTCTGGGAGACTATTCCACACATATACCACTCTTTCCATAAAGAAATATTTCCGCATATTACTCCTGAGTCTATCCCCTTTCACTCTCATCCTATGTCCCCTCATAGCAGTGCTTGCCTTCAATTGAAAGAGACCCTCTTGTGCATTTATGCCACAGAGGTATTTAAATGTCTCTATCATATAGCCCCTATCCCGCCTTTCCTCTAAAGTATACATATTAAGATCTTTAAGTCTGTCCTCATATGCTACATAACGGACACCACTAACCATTTTAGTAGCCACCCTCTGCACTGACTCCAACCTGCTTATAACCTTTTGAAGGTGCGATCTCAAGAACTGCATACAATGCTCCAAATGAAGTTGCACCAGAGACTTATACAGAGGCAATATCACCTCCATTTTTCTGCTGGTCATTCCTCTTCCTATACACCCAAGCATCCTTCTAGCTTTCACAGTCGCCTTTCCATCTGCTTAGCTACTGTAAGAACATCAGACACAATTTCGCCAATTATAATTGAGAGGATTTTCTGTGAACCCTAGTCCTATCAATGTAGTAAGCTAGCGCCCGCTTGCAGTCTAAGATGTGTAGCGCTGCTTCATCCTGAGATGCACGTGGTCTTGAAAATAAAATCAGTAGGATTACTGGCCGGTTTAGATGGAAGGAGGAGACTATCTTTGGAAGGAAATGTGGAGGGTACGGAGAACCACCTTGTCATGGTGGAATCAGGTATGACAGATCTGCAGTTCTCCGATGCAGAGAGTTGATGTGAGGGCAATGAGGAAGACAACCTTCCAAGATAGAAATTTCAGTGAAGTGGTGAATAAAGGCTTGAAAGGAGGCTTTAGATGTTCATCAAGAACTACATTGACATCCCAGGCCACCGGAGGTGGCTTAATGGGTGGCTTAGACAGTAGGAGACCCTGCATGAAGTATGCTACTAAGGGGTGTGAGGAGATAGGCTGTCCATCCAGTGATTGGTGAGAGACTGCAATGGCACTAAGATGAACTCTCACTGAGTTAGTCTTAAGAGCTGCCAAGGACAAGTGGAGGAGATATTGTAGAAGGGACTCCACCAGACAAGCAAAATGGGCAATGCCCTTTGGGGAACACCAGA
The DNA here is from genome assembly GCA_033557465.1 of Ichthyophis bannanicus. Classification (NCBI taxonomy): domain Eukaryota; kingdom Metazoa; phylum Chordata; class Amphibia; order Gymnophiona; family Ichthyophiidae; genus Ichthyophis; species Ichthyophis bannanicus. The sequence goes on along the minus strand of CM066040.1, from coordinate 277,185,881 downwards.
GGGCAAATCCTCACCACTTGAAGGCATAAGATCACCTGGTGGAATCCTTGCGTGATGCAAGAAAGATATTTTTGACTCTTGTGGAAGGTCGATGTCAGCGAGTACTATCCCTTCAGCAGCCATGCTGTGAGGTGAAGGGAGTGAAGAATGGGATGGAGGAGTGTCCCTTGGTCCTTGGAGAGGAGTTTTTGGTGCACATCCAAGTCTAAGGGGTTGAGTTTGTGCAAGGTGAAGAAGCAGAGGAAACCACAGTTGACAGGGCCAAAAAGGTGCTATGAGGATCATGGAGCCCTTGTTGGCCTGTAGCTTGAACAGCGTTTTGGGTATCAAGGGGATGAGAGGAAATACATAGAGCAGACCCTGTCCCCAGTGGAGAAGGAAGGCATCCAGGGCCTGTTGGCGCAGGGGCGGAAGCTTGGAGCAGAACAGTGGAAGCAGTATTTATTTATTATTTTATTTGAAGAGTTTATATACCACATTTCCAAGGATCAACACGGTTTGCAGATAACAGAACATAACCTTATATGGAACACATTAACGTTGCAAGGAACAATGAACAGAACAAGTAGACATAAACTTTGCAATAACCATAAAATTTCAAAATATTTACATGTGAGAAGTCTTGTTTGAGGTCTAAAGGGGAGCTGTCATGTTAGAAAAGAGACTATGAAATTAGACCATAGTGCTGGCTATAGCAGGAGTTGGGGTGAAATGGTTAAATTATCTCATGTGATTGTTTGTTTATGTGATATCCTGGAAGTGCATTTGGAACAGGTGGGTTTTTAAGAGTTTTCTGAAGTTCTTAATATCAGTAGATGTGCAGATTTTTATAGGGAGGGAGTTCCATATCGTTGGAGCATATAAAGCGTAGTTACTCACCTGTAACAGGTGTTCTCCAGGGACAGCAGGAATCAGTCCTCACATATGAGTGACGGAGCCCCCATGCGGAGCAAATCCCCAGCTTTCGAAGAAAGCCTTTGGGACTGCATCACGCATGCGCGGTCCCCTTCCCGCCCAAAGGTGCCATCTTGCTCAGACAAATAACATAGCTAAAAAGATGGCAAAAAGATAAAAATAAATCAACTCCAGGGAAGGTGGGAGGGCCGTGAGGACTGATTTCTGCTGTCCCTGGAGAACACCTGTTACAGGTGAGTAACTACGCTTTCTCCAGGAACAAGCAGGAAGTCAGTCCTCACATATGGGACTCCCTAGCTATAGGCTACCAAGAGCCCATAACAGAAAAATAGGCTCCCTCTAGAAGAGCCGCAGCAGCCATGATAGGAGTTCAACCAAGAACGTAACACTCCGGTATCATGACACCAAAGGGTCGGAGGGTAGGAGTTGCCTAAACCTCAAACAGATTACGAAGTACAGCCTGGCCGAAAGCACTGTCCCATTGGGACTCCCTATCCAGACAGTAATGGTCTGCAAAAGTCTGGCTTGAAGACCAGGTTGCGGCCCAGCAGATGTCTGCCAGCAGAATAGAGCGGAAGTGAGCCACTGATGCAGCCTTAGCCCTGACCCGGTGGGCCGTGACTCGACCCTGCAACGGGAGATTGACCGCCCTGTATGCTCAGGTGATGCAATCCGCCACCCAGGTGGACAACATTCGCTTGGAGACAGGCATCCCCAGCTTACTGGGGTCATAAGAAACGAAGAGCTAAGAAGCTCTTCGATGTCCTCGCGTATGCTTCAAGTAGAAGGCCAATGCCCTCTTACAGTCCAGGGTATGCAGAACTGCTTCTGCCCGGCTGGCATGGAGCCTGGGAAAGAAAGTCGGAAGCACCACCTCCTGGTTGAGGTGGAAAGAGGAGACCACTTTCGGCAGGAACTTGTGGTGTGTGCGAAGCACCACCCTGTTCCTATAGAACCATGTGAACGGTCTATTGGACACCAGAGCTTGCAGCTCACTCACTCGTCTAGCTGATGCGAGTGCCACCAAGAAAAGCATCTTCCAAGAGAGGAAGCAGAGATGGCAGCTAGACATCGGCTCAAAGGGTGGGCGAGTAAGCTGCTGCAAGACCACATTCGGGTCCCACTCAGCTGCCGGGGGGGGGGGGGGAACCAGGGGTTTCAGCAGAAGCAGACCTCTCAGAAACCTGGACACCAAGGGATGTACAGAGAGAGGTTGTCCTTCCACTGGACAGTGGTGTGCTGACAAAGCACTAAGGTGAACTTGGACCGAATTTGACTTGAGGCCTAAATTAGATAGGTGAAGCAGGTACTGCAGCAACACAGCCACCTGGCAGGAGAATTTATTTATTTATTTTATTTATTTATTTTTTTTTTTTATACCGCACTCTTTAGAATCAGTGTGGTTTACATGTACGAGGGGGTACCCAAAAAAAACCAGGAATTATTTTTTAAAAGCTATTTATTTCAAATTCTTTACAAAACAACCTTATCCCCTTCAAAATACTCTCCATTACAACTGATACATTTGTCCCACCGGTGCTTCCACTGTTCGAAACATATTTTGTAGTCATCTTTAGAAACGGCTGACAGCTCCTCCCTTTTTTTTTTCTTGACTTCTTCAATGTTGTCAAATCGGTGTCCTTTCATGCCCCTTTTCATGCGTGAAAATAAGAAAAAGTCGCACGGAGCCAGGTCAGGCGAGTAAGGTGCGTGGGGCAGCGGAACCATGCCATTTTTAGCCAAAAACTGTCTAACAGAGATGGCTGTGTGTGCAGGTGCGTTGTCATGGTGGAAGAACCAGTCTCCTGTCTGCCACAAATCGGGTCTTTTTTGATGAACACTGTTGCGCAATCTTCTTAAAACTTCCAAATAAAAGGTTTGATTGACGGTCTGATCTGGGGGAACAAACTCTGAATGAACTACCCCCTTGGCATCAAAAAAGCAAATTAGCATTGTTTTGATGTTTGATTTCACGTCAATATTGGTCTCTTCCTGAACGTATCCTCACGGTAACAATAATAATCTCACGTTCAAAATAACAAATACACAAAAAGTGTTCGTTCTATTTCTTCTCATTCAGCACAGAACTTTAATAAAATATCGCAGGGTGGTCTCAGCCTAGTACCGGTCCTGTGAATGAACTTCAACTCAGGAACAGACGTACTATATCACATCAACGACCTCCACTGCGATTATTAACAATTATGGCTATGGCTTTGCAAAACTGTAATATCAGGTGATCACTCGTGACCATACTTCATTCAAAATACAATATCATAGGTGATCACTCATCTCTAAAATCCAATGCCACTGTCCATGATTGTACAACACTCTGGTGCTACTTAATGATCCTGATCCCGACGCTAGTCCCCAGCGCTTGTGTTGCGTTTCTCCTATTCGGGTTCTTCAGGGGATCTGTTTTGGATCCTATGAACAAACAGAATAGAACAATATTTTGTACTATGTGTATCTCTCGTGTTGTCATTATAAAATCTATACAAGCCAGAACACAGACTAGTGAAAATTGGAAAACTTACGACAATGCTGCCCACGTCTAGTACAAATTTCCGTTCCAACGTTCCTTCTCATATAAATCAAATAGACGCCGCGCATGCGTAACTAAACTTCCAGATCCTATTTAATGAATCAATGAAGACTCCTCCCACTAAGGGGCGGTAATAATAGGATGGATTCTTGATACTAAATTTGGTAGTGATTCAGGCCTCGTATTACACTTTTTGTGTAGTTGATGTTTGATTTGACTTGACGACATTTTTTTGGACGGGGTGACGATGACGTCTTCCATTGGCTTGACTGTTGCTTTGTTTCTGGGTCGTAACCATAGCACCGTGACTCATCACCTGTAATGACCTTTGACAGAAAATCTGGATCAGTTTCAAGCTGTTATTTCAAAACACGACATGTTTCAACTCGATGTTCCTTTTGATTGTCAGTCAGAACCCGAGGAACAAACTTGGCAGCAACCCTTTTCATTCCCAAATCTTCCGTTAAAATTCGCTGAACTGAGCTCCAAGATAACCCACTAATCTCTGACAGTTGATCAATTGTCTGTCAACGGTCTGTGAACACAAGCTCTCTAATTTTTTCAATATTTTCGTCGATTTGGGCAGTTGATGGACGCCCAGAACGAGGTTTGTCATCAATCGACATGTTGCCATTTTTAAACTGAGCAAACCACTGGTACACTGGACTTTTTCCCATAGCGTCATCTTGATAAGCTGTTTTCAACATTAAAACAGTTTCAGCAGCATTTTTACCGAGTAGAAAACAAAATTTCACAGCTGCACACTGTTCACTGAAACTTGTCATCATAAAAAAAGAAACAAGAACAAAACAGCGCTAGCAAAAACAATCACTGCAGATGAACAGAACAAGCCAGGTCGACAACACAGGCGGCACTGAACTGACAATGAGTTGCACTATACACGCCTAGCAGCAGAAGTGCGTACTACACAAGCTCCACCCACGGCAATGTTATTCCTGTTTTTTTTGGGTACCCCCTCATATACTAACAGGTACTTTTTATTCCCTTGTCCCCGAAGGGCTCACAATCTAAGTGTACCTGAGGCAATGGAGGGTTAAGTGGCTTTCCCAAGGCCACAAGGAGTGGCCATGGGACTAGAGACCCCAGTCCCTCTGGCCTGAGGTTGCTTGTCCCCATGCGGGAATTGAACCCCCGGCCTTCTGGTCTGAGGTAACCTGTCCCAACCACTGAACCACTCCTCCCTCTTCTAATGTGTTCTCACTCTGCTGAGTAAACCATACCTCAAACCTACGCCACTTAAATGCGTAGGTTTTCCTAGTCGATTGCCTCATAGAGGCTAGCAACACATCCTCTTTCTTTTTGGGAGGAGACGTGGTGCAAGGACTACTACCCTTTCAGCAGCCATGCCATCAGGTTGAGGGACCTGAGGTTGGGATGCAGAAGTGAGCCCCCATCCTGTGACAGGAGATTGGGCAGAAATCCCAGAAGAATTGGAGTCTCCTCCGCCAGCTGCAGGAGGAGTGGAAACCAAGGCTGTCTCGGCCACCTGGGGGCCACCAGGATGACCAGGGCCTTGTCCTGAAGGATCCTGAATAAGGTCCGAGCTGCCAGTGGCGTGGGAAGAAACGCATATAGGAGGCCCACAGACCATGATATTAGGAAAGCATCTGCAGCTACCCTGTTTGGGTGTGGCTGTCTGGAACAGAAGCGGGGCAACTGGTGATTTTGAGGGCTCAGAAACAATTCTATGGATGGTTGCCCCCAACACTGGAAGAGTTGCTAGGCTACATTGGGATCCACTTGCCACTCATGTGGCTGGAGAATTCTGCTTAGCTTGTCTGCTAGGAAGTTCTCCTGACTTGCTAAGTAAATCGCCTTGAGGAACATACCCTGGCTGACTGCGAAGGAGCATAGGTCCAGGGTTTCCTGACACAAGATGCGAGAGCCTGTGCCCCCCTATTTGTTCACATAGAACATCGCTACTTGGTTGTCTGTCTGAATCAAGACAGATTGATAAGCCAGGGTTTGGCAGAAGGTCCGAAGAGCTAGGCAGATCGCTCAAAGCTCTTGGAGATTGATTTGTTGTGTACTCTCCCATGGAGACCACACACCTTGAGTGCAGACCTGCTGGCAATGAGCACCCCATCCCAGCAGGGATGCATCCGTAGTCAGCACCCCTGAGTGCATGGGAGGCTGAAAAGGCACTCCCTCCAGGAGGTTGTGAGGTTGAAGCCACCATTTCAAAGACAGTATCAGGCAATGGGACATCTTGATGTTGTCTCTGAGTCTGCCTGTGGCTTGTGTCCACTGGTCCCTGAGGCACCACTGAGCTGTTCTCATGTGGAGTCGAGCATTGGGTGTCACATGCACTGTGGAGGCCATGTGACCAAGAAGCCGCAGAAAGTGTCTTGCTGAGATGCGGGATCTGCGACTCACTTGCTGCACTAGGGCTACCAGTCTTTGAGCCCTTTCCTCTGGTAGATAAGCCCTTGCCTGAAGGGTGTCTAACCTTGCCCCTATGAACTCCAGTCCCTGAGAGGGAACCAGAGTGGACTTTGTGTAGTTGATATCAAAACCCAGATGCTGAAGCAACTGGATAGTGCGGGACGTGGCCTGTTGGGTTTCTAGAGCTGACTGGGCTCTGATGAGCCATTCGTCTAAGTAGGGGAAGACAAAGACCCCTTGAGTCCTTAGAAAGGCTGCCACCACTGCAAGGCACTTTGTGAATACCCTGGGTGCCGAGGCTAGGCCAAAGGGCAGAACTTTGTACTGAAAATGGTTTCTTCCCACTACAAATCTTAAGATATTGTCTGTGGTCTGGATGAATCAAGATGTGTGTATACGCATCTTTGAGGTCTAAGGAGCATAGCCAGTCTCCCTGGAGGAGGTAAGGCAGCAACATTCCAAGGGAAAGCATCTTGAACTTTTCCCTCACCAGGAACTTGTTCAGGTTTCGCAGGCTGAGGATAGGTCTTAGGCCTCCAGTTCTCTTTGGTATCAGAAAGTACCTGGAGTAGAAGCCTATGCCCTGTAGGTGGCGAGGCACCGGTTCTACCTCCTGATACTCGAGAAGACCTGTTAACTCCTGCAAGAGGAGGTCCCTGTGAAGAGGGGGTTTGAGAGGCTCCCTTGGAAAGTAAGAGGGAGGCACCTGGGTGAGATGTAACCGATAGCCCATTTGGACTATCTGTTGTAATAGCTGGCCACCTGTGGGCATACAGGGTCAGCCTTCCTCCCATGCATGGCCTTGCTTCTTTTGGGAGAGAGACTATGCTTTAGAAGTTAAAAGCCCCCTCCAGGCTGGGCCAAAGCCGGTGCCTGGGGCTTGGGGGCCTTTTGCTTATGCGGGCCCTGCCCCCATCCCTTGGCCTGCTGTCCCTGCTGGGGAGCTGGGGAGGCCTGATACGTGGGATAGTTTCGGTAAGCTGATCCTTTCCTCGGGAAAAAGGGTTTCTTACCCAAGCCCTTCTTTTTAGAAGGGGCAGAAGTGTTCTTCTCGAGCCTTGTCCGTGTCAGGTACTCGGACTCGATCTCGGTAGCCTTCTTAGTCATGGGCTTGCCAAAGAGGTTTTCACCTTGGCAAGGGACATCGACCAACTTGTTCTGAACCCATGGCTCCAGGTCTGACGACTGTAGCCATGCCTGGCGTCGTGCACCAATGACGGCTCCCGCTACCCGGTGTCATGAGGTGCAGCGGTCAGAGCCCATGGAGATAGGGGATTCTGAACAAAACGGAGCTAACTTTGACAGCTCAGAGATACACATGGCCAAAGGTTGCCATAGGAACTATACACAAGCTATTTCACGTGTTGTAGGGAAACGCCCAGACTCAAAGCTAGCTCGTGGCTCATCAGGGGATGAGGGGCAGCTGACAAGGGGCGGAGCCAACATCACAAGCTACGCAGTTAAAAATCACTCACCTGAGAGTAGGGGAGAAGCGGCTAAAGGGAGAACTGCAAAAGAGAGAACTGCTGAGGAGAGACGTGCTGGCAGGGAGAGAAGTCCCGATAGCAGGAGAACTCCAAGCAGGGAGAGAAGCCTGAGAGGCAGGAGAGAAGGATCTCCATGCTGGTTAAAACCAATTGCTGACCAAAGGAGACTACCAGGGAGGTGCAGTGCTGAGAAACCCAGGAAGGGCTGTTTGGAAGAGCAGTGCACAGCTGACCAGTGCTTCCGAGAACCTTGCTACAGAGGAAGCAGAGGTAGTAGCTCTGAGGCCAGGCTAAGGCAAGACCAGTCACCCAGCACAAGGTACCAAGCAGGAGAAAACCATTATCCATGGAGAGGAGGAGTGGTCTAGTGGTTAGGACAAGGTACTTCAGGCCAGAGGGCCGGGGGTTCAAGTCCCACCTGGGGACAGCAATCTCAGGCCGGAGGGTCTGGGATTTCTAGTCCTATAGGCACTCCTTGTGGTCTTGGGCAAGCCACTTAACCCTCCATTGCCCATGTTCCCTGTAAGTATTAGCATATGTGTCTCATATCCCCTCGTGTTAAATGTATCCCCCAATTGACCGCTTTGACCCGGTGAAAAGCAGGATATAAATACAGCTAAATAAATAAATAAATTATCCTGAAGATAATTTGGTGCCAAGGAGAAAGCTCAAACAGACACGGAGTGAAAAGCCTTCCCACGAGCAGAGCTGTGCTCGAGGGAGGAACGTTGAAGGGAAACTGCTGAAAGGTAACCTTATTCTTCCTAATAGAAGAAGCTTAGACTATAGCAGTCAGCCCTGTACTTACCAAGAATTATGTGCTGCCTCGGAGAGAGACTATAGTGATTACGGTATTTACCCATCCACCTCTAAGCTGGGGGGGGAAGGGAACTCCCAAAGCTATAGAGAGGAACTCAGCAGTCAGAACAGAAGTTTCACTCACCGGGAAACTTACCCAGATATAGAAGAGATGCAATGTGATCCGTGTGAGGAGTCTAACGGTGATATTTACATGGACTGTACATATACCTTATCTGATAGCATATCTTCTCTATGCTGGAGCTGTATGAGCTAATTCATATAGAAAACAGACAGGAAGAGTTTTGTGAAGGAAACTGTTTTCTTTTACCATTTTTGCCTCCATTGTGAAAGCTGAAGATAAGCATATCCTTTGCTCAAATGTTTCTTTAACTTTGATACCAGACGTATGGTTTTTGTGTTGCCTTATTTCATTGTGTGAAAATCCAACCCTGGGAAGGGACTAAATCCTGTTTAAATCCTTATCACTCCGACTACAACTACTTTCTTTTTGCTAAAGTTGTGGAACTACAAATCCCAGAGGGCATTGCCAAGCCTCTCTACTATACTCCACAGCTATTAAAGAACTTACCCTGCTAATCCACCCATGCCTATGGCCTCTGGGGGGGGGTGAGTGGGCGACACAGGGCAGAAGCCTTGAAGCCGTCATAGGCTGCTCGAGTCATAAACTTCGAGCACTCTCGGATCCCAGTGGACAAAACCTGGAAGCGCTGCAAAGGTCACTCGGAGAGACCAGCAGAGAACCCGGCAATCTCCTTTGCCAGGTCTCGTAGGTACATGCCCATGTACAGCTGGTACGTCTGGATTCGGGATGACAGCATCGAACCCTGGTAGCACTTTCTGCCGAGAGCATCCATGTTGCGGGCCTCCCGGCCAGGAGGCTCCGAGGAGTGCGTCTTCTGGCTATTGAGCCAGCGCATGGCCGATTCCACAACCATGGAGTTGTGCGGCAGCTGTGCCTTTTGGAACCCAGGGCTCTTTCAAACTCGATAGATGGAATTGATTTGCCTGCTGAGGACCGGCATCAAGTCCGGTGTCTCCCACATTCGAAGCATCAGCCGTTCCAGAATGGGGGGCATCGGTACAGTAAGGGCTTCCTTTGGAGGAAAGTCATACTGTTCTCTGTAAAATAGTTATCTCCAAGTTATAATACCCTGTTCAATGTAATTTCAGTTTGTTCAATGTAAACCGCACTGATGCAGAATAGCGCGGTATATAAGAGAATGTAAATAAATACTGGAGGACCTCAAGCTCCTCAGCTCGAGGTTCCTCCTTGGCATCCGCTGGGAATGACAAAGCCTTTGCCATGTCCCAGACGAAGTCCAAGAACCGGGTGTCCTCTGGGGGTGACCATCTCCGAGGTTCAGATCCCAGGGAGTCTGACAGGACGTACTTGGTACGGTGGGTGTCAGGGGACTCCTCGTCCTCCGTTTCTCAACCAGACTCTGAGGAGATCGGCTCCGGCCTCGAGGGCTTCGGACTCGACCGCCCCGACACCGAGGGAATCGGCGTCGACGACCTCGGTCCCAAACGGGAGGTCGAGGGGGACCTCAGCCGAGGATCAACTCGAGACCTTATCGACTGGAGGATCGGCTCGGCCTCCGGGGTCGACTTGGACGTCAAAGTCCCGGTGGTCGGGGCGGACAGACGTGTAAGACCATCCATCAGCACCCGCTGCTGGTCCATGAAGGCAGACACGCTGCGCTCCAAGGCCGCCAACTTGAGACCGAGCTCAGGAGGCTCCGCAGCACCCAGCTTGGGGCCCGACGCTGGCTCTCCCGGGGGGAGAGTCAACAACGTGGACAGTGCTTACCTTCCTCGGTGTCTCTGGGTCCTTACGAGGGATTTGGCAGGCCTCTCCGACTCCGAGGATCCGGGGCGGTGAGCCGGGCTCCGCAACCGAGCCCGCGAGGGACCAGGCCATTCGGAGCTCTCAGAGGACACCGTCCTCACGGATATTTTCTTCCTCCGGTGTTCCCGTGAGGGAGACCCCCTTTCAGAGGACACCCGACACTGCTCAGGATCAGACAGCCCCCAAGAGGTCGAGGCCTCTGATGAGGTCCGGGCCCGGGTGGTTGCGGACTTGGGAAAAATCCTGTCATGTTGCTGCTGCTGCCTGCTCCTCAATGACTTGGAAGACATCTTCTTGCATGGGCCACAGACCACAGGGTCATGGTCGGGCCCGAGACATCGGAGGCAGCAGTCGTGTGTGTCAGTGAGAAACATTAGCTTCGTGCACCGATCACACTTTTTAAACCCGCTGGCAGCCATTGGGGGGAAAAAGGGCCCCTGCACGGTCAAAGGACTGGGTTGCCAGCTAAAAAGAAAAAAGTGTGCGAACGCTAATCACTAAGGACAAAAACAAAAAAATAGGCCGGACTCGATATCGGTGTACCGAGCCGTAGGCGGGAAGGGGAACCGGCGTCGAACCAGCTAGCAGAAAATAAAATTTTCAAACTTTTATCAACTTTTTCCGGAGGAAACTAGGACGACGTCCAAAGGAGACTGAGCAAAATGGCACCCTTGGGCGGGAAGGGGACTGTGCATGCGTGATGCAGTCCCAAAGGCTTTCTTCGAAAGTTGGGGATTTGCTCCGCATGGGGGCTCCGTCAACATCGACCATATGTGAGGACTGACTTCCTGCTTGTTCCTGGAGAATGAGAATGCTCATATACATGCTGATTGGTTGGATTTAATGACGTCTGTGTAAGATGCAAGGAGGTGGTCCGCAGTACTTCTTCTCTGTCGATTGTTGGGGAGTGTTTTTATTATAGATTGAAAGTAATCGAGGATTGGCCATGAAGGATTTTGAATATTGTGATGATGTTTTTATATTTAACCCTGTCTTGTAAAGATAGCCAGTGGAGCTCTTTCATGATGGGGATGATGTGTGAGAACCTTGAAGATCCCGTGAGCACTCTGGCTGCAGTGTATTGAGCCAGCTGTAATGGAAGCAGTTGAGATTTTGACAAGCTTTGTTGGATTGCATTGCAGAAGTCAATATGAGGAAGTGTCATCACCTGGAATACTTTTCTATAATCTTGGGGCTCAAGAAGAGAACAGAATCTTTGAAGAGTTCTTATTTTCCTATATATATTCTTTGTCACACTGTTTATGTGGGACTGTAAGATAAGATGTTGGTCAATAGTTACCACGAAGTATCGGACTTCTGATCAGGGGAGGCCCAAGGAGGGTGCGGGGCCATGTGCGGAGACGTGGTGCGGGGCCTCATTTGCATAAGGGGCCTCAATTGCATAAATATTTGCATAATGTTATCATACACTAGCTTTTAGTAAACATGCCTCTTAATGATAAAGAAAGACTAAAAAATTTCTACATTGCTATAATCCAGTACCAACCGCCAGGCACATTAGGAACTATAAGAACATAAGAACATAAGATATGCCATACTGGGTCAGACCAAGGTCCATCAAGCCCAGTATTCTGTTTCCAACAGTGGCCAATCTAGGTCATATGTACCTAGCAGTTTCCCCAAGGGACACAGGTTCCACAATGCTTGTATTGGTTCAAGCATTGATATCCTGGGTCCCTTCTTAATAATGGCTTATGGACCTTTCCTCCAGGAACTTGTCCAAACCTTTTTTAAACCCAGCTACACTAACAGCCTTTACTACATCCTCCGGTAACAAATTCCAGAGTTTGATTACACGTTGAGTGAAAAAATATTTTCTTTTATTTATTTATTTATTTATTTACTTATTTTTCTTATATACCGCGCTCTTAAATCAGTGCGGTTTACACATGAACAAATATAAACACAATTTTATTAGTCTTAAATAGTTTACCCTGTAGCTTCATTGCATGTCCCCTAGTCTTTCTATATTCTGATAAGGTAAACAATCGATCTACGTTTACCCGTTCCACTCCGCTCATTAATTTATAGACTTCTATCATATCTCCCCTCAGCCGTCTCTTTTCCAGGTTAAAGAGCCCTAACCTTTTTAGCATTTCTTCATAGGAGTATCCTTCCATCCCCTTTACCATTTTGGTGGCTCTTCTCTGAACCTTTTCTAATAACTCTATATCCTTTTTAAGATACGGCGACCAGAACTGCACACAATATTCAAGGTGCGGTCTCACCATGGAACGATATAGAGGCATTATAATATCCTTTGTTTTATTTTCCATTCCTTTCCTTATCATACCTAGCATTCTATTTGCTCTCTTGGCCGCCGCTGCACACTGGGCCGAGGGTTTTAACATGGTATCCACAATGACGCCTAAATCTTTTTCCTGGGTGGTGGTTCCTAATGTGGAACCTTGCATCGTGTAACCATAGTTTGGGTTGTTCTTCCCTAGGTGCATAACCTTGCACTTGTCCACATTAAATTTCATCTGCCATTTTGATGCCCAGTCTTCCAATTTATCAAGATCCTCTTGCAATTTTCCACAATCCTCTTGGGTTTTAACAACTTTAAATAGTTTTGTGTCATCTGCAAATTTGATAACCTCACTCGTTATTCCACTTTCCAGGTCATTTATGAATATGTCAAAAAGCAGCGGACCCAGCACAGATCCCTGGGGTACACCACTATTCACCTTTCTCCATTGGGAAAATTGGCCATTTAGCCCTACCCTCTGCTTTCTATCTTTTAACCAGTTCCTGATCCACAATAGTACACTGCCTCCTATCCCATGACTCTTTAGTTTTGCCAAACGTCTCTCATGAGGGACCTTGTCAAAGGCTTTCTGAAAGTCCAGATACACAATATCAACCGACTCACCTTTGTCCACCAGATTATTCACTCCTTCAAACAAACATAACAGATTAGTAAGACAAGATCTTCCTTGTCTAAAGCCATGTTGGCTGTCTCTCATTAGTTCATGACTATCTACATGCTGAGTAATTTTATTCTTTATGATGGTTTCTATCATTTTTCCCGGTATTGACGTCAGGCTCACCGGTCTGTAGTTTCCCGGATCACCCCTGGAACCCTTTTTAAAAATTGGTGTTACATTGGCGATCCTCCAATCTTCAGGTATTAGAGATGATTTTAATGATAGTTCACAGATTACTAATAGCAGGTCTGCAATCTCATATTTCAGTTCTTTCAATACCCTTGGATGTATACCATCCGGCCCAGGTGATTTGCTACTCTTCAGCTTATCTAATAGTTGTAATACATCTTCTCGATGTATCGATATTTCCTTCAATTCTTCTGCACCTTTAAATACCACTTCAGTCATGGGTAACATCCCTACATCTTCCTCAGTAAAGACTGAAGCAAAGAATTCGTTCAGTCTCTCCGCTATCGCCTTGTCGCCTCTTAGTGCTCCTTTAACCCCTTTATCATCTAATGGACCAACTGACTCTCTCACAGGTTTTTTGCTACGAATGTACTTGAAAAGGTCTTTACTTCGCGTTTTTGCTTCTGCAGCAAGCTTCTTCTCAAATTCTCCCTTTGCCTGCCTTATCAATGCCTTGCATTTGACTTGCCAGTGCTTGTGCTGTTTCCAGGTTTCGTCGTTTGGCTCTTTTTTCCATTTCCTGAAAGATGCTTTTTTGGCAACAACAGCCTCTCTGACCTCAACTTTAAACCATGCTGGCAGTTTTTTGGACTTCTTTCCACTTTTCTTAAAGCGTGGAATACAGCTGGTCTGGGCTTCCAAGATAGTATTTTTCAACAACAGCCAAGCCTGATGTACGTCTTTAACCTTTGCAACTGCTCCTTTTAGTTTTTTCTTGACTGTTTTCCTCATTTTATCATAGTCTCCCTTTCGAAAGTTAAAAGGTAGTACTGTGGATTTCCTTACTATCCCTCCTCCACTAATTAAATCAAAGGCGATCATGCTATGATCACTATTGCCAAGTGGCCCCAACAACCTTATCTCTTGCACTAGATCTGGTGTTCCACTAAGGATTAGGTCTAATATGGCTTCCCCTCTGGTCGGTTCATGAACCAGCTGCTCCAAGAAGCAGTCATTTATTTCATCTAGGAACTTTATCTCCCTAGCATGTCCTGACGTGACACTGACCCAGTCGATACCGGGGTAGTTGAAATCATCCATTATTATTACTGTGCTGTAACCTTTGTTAGCTTCCTTGATTTCTTTGAGCATTTCATCATCCATTTGGTCATTCTGGCCAGGCGCTCGATAGTACACCCCCACTGCCATTGCCTTCCCCTTTTACATGGAATTTCAATCCATATAGATTCTACAGCAGATTTTGTTTCCTGCAAAACTTTAATCCTTTCTGACTCAATGCCCTCTCTAACATAGAGAGCAACCTCTCCACCAATTTGATCAGCTCTATCATTACGATATAGTTTGTACCCAGGTATCACAGTGTCCCACTGGTTGTCGTCCTTCCACCATGTCTCTGATATTCCAATCATATCTAACCTTTCATTTAGTGCTATATATTCTAACTCTCCCATCTTATTTTTTAGACTTCTAGCATTTGCATACAAGCATTTTAGAGAATGTATTTTATCCATATTAATTTGTCTGTTAGACATGAGTAATTTGGGATCTTTAAGCTCTGTCTGCTCCATACTTGAGGGCATTTGGGCTACTTTACTCTTTTGTGGAACCTCTCTGCTTTTGGTAGTATCCTTCAAAGATACATTCTTCCGAACCATCTGCTCTTGGGCGACTGTCGGCTTTCCCCTAATATCTAGTTTAAAAGCTGCTCTATCTCCTTTTTAAAAGTTAATGCCAGCAGCCTGGTTCCATCCCGGTTAAGGTGAAGCCCATCCCTTCGGAAGAGCCCCTCCTTTCCCCAGAATGTTCCCCAGTTCCTAACAAATCCAAAGCCCTCATCTCTGCACCATTGTCTCATCCACGCATTGAGACTCCGGAGCTCTGTCTGCCTTTTGGGTCCTGCGCGTGGAACAGGAAGAATAAGAAATTAGTTCTTACCTGCTAATTATCTTTCCTTGAGCTTTCTCCGGGCCAGTCCAGGGACAGGTAGGGTTGTCAATCCTCTATAGCAGCTGAGGGCTGAAGACTTCAAGTTTTGCTGAGATGTGAAGCCACTCCCCCTGAGGGTTATCCAGCAGTCTTCGTGTGACAAAGCAACTAAAGATAGAACTAAAAAACACCAGATAAAACCCTGAAACACTGATAAACTCCTATAGTCCTTGCAAAACGGCGTAGCCATGAAAACGGCTCCGATATGAGATTGGACCTTGTTTTTTTGTTGTTTTTTTTTATGTCGTCTTAAACACTATGAGAAAAAACTAAATACTAGTCGGCACTGAAGTAAATCTGAGAACCCCACACCTGAGCTCCGCCACTGACCAATGTCCAGACCGGTGTAGGAGAGAGTTAGAACAAAGTTGCATAAACAGTAAGAGGCGGGACCCTGGACTGGCCCGGAGAAAGCTCAAGGAAAGATAATTAGCAGGTAAGAACTAATTTCTTATTCCTATTCGCTTCTCCGGGCCAGTCCAGGGACAGGTAGGGCAGTACCAAAGCAGTACCTAAATCTGGGAGGGACCCGCGAGACCAGCGATAAGAGTCGCGGCCCCCACTTTAGCATCATTTCGAGCTTGAACATCCAATCTATAATGCTTAGTAAAAGAATGCAAGGAAGACCAAGTAGCCGCTCTGCAAATATCTATAGGTGGTACAAACGCAAACTCTGCCCAAAAAGTGGCTAGAGCTCGAGTAGAATGAGCCCTTAACCCAGCAGGTGGAGAAAGTCCTTTAGTAGCGTAAGCCGCTAAAATAGCACTGCGAACCCAACGGGCTATGGTGGCCTTGGAGGCCGGTTGACCCTTACGCGATCCGGCGTATTGAACAAAAAGCCTATCGGTTTTTCGAAAAGGTTCTGAATTCCGTAAGTAAGTACGTAAAACCCGTGCAAGATCCAAATGTTTGAGATCCCGATCCATGGGAGAACTGGAAGTGTCCGTAAACACGGGTAAGGCCACCGTCTGATTAACATGGAAAACAGACAGAACTTTAGGCAAGTAGGAAGGTACGGTGCGTAACAACACCCGTTCCGGCAGAAACTGAAGATAGGGCTCCCTGCACGATAAAGCCTGCAAGTCTGAAATTCGGCGAGCCGAGCACAAAGCGACCAAAAAAGCTGTTTTCCAAGAACACTCTCGAATTTCCCGAGAGCCGAGAGAGGCTAAAGATGAACGAGAAAAAGCTTCCAAAACCACGTTCAAATCCCAGGGCGGAACTATAGGACGCACTGGAGGACGGAGAATCCGTGCTGCCCGGAAAAAACGTTGCATATCCGGAAGCGCCGAAAGACGGTGATGCTGAACGCACCCTCGAAAACAAGCAAGTGCGGCCACATGCACCTTAAGGGTACTGAGCGCCAAACCTTTGTCGAAGCCATGCTGCAGAAAAAGAAGAATCTGAGGCAAGGTAGACGACATAGGTGGAATATCACGCTGCCTACACCATTGCTCAAACAGACGCCAGACGTGCACATAAGCCAGAGAAGTCGTAGGCCGTTTAGAGTGAAGCAAGGTGGCTATTACGGAATCTGCATACCCCTTGCGCTTTAAGCGGGCCCTTTCAAGAGCCAAGCCGTAAGTAAGAAGCGATCCACCCTGGGCATAAGAATCGGACCCTGATGCAACAGATTGAGACGAACTGGAAGAGGCCAAGGTGGAGCGATAAGAAGCCGAACGAGATCGGCATACCAGGGCCGACGAGGCCAATCCGGCGCAATGAGAATCACCTTGCCGCGATGATGTGCAATCCGCTGAATGACCCGACTCAACATTGGCCAAGGAGGGAAAACGTACAAGAGGGAATCCAGCGGCCACGGTTGAACGAGGGCATCTAGCCCCTCGGACATGTGTTCCTTGCGCCTGCTGAAAAAACGGCTGGCTTTGGCGCTGGCACACGTTGCCATCAGATCCATCACTGGAAACCCCCAACGCAGAGTCAGCTCGTGATAAACCGCCGCGTTCAGTTCCCATTCCCCGGGATCGAGGACATGGCGGCTGAGATAATCTGCTTGGACATTGTCCCTGCCAGCGACATGAGCCGCAGAGATCGCTTGGAGATTGGCTTCCGCCCAAGCCATCAACTCCTGACATTCGAGAAGGAGAGGCAGAGATTAGGTGCCGCCCTGACGATTGATATAAGCGACCGTCACCGCATTGTCGGAGAAAATCTTGACTGCAGAGCCCTTGATCAAGTTTGCGAAGTGAAGTAGGGCAAGCCGAGCTGCGCGCAGCTCCAGTCGATTGATCGACCACGAACTCTCTTCGGGAGACCAGGAGCCCTGAACTACTTGTGTCTGACAATGAGCTCCCCAACCCGAGAGACTGGCATCGGTGGTAACCAAAATCCACGAAGGCTCCTCTAAATGCACTCCTGCCGTAAGATGTTCCGGACGTAACCACCACTGCAGACTGAGATGCACTTGATCTGGACAGGGAAGGCGTCTCGAGAGTGGATGAAGTTGCGGCGACCAACGGGAGAGAAGCGCCTGCTGCAAAGGTCTCATGTGGGCTTTGGCCCACGGAACCAGATCCAGAGCCGCCGCCATGGACCCCAACAGCTGCAAATAGGCCCATGCCGACAGAGCTGAAAGAGCCAGGAAAGCGTGCACTTGTTGTAAAAGTTTCTCTATCCGCAGATCGGGTAAACAAACAGTCCCCTTCGCCGTGTCGAAGCAAGCTCCGAGATACATGAGTTGCTGGCTCGGTATCAAATGGCTTTTGGTCTGATTTATCACCCAACCGAGGTGTTCGAGAAGCTGAACCACGCGAGCTGTCGCCGCCACCAAAGCCTCTCGAGAATCGGCTCGGATCAACCAATCGTCGAGATAGGGATGCACTCGAATACCCTCTTTTTGAAGCGCCGCCGCTACTACCACCATTAGTTTCGTGAAAGTACGCGGAGCCGTTGCGAGACCGAAGGGCAACGCACGAAATTGGAAATGGCCCATTGGAAGGGCGAAGCGTAAATAACGCTGATGAGACTGTCTGATGGGAATATGTAGATAAGCCTCTGTGAGATCTATGGACGACAGAAATTCTCCCGGCTGTACCGCTCGAAGCACTGTGCGCAAGGTTTCCATGCGAAAGTGTGGAACTCGCAAAGTACGATTTACACCCTTGAGGTCTAAGACGGGCCGAAAAGAACCGTCCGGTTTGGGAACCATGAAATAGATCGAGTATCGACCGCAGCCATACTCGTCTAACGGGACGGGAACAATCGCCTGTAGTTGCAACAGACACAGAAGCGTATCGGAAATGGCTTACAGCTTCACTCTGTTCGTACAATGGGACATCACAAAGGCTGGCTGTAATGGGCCGTCGAAGTCCAGGGCATACCCGTTCTGAATTACTTCCAAAACCCATTTGTCTGAAGTGACTGCGGTCCAGGCCGCCAGAAAATTCTGCAGACGTCCGCCTACCGGAACTAACGGCTGGACCAGCCGACCTTCATTGGGGTTTTTTAATGGAAGGTTGAGAGGTTGCTCCGAAAGATCGGCCAAAACCTCGGGCTCCGCGAAAGGACTGACCACGAAAGCTGGATCGCCCCCTAGAATAGGGCGCAAACCGTGCTCCGCGAAACCTGCAGGAATCCCGAGCGGAGCCCCTAACAGCCCCTGAAGCCCGCAACGGCTTAGGCCTATCCTCAGGCAATCGTCCTCCTTTGGAGTCGCCCAAATCCTTCACAATTTTCTCCAAGGCCTCTCCAAACAGCAACTTCCCCTTAAAAGGCAGTTTACTAAGATGGATCTTCGAGGAAACATCCGCCGACCAGTTACGCAACCAGAGGAAACGTCTGGCCGCTACCATAGAGGCCATTGTCTTCGCTGCAATCCGCACCAAGTCATAAAAGGCATCCGCTGCATAAGCTGCCGCTGACTCTAATTTCACGGTATCCGGAACTTCCTAAGCTGATTCTCCTGTTCCGTCCCCTTGCAACCAGCGAATGGATGCACGCGAAACATAAGCTCCACAAACGGCCGCTTGCAACGCCAAAGCGCTAGACTCAAACGCCTGCTTGAGCAGAACTTCCAATTTCCTATCCTGGAGATCTTTAAGCGCCGCTGCGCCTTCCACAGGGATAGTAGTCTTCTTAGTGACTGCTGACACTAAGGCATCCACCTTGGGCATGCGGAATAACTCCCTTTCCTCTTGCGGTAAAGGATACAGGCGCGCTAAGGCGCGTCCTCCCCGCAGGGTAGCTTCGGGACACTCCCATTCCGACTCTATCATTTGCTGAATCACCCGATGCAAGGGAAAACAGCGCTGCTGAGATTTAAACCCCTGCAACAAGGGATCCTCCAAAGGCTCCTGAGAGGCTGAAGGCGGAAGAAGGTGGAGAGCCGCCAAAGACTGGGCAATGAGAGCTGCGAGCTCTTCCTTACGGAAAACCCGGAAAACATTGGGATCTTCCCCGGGAGCAATCTCCCCCTCCTCTAACTCCTCAGGTTCCTGCTCCAAAAAGGGCTCTGCCAGACCCTCTGAGTCCCCCTGCCCGAAGAGTAGAGAATCTTGGGATACCTCAGGGCCCAACGGATCGGGAAGACTCCCCTTAGGCTTGGAGGGCCCCTCCCCCGGGTCTTCGCTGCTCATCCCCTTAGGAGAAAGAGTATCCAAAGTGGACAACACTGGAGACTGCACCGGCTGAGCTGACCTTAGCAAAAACGCCTTGTGCAGAGCTAAAATAAACTCAGGCGAGAAAAAAGAACCCAACTCCCCCTGATCCATTACATTTGGGTGCGCAGGCTGAGCAACAGAGTCCGGTGCTTTAGAGGACTTCGCCTTGCGTTTGTGTGGCCCGAGGGAGAGCTGACTGGCGCCGCTAAAATGGCCGACTTTCCCGCCTTTTCGGAGGGCAAAGAAGGCTCCTGTAATGGATTCCCCGGTTGTTCAGCCATGCCGAAAAAACGTGAGACAGGGGAGAAATTGAATTCTGTGAAGTTAGCTAACCGGAACGGCCCGCATCCGAAAACCGCGCTAACCGAAGGAGGGAAAACAAACACTGAACCGGCGAAATAAAGGAAAGCAAAAACTCACCGAAAACAAGCGCACGTACCGGCAGGGAAGAGCAGGCAGTCCCGCAGCCAGCGAGAAACAGCCCACCTGAGCAAACGAAGCGGCAGAGGTACAAACTGGGGCTCCCAGAAATTAGCCTTCTGCCGATTGAGACGGAGATGGTGAATGGAGGCAGGCTCTGCCTCTCACCGGGGAACTGACTCACTCAACGTCTCCAATTTCTTTTAAAGTAACAGCACCCAATTGTCAGCCCAAGGACTGTAGAAACTGATCAGCTCTGCTAGAGCTAATATATATGTAGAAATAAAAAGGAAAACAACTAACAGCAGAAAGAAAACTGAGGGAGAGCTAGAGATTCGACCCTCTTTAGCTGCTGAGGGCTGAAAGACTGCTGGATAACCCTCAGGGGGAGTGGCATCACATCTCAGCAAAACTTGAAGTCTTCAGCCCTCAGCTGCTATAGAGGATTGACAACCCTACCTGTCCCTGGACTGGCCCGGAGAAGCGAATAGGAATTCGGAGAATGCTACCCTGGAAGTTCTGGATTTCAACTTCCTACCTAAAAGCCTATATTTAGCCTCCAGAACCTCCCTACCACATTTTCCTATGTCATTAGTACCAACATGTACCAAGACAGCAGACTCCTCCCCAGCACTATCTAAGACCTTATCGCGGGTCTTTCCTGTCCTCTCTTATCAGCACACAACCAGCAAATAGGAATAGAAGAACTAACAACTTGGGCACCCTGCAGGTCCCCAACGCAATCCGAACTGTGAAAACAAGTACATGTCGCAGAGCCTTTTCTTTCTCTGCGCCTACTATATGGAATCAGCTCCCTGTTGACCTGCGTTTAATCCAGGACATTAAAAGTTTCAGGAAAGAGTTAAAAACCCACTTATTTAAATGCTACTACAACCAGCCATAAGTCGCAAATTCCATGGAACCGTAGCAAAGCAAACTGATAAATATATACTTTTTGAATCCGCCTTATGTGTAACTATGTATAGCCATGTAAAAATGTGAATTCCAAAATGTGTAAATATGTATTGTATAAATGTAAATATGTTTAACTCCATGCCCCAAAACATTAACCATGTGTGCAGTGACCCCCTCAGACCTGTGTATATACTCCCCCACCCTGTCCTGATCGACATCTCCCAAAAGAAGAATCAAACCGCTGCTGATCGCTGGAAGCAGCGGTATATAAATGTGTTCTAAATAAATAAATAAATAAATAGGTGGCGCGTGAGGTCCGCTACCTTCACACCAGGCAGGCATGTTACCAGGCGATCCTCACGTCCACCAGCCACCCAGCTATCTACATGCCTAATGATCGAATCACCAACTATAACGGCTGTCCTAACCCTTCCCTCATGGGCACATGGCCCTGGAGAAACTTCCTCGGTGCGAAAGGGTTTTACATCACCTGGAGGACAGGTCCTAGTTACAGGATCACTTCCTGCCACACCAGGGTGATGCTCTCCTGTCACGTGACCTCTCTCCTCCATGGCAACAGGGATGCTGCCAGACTGGAGGTGGGACTTCAGGACTATATCCCTGTAGGTCTCGTCTATGTACCTCTCTGTCTGTCTTATGCTTTCCAAGTCTGCTACTTTAGCCTCTAGAGAACGGACTCGTTCCCTGAGAGCAAAGAGCTCCTTGCACCTAGTGCACACGTAAGACCTCTCACCAACTGGGAGAAAATCATACATGTGACACTCAATGCAAAAGACTGGAAAGCCTCCATCCCGCTGCTGGACTGCTGTCTGCATCTTAGTTTTAAGTTTGTGTTTAGATCTAAGTTCTTTACTTACTAAGGGTTGCTATGGATATTTATACTAATAAAACTGAACCTAATACGTGTAATATACCTTGTTCACCTGAAGCTTAACTAATCTCAGGTCCTTAGTGTATGACTGATTTGGGTGATGAGCTTCACCTGAGAGCACCTCCTGTCTTTTAAGATGTGTAAGTACCTATAAAGCTATGATTATCCCAGGGGTGGGAGGGAATTAACACTTATTAAAAGAGGGCTGTTACACAGTACCCTGTCTTGTGCTGCTGAGGTAAGCTATATTCTGATTTGATTTAAATTATAGCTGCTGCTAGGCTCTAACTTCTTATGAAATTTAAAGTACAAGCTCTCTGCTGGGTTCTAAATTTAACCAGAAAGCTCTTTTCTGTGTTGTAAATTTAAGCTAAAAGAACTTTGCTGATGCTAGGCCCTGAGTGACTATTAAATGTAAACTACAAGCTCTCTGCTGGGTTCCAAATGTAACCAGAAAGCTCTCTTCTGTGTTTTAAATTTAAACTAAAAGTACTTTGCTGTTACTAGGCCCTGAGTGACTATTAAATTTAAAGTACAAGCTCTCTGCTGGGTATGAAATGTAACCAGAGAGTTCTCCTCTGTGTTTTAAATGTAAACTTAAACTGCTGCTACTAGGCCCTGACTGATTTAACAAAAATAGTGGATCACAGATTAATTAGCTTTAATACAAAGAATTCCTTTTAGAAAATTACCAGAAGTAAATACTCACAGTTGCAGATCTCCCTCCGGAAGCAACAGTCCCCCTTACCAGTCTTTCAAGACTACTACAAACAACTACTACAAACACTGCCCATTTAGAACCCATAGCAAACCCACCGTATCCTAACAGCACTACCAGGACTCACAAAGCACCATACCCTACCTATCAAAAGGCAACACTGCAAATATTAAACCAATACATTTCAGAGAATAACAATACATGACCTACTGGGGAAAGAGAACAAGTGGCAATGTCAGATAGGAATTATATAAACAGAATACCTCAGCTCAGTTACGCATGCAGAACATAAACCATCACCAAACAACGAATCACAATTTAGAAACAGGAAGACAATAATTAAATTGGGAACCCCAAAAGCCAAACTTGGAATGTACAACACTGTAGAAATAAAACCAAAAATTAATTTACTCTTGTACTAAACAAAGCACAGAAATTAATGATGCACATTTCCCAGCTAGCTGACATATTCCAGTTAATAAATTCAAAATAAAGAGATATTTTTCTACCTTTTGTGCATTTTTTTTTCAGTGGCAATTGCTCCAGCCACTTTCTTCTGGTTTCTTCGTGTCTTCTGCTAACTCTCCATCGTCTGCTGTCCATTTGTCCTTTCTTCTCTCTTCTAGTTTTTTCCATTCTCTCTCTACATCTGCTTTAACATACTAATCTTTCTCCTTTTGCTCTTTCCTCATTCCTATTTCATCCACTCAAATTTTACCCCTCCATCCTCAATCCCCACTTACTCTCCCAATATCCGGCCAATTGTAGATTTGTCTTCCCTCCCACACAAAATATTTTTCCCTCTCCATTTCACACTCCCAGCTCCATCCCATTCTAATCCTCCCCCAACATCAGTTCCCTTCTAGTTCCAGCCCCACCCAGCATCCGCTCCCTTCTAGTCCCTGCATCAGCCCATTTCCAGTCCTAGCCCCCCATCAGCCCATTTCCAATCCTATCCCAGCCCATCAACTCATGTCTAGTCCTTTCATAGCCCCACCATCAGCCCATGTCAAATCCTAGCTCCCCTCCACTCAGCCCATTTCCAATCCAAGCCCCCCCATGAGCCAATTCTAGCCCCTCCATGAGTCCATTTCAATTCAAGCCCCCACCACAGCCCATTTCCAATCTTAGCACCCCCAACAGTCCATTTCCAGTCCTATCCTAGCCCCTCCATCAGCCCATTTCCTGTCCTAGCCCCCCCCACTCAGCCAATTTCCAGTCCTAGCACCCTCCCCTCACAGCCCAATTCCAGTCCAAGTCCCCCTCCCCATCAGCTATATGCAGTTCAAGCCCCCCTTCCACTCAGCCCATTTCCAGTCCTAGCAACCCCCCAGCCCGTTACAAGTCCTAGCCCCCCCATAGCCCATTACCAGTCCTAAGCCCCCCATCAGCCCACTTCCAGTCCTGACCCCCCCATCAGCCCACTTCCAGTCTTACCCCCCCCCCACAGCCCATTACCAGTCCTAACCCCCCATCAGCCCACTTGTAGTCTTAGCCCCCCCATAGCCCATTACCAGTCCTAACCCCCCATAGCCCATTACCAGTCCTAACCCCCTCCCCCCATAGCCCATTACCAGTCCTAACCCCCCATAGCCCATTACCAGTCCTAACCCCCTCCCCCATCAGCTCATTACCAGTCCTAACCCCACCATAGCCCATTACCAGTCCTAACCCCTTCCCCCCCATCAGCCCATTACCAGTCCTAACCCCCCCCCCCCATAGCCCATTACCAGTCCTACCCCCCTCCCCCCCATCAGCCCATCTAGGTTAAAAAAAAAAACGCACACTGGCTACTGCTGCCACCGTGGCAGCAGCAGAATCGACCATCCCGCGGGGGCCCCCCCTGCCCTGCAGAGTCCTCCATGCGGCCTCAGCTCCCTCAGCGCGGGCTTTTCAGAGCCGCGCGAAAGGAGAGTTTCCCTTTCTCGCGGCTCTGTTAATCCCGCCGTGGGATTAACAGAGCCGCGAGAGAAGAAGCTCTCTCTTCGCGCGGCTCTGACAGCCGATGCTGAGACTGCATGGAGAACTCTGCAGGGCAGGGGGGGCCCCGCGGGATGATCGATTCTGCCATTGCCATGGCGGCGGCAGCAGCAGCCGGTTTGCGTTTTTTAAATCTAGCTGGGCTGATGCAAGATGTTTTTTGCACGGGGCCCCCTGAAACGCGGGGCCCTGTGCAAAAAACATTCTTGCTCAATGGACGGGCCGGCCCTGCTTCTGATCTGACTGTTAGCTCCGCATGTCCAACCTTAAGTGACTTTGGCAGGGTGAAGGATTTATTGAAGTTAATAGTGAGGCCTTGCTGGGAGAGCCATTTGGTAATTGCATTGAAGCACTGTACTATGGGATTGAAGTCTGGAGCTGTGGTTGAGAATGGTGTATAAACCATTATGTCATCCGCATAAAGGTGAAATAATACATTATATGACTGGATGATATCGCAGATAGGCTGGATATAGATGCTGACTAGCAGGTCTGATAAAGATGAGCCCTGGGGTATGCCTCACTTTTGTGGGCAAGGGTCTGAGCTTTTGTCTTCGGTTTTCATAGGCAGTGCAGAAAAGATGGGTTTTAAAGAGAGATTTGAACTTGGAGAATGATTGTTCTTGACAGATTGACGGAAGAAGGGAGTTCCAGAGTGATAGGGCTAGGAAGAAGAATGCTGAGTTCCGGGTTTGCTCTAAGCGAGCACGGGCTGGGGAGGGGAGGTCAAGGTGGTTGGGGTGTAGAGAATGGAGTCTGCGGGGCACCAGGCAAAACTGTATAGAATCTGCCAGATATTGAGGGGTATGCTTGTAGAGGGCCTTGTGGGTCAAGATCAAGAGCTTGAAAGTGACATGGTAGGGGACAGGAAGCCAATGTAGATGAACCGGAATGAGCAGTGTGAGTAATGATACGAGCAGCGGTGTTCTGAATCAACTGTAAACGATGAAGCTGATGGTGGGAAATGTCGGCAAAAACAACATTGCAGTAATCTAACTGCAAAATTACTAGGGAGAGGAGAAGAGTTGTGAAGGAGGCCGGAGAGAGCACAGGGCTGATGGCTCGGATTTGACAAAGGTAATAATGGGAGCGATGTGTAAGGGAGGAGATGTAGGTGTGAAAGGAAAGGTCAGGATCCAGAGTGACCCCTAAGTATCGAAGCAATGACACTAGGGGGATCGGTGTATCAAGAAGGAGAGGAGAAGTAGTTAGTTGAGGGCCACCAAAGGTAAACCATATTGCAGATGTTTTGGATGGATTGAAGTGGAGTAGGTTCGAGGTTAACCAAGCTGTTACAAGTGAAAGGCAGGCATTAAGGGGAGAGAGATCCGGGTTTGTAAGGGAAATGTGGTAAATGATATCATCAGCATAGTAGTACACTGAGATACTAGATTGTTGCACCAAAAGGGTGAGGGAAGCTAGGAAGATGTTAAAAAGAAGCGGGGCAAGAACAGAACCCTGGGGGACTCCACAGTCAAGGGGTAGCGGGGGAGAGGTGCAGTTATCAAAGACTACAGAGAAAGAGCATGAGTAGAGAAAAGAATGGAACCAACGAAAAACTTCCCCGCAGACAAGCTGTTCTAAGGCAAGAAAGAAGAATAGAGTGGTCAACGAGGTCAAAAGCAGCAGAGAGATCCAGAGAAACAGCCAGGGAGATGTCACCTCGGTCGTGGAAAATGTGGAGTTCATTGAGAAAAGACAGGAGAATAATTTTAGTACTGTGGCCAGGACGAAAACCCGATTGACATGGGTGCAGGAAATGGGTGGAATCTAGATGGGTGGAGAGCTGAGTAAAAACGGCCTTTTTGAGGATCTTGGAAACAAATGGGATGTGGAAACTGGATGGTAATGGGCAGGATCATTGGAGTCAAGGGCTGGGTTTTTAGTGAGGGGACGCACCAGCACATGTTTCTAGGGCAACCGTCCCAGAGCATGGCACCAGCAGCTTTATGGAGGTCGAGGCCTCAGGAGCATCCGGAGTCCTTCTATGGTTTTGGAGAACAGGGCCTCCCACTGGGGCAGTTTGGGGCAGTTCCACCTCCGATGCAACTCTCGAGGGATCTCGATGCTTTGAGCAAGATCTACCCCTGCATGTTTTATCCGGCTTTGATGTGGACTTGTGCTTAGACTTTGAGGATACCTGGGATCCATAAGAGAAGGATGAGGCCCTTGATGAAGTGGATGCCAACAATACTGTGTCTAAAGAGTGTCCCAAATTTAGAAGTCCGGTTCTGTAGGCCTCTCCGTGTCATTTTCTGACAGAGGGGACAATCTTTTGGCTGGTGTTCTGGGCCAAGGCATTTTAAACACCAGTCATATGTGTTTGCTGAGATGGTGCTGACACACTTAGAACATTTTTTGAAACCACTAGCTGGTTTCTACATGCCTTCGAAGGATGGGAAGGCTATAGTAGACTTAAGGCCTAAGAGGGTGTCGAGAGGCCTGAGGTTTTTTTTTGAAAGGGAAAACCTAGATTTAAAAGGAAAAAGAAAAGAATAAGGGGATTGATGATGTCTTCAACGGTGCCGGCGTCGACAGGAAGGCAGAGGTGCTATCCACAACAAGAGAAGTTTTTCTGCGGTGACAGGATTTGCTTCCTGCTGGCTCCGCGGAAAATGAAGAACTGAAGAGAGAGAGCTGGGAAGACAGGAAGGCAGCTGCACAGGCGCAGTGGGGTGCTCCCCAAAGCTTTCCAATTGGATGCTGGGGAGCATTCCTACGTGATCTCCATTGGTACCGAGTCACCCATATGTGAAGACTACATTCCTGCTTGTTCCTGGAGATCCATCCCTTTAATCCCTCTCTAAAGGGATGGGAAAAAAGAGCACTTTTTTTCATATTCATGTCAGGGAACGGATGTAAATCCAGAGATGGACAATTTTAGTCTTATATATGCATTCCTTATATGAAATAGCACAGTTACTTACCTGTAACAGGTGATCTCTGGGAACAGCAGGAATTAGTCCTCACATATGGGTACGTCAGTACCAACGGAACCTGCGCGGGAATGCTCCCCAGCTTCCCAGAATGAAAGCTTTTGGGGCATCCCACAGCGCATGCGCGCTGCCTTCCCGCCTTTCCTACCAACTCTCCTCAGTTCAAGTTTAAAGCTGAGACAATAGAGAGAGAGAGTAAAGGAAAGACAAAGAGAGAGATACAACTCCTAGGGGAGGTGAGTGGGTTGTGAGGACTAATTCCTGCTGTTCCCAGAGATCACCTGTTACAGGTAAGTAACTGTGCTATCTCCAGGAACAAGCAGGAATAAGTCCTCACATATGGGGACTCCCTAGCTAAGATGCCTGGGAGATCCCCAAGGGGAAGAGACCCTGAGGGGTTCCTCGTCTTCCTATGGATCTCAGGCATCCATTCAGGGAAGGAGGGCAGGAGTTGTTCAAGAATGGAACAGGTGTCTGAGGACAGCCTGACCAAACAAGGCATCCTGGCGGCAGGGGCGGCCCAAGGGGGGTGCGGGGCCATGTGCGGAGACTCGGTGCGGGGCCTCATTTGCATAAGGTGCCTCATTTGCATAAATATTTGCATAATGTTACCATACACTAACTTTTAGTAAACATGCCTCTTAATGAGTATATGGATAAAGAAAGACTAAAAGGTTTCTACATTACTATAATCCAGTACCAACCGCCAGGCACATTAGGAACTACTACAAACACTGCCCATTTAGAACCCATAGCAAACCCGCCGTATCCTAACAGCACTACCAGGACTCACAAAGCACCATATCCTAACTATCAAAAGGCAACACTGCAAATATTAAACCAATACATTTCAGAGAACAACAATACATGACCTACTGGGGAAAGAACAAGTGGCAATGTCAAATAGGAATTATATAAACAGAATACCTCAGCTCAGTTACACATGCACAACATAGACCATCACCAAACAAGGAATCACAATTTAGAAACAGGAAGACAATAATTAAACTGGGAACCCCAAAAGCCAAACTTGGAATATACAACAACACTGTAGAAATAAAACTATAAATTAATTTCCTCTTGTACTAAACAAAGCGCAAAAATTAATGATGCACATTTCCCAGAGCTAACATATTCCAGTTAATAAATTCAAAATAAAGAGATATTTTTCTACCTTTTGTGCATTTTTTTTCAGTTGCAATTGTTCCAGCCACTTTCTTCTGGTTTCTTCGTGTCTTCTGCTAACTCTCCATCTGCTGTCCATTTGTCCTTTCTTCTGTCTTCTTGGGTTTTTTTTTCCATTCTCCCTCTACATCTGCTTTAACATACTAATCTTTCTCCTTTTGCTCTTTCCTCATTCCTATTTCATCTACTCAAAATTTACCCCTCCGTCCTCAGTCCCCACTTACTCTCCCAATACCCGGCCAATTGTAGATTTTTTATCCCTCCCACACAAAATATTTTTCCCCTCTCCATTTTACTCTCCCAGCCCCATCCCATTCTAATCCTCCCCCAACACCAGCTCCCTTCTAGTTCCAGCCTCACCCAGCATCCATTCCCTTCTAGTCCCTGCATCAGCCCATTTCCAGTCCTAGCCCCCCATCAGCCCATTTCCAGTCCTAGCAACCCCCCAACCCAATACCAGTCCTAGCCCCCCCCATCAACCCACTTCCAGTACTAACCCCCATCACCCCATTTTCAGTTTAAGCCCCCCCTATAACCCATTACCAGTCCTAACCCCCATCAACCCATTTCCAGTCAGCCCCCCATAGCCCATTGCCAGTCCTAACCCCCCTCATCAGCCCACAGTCCATTACCAGTCCTAACCCCATCAGCCCACCTCAAGTCCTAACCCCGCCCCATCAGCCCATTTCCTGTCCTAGCCCCCCCCCCATAGTCCATTATCAGTCCTAACCCCCCATAGCCCATTACCAGACAGCCCCCATCAGCCAACAGCCCATTGCCAGTCTTAACCCCCCCATAGCCCATTGCCAGTCCTAACCCCCCAGCAGCCCACAGCCCATTACCAGTCCTAACCCCATCAGCCCACCTCAAGTCCTGGCCCCTCCCCCGCAGCCCATTTCCCGTCCCAGCCCCCCATAGCCCATTACCAGTCCTAACCCCCCCCCATAGCCCATTACCAGTCCTAACCCCATCAGACCACCTCCAGTGTTAACCCCCCATCAGCCCATTTCCAGTCCTAACCCCACCCAACAGCCCACCTCATGTCCTAACCCCTCCCCATCAGCCCATTTCCTGTCCTAGCCCCCCATAGCCCATTACCAGTCCCAACCCCATCAGCCCACCTCCAGTCTTAATCCCCCAGCCCATTTCCAGTCCTAGCAACCCCCCCAACCCATTAACAGTCCTAGCCCCCCATAGCCCACTCCCAGTCCTAATCCCACCAGCCCATTTCCAGTCCTAATCCCCCATCACCCAATTTTTAGTTTAAGCGCCCCCCATAGCCCACTTCCAGTCCTAAGCCCCCATCAACCCACTTCCAGTCCTAATCCCATCAGCCCATATAGACTTGGCTGCCCCCTAGCCCATAGCCCCCATAGCTCGCCCATAGCCCCCCATAGCCCATCACCACTCCTAACCTCCCCCAGCCCATCACCACTCCTAACCCCCCCATCAGCCCATTTCCTGTCCTAGCCCCCCATAGCCCATTACCAGTCCTAACCCCCCCAACAGCCCACAGCCATTACCACTCCTAACCCCCCCCAGCCCATCACCAGTCCTAACCCCCCCAACAGCCCACAGCCTTTACCACTCCTACCCCCCGCCAGCCCATCACCAGACCTAACCCCCCAACAGCCCACAGCCATTACCACTCCTTACCCCCCCAGTCCATCACCAGTCCTAACCCCCCCAACAGCCCACAGCCATTACCACTCCTAACCCCCCCCCCCCAGCGAAATTGTTTTTACAAAAAAAGCTGTCGCTGCCTCTGCCGGGGCCGGGGCCGCCGCGGCAGAATCGAGTGTGCCGCGGGGCCCCCCCTGCCCAGCAGAGCCTGCCCTCCCCGGTATCACCTCTCTCAGCTGCCTCCAGTCACACGCGCCGGCTTTCAGAGCGCGAGGGAATAGTTTCTCCCTCGCTGCTCTGTTAAGCCCGCGGGGGCTGATGGGACTTCCCATCAGCCCCCGCGGGCTTAACAGAGCAGCGAGGGAGAAACTCCCTTCGCGCTCTGAAAGCCGGCGCATGTGACTGGAGGCAGCTGAGTGAGAGAGGTGATACCGGGGAGGGCAGGCTCTGCTGGGCAGGGGGGGCCCCGCGGCACACTCGATTCTGCCGCGGCGGCCCCGGCCCCGGCAGTGGCAGCGACCGCTTTTTTTTTTTTTTTTTTTAAATTTTAATGTTGGATCAGAATGTTTTTTGCGGGGGGCCCCCTGAAACGCGGGGCCCTGTGCAAAAAACATTCTCGCTCAATGGACGGGCCGGCCCTGCCCGGCGGGAGTCCTTGTCCAAACAGTAATGGGCTGTGAAGGTATGAACCGAGGCCCAGGTGGCTGCTCGACAGATCTGATCGATGGACACAGAATGAAGATGAGCCATAGAGGTGGCCATGGCCCTCACATTGTGAGCTGTGACATGGCCCTCCAGAGAAAGGTTCTTACTTTGGTAAGCAAAATAAATACACTGAGCAATCCAATTGGACAGTGTTCTTTTGGAGACTGGAAGTCCTAAATGAGAAGGATCAAAAGCAACAAAAAGCTGGGAAGACTTTCTATGTTGCTGTGTCCTGTGTAAGTAAAAAGCTAGAGCTCTTTTACAATCTAGAGTATGAAGGTTCCTCTCTGCAGTTGATGCATGAGGAGCTAAAAAAAAGACAGGTAAATATACCTCTTGATTAAGATGAAAAGGTGAGACCACTTTAGGCATAAAGTGAGGATTTGTCCTAAGGACTACCTTATCATGATGGAACCTTGTATAAGGTGGATTAGCCACTAAGGCCTGCAGTTCACTGATGCGGCGAGCAGAAGTGATTGCAATAAGAAAAATAACCTTCCAGGAAAGAAATTTCAAGGAGGTAGTGGCTAAGGGTTCAAAAGGTGGCTTCATAAGCTGACCAAGAACCAAATTTAAATCCCATGCCACCGGAGGAGGTCGAATGGGAGGTTTAGTTAAAGTTAGGCCTCTCATAAATCTTGCAATAAGAGGATGAGAGGAAACAGGTTGTCCATTGATAGGCTTAAGGGATGCTGAAATAGCACTTAAATGGACCCTTACTGAATTCGTCTTAAGGCCTGCATTGGAAAGATGCAGGAGATATTCTAATAGAGAATTCAGAGGAAGTGCCAGAGGGTCAAGACCCTTTTGAGCACACCAAATAGAAAATCTTTTCCATTTAAAGGCATAGGAACGCCTAGTGGAAGGTTTCCTGGAAGCATGAAGGATATCCTTCACTTGCTGCGAAAGACTGAAGTCTTGAAGGTCTAGGCCTTCAGTAACCAAGCTCTGAGGTGAAGGGACTTGGGGTTTGGATGCCACAAAGTCCCCTCCTCCTGAGACAGAAGGTCTGGAGCATCTCCTAAGTCCAGGGAGGGGGCTTGGGAGAGATGCAGAAGTAGAGGGTACCACACTTGGCGTGGCCAGCGTGGAGCTATGAGGATCATAGATCCTTGATCCCTCTGAAGTTTGAACAGAGTCTTGGGAATCAAAGGAATGGGTGGAAAGGCATACAGGAAGACCTGACCCCAATGAAGGAGGAAGGCATCCTTGGCCTGAACTCCCTGACACGGAATTCTGGAACAGAACCGGGGAAGTTTGGCATTCCACGGACTTGCAAATAGGTCTATGTCCGGGGTACCCAATTCCTGGAAGATTCTGAGTACCTGATCCATGTGCAGGGACCATTCGTGCGGAAGCAGAACTCGACTGAGTCTGTCTGCCCAAGAGTTTTGAATTCCTGGGAGGTATACTGCCAGGAGATGGATTTGATGCTCTCTGGCGAAGGCCCATAATCTTAGAGCTTCGTTGCAAAGCGACAGAGAGCCAGTTCCTCCTTGCTTGTTTATGTAAAACATGGCTACCTGATTGTCTGTTTGAATGAGGACTGTCTGGTAGCAGAGGAGGGTATGAAAGATCTTGAGAGCTAAGTACACTGCTCGAAGTTCCAAGAGGTTGATATGAAGGGAGGTCTCCTGTGGGGACCAAGTGCCTTGGGTGGATAGGTCCTGTAGATGAGCTCCCCAACCTGTTTGGGAGGCATCTGTTGTGAGGATTGCTTGGGGCAACAAAGGTTGGAAGGGGGAACCCAGCAACAGATTTTGAGTGGACATCCACCATTGGAGAGACCAAAAGAGACGTTTGG
The DNA here is from genome assembly GCA_033557465.1 of Ichthyophis bannanicus. Taxonomy (NCBI): domain Eukaryota; kingdom Metazoa; phylum Chordata; class Amphibia; order Gymnophiona; family Ichthyophiidae; genus Ichthyophis; species Ichthyophis bannanicus. The sequence continues at coordinate 277,152,976 of CM066040.1, read as the reverse complement.
AGTTTGCTATTTGGTCTGAGAGAGCTCCTGAAGCTTGAGTCCACTGGGTGGACAAAGTCCACTGAGCTGCTCTCATGTGTAGGCGAGCATAGGGCACCACATATAATGTGGAAGCCATGTGGCCTAGTAGTTGTAGCATCTCCCGGGCAGTTAAGTGGTCCTTTGACTGAATCTGGGAGGCTAACTGCACTAGACGTTGGCAACGAGCCTGGGGAAGATAGGCTCTTGCAGTAGTGGTGTCCAACCAGGCCCCTATGAATTCTAGGGACTGAGTAGGGGTGAGCTGAGACTTTGGGAGGTTTACCACAAGTCCCAAATACTGCAGAATGCTCCTGGTGCTGTCCAGGGAAATTTGGGCTTCTGACTGGGATGGAGCTCGGATGAGCCAGTCGTCCAGATATGGGAAGACAAAGATTCCCAGAGTGTGCAGAAATGCAGCAACTATTGCCATGCATTTGGTGAACACTCTTGGAGTAGAGGCCAGACCGAAAGGAAGGACTCTGTATTGGTAATGTTTTCCCTGGAACAGAAAATGTAGGAATTTTCTGTGGGATGGATGGATGAGTATATGAGTGTACGCATCCTTGAGATCTAGAGAACAAAGCCAATCCTGACTCTGTAGGTATGGAAGGAGAGTGCCTAAAGAGAGCATCTTGAACTTCTCCTTGTATAGAAATTTGTTCAATTCTCGGAGATCTAGAATGGGTCTGTATCCCCCTGTTTTCTTTGGAATGAGAAAGTAGGGGGAGTAAAACCCTGACCCCTGTTGAAGAAGAGGAACTTCTTCTATGGCCCTCTGGGCCAGAAGGGAGGTTACCTCCTGATCCAGAAGGTCGAGGAGAGATGTGGGAGAATTGAAATGTCTCACCATGGTGTAGGGAGGAAGGTCTGAGAAATGAAGTTTGTAGCCCTCTCTGATGATGGAGAGGGTCCACTGCTCTGATGTGATTTTCTCCCATCTGGGAGCAAAATGAGCTAACCTTCCTGGAATGGTGAGAGGTTCTGGCTGTTGTAGAGCCAGAAAGGTTAAGTTCTCTAGTATCAAGTCAAAACCCCTGAGGGGCTTGGGACTGCTGGGTTGCAGCAGCCACTGCAGGTTTAGGCCTGGCCTGTTTAGGTTGCTGACGCTTAGTAGCAAAGCGACCTATAGAAGACTGTTGACCAGAAGTGGAAGGAAATCTGCCCTTCTTGTAAAAAGACTTTTTAAAAGATTTTTTCTTGGCCGGAGTGGAGGTAGACTTAGAAAGTCTATCCAGAGCAGCATTTTCTGCATCCATTTGAGTGGTTTTAATTTGCCACTCCTTGCCAAATAGGTTTTCACCTGTACAGGGCAGATTTCCTAAACCATCTTGAACCCAGGGTTCTAGATCAGAAGCCTGGAGCCAAGCAATTCTACGAGCAGCTATAGCAATGCCTGAGGCTCTGCTGGCACCTTCAAAAGAATCAAAGGCTGCCCTGTTGGAAAACTTTGAAATGTCTTGAGTATGCTTAAGCCAAAGAAGGAATTCATCCCTTTTATCTTCTGGAATAAAAGGGAGAAAGTTGTGCAGCTTTTCTGCAACCTCCTTCAGAAACATACCCATATAAAGGCTGTATGAATTGATTCTGGCAATAAGCATGCTAGCTTGGAAGATCTTCCTAACAAAAGCATCCAAGGTCCTGCATTCTCTTCCTGGAGGAGTAGAAGAGTGACTTTTGGTACTCTTTATCCTCTTCATAGCTGACTGCACCACAATGGAGTGGTGAGGAAGCTGAGTTTTTTGAAATCCAGGAGAAGGAGGGACACGGTACATAGTGTCCAATCTACGAGAATGAGGAGAAAGGGTGAGAGGAGTCTCCCACAAGTCAATCAAATATTCTTGAAGAATTTCATGAATTGGCAAGGTGACTGCCTCTCTGGGAACCTTAGAGTATCCCAAAATATCTAATTTTTTTGCTCTAGGTTCTTTTTCAGAGGTTACTGAAATAGAGAGTCCTTTAGCTACTTCTATTATGAAGTCTTGAAAGGACAAATCCTCTGGAGGAGACATTCTCCTTTTTGGAGAAGAAGGCTCCTCAGGAAGGGTGACAGATACTGTAGGAGACTCATCCGATGACTCAGAATCATCAGAAGAATCGAAGTATCGTCTGCCCGATTCCAAAGATCGATAGGCGTATCGATCGGTACTGACATCGGGTGTTCCTGGTACCGGGTCGGTACCTAGAAAGAGCCCAGGACAGGGAGCCGGAATCGGCATCCTGGCCGATGTCGATGCAGCCGGTACCGGTATCGAGGTTGGTACCGGTACCGGCGCCGGTACCGACAACATGGCTTGTTGCGGTACCGATGGCGTCGCAGCCTTGATGAAAGCCAGTATGGCCTGCTGCATGGATTGCACAGTGTGATCCATGGACGCCACGACTGCCTGGATGTCGGTACTGGGAGATTGTGCCGGTACCCCAGAGCAGTCTAACAGGTGATCGGTCGAGGCCGTGCCATCGATGTCAACCTGCAACCCCATAGGAGGAGCTTTGGAAGCCGGAGCTTCCCGCCGGGGTTGTTTGGCTGGGGCAGGATCCTCAAGGGCAAGCCCGGAGGCATCTCGATACTTAGAGGGAGATTTGCCCTTTGAGGACCTGCTAAAAGTATGCTTGGTTACCTGAGATCCATCAGGAGAGGAAGACCTGGAAGATGTCGATGCCACCGCCGGTGCATCCGTGGGAAACAGCACATGGAGCTTGGCTGCTCGGTTCTGTAACCCTCGTTTAGACATTAGAGAACAGGACTGGCAATCCGGGACAGAGTGTTCAGGCCCCAAACATTTAAGACACCATTCATGGGTGTCTGTCACAGAAATTGTACCGCTACACTTAGTGCATTTTTTGAAGCCAGAGGCTGTTTTTTCCATGAGGGAAAGTTTCTTGTGGGCCTGGAGGCCTAAGAAGAAAAATACACCAAGTGAGGAAAAAGTATTATTATTATTTTTTTTTTAGAAGAAAAGAAAAGAAAAGACCGGCAGTACCGGTCCGGCGTCGGGGAAGGCAGACACGCGACCAAAGAAATAGATTAAAATAAAGAACTTCTTCAGCGGTGACAGGAACACGACCTGCTGGCTCCGCGGAAAAGAAGAACTGAGGAGAGTTGGTAGGAAAGGCGGGAAGGCAGCGCACATGCGCTGTGGGATGCCCCAAAAGCTTTCATTCTGGGAAGCTGGGGAGCATTCCCGCGCAGGCTCCGTTGGTACCGACGTACCCATATGTGAGGACTTATTCCTGCTTGTTCCTGGAGATCAGGGATATACGTGCAGCCCAGACCACACTCCTGACATGCCCCCAATGCACCTCTATGCAAGATAGACATGATATGGACATCCACATGCAAAATGGGCCCTTTCTAAAATGGCCTTTTACACATGGAGATAATTTGCACATGTAAGTGGTCATTTTTACACATGTAAATCATGAATACATTTTCTAAAATAACCCACTTAAGCAATAAGCATAACTTCTTCCCATCCTGGGAGGAAGAAAGTTGCTTTATCCAACTTGAGAATCAAAGCATAGCTTTCCTTTGAAAATCTGGGATCCTGGAGGTCCTATAAGGACAGAATGCCAACCAAAAAGTAAGTTCAGGGAGTTCAGCACGTCTCTTCCTATTTCCCTTTGGGTGAAAAGTACACACACTGGGAGTAATTTTATAAAGGGTTTTTATAAAATTTTTACAGGGGTTACATGCACAAATGCAATCCAAGTGACGGCATGTTCTGGGGCAGAGTTTCAGCAGAGCATGGGTAGAGTCACAATTAAAGCACATATTTTATAAAATACCCATATGTGCATGTACTTTATATGCTAATGTTTACACCTACTCCCGAGCAGATGTAAGCATCCTTGACTGCAGTCTAGCCAAGATTGAGGCCCTTTTACTAAAATGCATTAGGTTTTTGAACCTAATGTGCGTTTAGCACAAAAAGTAACATGCGTGAAGGGCAAAGCCTCCATGGCAACAGCCAGGGGCATAACCAGCACATTCCTGACAGTGAATGCACAGATGAGTACCCTAGTGCACGCTGCTGTTACCATAGGTGCACTTACTCCAACTACTTGTATTTGATTTTGATTCTGGTAACAAACTAAATTGAGGAGACACTGTGCTGATGGCCACATTGATAGCTAGCGTGCAATATGCCCCCCCGTGTTAACTGCAATGTGCTTATCATGCCCGCTCTCCACCCCTAACCCACCCATTCAGCACCTGAACATGCAATTGGCAGTTAGTACAAAAATCAGTATTCACTAACTGTCATGCTCCCACGATAACTGTTACCAAGAGCCAAAGTGTAAAGTTAATGCACATCATACACTTTAGAAGCAGGGCTCCATAGATGCTTATGTATCTTCACACATAGCCTTTTATATAATTACTCTCGCTGTGGGGGAAGCCATTTTCAAAGGGCCTTTTTCAGTGAGTAAACTTCCACTTATTCAGAGGAAATCCCTTTGAAGATTGATCCCTAATAACTTTAGTAATTAGAATAGCTTTCATCACGCATGTTAAACTGGTTTAACATGCACAACAGTGGCATTCCTAGCCACCTTTGTGCCTGGGGAAGGCACCCCCCTCTTGCAGCCAGCACGGTGCTTTGCAGCACGCTGCTATACATTCCCCCCCCCCCCCCCCCCGCCCGGGCCCACACTTTGGAGGTAGCGTGGCAAACATACCTGAAAGATAGGTGGCTTGCTGCGCTGTCTGCAATCCTGGACTGGAGACAGCATAGCATGCCACCTGTCATTAAGATATGTTTGCTGTGCTGCCTCCAAAGTTTGGATCTGGCAGGGGTCCACCCCCTCCCGGCCAGCACCCGGGGTGGGCCGCAGCCCCTGCCTCACCTTGGAATGCCACTGATACACAGTAATAACAAACTTCAGTGAATTAATCCTATAGAGGGGAATTTTAGAAGGGAGGTCCAAGTATAATCTGGGACTTTTAAGACAGAGCATCTGAAAAAAATGCAGGTACGCTCAGATGCAGACATGATTTCACAAACATGGATGTGTCCAATATGGATGTCTACAGGGGCATCTACATAGACATCCCTAGAACCATATTTAAGAACCTGGAAGTCTAGGATAGCCTAATGGTTAGAGTAGTGGGCTATTGTTGACATCGTGCTGAGTACTGGGGATGATGGAGTGCTTTCTCCTCTGGATCTTTTTCAGCCAAAATGAGCACTTTTCAGATGCCTGTGCATGCCTGGAGCAGGTGTAAACCTAGACACGATGCTGGACATCTATGACATTTCTGAAATCAGTCAGGGATGTTCAAGTTCCTGAGAACAGCTTGACCATGCCTACATTCAAACTTGAACATCCTCACACTGGGAATGTCCCCAGAGCCAGCTTCTAAAATGGCTCTGGAGACATCTCTATGCTCTGGACATCTCTATGCCCATTTTCTGACATCCAAAGCATGAATAGGGCTTCTAAAATGACCCCCATAGAGCCCAATTCCAGAACATGCATGTCCGATTTGTGGACACGTCTAAAACAAAAACGGGCCCCCTTTGAACATAATTCCACATCTGCGGGTCCGGAATCGGGGAGATAGACATGTTCTGTGGGCATGTCCAAGCGATATTCAGCCGGCCCCATGCCTCACACTCAGGGAAACATCTTGGACGTCCCCACGCCCACTGTATTCTAAAACGTTATATGTTTGGGATCCTGCTCACCCTCGTGGATGCCATGCCGCTCGGGAAAAACATGTATCTCCTAAGCAGCACATCACAGACAGTAGTTTGCAGATGCACACTAGACATAAATACCAATGAGAAATGTCAGCTGCTGCAACCCAGACCACATACCAGTCCCCCTCATGCCCTGAAAAGTGCTAGGTAATCCCAGTGCAACCTAATATGCTATACCAGGATGGAAATGTGAACATTTATGTCAGGACATACCTTGCATTGAATGGTACGTGGCATTAGGAACCGGCCCCAATGATTCCTGCCCTGACCATCTCTCAAACACGCCTTAAACTGCTAGGGATGGATCCTTACCAAGTCCACAGAATCCCGAACTAACCTTGCAGGTCCCCAAAGGATCCATAACACTGCTTAGCAACAACTGTATGCCCTTTTTGGTGCCTCTGGCCAATAGGTGCACTCATTCTGCTTCTCTGTACTACCATTTGCCTCTTATCTCTACCTACACCCCTCCCCAAGAACACTGCTCATCTCTGCCCCTCCCTTCTACTGCCTAATCCATACGTCGCTCCCTTCACTTTGCTGCTTCATATTCCTGGAACAAACCGCCTTAGTCTGTATGTCATGCTTTGTCCATGGCCCCTCTCAAATCCAGGTTGAACGCTCACCTCATCGGTGCCAAAGTTGGATCAGATCCACCTAAGCGCACTTGTGTTTCCTGACCATTCCCCCTGGATGTATCCTCTTCACAGCTGCTGTGTTGTCTGTCCTGACTAGATTGTAAGCTCCACTAGGCAAGGACCATCTGTTATGTGTGTCTGTGCAGCACTGCATATGCCACATAGTGCTATACAAATCATCAGTAGTAATTGTTATAGTTACAGTAGGGCCTTCTGGCTATGGCATCTGAAGCCCACCTATCTAAGTACTGGCATTTCTTATAGCAGCTACACCTGTCCCATCTGGCGTATGTCAGTCTGTATACATCTGCTACCTGTGGGGCAACCCTATCTGTCTTTCCACAGCCAGCTTTGTGACACTGTTCCCCTGGTCAGGGCTGTGTGGGCATGGGAGGGGAGATCCCTGTGCCATCATACCAAGTAGCCAGACTCCAGATATATCACTACTCTTGCAGCTCTCATTGATCCTGGCCCGGGTAGGGATGTAGGCCGCATGGGACAATCCAGGTAATATTGACAATACATCAGTCATGTCTCCCAGTTCCAGGACAGCGAATGTATGGCTGCCCTATCACACTGCCAACAATATCTGATCTAATTAAAGTACCCTATGTAAAATAATCCAGAAGGAATCAGCATAGGTTCCCTATGGTTAAATGTCAAAACATATCCCTGTCAATAATAAGGACCCTCAGAATAAGGGCACTCAGCAGTGCAAACAGCACTAATACATACTCAACAGCAAAATGTGCATCATGGGCATGCATATGGGACTCCCTAGCTCCAGGCTGCCGAGGACGGAACCATGACAGCACCAACGGCAACCAATCGGGTAGCTGTGAGTTGCAGAAGGTGAGTCCCACTGAGAGACTCTGCAAGACCCTAGCCTTCAGCGATAGTATCACTCCGCTAGCCTGAACACAGAAGGGTCAGAGGGCAGGAGTTGCCTACACCCCGAGAATATTACGGAGTACTTCCTGGCCAAAGGCACTGTCCCTGTGGGACTCACTTTCCAGGAAGTAGTGAGCTGCAAATGTATGAATTGAAGACCATGTGGCGGCCTTGCAGATCTCCGTCACCGGTACTGAGCAGAGGTTCACCACTGACGTGGCCATCACCCTCATGTGATGCACTGTGATCCGGTGCTCAAGGGAGAGGCCAGCTCGCTCATAAGTGAGGGCAATACAGTCCGCCACCCAAGTGGACAAGTTTGCTTAGTCATGGGGAGCCCCTGTCTGCTGGGGTCAAAAGACACAAAAAGCTGAGGAGCTTTTCAATGGGTCTGGGTCCACTGTAAGTAGAAAGACAGGGCCCATTTGCAATTCAGTGTATGAAGTATTAGTTCCTCACTGCCGGCGTGAAGCCACGGAAAGAAGGTGAGGAGTATCACCTCTTGGTTGAGGTGGAAAGGAGATACCACCTTCGGGAGGAATTTGGGATGTGTGCGAAGCACTACCCTGTTCTTGTAGAACCCTGTATATGGTGGATCTGCCAATAGGGCCTTGGGTTCACTCACTCTTTGAGTGGACATAAGGGCCACCATAAAGGTCACTATCCAAGACAGGTATCACTGGTGGCAAGTGGCCAGGGGATTGAATGGCAGTTTGTTGAGCTGGGAGAGCACCATGATAAGGTCCCACTCTGCTGCAAGAGGGCGGAGAGAGGGCTTGGATAACAGGAGGTCCCGGAGGAAAATGGAGACCAGGGGCTAGCTTGAGAGGGGTTTTCCCTCGATAGGGTGACGGTGAGTGGCTATGGTGCTCAGATGCACGCTCATTGAGTTACATTTTAGCCCAGTGTGTGACTGGTGCAGTAGGTACTGAAGTACGCACTGTCAGGAGAAGGGATTCTCCTCCATTTCCGCACACCAAGCGGAGAACCTTCTCCACTTAAAGGCATAAGTCCATCTGGTGGAGAGTTTTCGGGAGGCCAGTAGGATCTCCTCAACTTCTCCTGGAAGACTGAAAGGGGCCAATGGTACCCTTTCAGCAGTCACACTGTTAGCATTAGTGACCCCAAATTAGGGTGCAGAAGGGAGCCCTCCTCCTGGGACAGGAGGTCTGGGGCTCAGCCCAGAGGAACTGGGAGTGCCACTGACAGGGAAAGCAGTAGAGGGAACCAAGGTTGCCTGGGTCATCTGAGGGCAATAAGTGATGTCCCTTCACTCTGGACCTTGAAGAGGATCCTGGCAACCAGGGGGGGGATCGATGGGAACCCATAGACAACGAGATCAGGAAGGCATCTGCTGCCACTCTCTCCGGGTGTGGCTGATGGGAGCAGAAGTGGGGTAGCTGCATGTTGTCCAGAGAGGTAAATAGGTCCATCATAGGCCTGCCCCAGGGGTAGAAGAGCTGCTTCATTACTCTGGGGTTTAAGCATCACTCGTGTGGGTGAAGGACTCTGCTCAGCCTGTCTGCTAGGCAGTTGTCCTGAGCCGGGAGGTACAATGCTCGCAGAAGGATGCTGTTGCCTGCTGCAAAGAAGAGGAGGGCCACCACCTCCTGACAGAGGGAATATGAGCCCGTGTCCCCCTGCTTGTTGATATAAAACATGGCGACCTGGTGGTCCATCTGGATCAGCACAGGTCAGTGTCACAGGCAGTGGCGGAACACTTGTAGGTCCATGAAGATTGCCCTGAGCTTCAGGAAATTGATCTGAGCTCCAGGAAATTGATCTGTAGGAGTGACTCCTCCTGAGACCAGCTACCCTGTGTGCGTCAATCTCCACAATGTACCCCCCAACCCAGAAGGGAGGTATCTGTGGTCAGGATCCTCTGCAGTGAGGATGCCTGGAAGGGCATTCCTGTCTGGAGGTGTCACAAGTTTCGCCACCAGTTGAGGAACTCCGCCAGCTGGCAGGTAACCCTGACCATGTCCAATAGCCTGCCTGTGCCTGAGTCCACTGCAAGCATAGGCACTACTGGGCTGTCTGCATGTGTAAGAACATAAGATATGCCATACTGGGTCAGACCAAGGTCATTCAAGCCCAGTATTCTGTTTCCAACAGTGGCCAATCTAGGTCACAAGTACTGTCACGGAGACCCTTATGGTAGAACCTCTGTGAACCCTATTTAGGCCACTGCCTAGGGTATTGTGAATTTTAAACTGCTTCTCTACTTTAAACAGAGTCAGTCAGTCAAGTGGTTAAACAATAAATTGGGGATTTATTCCCTTTCCCGAAACAGAAAAACATTCTTGGAAGTGCACACAGAACAAAACAGCATTAGAACAAAAGCGGTTACAAAAATATCTCTTCTTCTACCTTGTTAAGGTCACAAGGTCATTCTCCTGAAGGTCAACATAAAGAAGTGATGTCGTCTGACAAACAAATCGTACAGCCCATCGGTACTGGGTCTGTAAAATAGTTATTATTCTCCCATTGCATTATCTCGGGCCCACTCCCGATACTCTCAGTGTCACACTCTTTACATGTGCTGGAGCAGGGCACATTCCCCTGTGGCAGACAAACCCCTTTTCCTATAAAGTGCTCTTTAAAGTCAGGGTTATAAAAGCCTGGTGCATGAAATGTCTCTTGCTGGTTTCTCTCTCCTGTCCCACCTAGTGAGAACTCTGTATATCCTCCTGGGTTAAAGCTATGCTCAGAGCCATGCCCTTTAAAACATTCAGAGCTTCCAGCCTCTTCTTTATAAAAACAAGGCTTCCAGCTTTTTACCTTGTTTCTGGCTTTGAAGTCACGCTTGGGCTTTCTTTCCCCTGGCACACTTCCTCCAGCCTGAGCTATGCTCCTCGGTTGCTCATTCAGTCCTTCTGAGTTACTGCCCCACTTCCTGCTCCTGTGGGAACTCTCTCTAGGACTGCCTTTCCAGAGACCTCCTTCTCCACTCCTCTCTTGCCAAGGACTTCCTCCAATCCTGTCCTTCCAAAGATCTCCCTCAATCTTCTCTGCCCGGAGACTTCCAATCCTCTCCTTCCAGAGACCTCTTCTCCTGTCTTTCCAAAGACCTCCCTTCCTGTCTTTCCAAAGACCTCCCCTTCCTGGTTCTAACCAGGAACTTATATTCTTCCCTTCTCTGCACGTTACGTGGGACTCTGAGCACAGGTGCTCCTGATGAGCTTTTCTGTTTCTGCCTGCATCAGAACTATTACAGGGAAACTTCACTTTAAACCCTTTTAGCTTTTCTTGTGCTGACGGCACTTGTTGCTCAGCTGTTTCTACATGTGCTGAGTCTTCCTGTCTAGCTAAATCTGAGGTAAGTTCTTCCTTTTCACTAACCTCCATAGGCTCTATATAGTCCACTGTATCACAGTACCTAGTAGTTTCCCTAAAAGACACAGGTTCCACAATGCTTGCATTGGGACAAGCAGAGGATATCTCGGGTGCCCTTTAATAATGGTTTATGGACCTTTCCTCCATACCTTTTTTAAACCCCGCTACATTAACAGCTTTTACTACATCCTCTGGTAACGAATTTCAGAGTCTGATTACACATTGAGTGAAAAAATATTTCCTTTTATTAGTCTTAAATAGGTTACCCTGTAACTTCATTGCATGTCCCCTAGTCTTTCCATATTTTGATGGCGTAAACAATCGATCTACGTTTATTTGTTCCACTCCATTAATTAATTTATAGACCTCTACCATATCTCCCCTCAGCCGTTTCTTTCCAGGTAGAAGAGCCCTAACCTTTTTAGCCTCTCTTCATAGGGCTATCCTTCCATCCCCATTACCATTTTGGTGGCTCTTCTCTGTACCTTTTCTAATAATGCTATATCCTTTATAAGATATGGCGACCAGAATTGCACACAATATTCAAGGTGCGATCGCACCATGGAACGATACAGAGGCATTATAATATCCTTTGTTTTATTCTCCATTCCTTTCCTTATGATACCTAGCATTCTATTTGCTCTCTTGGCCGCTTTTGCACATTGGGTGGGAGGGTTTCAACATGTTATCCACGATGATGCCTAAATCTTTTTCCTGGGTAGTGGTTCCTTATGTGGAACCTTGCTTCGTGTAACCATAGTTTGGGTTGTTCTTTCCTAGGTGCATGACTTTGTACTTGTCCACATTAAATTTCATCTGCCATTTGGGTTGAGGGTGTGACTTGGACTGTCGAGGCCATATGGCCCAGTAGGTGAAACATGAGATGACTGGTAGTGCTGTACCTCTCTTGCCAGTTGCCTGAGGCATTCTGCCCTTTCTCTTGAGATGATGGCCTTGACCTCTTACATGTCTAACTGAACACCTATATATTCCAAGCTTTGGGCTTGAGAGAGATGAGATTTGGGGTAGTTGATGATGAGCCCAAGGTGCTGCAGAAGGAGGGTTGCACGTTCTGTGCCCTGACTGACCTCCGAGGCCTTACTGCCCCTGATGAACCGGTCATCCAGGTAGGGGAAGATGAAAGCCCCTTGTAGGCACAGGTAAGCGACTACCACTGCCAGGCATTTGGTAAAGACCCTTGGCGAGGAGGCCAGGCCAAGGGTAGCACCCTGTACGGGTAGTGCCCTCCTCCCACCATGAACTATAGGTACTGTCTGTGGAAGGGGTAGATCAGGATGTAAGTATATGCATCCTTTAGGTCCAAGGAGCACAGCCAATCTCCCTGGTGGAGGTAAGGCAGCAGTGTTCCAAGGGAGAGCATCTTGAACTTCTCCCTCACCAGAAACTTGTTTAGGTTTCTCAGGTCTAGTATGGGCCTGAGGCCCACAGTTCTCTTTGGGACAAGGAAGTATCTAGAGTAGAAGCCTTTTCTCCATAGGCGTTTGGGTACTGGCTCCACTGCATTGTCCTTGAGCAGACCTGCGAGCTCTGAGAGCAGAAGGGTCTGGTGAAGGAAAGGTTGCACTGGCTCTCCTGGAAAGAACCTGGGCGGTACCTGCTGTAGGTGGAGGAGGTATCCTTCCCTTACCACCTGCAGTACCCACTGGTCCGAGGTGACACTGGCCCATTTGTGGGCGAAGAGTGCCAGGCGGCCTCCTGTGGGCTGGTGAAGGTCTCCTGGAGGCGAGTAGGCCATGCCCTGGGAGTCAAAAGCTCCCCCCTTGGCTGGGCGGGAGCTGGGGCCTGGGGCTTGCGGCTTCTGTGCCTTAGGCCTCTGAGCCGCACTGCTTTGTCTTTTAGGGTGAGAACCCTGTTGCTGGCCTGAGAAGGGTTGGTAGTGGTGACTCTGCTGAAAGGGACCCTTTTTCCTCGGGAACAGGGGTCTTTTCCCTGATGGTTTCTTAAAGGGAAAGGATGAGGTCTTCTTGGAAAACCTCTGTTGAGTCACCACATCAGCCTTGATCTTGGCTGCCTTGTCGGGGGACACTGAGCAACTTGTCTTGGACCCATTGCTCGAGGTCCAAAGACTGCAGTCAGGCTTGGCATTGAGCACTGATGCCGGCTGCTGCTATAACCAAACTGCTGAATCAAAGCCATCATAGGCCTCCCAGCAAAGGAACTTAGAACAGTCCTTGATCCCAGAGGTCAGTGTTTTGAACCGCTGGAGGGGTTCCCCTGTAAGCCCCGCTGAAAACCTGGACAACTCCTGGGTTAGGGCCTTTAGGTACATGCCTATGACGTGGAGCCCTGGTAACGCTTATGCCCAAGGGCATCGAGAGCTCTAGTGCCCCTTCTAGGAGGGACCAAAGAGTGGGTCTTCTCGCTATTAGGTTTCTGCATGGTCGACTCGACGACCATGGAGTTATGTGGGAGTTGGGGCTTGTGGAACCTGGGGCCCTTCCAGATGTGGTAGATGGCGTCGAGGCGCTGGATCACCGCCAGCACCGAGGCCAGCATCTCCCACATTCTGAGTAGCAGCCACTCGAGGATCGGCTGCACAGGCACCATAAGAATCTCCTTGGGTGGAGACTCACATTGGAGAATCTCCAGTTCCTTGGTGCGTGGATCTTTATCCACCTTGGTTTGCACCGAGAAGGCTCTGGCCATATCCTTGACAAAGTCGTGGAAGGCCACGTCTTCCGGAGAAGAATGGCGCCAGGGCGCATGGGTCTGAAAGAATATCTTGGTGCTGCTTGGTTTCCGGGGACGCCTCGTCGTCGTTCTCCCACTCGGAGTCGAGTGGTAATGACGAGTCCGAGGCCCTGCGACTCATATCATCGAGGCCAGGGCCGAGTGGCCAGAGGACCTGGGGTCTGAGTCACAGAAACTGGCCGGGGAGGACTAGATGCCCGAGGAACAGGACCTTGACCTTGACTGGAGCCGAGGGCCTATCCAAGGCCAATGACGCTTGGAGCTCGGCCCGATGACTGGGCACTTTCCTGCAGTTAGGGGCCCAGTCATCATAGCAGATTATGCGGATGAATCAGCCATCATTGCCTGCTGCAGGGCCAGGATAGAAGCAATTTTCTGCTCCAAGGCAGCTATTCTGGTTTCCAAGTCAGAAGGCTCTGCAGCTTTTGCACGGGCACCGAGGACGTAGGGCCCAGCGCCAGCACTCTCACGAATGCATCCTCAACGAGGACCACAGCCTCGAGGAACCTCGCACGTTCTCCGCTGGCCATGGAATCCTTCTATAGGACCTTGGTAGGGCGCTTTTCAGAGTTTCCAAAGTCCCTCCGGGAGGTTTTACCGGTTTCTCCAGTGCAACCTCAGCGAACTTCAAGGAGTTTTTCTTCTTTCTCACGGGGTCTGAGGTCTTCTCGGAGGAACTGCTGCCATGGGACTCCAAGGACACTCAGGCCTCATGGGAAGTGCTGGGCTTGGAGTTCAGCATCGGGGAAGCCAGTGCTGAGTTGGCACTGGGGAACAGTTTTTCCTGCAACTCCGACCTCTTTTTATTGGTTTAGGCATCATGACTTGGCACAGGTCACAGGAGGTGCTGTCATAGTCCGGGCCCAGGCAGCATAGGCAGCAGTCATGGGTGGTCGGTCACATTTTTTGAACCCACCGGGGGACATGGAGGGAAACACCCGGATGGGGGTCGACGACCCCTGGGTGAAAAAGGGTGCAAATGCTGGTTGAGGCGAGCATCAATCAAAAAAGACAAAAGGGGCCAAGAACAGCGCCAGAGACGGCGTCGGCTCGAGATGGGAAGAGGAACCAGTATGTAAACCGGGAAACTAACTATTTTGAGGATAATTAGCAAGGATTTTTCCAGAGAAACAGGACAGACGTCTGTTAGGTTCCATGGAAAAAAGGAGACTGAGCAAGATGGCACCCTTGGGCAGGAAGGGGACCATGCATGCATGGTAGCATGTCCCAAGGCTTTCTTTGAAAGCTGGGGAAATGCTCCGCATGGCCTCCCATCAGCGCTGTCACCCATATGTGAGGACTGACTTCCTGCTTGTTCCTGGAGAACAGCAGAATATTTTCTAAGTCCTTTCCTTATACCATGTTTCATCAGGAATAACATGGATGTTTCCGGGAAACACTTAGGGGACTATTCCAAGCCACGAATAGCAGGGACCTATGCTCTGCCTGGATGTCCAACCAAAACAGCACTGCACACTCGCAGAGAGACACTAAAACCACCAGGCTAGAGCAAGGCATTCATCCCCTAGCTGTCCACATGTAAGGCTCCCTGTACGAACAGCACAGTTTTATGGGGAGCCCTAGACAGAGACGGGCAGGGGGCAGGCGGAAGGCGGAGCGAGGCTGGTGCATGGATGGGCCGTCACCCTGGACATACAGGGCTGATTCTGAGGTCGACCCTGTACATCCAGGGCATGCCAGTTAGACGGGGGACTTATTCCATCTCAAAGGTGGAATAAGTCCCCCTGAACATGGGGTAGCAGCGGCAGCCAGTGGGGACAGAGCAGGTAGGTGTGCAGGAAGTTCCCCGCAGCCGGACCCTGGCTATGGGAAACCAGATCAGGGGTCTGGCTGCAGGAAAAAGACGATCTCGGCGGCAGGTGGCATTCGCAGCTCTGTAATGCAGCTGCAGTGCCATGGCAACACGACTCCATGGCACTGCAACTCCATTACGGAGTCAGCCTGTTAGCCGGGTAAGCAGCTGGGCATGCAGCCAATCAGAACTGGGGCCAGCCTGCACATCCAGGCCAGTAGACCCAATTATGATCCTGCTGGGGTCCCCACGGGAACAGAATCGGGTCTACCGCTGCATACCCCCAGTCTGCCTGGCTGCACACCCCCAGTCTTCCTGGCTGCACAAGGGGCTGGATGTCCAGATGTGAATAGGGCTCTTAATACGTACATGGGCCTTTCCTGAATACACTTTCTATGTCTCTGCAACTGACCACACGGCAGATAAACATCCTAACTGCATGTACAAATCCCTTATTCATGTTCTGGAATGACCCTCATAGAAGTCGATTCCATACAGTACATATCTGGGCCATGGGGATGGCTAAAATCTGCATGGGGTCAAGATGTACACAATTCTGCAACCACAGGAGCTAGATGAACCTGCGATTGCAGAATTGAGCACCTAGACATCCCGGTGTGCATTGTATTCCACTGTGGGGTATGTCCCCCGGGCTGCCCGTCCACATTACACAGTGCTCTGGCTGGCGTGCCAGTACATTGGTATCCCATCGCCATGGCACCAAGATGTCCAATCGGCAGTGCTGAATGGCCAGAACTAGAGTGGCCTCAGCACACCGCCATCCGACCCTTGGCAGGGACCTCTAAGGCCTAGGTTGGGCGGCAGGAGCTCTCCCACGGCAGCATGATGGGGTAGATGGGCTGCAGCCCACGAATTCCACAGTACCTGGCTCTTATTCCACCATTGGGGTGGAATAGGCGGGCATCCATCTCGGTGCCGGGGGGCTGTACACTGACCTGTCCTGAATTGGCTCTGTATGTCCCAGCAGCTAGCCCCATCCCTGCTCTGTCCCAATTCCGCCCCCTCCACCCACGTCCAGCACTTTCCGCACAAACGCTGTGTACGTGCGGGGAGCACTGGCAATGGAATCAGCTCTCAGGGCTGAGAACAGATTGGATGTCCAGCCCATACGTCCAACCGTTCTATTTGCCCCATGGAATGCCCCCTGTAGTGTATACCATTCCTCATGAGTGCTGCTATTTGTTATGAATGCCATATTGTAACCCAGCACTAACAGTACATAACAAAATGTTAGTAACTTTAATAAACAAGAAAAAAGCTTTTAAACCAGTCTTCCATACCCTTCCCATTCTTTTCATAAATGGAAAGAACCTCCCTTACAATAACAACATTCTATTTTATATTGTTTAAGTAGATGTCACACCTTTTAGAGCTACACACTATTTTGGAAACCATGTCACGCTTTTTAGACTAATATGTGGATCCATTGTTCCATAACATAATCATATCGCTACTAATTCAATCTTTTAACATCATCTCTTTTTACACAGATCAGTTAAAATTCCATTAAAAAAACTCTCAATGACTCAAACAACCAAATGGTTCTCCTTTTACGTTCCAGATCTAAGAAAAGTTGTTGAAGTCTCTAATGAGTAATCAGGGATTGAGGTTTCTAGGCTACCAAAATCCTGTTGTGGCAAAAAAGGCAGCAACCTAACACCCAAATCAATACTGTATTACTTTCTCCACAGGCAAGAGCTGCTGGGTCAGGAAAATCATGAAAAATTCATAGCAGAGGTGGTCAAGTCATCCATAAGACAGAGAAAATAATGCTATATCTAAAGATCCCTTGAGTAATTGAAGATACTTTATAGATTTCACTGAGGATAAGTGCTGGTTTGTTTCATCTGTGCACCTTAATACTGTTCCTATCTTAGTACTGACAGCAAATGTGGATGTTTTGATCTATATTTACAGTCTCTTATTTACTATTTTATTCATTTCTTGCTCTCCCTACTTCCCAATGTCCTTTTGCAGTAGCACCCTTGAGATAATTCTGACTCACTCATCAAAGTAAAAATTGACTCTAAAGGTAAAATTATGAGGCTTAACAAATCAAAATGAGTCTACTTTCAGAAATAGTCTGCAAAACCCAAATACTGTTTTTCAAGACACGAAGGTAAAAATCTAGATGATTTGCATGTTGCAAAAATTGTATATCAACACTACAGTCAGAACATTGACAAACAATAATGGAAATTATTTTAGCACTGCATGTTATTAGACTTTAATTTGTTTGATACAAAAATTTAAAATGAACAAGTTTGACATAGCTGATGCTTAACCACAGATCACCCAAATACCCCTGCACCCCTTCATAGATCAGCATTAGATACCATGTAAAAGTTCCACTACTTAATATATATACAAAAATGCAATGTGTGCCTTTGAGTCAGTCCTGACTCCTGGTGACCCAGAAGCTCCTGGGTTTTCTTGGCAGTGTCACCGGAAGTAGATTGCCAGGCCTGTCTTCCGAGGCAATGGAGGGTTAAGTGACTTGCCCAAGGCCACAAGGAGTGCTAGTGGGAATTGAACCCTGATTGCTTGGTTACCAAGCCAGTGTTCTAACCACTAGGCTGCTCCTCCACTCCTAATATATATACAGGGTGGCCCAAAAAAAGTGAGAACATCTCGTAGCATATAAGTTATTTAAAAATTCAAAAAGACAGATGTAAACGATTGACAAATTTAAAAAAAAAAGATGGCGACCGGAAATTATTGAAATAAAGACGTTATATAGCTAAAACAGGTAAATAAGTCAATTATTTAAGCTTTTAATTTACGAGATGTTCTCACTTTTTTTGGGCTACCCTGTATATTGCAATAAGGACTTTTTCCCATTCTGAGGGAATTTTCAAAGTGGCTTATTGTGGTAAATCGGTCTGTCTGAAACTGGCCCCTCAGCCCAGCTAAAAGTTTGCATATGTTTCCACAGTGCACATGCTTCTAGCCAGGTTTAAAAAAAAAGCCTGTTCCTGGGGGAGAGAAAACGACATGTGTACTTGGCATTTTTAAACATACTGTATGTTCAGTATTTTACCCTGCCCTTTGCTACCTGCAGAAACAGCAGGTTCATAAAGGCCCGCTGCTCCTTGCTGTACTACTGCACCTGCTCCTGCTCTGCTGCTTGTGCCAATTGTGCTGACTATGCTCTTGCAGGTACTGTCTCCAGCCATTCTGTCTACCAGCCTGCTAGCTCTCGACCTCCTGGAAGTGACGCAGCCATGTTCCCTCTATCTCTCTGGAGTATTTAAGTGTGACATCAGCGGCGTTCTGAGCCATGGCGGCGTGCACCCAAGGAGCAGGACATGCTCCTTGGGCAACTTGGGCAACATAGGGAGGAGTAGCCTAGTGGTTGGGGCAAGGTACTTCAGGCCAGAAGGTCAGGGGTTCAAATCCCACTAGAGGACAGCAACCTTGGGCCGGGACTGGGGTTTCTAGTCCCACAGATGCTCCTTGTGGTCTTGGGCAAGCCACTTAACCCTCCATTGCCCATGTTCCCTGTAAGTATTAGTGTATGTGTCTCATATCCCTGCATGTTAAATGTATCCCCCAATTGTGTTGTGACCGCTTTGATTGAAGGATAAGACAGTATACAGAACTGTCTAAATAAAATAAATAAACTCCTGGGCCTGCAGCTTTCTAACTAGCAGGCCTACCACTCTTTTACCATTGACCAAATCGGTGCTATGTTCATCTATTGCTCATCTGTGCATCATATCACGTAAGTCCCTATTGCTGCTTCTCCCTCTAGTTCTATCTTGCTCATCTGGGATGGCTGCTATACCTGTTCATTGGGGCTGGCGCCCTGTTCCATTGGTTTCCCAACTTCCGGCTCATCTTTCTCGGACCACTGATAACTTGCTGCCTCATCACTGCTCTGCCTCCCACTTCTCTCCTTGAGCACCTATCCGATCGCAGCTCTTGCTCAGTCTTTCTCTCATAGATTGCAGGTCGCTCCGCTCAAAGTCTCTTCTGGTTCATGAACTAATCTCTCAATATTCCCTGGATGTTCTCTTTACCACTGAAACTTGGCTACGCAAGGGTGAGGATCCTCTTCTTAATCAATGTCTCTCCCTGGGTTTCTCGGCTTTCTCATCCCCTCATCTGGGTTGTAACGGTGGTAGTGTAGCTGTTTTTCATCGCTCTATTCACCATTTCCGTGAAGTCCAATCCCCAGCCCTGTATTATCATGGAGCCCTTCTTCTCCAACTCGACTCCCTCTTTCCACTTCCTTCTTGTCTATGCCCTTCCCTCCTTAACATTGTACCACTGGGATGCTCTCCTACTTACTATCTCAGAAATCACCATTTCATATCCACATGCCTTAATTCTTGTCGATTTTAATCTACACCTTCACTCGCCTGTCCAACCTAGAGACAAGGCCTTTTCCTCTCTCCTTAGTGATCTCTCACTACTCCAACATGTATTCCTTCCTACCCACACAGCGGGATCCACTCTAGACCTGCTGATCATCCCATCTACCTCCCCCTTTGCCCTCTCTATATTATCCACTCTCCCACTTCCCTGGACTGATCACTACTGTGCCTTTTTCTTTTTGTAGATGTCATTTATGCCTCACCCCTCCTCCTCCACAATCCAGCAGCTTCCAGTTAGGCAATGTATTATTCTCCTTTCACTTCAACAGTTTCCACCCTCAGGTTGGCTCCTCCCATCCAATTTCCCTGCACTGTCCCTTGATACTCAGGTTCATACATGGAATGACACTCTGTCCACCGCTCTTGACCAATTAGCTCCTCCTTGCCCAGTCCCCTTGATCTCTCTTCTGTCTTTGACCTGGTTGATCACTGTACTCTCCTTACTTGTCTTTCTGATCTCGGGTTGCATGGCACTATCTGAGGTGGTTTCAGTCTTTCCTCGTTGGTTGCTCTTTCTCAATTCTGTCTCATTCATCCACTTCACCCCCTATTCTGTTGTCCTGTGGTGTCTATCAGGGCTCTGTGCTGTCACCCCTTCTCTTTAATGTTTTCCCTCTTGATACAACAGTCTGGGATATCGGCATATTATTATGCCGATGATGATATTCTTTTTTACTGTACCAACACATCTGTCCTCAATTTGACCCCTCCTGAACTCCTGCCTTGCCCTCACACATTCTTGGATGCAAACAAACTACCTGCATCTGAATCCATCCAAATCAACCACCACCTCCCCCTCCCTCCATGGGATTTCCACCACTCCCATCCCTTTGGCTACTTCCTTTCTCTATCTTGGTGTTACTCTCGATTCCTCCCTCTCTTCTGCACAACATATTCTATCCATCACTCGTCATTCCTTTACTACCTACATAAGATCCATGCAATCCGTCCCTTTCTCTCCACACCATCCCTGACGACACTTTTTTTCTCCCTGGTCATCACTAGGATTGATTATTGCAATGTTGCTTTGGCCATCCTCCCACAATATCAACTACAGAGACTTCAGTTGCTTCAGAACACTGCTGCCCATATCATCTCTCACTCCACCCGGTCGGATCACATTATTCCACTGTTAGTTCATCTCCACTGGCTCCCTGTCCATTACAGAATCCAGTATAAGATCTTCACATTTGTTAATAGAACTATTCAAACCGGTGCATCAGAGTACCTTGTCGATCTTCTTCGCTTCCATACTCCTCATCGTCTTTTGCGCTGTATTCACAATCATTGATTAGTCCGTCCATCTCCTTCCCAGGCACGACTTGAACGCACATGGAGCTCTGCTTTCTTCTTCCTTGGTCCTGCCCTCTGGAACTCCCTTCCTCATTCCCTTCATTCCGAGCCCTCCTTTAATAATTTCAGAGCTGCTCTGAAAACCTACCTTTTCCAGACAGCTTTTGGCCTTTCAAACTACTGCCCTGATTAATTTGTTGCACCGCTTTTGCCCTCTACTACCTCAGCTGTCATGGCTGGTCCCTCCCTCCCTTCTACATCTAAGTGCTCTCATTTTTCTTTCCTTTCCCCCCAGCTCTATCAATGATCCTTTTTCCTTTCCATTCTGCCTTTCGCAGTCCACTGTAACATTGTCAACTGCTTTGATGCAAATGCTATAGAGGTCTATCAAGCAAACTAATAAAGATATAAAAGATAGGTCATGGAGATTAAAATTGAGATGTTCGGGTTGGGATATGCACAGTTCCCCTTGTATTTTACAAAAGCTATGTCAAACGATAAACCTTTTGCAAAATACCTAGATGGATGTCAATAAATGCATGCGTACTTGCCAGCATAATTAGAAGGAGCAACAACTTTAAAAAAGCTGCAAATAAATGTGGACAAAACAAGAATCTGCTCTTGCTCAATTGTGAATGGAAATTTTTTTTTTTTTCTAAATAGCTGTAACCAGCATCCACACACCCCTCACACCCAATCCTCTCCCCTTCCAGGCAATAACTCACCCCCTCTGTACCTGTCAAGACCACCCCCTGAAGCTCCATGTGCCAGTTGAGAACCCCACCCCCCCTAGAGCTAGATCAGCTCCTCCCTGAAGCCCCCCCCCCCAATCAGTTCAGCATTCCTCCTAAAAAATGCAATCTGTGTCTTTGAGTCAGTGCTGAATCTTGGCAACCCAGTAGCTCCTGGGTTTTCTTGGCATAGTGACTGGAAGTCGATTGCCAGGCCTTTCTTCTGAGGCAATGGAGGATTAAGTGACTCACCCAGGCCACAAGGAGTGCTAATGAGAATGAAACCCTGGTCTTCTGGTTACCAAGTCAGTGTTCTAACCACTAGGCTACTCCTCCACTCCCAGCATTCCTTCAAAGCCCTCCAAACCATATCAATACTGCCCCAAACCCTCTGAACCATTCTAGTACCCCTTGAAAGTTACCAAATCCCCCAGAATGCTCTCATCAGGCAAGACTCTAAAATGCTTGCATGCAAATACAAGCATTACATAAGAACATAAGATATGCCATACTGGGTCAGACCAAGGTCCATCAAGCCCAGTATCCTGTTTCCAACAGTGGCCAAACCATGTCATACGTACCTAGCAGTTTCCCCAAAAGACACAAGTTCCACAATGCTTGTACTGGGTCAAGCATTGATATCCTGGGTCCCATCTTAATAATGGTTTATGGACCTTTCCATAACCTGTGTCTTTTAGGGAAACTGCCAAGTACTTGTGACCTAGATTGGCCACTGTTGGAAACAGGATACTGGGCTTAATGGACCTTGGTCTGATTCAGTAAGGCATATCTTATGTTTTTAAATACTAGCAGGCTTATTCAGTCCTGGACATAGATCCCTTCTGTATGTCTGGTCTGAACCGGACGTACAGAGGGGATCACGATTCTGATCCCACGGGGCACGTCTAGCCCCGCGGGATCAGAATCGCGAACAGTCCTGTACATGCATGCCGGAACTGCAATTCAGTCCTGCCTGCATTTACAGGACTGTACCCGGCTAATTCAGTGAAGGCTCTTCAATAGAGCCACAGCGACAACAGCCTGACTCCCAATCTGGCCTCCTAAGGCCAGGGTTGGGCTGTGGGTAATGCCTTCAGGCCCCCTCCCCCTGCCCAAACAAAGCCCCGGGCCACCGAAGGAAAAAGGTCCAGGGAAGTCGCCGGCCCTGGATGTACAGGGCTGAAATTAGAATCGGCCCTGTATGTCCAGGGCCGGCGACCGCCTACCCAGACTCCATCCCCGAGCCAGCCCTTCCCCGTCCCCATCTAACTTCCCCGTACAACTGCTGGGAAGTAAGATGCGGCCGGAGAAGGCACGAATATATAGCACTAAATGAGAGGTTAGATATGATTGGTATCTCAGAGACATGGTGGAAGGAGGACAACCAGTGGGACACTGTGATACCTGGGCACAAACTATATCATAATGACAGAGCAGATCAAATTGGTGGAAGGGTTGCAACCTATGTTAGAGAGGGTGTTGAGTCACAAAGGATTAAAGTTTTGCAGGAAACAAAATTCACTGTAGAATCTCTATGGATTGAAATTCCATATAAAAAGGGAAAGGGGAAGGTGATGGTAGTGGGAGTGTACTATCGACCGTCTGGCCAAAATGAACAAATGGATGATGAAATGCTCAAAAGAAATCAGGGAAGCTAACAATAGTTACAGCACAGTAATAATAATGGGTGATTTTAATTATCCCGGTATCGAATGGTTCAGTGTCACGGCAGGACATGCTAGGAAGATAAAGTTTCTAGATAGAATAAATGACTGCTTCTTGGAGCAGCTGGTCCATGAACTGACCAGAGGGGAAGTCATTTTGGACCTAGTGCTTAGTGGAACACAAGATCTGGTGTAAGAGATAAGGGTGTTGGGGCCACTTGGCAATAGTGATCATACCATGATCGTGTTTGATTTAATAAATGGAGGAAGGACGGTAAGGAAATCCACAGTACTATCTTTTAACTTTCAAAAGGCAAATTATTATAAAATGAGGAAAATAGTTAAGAAAAAACTAAATGGAGCAGTTGCAAAGGTTAAAGATTTACACCAAGCATAGGTGTTTTTTAAAAATACTATTTTAGAACCCTAGACCAGCTGTATTCCATGTTTTAAGATGTTGATGTCACCCATATGTGAGGACTGACTTCCTGCTTGGTCCTGGAGAAAGACGTATTACAACTATTTGATAAACAGAAGAGTAGCAAATCACCTGGACCGGATGGTATACATCCAAGGGTGTTGAAAGAACTGAAATATGAGATTGCAGACCTATTAGTAATCTTTGAACTATCATTACAATCAATTGTAATACCTGAAGATTGGAGGATGGCCAATGGAACGCCAATTTTTATAAAGGGTTCCAGGGTTGACCCGGGAAACTATAGACTGGTGAGCCTGACGTCCGTACCAGGAAAAATGGTAGAAACCATTATAAAGGACAAACATACTGAATATGTAGATAGTCATGGCTTAATGAGAGACAGCCAACATGGCTTTAGCAATGGAAGGTCTTGTCTTACTAATCTGTTATGGTTTTTTGAAGGTGTGAATAAACAGGTGAGTCGGTTGATATAGTGTATCTGGATTTTCAGAAATATAGAAAAATAGAAACATAACGACAGAAAAAGACCACATGGCCTATCTAGTCTGTCCTTCCATATCAACCACTACAACAGTCCCCTTTTTTCCCTTTAGAGATCCTCTGTGTTTGTCCCATGCTTCTTTGAAGTCAGATACTGTCCTTATCTCTACCATCTCCACTGGGAGACTATTTCATGGATCCAACACTCTTTCCATAAAGAAATATTTCCGCATATCACTCCTGAATCTATCCCCTTTCACCCTCATCCCACGTCCCCTAGTAGCAGAGCTTGCTTTCAATCGAAAGAGGCTCTCCTCCTCTGCATTTATGCCATGGACATATTTAAACGTCTCAATCATATCATCTCTATCCCGCCACTCCTTTAAGGTGTACATATTAAGATCCTTAAGTCTGTCCTCATATGCTTTATAATGAAGACCACTAACCATTTTAGTAGCCACCCAATGTATCGACTCCAGCCTTTTTATATCCTTTTGAAGGTGCAGTCTCCAGAATTGCATACAATACTCAAAATGAGGTCGCACCAGACTTATACAGAGGTACTAATATCTCCTTTCTTCTGCTGGCCATTCCTCTCCCTATGCACCCAAGCATCCTTCTAGCTTTTGCCATCGCCTTTTTAACCTATTTAGCTACTTTAAGGTCATCAGACACAATCATGCCTAGGTCCCGCTCTTCTTTATTGGACAAAAGTACTTCACTCCCTATACTATATTGCTCCCTTGGATTTCTGCAGCTCAAATGCATGATCTTGCATTTTTTAACATTAAATCTCAGCTGCCAAATTCTAGACCATTCTTCAAGCTTAGCAAGATCCCTCCTTATGTTATCTACACCTTCCTGTATATCATCCGCAAATAGGCAAACCTTATCCGAAAGCCCTTCCGCTATAACACTAACAAAGATGTGAAAAAGAATTGGAAAGCCTTTGACATGAGATAGGAGGCAGTGTACTATTGTGGATCAGGAACTGGTTAAAAGATAGAAAGCAAAGGGTAGGGCTATATGGTCATTTTTTCCAATGGAGAAAGGTGAATAGTTGAGTACCCAGGGATCTGTGCTCAATCTGCTGCTTTTTAACATATTCAAAATGACCTGGAAATGGGAATAACGAGTGAGGTAATCAAATTTGCAGATGACACAAAATTATTCAAAGTTGTTAAAACCCATGAGGATTGTGAAAAATTGCAAGAGGACCTTGATAAATTGGAAGACTGGGCATCAAAATTGCAGATGAAATTTAATGTGGATAAGCGCAAAGTATGCACGTAGGAAAAATAACCCAAACTAGGGTTCACCATTCAGGAAAAAGATTTAGGCGTCATCATGGATAACATGTTGAAACCCTCTGCCCAGTGTGCAGCGGTGGCCAAGAAAGCAAATAGAATGCTAGGAAAGGAAAGTAATGGAGAATAAAACAAAGGATATGATAATGCCTCTTTATCATTCCATGGTGCAACCGCACCTTGAATAATGTGTGTAATTCTGGTTGCCATATCTTAAAAAGGATATAGCGTTATTAGAAAAGGTACAGAGAAAAGCCACCGAAATGGTAAAGGGGATGGAAGGATACCCCTATGAAGAGAGGCTAAAAAGGTTAGGGCTGTTCGACCTGGAAAAGAGACGGTTGAGGGGAGATAAGAGAGGTCTATAGATTAATGAATGGAGTGGAAAAGGTAAGCGTAGATTGATTGTTTATGCCATCAAAATATAGAAAGACCAGGGGACATGCAATGAAGCTACAGTGTAAAGCACAGTTACTTACCTGTAACAGGTGATCTCTGGGAACAGCAGGAATAAGTCTTCACATATGGGTATCGTCGGTACCGACGGAGCCTGCGTGGGAACGCTCCCCAGCGTCCTGAAAGAAAGCTTTTGGGAGCATCCCACAGCGCCTGCGCGCTGCCTTCCCACCTTTCCTAACTGCCTCTCTCCAGTTCGAGTTTTAAAGCTGAGACAAAGAGAGAGAGAGAGGAAAGGAAAGATAGATAGAGAGATACAACTCCTAGGGGAGGTGGGTGGGTTGTGAAGACTTATTCCTGCTGTTCCCAGAGATCACCTGTTACAGGTAAGTAACTGTGCTATCTCCAGGAACAAGCAGGAATGAGTCTTCACATATGGGGACTCCCCAGCTAGAGATGCCTGGGAGATCACCCAGATTGTGAGTCCCTGGGAAGGGCTCTACCTCTACCCATGAATCTCAGGCATCCAGTTCAGGGATGGAGGGCAGGAGTTGATTAGGTATGGAACAGGTGTTTGAGAACAGCCTGACCAAACAAGGCATCCCGGCGGGAGTCCTTGTCCAAGCAGTAATGGACTGTGAAGGTATGAACCGATGCCCAAGTGGCCGCTCGACAGATTTGGTCGATGGACACAGAGTTTGACCTAGATTGGCCACTGTTGGAAACAGAATACTGGGCTTGATGGACCTTGGTCTGACCCATTATGGCATATCTTATGTTCTTATGAGCCATAGAGGTTGCCATGGGCCTCACATTGTGAGCTGTGACATGGCCCTCCAGAGAAAGGTTCTTACTTTGGTAGGCGAAGGAAATACACTCAGCAATCCAATTGGACAGAGTTCTCTTAGAGACTGGAAGTCCTAAATGAGAAGGATCAAAAGCAACAAAAAGTTGAGAGGACTTTCTATGTTGCTGTGTCCTGTGTAAGTAGAAAGCAAGTGCTCTTTTACAATCCAGGGTATGAAGATTCCTCTCTTCACTTGATGCATGAGGTCCTGGAAAAAAGACAGGTAAAAAGACCTCCTGGTTCATATGAAAAGGTGAGACCACTTTAGGCATAAAGTGTGGATTAGTTCTGAGGACTACCTTGTCATGATGGAACCTTGTATAAGGAGGATTAGCCACTAAAGCTTGCAGCTCACTGATACGGCGAGCTGAGGTGACTGCAATGAGAAAAATTACCTTCCAAGAAAGGAATTTTAAGGAGGTAGTGGCTAAGGGTTCAAAGGGTGGCTTCATAAGCTGGCCAAGAACCAGATTCAAGTCCCAGGCCACTGGAGGTGGTCTAATGGGAGGTTTAGTCAAAAGAAGGCCTCTCATGAATCTTGCTATGAGAGGAAATAGGTTGTCCATTGAGAGGCTTAAGGGATGCTACAATAGCACTCAAATGGACTCCGATTGAATTTGTTTTAAGGCCTGCATGGGATAAATGTAGCAAATAGTCTAGTAAAGAATGCAAAGGTATTGCAAGAGGGTTGAGACCCTTCTCTGCACACCAAATGGAAAACCTCTTCCATTTAAAAGCATATGAACGTCTGGTGGAAGGCTTTCTGGAAGCATGAAGGATATCCTTCACTTGCTGAGAAAGTTGTAAATCTTGAAGGTCTAGGCCTTCAGCAACCAGGCCCTGAGATGAAGAGACTGAGGATTTGTGTGCCACAAGGTTCCCTCCTCCTGGGAGAGGAGATCTGGAGCAGACCCCAGGTCTAGGGAGGGAGCTTGAGAGAGATGCAGAAGTAGAGGGTACCACACTTGGCGTGGCCAAAGTGGTGCTATGAGGATCATAGTCCCTTTGTCTCTCTGAAGCTTGAACAGAGTCTTGGGGATTAGGGGAATAGGTGAAAAGGCATAAAGGAAGTCTTGCCCCCAATGAAGGAGGAAGGCATCCCTGGCCTGAACTCTCTGACATGGAATCCTGGAACAGAACCGGGGAAGTTTGGCATTCCACGGACTTGCAAACAGGTCTATGTCTGGGGTACCCCAAATCCGAAAAATTCTGGCTATCTGGTCCCCATGGAGGGACCATTCGTACAGAAGCAGAACTCGACTGAGTCTGTCTGCCCAAGAGTTTTGAACTCCTGGAAGATATACTGCCAAGAGATGGATTTGATGCTCTCTGGCGAAGGCCCACAATCTCAGAGCTTCGTTGCAAAGCGACAGAGAGCCAGTTCCTCCCTGCTTGTTCACATAGAACATAGCTACCTGGTTGTCCGTGTGGATGAGGACTGTCTTGTAGCTGAGCAGGGTGTGGAAGACTCTGAGAGCCAGAAAGATTGCTCTGAGCTCTAAGAGGTTGATATGAAGATATGTCTCCTGTGAAGACCAGATGCCCTGGGTCGAGAGATCTTGTAGATGAGCCCCCCAACCCTTTGGAGAGGCATCTGTTGTAAGGGTTGCTTGGGGTAACACCTGTTGGAAGGGGGACCCCAGCAACAGATTCTGAGTGGACTTCCACCAGTGGAGGGACGAAAATAGGCGACTGGAGGTTGCTATTTTGTCTGACAGGCAACCTGATGCCTGGGTCCATTGGGTGGATAGGGTCCACTGAGCTGCTCTCATGTGAAGGCGAGCATAGGGAACCACATGCACCGTGGATGCCATGTGGCCTAAAAGTTGCAACATCTCTCGAGCAGTTAAATGGGATTTTAACTGAATCTGGGAGGCTAACTGCACCAAGCGTAGGCAACGGGCCTGGGGAAGATAGGCCCTTGCAGTTGTGGTATCCAGTAAGGCCCCTATGAACTCTAGAGACTGAGTAGGGGTGAGATGGGATTTTGGAATGTTGATTACCAGGCCCAGATACTGAAGAACACGCCTTGTGCAGGCTAGAGAAATCTGGGCCTCTGACTGGGATGGAGCTCGGATGAGCCAGTCGTCCAGATATGGGAATACGAATATTCCTAGAGTGCGTAGGAATGCAGCTACTACTGCCATGCATTTTGTGAACACTCTTGGAGCAGAGGCCAGACCGAAAGGAAGCACTTTGTATTGGTAGTGCTTTCCTTGGTACAGGAAGCGAAGGAATCTTCTGTGTGTTGGATGGATTAGAACATGGGTGTACGCATCCTTGAGATCTAGAGAACAAAGCCAGTCCTGACTCTGAAGGTATGGAAGGAGAGTTCCGAGAGAAGTCATCTTGAATTTCTCCTTGCATAGAAACTTGTTCAATTCTCTGAGATCTAATATGGGTCTGTAGCCCCCTGTTTTCTTTGGGATGAGAAAATAGGGGGAGTAGAACCCTGAACCCTGTTGAAGAAGGGGTACTTCTTCTATTGCCCCTTGGGCAAGAAGGGTAGCAATCTCCTGACCTAGAAGGGTGAGGAGAGATGTTGGAGAATTGAACTGTTTCACCATGGTGTGAGGAGGAAGGTTTAAGAAATGAAGTTTGTACCCTTCCCTTAAGATGGAGAGGGTCCACTGCTCTGCTGTGATTTGTTCCCATCTGGGAGCAAAGTGAGCTAACCTTCCTGGGATGGTGAGGGGCTCTGGATGTTCTAGAGCCAGAAAGGCTAAGTTCTCTAGTGGAAAGTCAAAGGCCCTGAGGAGGCTGAGGCTGTTGGGCCGTAGCAGTCCTCGCAGCCTGGGTTTTGGCCTGTTTTGGTTGTTGCTGTCTCTTTGTAGCAAAACGACCTTGAGAAGAGGCCTGACCATAAGAAGAAAATTTTCCTTTCTTTGGGAAAGATCCCTTTTTGAACAACCTCTTTTTAAAAGGAGCAGTAGTAGACTTTGAAAGTCTATCTAAAGCAGAATTTTCAGCATCCATTTGGTTGGCCTTTGCTTGCCAATCTTTGCCAAACAGGTTTTCGCCTGTACAGGGAAGGTTACCTAGACCATCCTGTACCCAGGATTCCAAATCAGAGGCTTGCAACCAAGCAACTCTACGTGCACCTATGGCAATAGCCGAGGCTCTACTGGCCCCCTCAAAAGAGTCAAAGGCTGCACGGTTGGAAAACTTGGATACATCCTGTGCATGTTTAAGCCAGGTGATGTATTCTTCTCTCTTATCTTCTGATATAAAAGGAGATAAGGTTTGCAGATGATCTGTAACTTCTTTTAGAAACATCCCCATATAGAGACTATAGGAGTTGATTCTGGCTACAAGCATACTGGCCTGGAAGATTTTCCTGCCAAAGGCATCTAGGGTTCTGCATTCTCTTCCTGGAGGAGCAGAGGAGTGCCTTTTTGTACTCTTGATCTTTTTCATAGCAGACTCTACCACAATGGAGTGGTGAGGAAGCTGAGTCTTATGAAACCCAGGACAAGGAGGAACACGGTACATGGTGTCCAACCTTCTGGAATGAGGGGAGGTGGAAAGAGGAGTCTCCCATATGCCCAACATGTGTTCATAAAGAATCTCATGTATTGGTAAGGTGGCTGCCTCTTTTGGAGCCTTAGGATATTGTAGGATATCTAATATTTTGGCTCTAGGTTCAGTCTCAGAGGTCACTGAGATGGACAGGCCTTTGGCCACCTCCCTGATAAAGTCCTGAAAAGACAAGTCTTCAGGAGGAGACATTCTCCTTTTTGGAGAAGAGGGTTCCTGAGGAAGGATCCCCGATGCTTCAATTGAGGCCTCTGAAGAGTCAGAGTCTTCAGAAGAATCGAAGTATCGACTGTCTGGATGCTCTCGTAGAGCCCGATATGCGTACCGGGAGGTATCGACATCGGGAGTAATCGGTACCAGGCCAGTACTGATAGGCATCACTGGATAGCGTACCGCTGCCGTCGATGCTGATGTCGATGCAAGCGGTACTGGTATCGGAACCGGAATCGGATCCTGTCCCGGAATCGGTACAGGTACCGACAACGGGTTTTGTTGCAGTACCGTAGGCGTTGCAGCTTGAATGAATGCCGTAATGGCACGCTGCATGGTCAGAATATTCTGATCCATTGACGCCACCAATGTCTGGATATCGGTACCAGTGGAAACTGCCGGTACCCCAGAACATTGTAACAGGTGATCGGTCGAGGCCGAGCCATCGATGTCAACCTGTGACCCCATAGGTAGTGCTTTGGAAGCCGGAGTCTCTCGCCGGGGTAATTTTGCCGGTGTGGTATCCTCAAGAGTAAGCCCGGGAGCATCTCGATACTTA
Organism: Ichthyophis bannanicus; assembly: GCA_033557465.1. Taxonomy (NCBI): domain Eukaryota; kingdom Metazoa; phylum Chordata; class Amphibia; order Gymnophiona; family Ichthyophiidae; genus Ichthyophis; species Ichthyophis bannanicus. The sequence continues at coordinate 277,121,994 of CM066040.1, read as the reverse complement.
GAGGGAGATGAACTCTTTGAGGACCGGCCAGATTTAAGTTTGGTTACCTGAGATCCATGGGATGAAGAAGAAGCCCTGGAAGACGTCGATGCCACGGAAGCTGCATCGGAGGGAAACAGGGTACTGAGCTTAGCTGCCTGATTCTGTAACCCTCTTTTGGACATCACAGAACAGGACTCACAATCCGCAATGGAGTGGTCAGGACCTAAACATTTTAGACACCAGTCATGGGTGTCGGTGACAGAAATAGTGCTACTGCACTTTGTGCATTTTTTAAACCCGGAGGCGGGTTTTTCCATGAGGGAAAAATATCTCTGTAGGCCTAAGGCCCCAGAAGAAAAATGCACTGAAAAAGTAGGTTTTTTTTTTTTTAAAGAAAGAAAAAGAACCAGTAATACCGGTGCAGAATCGAGAAGGCAGACACGCGACTAAAGAAAAATAAAAGAAAATAAGAAATTCTTCAGCGGTGACAGGAAACACGACCTGCTGGTTCCGCGGAAAAGAAGAACTGGAGAGAGGCAGTTAGGAAAGGCAGGAAGGCAGCACGCAGGCGCTGTGGGATGCTCCCAAAAGCTTTCTTTCAGGACGCTGGGGAGCGTTCCCGCGCAGGCTCCGTCGGTACCGACGATACCCATATGTTTATTTTATTTATTTATTTAACAAACATTTATATACCGCATCTTCCTGAGATCAGTTGCGGTTCACAATAAACAACAATTAACAAAGCAGCGTTTGTTTTACATGTAACATCTTATAACCAAGGATATTATAAGTAAACAGAAAATGTTAAGATTGAACCGAACAAAACAGTGAAAACTATATACATTATATACAGATACAGATTATGTAGGGCTGTAACATTCCTGCTTGTTCCTGGAGATCCTATTTAAGACTAGTAAGAAAAAATATTTTTTCACTCTATGTGTAATCAAATTCTGGAATTCGTTACTGGAGGACGTAGTAAAAGCTGTTAGTGTAGCAGGGTTTAAAAAATGTTTGGACAAGTTCCAGGAGGAAAGGCCCATAAACCATTATTAAAGGAGACCCAGGAAATCTACTGCCCCAATACAAGCATTGTGGAACCTATGTCTTTTGGGGAGACTGCTAGGTACATGTGACCTAGATTGACCACTGTTGGAAACAGGATACTGAGCTTGATGGACCTTGATGGAGCCCAGTATCTTATGTTCTTACCTCTCAATCGCACCCCCTGCCACCTATCAGAGCTCTCCCTGGTGGACTAGCAGGAAGCAGGAGCAATCTCAATTTGCTTCTACTCCATCGGGCTTCAGATTGAAAATGACATTTTTAACTCCTAGCAGAAGTTTCACGGTACTACTGGTAGAGGCCAAGATGCCAAATAAGGTCCTGCGCTCCTTATTTGGCAGCTGTATCCCTAAAGATAGTACCATAAGGCTACCATTAGGAGTCAGAGACGTCATTCTGAATCCAGATGGGATGGTTCGAGGGAGTGATCTGGATTGAGGGGGCTTTATGGGAGTGCTGAACTGTTTTGGGAGGTAGGAGTCACTAGTGATGCTGTAGGAGGATTTCAGGGACTGAGGGAGGGGTTCTGTTAGCCTTTGTGCCTGCCCCTTCAAGCTGGCACCTGTGCATGCCTCAGGGTGAGGGTAAAGGCCGTCATAGAAAAATATTGGTATATATGTAAAATAGGGAATAAATGTCAATATTGTGGACCCTCCCCAACCACATCCTATCCACACCCCACCTATGCCCACTTGAAATCTCTAAATGGTGTGGATAAATAACAGTTTTTAAAGTTGTTTACATGTGTAGCCAATCTACACGTATACATGCTGCTATTTACCCATGGAGATGCTTCTAAAATAATGCCTTAAGTGTGCTGGATAATTTTCAGTGGGAAACTACTAAGGTAGTTTCTCTTTGAACATCAGCTGCAAATACGCAGGGCTATATTACATGTGTACTTTGCATCTATAAAAACTGCCTGGCTATGCGTATGTAAAAAATCTTCATCGAATAAAGCCCCTAGAATGTAACAGATATTTACTAAATGGTTAACAGGAATCAGGAAAATTTGTTTTATGTAAAATAAAAAGGAGGGGGGAATAGGGTGAAATATACATATAAATAGAATTAAGGATATTATCAGTAATTACATATTTTGTTCCCAGTCTCCACGGGTTTATGAATAAGTTTTCCACCTTTGCTATTACAGTGTTCTATTTAACTGCCTTGATGTGTATGTGCATTACTCACTTCTCCAAACAATCTCGGTGGTGATATACTGTGAATGATTACTGTATTTTCTTTGTGCTAAACTGCATCTGAGTTAGCTGAGAGCAGTGAAACCTAACAATGTCTGTATGAGGCCATCACTGACAAGACGTTCATGGCTCAGTAGTCTGCAAAGAATCCATATTACTTTAAATTATTTCCAAGACCAGCACAGAGTATCTTTTCTTCTCTTATTTTAGCATGCATGCATTTGCATTAAAAAAAAAGTTTGTATCACAAAGATTAGTTTAATTCTAATACCCCCCAAACCTACAGCCTATGTTTGTCAAACTGCTTTTTAGTCATAGAGCAGGTATGGAAAAGATACAGCAGCTGAAGTAATCTAATACAGAGAAAGGGTAATAAATATATTACAAGAAAAAGCAATTTATCTATCACAAGATAAAAGTATTCCTTGGAGCGGGAAAGCATTTTAACATTTATGACCATGACAAGCAATTTTTGTAGTATGCAAAAGCTGGTGCATATATAGTATTTTCCATTCAATTCCCACTTATGCATCACTTAATAAACTGTTTCGTATTCTTCATTCCACACCATACTCAAAAAGGAGATTAGGAACCGAGATAAATTCATCTTTCAGTGCACCGTCATATCTGCAAGATATTTGTTATAATACCTTTAAGAACATGCAGCTTTCACAACTGCGCATCCTTAAAATGGAAAGGAAATGCCTCTTCTGGCAGGAGAAAATGTTTGGACTGCATTAAAAAAGAAGTGTATTTAAATGCCGAAAACTTGACACTGTATCAAAGCTTTCTTCCAAATCTCTCATGCACTTCCTTGACACTATTGGGCTTGCACAACTGGATGCCAAACATTTATGACAGTTTACAGTAGAAAAACAATATTGCTTTTAGTTAACAATGTTAGCTATGAATATATATTGACAGCATTTTCGCTGCAGATTTGCTGCCAACAAAACACAAAGCAAATAGCACTCAATATGTTTGAACACTCAAGGGAATTATAGAGTTTCAAAAACAAATTTATGGTATTAAGCACTGCATACTAAATCTAATGAAAATGCAAATCATAAGTATTGTACATACACATTCCATGAAGAGAAATGTAGTTTGGAGAAAGTAATACAATTAAATTGTTTAAAACATGATAAAGAGAGCAAGACCATGAGTGTAAATGTATCACTTATTCTATCCATTTCATTCATACATTCTAGGGGTAATTTTAAAAAGTCAATTCATTACAAAACATGCACTTTGTGTCCTGATAGATTTAAGTTGATTTTCAAACACAAACTATCCAGTTTTATGTTTGAAAATTTGCTCTGAATACTTGCATCTGTTATTCTGCAGGCTGATGAAAGGGGGGAAAGCATGTATTTTTGATAAATAAAACCATATGTCTATATGAGAAGGCTAAAAAGTCATCTATTTTAAGCTTATTTCATAAAGGCAACAGAGGCACTTATGTGCCTTTATAAAATAGGCACCCTGAAATGGTCCCAGTAGGGCACAAATGCCAATACATACATTTATACCTACTCTGAAGCGGATGTGAATGTGTACATCAGTGCTCAACAAACCTGAGGCGCCAGGTCACCACTGCAACTAAAAAAACTGGATCTGGGGCTTGGAACACCTGCCCGCATGGATCCCCTACCCCATGGGTGGAAGTGCTGCCTAAGGCTGTGACTGCAGCGGCTTCAGCTCTGGCTGCCCAAGGGGATCTTATCGCTCATGGGCAGAAGAGAAGGGGATAACTACAATCGCATCACAGATGCAAGCTGGCTGTCCGCAGGAGATGGGATCCACGCGGGCAACCATCTTGCACTTGGGCTGCGATGGTGGCCTTCCTCTTCTCTCCTGCCCATGGGAGATCGGACTCCCATGATCAGAATAGGAGGAGAAGCAGGCTGCCCACAGGAATCGGAGCCAGTTGGGCCTGCAATAAAAAAAGACCAAAAAAAAAAGGTTAAGACAGCGGGAAGGGGGAGGAGTCAACTTAAATCTTAAAGGGCCAGAAACTGAGAAAAAAAGGAAAGCAGGCAGGGGAAGTGAAATTAAATCTCAAAAGGCCAGAAACTAAAAAAAAAAAAAAAAAGGAAAGGTGATGGGATGGGGGAATCCAAGGTAAGAGAGTTTGAGTACTGGGGGAGAGGGGGAGGAGGAAGGGGAGAGAGCCTGGAAAGGAAACAGAGAGTGGGGAGGGGTTGGAGGCGGGGAGGGAAGAGTGAGAGGTTAAAGGGAAGAATGCATGAGGACAAAAGGGCTCAATGCCAATTTACCTAAAGATGCATTCTCCTCCCTCGAGAACTCAAGCACACAAGCACACCACACCACATATTCTCACATACAGGCATCCACCTCCGTAGGAGAGACACATTTCCTAGCTCCAAAATACATACACACGTACACGCACAGGAACTTCACTTCTGTACCACACACACAGAAGCTCCCCAACTCTGCAGCATACACACACATGTACCGCAGCCCTGTACACCACTGTGGTAGTATAGCATACAGTGAGAAGGGGTTTTTCTTAAACCACAGGCCAGACAGCAGTTCAGAGAAAACAAAAGCAGTGTTTATTCTGACTCAGCTTGTTAAACCTCCACAAGCTAGTTCTCCCAGCTTTTCCTCCAGCCCAAGTTAAAGTTCCTACCTCTGAACTCCTTTGCATGACTCGCCTTGGAAGGCCTTCTGGCTCCATGGGCCTCTCTCACCTGAGCCTACTGGGTTTGTAACTTCTTCATGTGAGCCACGTCCTCCTAGCCCTGAACTCTGTGCTGCAGACTCTCCTTTGCATGGCTTGCCTTGGAAGGACTTCTAGGTCCACAGGCCTCTTTCCCTCCTGCAGCCTACTAGGTTCTTAACCTCTCCCTGTGAGCCATGCCCTCCCAGCCCTAAACTCTGTGCTGCAGACTTTCTTAAAGGGGACTGTTGATAATCCCGTTGGAGAGGGATGGGTAACATTCTGCAGACCCCATCACATACTCTCCCCCACAGCTCAACCATGGCCCGTTGAGCACCTGCCTCATCCAGAACCCCCACCCGGGAAAGGAAGTTCACATTCAGGTTAGTGTGACCAGCCCTATAGTGGACCCAAAACTGGTAGGGTTGGAGACTCAAAAGCCACCGCTTTATACAGCCATTGGGCTCCTTACATTGAACCAGCCACTTGAGGGATTGGTGGTCTGTTACCAGCATAAAAGGATGGCTGAGCAAGTATTTTTTATTTATTTTTATTTAATATCTCTTTTATACCGCGCTATTTAACATCAGTGCGGTTTACATACAACAGTAGCTTATACAGTGCAGACTAAGCTGCTCTGTATTTACAATGAAACAAGAGCTATAACTTGGATATCGCTGGGGTAACTATATACAGGTAGGAATCAAGTCAGGTCCGAGCAGGACTATCAGTGGGAAGAGTGACTTTTACAAAGTGGGGGAATATACAAGTAGTATTTGAAGATCTCAAGCACCCACTTGACAGCCAGTGCTTCCTTCTTGGTCATCGCATAATGCTGCCCTCCTGCTGATGAATGCTATGGGATGTTTTTCACCGCTTTCTGGGCCAGAATGGCTTTTAGGCCCAGTTTGCACAATAAATGGTAGAGAGAAATCAGGGCTAATCCAGATGGGTTCAGAGCACACAGCCTTCTTAAGACACTCAAAGACCAGATCCAGGTCCGGTGACCACTGAATCTATTCGGGAACTCTCTTCCGGAAGAGATTGTTAATGAATCCACTACCTCTGCAAAATTAGAGATGAACTGGTGGTAATACCCAATCAATCCAAGAAAGGCTTGAACCTTTTTCTTCACTTTCAGGGTGGGGACCTGGGCAATGGCATCCATCTTCTGTAGTTGAGGTCATATCAGCCCATTCACAATTAAATATCCCAGATACTGAATGTCCCGATATCCCAGAATGGGAAGGGGTTCTTTGAAACACAGGTCAGACAGCAGTTCAGGAAAAACAAAAACAGTTTTTATTCTGTCCCATCTGGTTAAACCTCCACAAGGTGGGTGTCCTGGCCCTTCCTTCAGCCCCAGTTAAAGTTCTTACCTCAAAACTTCTTTGCACAGCTTGCCTTGTAAGGACTTCTGGCTCCAAGGGCCTCTCTCTCTCCTGCACCCTGCTGGGTTTTTAACCTCTTCCTGTGAGCCACATCCCCCTAGCCCTGAACTCTGTGCTGCAGACTCTCTTAAAGAGGACTGTTGATAATCCCTCTGGAGAGGGATGGGTAACATTCTATGGACCCCATCATAACCACCCACACCACATCCCATGTGCAGACTGGCATACCACCGTTGCACTACACATCCACACAGACATTTGCTACCTGAAACTATAATTGTAGTAATCTAAAGATGACAAATGGTGTAGAAACCCTGGCACAGGTCTCAAGAGACTTGAGACCTGAGAACAGCCTGAAAGAACCGAGGGGGGGAGAGACACAAGGAGGTCATGAGAACTGACTTCTAAGATTTTGGCCTGGCTCCTAAATTGTCACAAATTTGTCAAGGTCTGGTGTACATTCATTCTAAGCGCATACTTGCATATTTTCTAAAATATGCACACACGACAGATTCCATAATGGCTGCTTGCTTCATCTGACTGCGATCATGAGACTCCTATGGGAAATCGAAAAGTCAAAATAGCTAAGCAGCCCCTGGCTTGCTATGTGCCTTATGCTGACTTACCTAAGGGGACTTTGGATGCCTTTCTTCAGCCCCGTGATTCACTGCAACCAACAAATTCGGGAGCGGTGTTAACCCTGGCTGGTGGGATGCAAAGTGGGAAGGCTCGGCGTCCTCTTCGGGGATAGACCTCACTCCCCCTGCAAGACGGTGACATCTGAGGGTGTCTGAATCTGCTGGGATTCCGAAGAGCCAGATTCCTGCTGGTACTTCCATGACTGGTGTGCCGGCTGGTATTCAGGGGAGGGTTCCACGAAGTGACGTTAGGAGTGTTGAGTCCCCCAGGAACAGCTTGACAGCAGCAGCCCTTCAGCTTTGGAGGAGCTCCAAGGAGGTGACAAGCCAGTGGTCTAGCAGGCAAGAATGGCGAAACTGCAGACTTCTGTTGCTGGGATATCGGTTGAGTCTTTTCTTCTGCGGCCTGACCAGATTACACTTGAGGCCATTTGGAGCACTATCAAACAACTCGGGGAGGCTCTGCTGCCATGTGCAGATGTTATCCACTCAATTTCAAGCCACCCAGGTTCAATGTTCCAGGAATGCGTCGGAGATTTCAAAACTGCAAGTATCTTTGAATGAAGTTTCTGTGAAGGTTGAACAACTTGAGAATTGTGCAGAAGCAGTGGTAAAAGATTCTACATTTATCAAAACTAGACTTGAACATTTGGAGAATGTTGCGAGAATGGCGAATTTGTGCTTAATTAACTTTCCTAAAATGTTTAAAATGTTTCCTAAAATGTTTAAAAATTAGCTGGCGGAGGTTTTAGGTGTTTCTCCTGAAACTCATCCACTGGTAACTAAGGTGCATTATCTCCCCTAAGGGAAAAAGGCCTCCTCTCTAGTGGAGTAGCTGGGTTTGCAACAGTTTGAGGATCATAATATTTCTGAGATACTGGAAAGTTCGGTAGTTGATAATATTACTACTGCTACCTGCTTAGTTCAGTTTGCCCTGTCTTCGGATAGAGATTGGTTCCTACATATGTTTTATAGGGAAAGGAATGTTTGGTTTTGGGGTCTTCTGTTTAAGGCTTTTCCCGACCTGGCTCAAGAGACCCAGTGCTGTTTAGTCAAGTATTTATCCAATTCCTATGTTTTTTGTAACCCTCCCAGCCCGTAGCCACTATAGTATGATTAGTCGACTGTTCTGATGCTGCTTGTTTCCTACAAGTATGGTATATTTTTCTTTTGTTTCCTTTGGAATCCTTTGTGTATTGTGGGCTGGGATAAGGAACTGAATGTTTTAAATTAGAATTTCCTCTTTTGGGGATATCTCAATTTCTTTATTGTTTAAATTTCACTCAGTATCCTTTGTTTTCTACAAGTGAAGTTTTTTGCACTTGGATATTTGTAAAACACATAAATAAATAAATAAAAGATGCACATATATTGAGGCCTATTCCCAATAGGACATCCAGCCCGCTGTACAGTCGGGCAGAATTGGGCCATCCAAAGTTAGATCCGATTCTGATCCCATGGCACGGATTCTGCCCAGCTGTATGTCCCAACAGCTACCCAGCTAACTCAATTGGTCTCGTGACTGAAGCCACAGCGCCATGGTGAGCAATGGCACTGTGGCTCCATTCACGAGTTGCGATTGCTGGCCGCCCCAGAGAGACTCCTGTTCCCGCAGCCAGATCCACGATCTGACCTTCCAAGTCCTGGATCGGGCTGTAGGGAACCCCCTGAGTCCCCTCACCTGCCTGCCTGTGTTCCGCGCCGTGGTCCCCCACCATCCAGGGGGACTTATTCTACCTTTGAGGTGGAATAAGACCCCTGTCTAGCCTGAAGGCCCTGAACATACAGGACCAACCTCAGAATCGGCCTTGTACATCCAAGGTCAAGGGCTGCTCATGTCACGCCCTCGCTCCGCCTCCAGAATGCCCCCTCCTGCCCCTGTCTGGGCCTCCTCGTACAAACTCGCTGTCTGTATAGGGAGGCTAGGGATGGGGACGGTAGGGGGACGAATAGCAGGGATGGACTATTCGCAAGACAGAATGATGCCCATTGCAACTCCATCCTTGTTCTGCCCAAACTACACCCCTCAGAATGCCGATGCATGGCACATATAAGTACGCACCATCCAGGCACCACATGCACTCACAGTTGTGTATACTGTCATGTAGTTTTATAGAAGGTCTTTTTGACATGTAAAACAGGCTTTACAGATGGAAAAACCTTTATAAAATGACCACCTGTATCTTGAAGGGATAATTGGCTCATGTCTGCTTTATATGTTTGCTTTATATGACTGCACTCTTGCCTGCTTGAAATGCACACAGCAACATATGGCTGGCACAGAAGAAAAAGCATGTGGACTACAAGAGAGAGTATATGCGGCCTACTATAAAAGAGTCTAGGGAACCACACTTTGGACAGGAATGTGCGGAGTTTGGGCCCAGACAAGAAAAAATACAGGCCATGCTAGAAACAACGAGCACAAATACTCTGAACCCTGAAGATTACAAGCAGTGCCAGGATAACACGTACACAAGAAGAGGCAGAGGGCTGTGGTCAGCAGCACAGATAAGCAGACCTTGAAACACAAGCTGCGAAAACTGATAAACATGGGAGGGTCCCTGGGAAAGAGATTTGAAAGAATATGCAGAACTTTCTGGAACTTTGTGACAGAGAGGCATAAAAGGGGGCAACAGCAGAGCATCGGGGGTGGCCTTCTCTCTCTCACCGTTGTGGAGGTCGAGAACGTTGCTTGCACTCAGATCCCTCAGATAGACACTTGTGTATCTGTGCTTACAGCTTTTTGCTTGTACCAAATAAAAGAGTTTTGCTGACAAGTGACTGTGATCTGAGTTCTTTACTGGTGCACGGCTCCCATGTGCATGGGCAATTGGCGTAATGAACCCTATAATCTTCACAGTTTTCTTCTTGACCTAAACAGGCATCTTGGAATACCCATTTTTTCAAATGTTAAATCTAGCTTCTTAAAAACTAAGAAGCTGTATTTAGCCACTCAGCAGAGAAAGATTTTCACCCCAACAAATCCAACCAGGTAACTTCTTACCTGGCTACATCTATGTGATAATTGCCCTCCACAACCATACACTTATTGCTTGGTGAAAAGAGCATCTTAATACAGCAGGGGTCAACATTTAAAGATTTATGCAATTAAAATCCTCTCTTATCTGCATAAATCTAACATAGTAACATAGTATATGACTGTAGATAAAGACTATCATGGTCCAACTAGTCTTCACAACAAGGTTGCAAGAGTAGGCACAACTGCCGCCCGTGCAGATCACCCCTCCCCATGTCTTTGTTTACGGGTGTACCACCGCTCCGTGCAGGTCACCCCTATTTACTGAGATAGCAGAGACAGTTAAGGTTTTTTGATTTTATCCTGTTGCTATAAAAGGACCCACTGTGTCTGTCCCATGCCATTTTGAATTCTGTCACTGTATTTGCCCCCACCACTTCCATCGGGAGGGCATTCCAAGCATCCACCACCCTATCAGTTAAACAGTATTTCCTGATGACGCCTTTCAGTTTATCCCCCTTGCAGCTTCATTTTATATATCCTCTAGTTTTGCAGCTTCCCCGTCTTTGAAAAAGGTTTGTTTGTTCATTAATACTCTTAAGTACTTAAAGGTCTGTATCATATCTTCCCTGTCCCCCCTCTTCTCTACATATTTAGGTCTTCATTTGAAATTTCACACCCCAGTCTCTGAAGCCTGTCGAGCTAAAATTTGTCCACACAAATTTACTATATTCATAAATTTAGCCAGAGAAAAGAGGGGCTTGATTAGGTTATGCCTACAGCAAGGTTTTAAAATTTAGCCATCTAAAACAATATTAAATGCTAAGCAGCTAAATTTGCCCTTCTAAGTATAGCCAAGTTTTGTGAATATCTGGAGAAAGTTAACTGGTTGAAATACAAACAGAAGGCTTCACCATTCAGTGGCAGTTTGAATATCTATCACCATATAGCTAGATTAACTTGATACTAAAAAAATCAGCTATGACTCCAATAACAACTATTTTTAGGTGATAAGATGACCTCCAGCAATTGGGAAAAATCTTTGTCTGGTCCTGGTTTTTTCTTGTCCTCTTAAAGCAATCTGGGATTTGTGGTCCTATTTTTACTATTTTTCATAACAGCAGTAGACATCTCAAAAAAGAAAAGGAAAAACAACTGGGAAAATTATCCTATTATTCGTAAATCCTGAGAAAAGAAGGTTACTTTCTTCTAATTGGAGTTCTCCATTAACAGCAGAGTAAATCAGCTACACATGAGTGTCGCCATTCCCTGACGGCACCAGGTCGGATCTGCTTTCCCAGAACCCAGAAGAGCATAGAAAGGTTCTCTCGGCATGTGCCAGTGATCCTTCCAATGTCAGTGGTGGAATAAGCTGGGCATCCCCCTGGTGCTCCCTGGACGTACATGGCCGTGATCTGAATCAGCCCTGTACATCCGGGTGCCTGGCCCCCTTAAGTATAAAAAATGGGGAAAACACTTAAATTAATGATAAGAAAAATTACTCGAGATGTCTCAATTTTAAACCAAGGCCAATATTCAGCCATATGGTCAACATATAATTTGCAATGTCTAACCTAAATGATTCAAATTATACATACATGCAGCAGCAATATCCTTTAAGATAGCATTGCTGAAAGTGTAGTTACTCACCTGTAACAGATGTTCTCCGGTGATAGCAGGACGTCACCCATATGTGAGGACTGACTTCCTGCTTGTTCCCGGAGAAACATCTAAATTAGACATTTCAATTTATACCTGCTAACCGTGCATTTCACCTTGACATGAAAGGCAATGTTATAAGGAGCTACCTAGTTTTAGGTAGTTAGAATGCACATAAATGCCAGTATTTTAGACACTTGCAAATATAAGTGGTCATTTACCTTTTATACAGACTAGAGTAAAAGTGCACATGTGCATCATGCATTCTTTCGCTGAAGGCATGCACATAGGTGGAGTTTGGATGAAATGTTTGAGGTGCAAGGAAGAATACACATTGCTTACAGAATACTACAATTTATCTGCATATTTGCTTACAACATGGTCATTTATACCAGCTCTAGGCTGGGTGTAAGACATCATGCCTTAAGGTTCACTCTCGATCATTTATGCTAGTATTTTATTTAGTCAAATATGCATGCGGTTGACTTTATAAAATAGGCACAAAATATACACAAGAAAACACATGTTAACTAGTCATGACTTTATAAAATTACCTTCTTAGGGAGATAGTTGCTATACTGCACTAAAAATTCAGCATTTCACTGCTGATTCAGTTACTGCAAAAGTCACTAACCTGCAATAACTATGAGTCAAAACCACAAGTTAGTGTCTCCTGCATTAAAAGAATAATGCAGCTTGTCTTGAACTTCACTCAAAGCCAGCATTAGTTTTCCTGTCCAGGAACATCGGACCACTAGCATGTGACCAAATGCTCCCAGGTACTATCTTAAAGGGATCAGTGCCTGCTTAAATCTTGTGGACCCCCTCCTAGACTCCCATCAGAACCCTCCAAGTGACTCCCCGGACCCTCTCTCCCCCGATGAACTCCCCCTGAAAAAACCCTCCCTTCATGTTACTCAAAGATCCCCCCCCCCCCAAGTAGAACCCCAAGGCCTATCGCAAGTCCTCCCTGCTGGTCTAGTGGGGCTGAAGCAGGTGCAAACCCCTGTCACTCATGCCCCGTTTGGTACCGGGTTCACAATGGTGCCAGGTGACCCCTAGCAGTATTCTCATTGTCCTACTGCATGGCAGCTTGACCCCTAGTGGTAGTACCATGAGGCTACTGCTAGGGGTCACCATTATGAATCTGGTGCTAAAGGTGGGAAGAAACAATTTGGAAATGCTCCTGCTCCAGACTCACTAGTTCACCAGGGAGGCTATGAGGTAGGCCCAGGGAGGGCCTACCGGGAGGGATCTTCATGGAGTGTATGGATACTTTTTTGGGGTGGTCATGGGAGGAGAGACTTCTTTGGAAGGTAAGAGGGTCTGAGCAGGGCCCGCGCAAAGCTTTCTGTTGCCCTAGGAAGAAACCCCGGCCTCACCACCCCCCCTCCCCAAATTCCACCGATTCCATCTTAGGAGGGGGAGGTAGGCAGAGGCAGCACCAGTATTTCCAAAAGCAGCTGCTTTTTGCCAACACTTTCTTGCCCACAGCAGGACATATCCTTCAGCACACATGGCCTGCAACTTCTGACACAACTTATAGTTGGGGGGGGGGGAGGAGGTAAGAAGCGGCAGACCATGTGTGCTGAAGGACATGGCCTGCTGCGGGCAAGAAAGCGGTGGCAAAAAGCAGCCGCTTTTGGAAATATTGCTGCTGCTACCCGCCTCCCCCCAAAATGGAATCAGCAGAAGTTGGGTGAGGTGGTGCGGCTGGTCATGTGTGCCGCTGCCAATGCCCACCCAGGCCGGCCGCCTGGTTTACCTAGTGGACGGGCAGCCCTGAGACTGAGGCAACCTCAGGGGAGTGGAGGTCTGGACTAGGGGTTTTGACTAGGGGGAGAGGAGAAGGGGGTCCACAAGAATTAAGCAGACACCAGCCCCAATTTTGCCTTTTAACATCCATTAAGAAGCAAAAATTGTGTTATTCCCTTAATGTGCATCAGTCACATTCCATTTGACACCTGGAGCGGTTGCCTCCCCCCCCCCCCCCCATGATAACACCCCCCACACTGGACCCACATGGTGGAGGCACATGCAATGAACATACCTTTACTTCTCTGCTGGGTTGCCGACTGCTGTTGCCTCCTGGGCACCCCCTCTTGGCACACCACTGACGTACATTAGTAACTAACCCCTTTAATTTAGTAGCAGAATATTTCTGCTTAGACAGATAAGTTGTACATCTAATTGATGCTGTCCATGGAATGCCCCAAACCCCACTCCCTTTCTGGAGGGAAAGGTTTGGCAGTATAACAATTAGTATGTCAAAAATTAGCCATTCAAGTCACACAAATTTAAAAAAAATAGCATTTATGCAGTCTGCACTGCCACCATCTGCAGAATGATTTTGAATGAGGCCAAACATACTTTTCTAAGGAGACACCTGTTATCTGTGGACTAATGATGCTGAAACACAATCATCTTTGGCTTCTATAAGAAGATTTCACTATGAGTTGACTGTATGCCAACTGTTTCTTTTTTCTTGGAGGAGTTCTTGAGCAAGCATAAGTGTCAGTAATTGAAGGAGGGCTTCCTGATAAATTTGAATGAGATGGCTGACTGTTCATTTTTCAAACGTTAACAATGTAAAAATTCTCCATTTCTCACAATAAAATAGTTTGGGGGATTTTCTATCACTAGCTTAAAAGAGAAGATTATCTATCCTCCCCTTTAATTATACTCATAAAACTGGCAAAATGTGTCTTGCAAACCTCTAAACAACAATGCAGAAAATTACTATCTTCAAATATAGCTATAATGAATTGGCACAAAGGTGAAGCAGAACTTAAATTAGAAGATTTTTCTGACTCATTATTAAACCAGACTCATTATAATATCTTAATACCCCTATGGTAAATAGAGCAACTACACTTGAATAAACAAATAAAAATAAATAGTTCCGTACAATTCTGCTTCACAGTTTAATAGTAGTATTAAGACATTATTCAGAAGAAAGACAAAATAAACGTATAGCAAAGCATCCTGAAACATTCACATTTACTTATATTATCCTTACAGTGAGTTAATAAAGAGAATGATTTAAGGGCTATATCAAATATAGAACTAGGGCACAATAGGGTAAGTTTACTAAACTGCGCTAAAAGTTGCCAGCGCAGTAAAAGTCCCATGCCAATTGCATAGTACACGACAAGGCAGGCAATAGGCAGGTTAGGGGTGGAGACTGGATGTGAACTGCATGAAGGGAATTACCACATGCTAACTGTCAATGCTGCAGTTAGCTCAGATGCACTTAACGTCACCTAAATGGGTAGTGTTAAGTGCCCATGTTAACTTGTTAACTACTACTTCTAATCATTTGTATAATGCTACAAGTCGTACGTATCACGGTATTTATATATATAAGAGACAGGCCCTGCTCGACAGAGCTTACAACCTAATCAAGACAGACAATAGAGCAAACTGGGGACTAGGGTAAACGTAGGGGAGTGGTAAAGATGCACATAAGTTGTGAACAAGAGAATGAGGGGCATCAGGATCCCAAAACAGCCTCAAAGAGGTGGGGTTTTATCCTTGATTTGAATAAAGCCAGTGATGGAGCCTGACGTGCTAACTCGGGTAGTTTGTTCCAGTCATATGGATCAACAAGGTGGAAGGATCGAAGTCTGGAGTTGGCAATAGAAGAGGAGGGCACAGATAGAAGAGTGGAGTTCCTAAGGTGGGAACTGCAAATCATGTTACTGCGGTACAGAGGGAGGCGTGGTCTAGTGGTTAGGACAAGGTACTTCAGGCCGGAGGGTCGGGGGTTCAAGTCCCACCTGGGGACAGCAATCTTAGGCCGGAGGGATTGGGATTTCTAGTCCTATAGGCACTCCTTGTGGTCTTGGGCAAGCCACTTAACCCTCCAATGCCCATGTTCCCTGTATGTATTAGTGTGTGTGTCTCATATCCCCTCATGTTAAATGTATCCCCCAATTGACCGCTTTGACCCGGTGAAAAGCAGGATATAAATACAGCTAAATAAATAAAATATAAGCTAAATAAATAAATATTTTCTGTGTAGTAACTGCAGGGGGCACAGTATTTGTACTTAGAGTGCTAAATTTTGCAAAAATGTATCGCACTTTAGTACACATGGCCCAATGTGTATTTGTAATGTTCATGTATTGTAAAATGCATATCCAGCATGCTTCAGAATCTTAGAAAGTGTCAAAGAAACATCTTATGAGCTATTTTTCATTACATTCATCTAGTTAAGCTGAAACAGAGAAAGATAAAGAGGCTGATGTGCTAAAATGCAAAATCATTGCAAAAGCGTGCTTTGTGTAAAAAAAAGTACAGTACATCCATAAACATGTAAAACCACCAAAATGTCAATATTTGGCACTTTTTTTCAAGTGAAACACATTGCATAAAACTCCGCAAAAGTGCCCTTCATAGTAATTAACTTTCACGAGAGAGGAAGTATGTTTATCTCTACACTGATGTATGAAATCTGCAATGAACAAATTCCAGGCATATACTCTATTTTTTTCATCCTTTCCACTGACCCCCAAAAAAGGGGTTAAACAAAATGCTACATATTTATTACCTTATCACTGTCTTTCAAACAGAGCCTTGCTGAAGGCAAGAAAACATTGAAGGAAAAAAAAGGAAAAAAGCATACAACAGTTCTGAAGTTACTAGCACACAAAAAGTTCCAATTATCGAGTAGTACTATATTTGCAGCAAAAGACATTTCTCATTATGATAAACTGCAACTACACCTAGAGAATGTTGTGAGTAGAAATTCAGCAGATAGTCTACTTGGTTCTGTTGTTCTCCATCCACAACATAATTAAGGACCTCGGGTCCGATATTCAATTGGGACGGCTATGTGCCACTACAGCGCATAACCGTTGCCGCCAGCCTCTAACACTGGATATTCAATGCTGGGGTCATATGCAGCCCTGGCCAGGGCCGGATTTACCTATACGCCATGTACGCCATGGCGTAGGGCCCACAGCCGGCAGGGGCCCACAAAAAAAGAACCAGTTAATTTTTTTTAAACACAATTAAAAAAAAAAACCTGGTGGCTGCCGCCGCGGGGCCCCCTCTGCTGCCGCGGGGGCCCCGTCTACAAGCTGAAGCCGTCGGGTCGGGTCGGGTCGGGTCTCTCCCTCCCTCCCTCCCTCGCTGCAGGCTGCGAGAGACGCGAAGATAGAGCGTCTCCTCGCGTCTGTGTTAAGCCCGCAGGGGCTGATGGGATTTCCCATCAGCCCCTGCGGGCTTAACACAGACGCGAGGAGACGCTCTCCCTTCGCGTCTCTCGCAGCCTGCAGCCTGCAGCGAGGGAGGGAGGGAGACCCGACCCGACCCGACCCGACGGCTTCAGCTTGTAGACGGGGCCCCCGCGGCAGCAGAGGGGGCCCCGCGGCGGCAGCCACCAGGTTTTCTTTTTAAATTAAATTTTACTTTAGGCCGGGGGGGGGTAGGACTGGTAATGGGCTATGGGGGGGGTAGGACTGGTAATGGGCTATTGGGGGGGCTGGGGCTGGAAATGGACTGGGGGGGGTAGGGCTGGTAATGGGCTATTGGGGTGCTGGGGCTGGAAATGGGCTGGGCTGTGCTGGGCTGGGGGGGGTTAAGGCTAGAGGTGTGCTGATGGGGTTAGGACTGGTAATGGACTGTGGGCTGTTGGGGGGCTTAGAACTGGCAATGGGCTTTGGGGGGGGTTAAGACTGGTAATGGGCTGTGGGCTGATGGGGGCTGTCTGGTAATGGGCTATGGGAGGGGGCTAGGACAGGAAATGTGCTGGGGGGTTAAGACTGGAGGTGGGCTGATGGGGTTAGGACTGGTAATGGGCTGTTGGGGGGGTTAGAACTGGTAATGGGCTTTGGGGGGGTTAAGACTGGTAATGGGCTGTGGGCTGATGGGGGTTGTCTGGTAATGGGCTATGGGGGGCTAGGACTGGAAATGGGCTGGGGGGTTAAAACTGGAGGTGGGATGATGGGGTTAGGACTGGTAATGGGCTGTGGGCTGATGGGGGGGGGTAGGACTGGCAATGGGCTATGGGGGGCTGACTGGAAATGGGTTGATGGGGTTAGGACTGGAAGTGGGCTGATGGGGGGTTAGGACTGGTAATGGGTTATAGGGGGGCTTAAACTGAAAATGGGGTGATGGGGGGGTTAAGGACTGAAAATGGGGTGATGGGGGGTTAAGGACTGTAAGTGGGGTGATGGGGGGCTAGGACTGGTATTGGGTTGGGGGGTTGCTAGGACTGGAAATGGGCTGATGGATAGCTAGGACTGGAAATGGGCTGATGCAGGGACTAGAAGGGAATGGATGCTGGGTGAGGCTGGAACTAGAAGGGAGCTGATGTTGGGGGAGGATTAGAATGGGATGGGGCTGGAAGAGTAAAATGGAGAAGGGAAAAATATTTTGTGTGGGAGGGATAAAAAATCTACAATTGGCCGGGTATTGGGAGAGTAAGTGGGGATTGAGGATGGAGGGGTAAAATTTGAGTGGATGAAATAGGAATGAGGAAAGAGCAAAAGGAGAAAGATTAGTATGTTAAAGCAGATGTAGAGAGAGAATGGAAAAAAATCTAGAAGAGAGAAGAAAGGACAAATGGACAGCAGACGATGGAGAGTTAGCAGAAGACACGAAGAAACCAGAAGAAAGTGGCTGGAGCAATTGCAGCTGAAAAAAATGCACAAAAGGTAGAAAAATATCTCTTTATTTTGAATTTATTAATTGGAATATGTCAGCTCTGGTAAATGTGCATCATTAACATCTGCGCTTTGTTTAGTACAAGAGCAAATTAATGTATAGTTTTATTTCTACAGTGTTGTACATTCCAAGTTTGGCTTTTGGGATTCCCAGTTTAATTATTGTCTTCCTATTTCTAAATTGTGATTACTTGTTTGGTGATGGTCTATGTTCTGCATGTGTAACTGAGCTGAGGTGTTCTGTTTATATAATTCCTATTTGACATTGCCACTTGTTCTCTTTCCCCAGTAGGTCATGTATTGTTGTTCTCTGAAATGTATTGGTTTAATATTTGCAGTGTTGCCTTTTGATTGGTAGAGTATGGTGCTTTGTGAGTCCTGGTAGTGCTGTTAGGATATGGCGGGTTTACTATGGGCAGTGTTTGTAGTAGTTCCTAATGTGTCTGGCAGTTGGCACTGGATTATAGTAATGTAGAAATCTTTTAGTCTTTCTTTATCCATACACTCATTAAGAGGCACGTTTACTAAAAGTTAGTATATGGTAACATTATGCAAATATTTATGCAAATGAGGCCCCTTATGCAAATGAGGTCCGCACCCCCCTTGGGCCGCCCCTGCTGGGGGCCCACAATTTTTGTTGGCGTAGGGCCTCACTCAAGGTAAATCCGGCCCTGGCCCTGGCATTAAATATCTAGGGTCACCGCACAACTTCTGACGCTGCAGAAGCTAACCAGGTACCGGTAATATTGCACTGCTACCCAGTTAGCTCCTGTGGACAAAACTAGCCCAGCTTTTGCTTCGCCTAGCTTTACCCACAGGTCACTAACTGGGTAGTGGTGCAATATTGCCGCTACCCGGTTAGCGACTGTCGCCACCCACGACATGCTCTGATACTAAGCGGTTAGCGTATAGCGGGATTAGTTGGGGATATTCAGCGGCACTTACACGGTTTACAGATCTGTGTAAATGCCTTTCCAATATCGGGCCCCTCAAATTTAAGAGAGAGAATATTTCTCATAAGAGTTTACCATCAGTTCTGTGACCTGAAGACCCATTACTAAGACACTCATTAGTAACCACTGGCGGAAACGATGCCTTTCACTGCTATGCATGAATATTAAATCTAGACACAGAAACATCAATCCATATGCCAGTGTGCTCTAATGTCTTGTCTATTCTGAAATGAAAGGCAATACATTCTACTTGACAATATGCCTGCCACTTTAAACCTTTAGAGTTTTCATCTAATAAATTACCGAGTACTAATTGTTTTAGCTTTAAGGGAAAGAGGGCCTGCGAACCTGTATGGTTCAATCTAATTTTCAAACCGATATGACATATCCTTTGGAATGCTATGTTTATATATGTCACTGTAAGAATATTTGAAGCCTAAGGCCTCTATGGCTAAAAAATATGCAATACACCACTATAGTATGTCTCTTTGTTATGCTAATTGCTTGATTGCTATGCTAATTGCTTGATTTTCACTGATACAAGAAAATCTGTTCTGCACTGCAAGCTACTACTACTACTACTACTGATCATTTGTACTGCACTACAAGGCGTAGGTAGCACTATGCAGGCGCATGTAAAAGACGGCCGCTGTTCATCAGAACTTACAATCTAGTACTGCATCACATACAGGGGCATATTTATGACAGCAAGCTGACGTTTATTGCGCACTAAAGCAAGCACTAAACAGCACAGGATCGTGGTAATTTCTACCACGTGCTAACACAGCCAGCATGGTGAAAACGTTGCACTAATTGCTTATGGCATGACGAGGTGAGGACTGGGAGCATTAGGGGCAGAGTGGGCATTGACTGCACACTGCAGTTAGGTGAATAGCGCCTGCTGTCACTGTTGCTGTTAGCACAGCTGCCCTTATTGCCACCTCAATGGGTGGCATTAAGTGAACCCATTAACTGTGATTGCCATTTAGTGCAGTGAGGTACTTCTCACTGTGGTAACTGCAGGGGGATAAGCCAAGCACACTCCCAAGAATTAGCACAGGTCCCTTTTACCTTCCCTGCTAATTTTTGTGTCTTGATGCACATTAAGGAGATGGAACATAGCATGCTTTAGTAAATATGCCTCACAGTGACATCCGTAGTCTGCCTGTTCTTTACTTTCTGCTTATGGCTTCTGCAACCTTATACCTGCAGCCCTCTTGGAATCCACAAACCCAGCAGTCAAAAAAGCAAATAAGCATGCACAGAAGTCTCACAATTTACACCTTAAAAACACGTCAGTAGAATATAAAATGCATTGCCAAAGATACAAAAGATCCAGAGCTTTTACCACTTTTACCAGTCAATGGAAAACATAATCAGTAAGTAGAAGCCGAAGAGTGCTATTTCTGGAAAATGTCAATGTCTAACTATTCTTACAAGCATCATGAGTTAATGATAGACAGGGCTGCCAGACAAATAGGGAAAGATAAATGAGACAGTAAAGAATAGACTATTATTTGACTTGTTTTTGCACCTGCAGTACTGTGAATTTGAAAACATATCTTTTGTTCTCCGCAGACATGCAGGGGGATACAGTCACACTTGATAGATGAATCTCCGATGTTGCCAACATGCCAGCTCTCTCTAGCATAGACAAGTCTTTGGACTTGTCCAAGCATGCGCACTCTGCTTCCCGCCCTGCCAGCTCCATTATACCTCCATTTTTTCTCTGCCATGACTCTCCCTCTCTTTGCAGCCTTGCGCCTTCTTCTTCTCCATTCTCCAGCAATTTCGACCTCTGCTCTTCAACACAGCAGCTTCATTTCAACACAGCAGCTTCAGGAAAAAAAAAAAGGAAAAAGGGCCGTCGTGGTGTGACCACATATGTGCGCGCGCCCCACCTCTCAACCGAGAATCCTTCCTGATGGCACCTCAAAATCCCCCCCCCCAAAAAAAGGAAAAATCTGTTAACTGAAACAGCTCACTGCTGCCAACTGTATGCAACTTGAATAGCAACGAGTCAAATGTGATCCCCTCTTCTCCACCCCCTCTCCCATCGGGCCCAGATGGTACGATTGGGAACTCTTAGGGTAGCTGTGAGGCCAGAGGCAGACTTCCTACCGGCCCCAGCTCAACGGCTGCAAGCCTAGAGTCTGCTTATCCAGGTCCGTGGCTTCCCCCCTCACCCCAGGCCCCTGGAGGGAAAGTTAAAAGTATATCTAAGCACAAGCATCTTCAAGAGCAGCCAACTGCATCCTCAGGTAAGGGGCCTCAAACGCCAGAACCATAAGAATTAGGATTTCCCTGGGCAGCTGGTCCCTAAAGTAGCCAGACAGCAGGCCATGCTGGTTTTGCCCCCCCCCCCCCCCCCAACTCCCAGGGTTCTCTACTCCGAACGCATCCTTAATTTCGCTCTTGAGAAAATTTGTGGAAAACAGTGCTCTCATTCTGCAGTTAGCGACAGTGGCAGCACCACCGACCCCCACAGAGCACCACCCTAGAGGTCCCCTCAGACCCTCTTCCTCCCCTCCTGAATCACCCCCCTTAGTCCACTGGAAGTTTCCCCCTGCACTAGAAGAGGATGCATGTTCCCTCTGGAGTGCTCCCTTCTCCCAGACATCAGACGCACAGCCACCCAGGGACACGTCAATGCCAAAAATTTGATTGTTTGATGTGCTAAACCGCTTTGATTTAATGATAAAGCGGTATACTAAATCCGTCTAAATAAATAAATAAATAAAAAGTGAATCAGAGGAAACTCCTGAAGACTACTCCTATCCTAAATTCAATCAGGTCTCCCGAGCACTTGCTTTCAGTGACTCCCAGACCCCCACCAACAAAAGAGATTTTCAATCTATCATAAAGGCATGCCGTGCTCCCAAGGAGGCCATAGCTCTGCCAGTTCCTCCCATCTTTCAAGAGCTGCAAGCCTCCATCTAGAAAACCTCTGCGTCTGTGCATCCAACTTCACGACACTTAGACCTTAGATATAAGGTACTTCCCGCTCCAGGGTTCCATCACCAGCAGCTCCCCCACCAATCCGTTGTCTCAGAAGTGGTACTCAAAAAATCTAAAAGCACAAAATCGTCCATCCAAACTCCACTGGGAAAGACAAAAGGACACTGGATGCCATTGGTCAAAAGTCCTATCAGAGCAGCCTACTAGCAATGCAAATCCTCGCACACCAGCTTCATATCTTGCACTACCAACATGACCTCTTGCTGTAATTGGATGAACCTTCTCCCTTGCCCATTTAAAGCTACTGTCTAATTTGCATAAATCTCTTTACTACATCATCCACACAATTTATGATGCCTTTGACTCCATTGCTTGCTCTTCAGCCACCGCAATCTCCAAAAGACGTATGGCCTGGCTGTGAATATCTGGCCTATGAGAAGACCTCTAGGACCGTCTGGTAGATGCCCCATGCCTGGATTTTTGGCTTAAAAGTACAGGAAGCATCCTTGGAAATCAAGGATCATTCCTCCATAGTCTGCAAGCTAGCAGCTCAACCAGCAGAGTCCCTGACACCAGCTCACAGGGCACAACTTCCTCATTATCGCAGAGCCTATCACTACCAGTACTTTCCACAATTCTATCCTCGCAGACCCTTCCAACTTTACCCTCGCCAGCAGCCACAATGCGCAAATGGTACAGCCTATGTGCAACAATCCTGGCCACGGAAGAGAAAGCAACAACCTGCAAACCCGTCTACTACCCGTAAAGTTAGTCCTAGTTTTTGACAACCGTGCCAGTGGAGGGCCAGATACAGCACTTCAAAGACCTGGAAACTGTGCAACGCTCCTGCCTGGGCCCTAGAGCTTACAGGCAGGAGTGGCCTTATTTAATGTCCCTTATGAATAAAGGTGGTACTGAACCCTCTGAATGCTGGGATTCGTAGTACACTTGTTTTTTTCCTTTAGGGATGAAAGTTGTAGTTGTGACTCGAGTGATAAGGCTTGCAAGAAATTTATTTGTTGTGGGGATATTTTCAACGCACTACAATTCAAAGGTGCATAACGTAAAGGTGCAACTTTCAACAAAAAGGTGAAATCAGGAGGTCAGGAAAACAACTGAAATCAAATAGCTTTAACTCAGCTTCACACAGTCACGGTAGCTTCTACTCAGCTTTGCCTCGTGTGGTTGCTTGGGATTATTGCAGCCTCACAGTAACAGCTGTTCTCCTCACAGCGTGGCTTTACAGAAACAGGTGAAAACAATTTGTGAACTTTCACGACTAGGCAACAGGTATAGCAAACGCTTTGTATTCTTCTCATACAAACTCCAGATGCTTCTTTACACTGTTACTCTCTAAAACATAAAGAGCAATCCATTGCACAAGGATCATAACTCAA
Organism: Ichthyophis bannanicus; assembly: GCA_033557465.1. Lineage (NCBI taxonomy): Eukaryota > Metazoa > Chordata > Amphibia > Gymnophiona > Ichthyophiidae > Ichthyophis > Ichthyophis bannanicus. Next base: position 277,098,415 of record CM066040.1, on the reverse strand, counting down.
GGTAGGCACATCATTATCTATCTGCATACATTCATCTGGGCTAAGGCAATTGTTCTCTTCATCAGATTTCTTATGTTTCCCTGACTTTATCTCCAGAAATTGCTGAAACTCTTTTAGATAAGTAATTATGTGCAAATCGCTCCACTTCAACTTACAGCTAAGGTTGGGGTGTTTAATAATGCTTCTTTAACACAAAACTTTCATTACCCAATATTGTAGTCTCAGATTACCTGGGCACCGATAGTCGCTAGATTTAATGAAAATCAGCGTGCCTTGCAAACATCAATGACTACTGGGTCTGTTGCTCTTTTTGGTTTGAAATTGCAAACTGACTTTTTTTGTGATGCTTAATAACACCCGCAAATTTACTTTTTCCCTTGTGACAAAATACTTGAATTAATATATGTTTTGATAAAATATTTGTTAATAAGCTTATTAACAAATATTTTATCAAAACATATATTAATTCAAGTATTTTGTCACAAGGGAAAAAGTAAATTTGCGGGTGTTATTAAGCATCACAAAAAAAGTCAGTTTGCAATTTCAAACCAAAAAGAGCAACAGACCCAGTAGTCATTGATGTTTGCAAGGCACGCTGATTATCATTAAATCTAGTGACTATCCGTGCCCAGGTAATCTGAGACTACAATATTGGGTAATGAAAGTTTTGTGTTAAAGAAGCATTATTAAACACCCCAACCTTAGCTGTAAGTTGAAGTGGAGCGATTTGCACATAATTACTTATCAGGTTTACTGCTCCAAAAAGACCACACAGATTTAGTGAAACTCTTTTAGAAGCAATTCAGCCTGTAGCTGCCCTTTAGCTGCTTGATAGTCTCCGGTAAGGGTCACACCCTTCCCCCACTCACCATCTGCTCCTGTTGCAGAGTTTGGTTTAGGGAGGTCAGCACAATAAAAGGGTTTCTCCAGCAAGGCATTAAAATTAGGAAATTCAGTTTTACCTTTATCAGAGACGTTGGCATAAGAACAGGCACCTTTCTTCCAGGACTCTCTCCTCTCTAGAAACTCAGGAGCCTTATGGCTAGTTCTTCTGCTAGGGGAATTTCTCTCAGAAAAACTTCTTTCCTGTTTTGGTTCCTGGCTTTTATAGTACTGCTCGCCAGCAGACAAAATACCTTTTCTCCAAGAGCTGGGTTTGCTAGCCTTCTCACGTTTAGGCTATACCGTGTACTAAGGATCTCCTCGAGAGTATATGGGGCTCCAAGGCTTACTGTTCCAGGGTTCTGCCTTCTCCCAGGGTTCTAGCGTTTTTCCCCTTTGATTCCAAGTTCCTCCTGAAGACCAACGTGCACTGGAAGCTGCTTCTCGTCTGCTTCGTTTCTTGCTGCTCTCCTTGTCAGCCTTGCTGCCTGCCTTGCCCGCCTTGCTGCCTCCTTTGCCAGCCTTGCTGCCTCCTTTGCCAGCCTTGCTGCCTCCCCTGTCAATCCTGTCTGAGGATTTAAAAAGGGCTTCATTTCCCGGCACTCCCTGTCGTTCCCCTGGGCGTGCCCAATCAGTGCTGAAGCCTAACTCCTCCCCTGGGCTGGGGCTTGTCTTCAGCTGAGCCGATAACTGTTTTTTTTCCAAGTCAGTTTTGGAAATCCTGTGTGTGTCATCCCTTCTATCAGGATTTTCCCCTATCTCCATTTCCTCTGGAGGGGAGTCTTCACCACAACTGATAACCATTGATCGTTGGGTTCTCATTATTGTCCAGGAAGATTACAGAATCAACTTCATAAAATCTCCATCAGCCCATCCCCCACCACTGGTGAAATCAGTTCCACGTCAACATCAATTCATTCTGCAGCAAGAGATTTTAGACCTCCTCTTCAGCCACGCTATAGCTCCTGTCACTCCCAAGCAACACCATCAGGTCTTCTACTCCCACTTCTTCTCTTCTCAAAGAAAACCTGCAGACTTTGACCCATCCTCCATCGCCGCAATTTCAACCTCTACATCAAGCAAGAGAAATTCAAAATGAACTCCCTCGCCACTATCTTCCACTTCTCTGGAATAACTGGCTGACCTCCCTGGATCTACAGGATGCTTATGTGCACATCCCCATCCACCCTCTCCACTGCTGGTAGCTCTGCTTCAGGTTCCAAACAGAGCATTATCAGTACAAAGACCTTCCCTTCAGCCTCTTGTCCACTCCATGGATTTTCACCAAGTGCCTAGGCATAAGGCAGCACACCTGCACAGTCAGGGCCATTGCATTTATCCCTACCTTGATGACTGGCTTGTATCTGCATCCTCAAGGAGGTGACCCTTCACACCTTGCAAGACATCATCAATGCACTGCAGGCCACAAGTTTCCTTATCAACACCAAGAAATCCAAACTCAAGTCTCAGCAAAGTCTAGCCTTCATAGGGGCCATGATAAAAACCGTTGAGGGCAAAGTATATCTCCCACCCTGAGAACAGTCATTTTACCTCAGCCCAAACTCTCCTGCAGCTGCTAGGCCCCATAGCAGCATTTGTTCAAGTATTTCCTCTCACACGGCTTTACATGTGACACCTGCAGTGGCACCTCAAGTTAAACTGGAATCAGTGTACACAGTCTTTATGCAGAAAATTTCACATATCAGGGGGCAATTACCCACATCTGCACCAAAGCCTCCAGTGGTGGTACAACTCAGCCAACCTAATGAAGGCTGTCACCTTCAGCCCCCTCAACCTAACAACTGGCCTTGATGTTCAGCTGGGGAGCACATCTCCTCCATCTGACCACACAAGGGAAAGAGCAGAAGCATTCCTTTCACATCAATGTTTTGGAACTGTGAGTGGTCTTTTATATCCTGACAGCTTTTCGGCCCTGGGCCACTGACAAAATCGCATCGGTGAAAATGGACAACCAGCTCACAATGTTCTATATCAACAAACAGGGAGGGATGGGGTCTCTGTGACTGCACGGAGGCTACCCATCTTTGGCTCCTAGCTCTGTCCATGCACACCTCTCTCAGAGACCCAAAACTCCCTGGCAGATACCCTCAGCCGGCGCCTGGATACACACGAATGGTCCCTAGATTCGGATGTGATGCACAAGCTCTTAGCAAAACAGGACACTCCAGAGATGGATCTCTTTGCCACTGCTGAGAATGCAAAATTCCCCCTCTTCTGCTCCCTCTGGCCCAGTCCGCCCCATGGGACAATGATGCATTCACTGCCAGCTGGTGCCACCACAGGTTATATGCCTTCCCTCCACTTCCACTCATCAGTCGGGTGGACAATGTGGACCTCATAGCCCCCCAGTGGCCTCGCCAGATCTGTTACCCACTCCTCCTCACCTTAACAAGGAGGAGTGGGACAGACCCCTTCCTCCTCACGCATAACCAGGGAACCTCACCAGCCTCTCCTTAGTAGCCAAGAAAGTGGAGCCCCCCTAAATGGATGACATTCCCCTGTCAAACAAGATACACGATGTCATTGCAGTTTTTAGGAAGCCTAGCTTTCTTACCATCGAAAGTGGTTCAGCTTCACTGCCTGGACAAAAGAAAGACACCTGGACCCCTTCTACTGCCCCCAAGGCAGCTTCTCACCTCTCTGCTACACTTCTCCTTTTATGCTGCCATTTACTTAAAGTGTATACCGTTCTTTCTACTCTGAGCAAACATTTGCACAAAGAAATTATATATACAAGCAGTGTATATCATTTATTTTGCATCTCTTTGTCAAAAGTATCTGTTAGCTGATATTACGACAGGTATTATGACATGTAAAAGGAAAAAGAGGCCACTATGGTTCTCAAAAGAAGTAGCTGAAAAGGTGAAAAAAAAGAGGGTGACTTTCATAATACAAGAGATTACAGAGAGAGGAAGTTAAGCATATTTGGAAAACTTAGAAAAGCTAAGAAAGTAGAGAGGAGAACAAAGATACAAAAAGAAGAAGAAATAGCCAAAGCAATAAAATGGGGGATAAGACATTTTTCAGATATGTTAGTGAAGAGAAGGAAGTGCAAAAGTGGTATTGTCAGACTCAAGGGTGAAGGGGAGGAATATGTCGAAGCTGATGAAGATAAAGCTGAATTGCTTAACAAATATTTTTGTTCTGCGTTCACAGATGAAGAGCTAGGAGCAGGACCTCAGAAAACACTCACAAATAGGATGAGAAGCAAAGGAGATTTTGAACGATTTTCAGAAAACTTTATTTGTGAGGAACTAGCTAAATTAAAAGCAAAGTGATGGGACCTGATGGAATACATCCTAGAATATTGAAGAAACTTGGGGATGTTCTAACGGCTCCACTCAATGACCTTTTCACTGATTCTTTAGAGTCGGAAGTGGTCCCCGAGGACTGGAGAAATGCACATGTGGTTCCTTTACACAAAAGCGGAAGTAAGGATGAGGTTGAAAACTACAGGTCAGTTAATCTAACCTCTATGGTGAGTAAATTATTAGAAACGCTGCTATTGTTGAGTTTATTAAGTTTTTATTGTTCTTTACATACTAGTTCTCTGTAACAATTGAAGTTTCAATGTAAACCACCTTGATTATAAGATAAGGCGGTATAGAAAAATTGTTAAATAAATAAATAAATGAAATAAAATATAGAACAGTGAGGTATCTGGAGTCCAATGGATTGCAGGATCTAAGGCAGCATGGGTTTAACACAGGCAGGTCTTGTCAGACAAATCCAATTGATTTTTTTGACTGGGTGACCAGGGAGTTGGACTGAGGGACAGCCCTAGATGTGGTATAATTAGATTTCAGTAAAGCCTTGACACTGTTCTGCACAGGTGACTTATAAACAAATTGAGCACCCTAGGGATGAACCCTAAAGTGACTGACTGGGTTAGAAATTGGTTGGGTGGGAGGCGTGAAAGTGTACAGATAAATGAAGCTCACTCAGAGGGGAAGGATGTTACTAGTGGTGTGCCATAGAGATCTATCCTTGGTCCAATTCTTTTTAACATCTTTGTTAGTGATATTGCAGAAGGGCTGTCGGGTAAGGCTTACCTCTTTGCGGATGATACCCAAATCTGCAATAGAGTAGACGCTCAGGAAGGAGTAGATAACATGAGGAGGGATTTAGCTATGCTTGAAGAATGGTCAAGAATTTGGCAGCTGAGATTTAATACTAAAAAATGCAGGGTCATGCATTTGGGCTGAAAAAATCCAAGGTACAGGTACAGTGTAGAGGGCGAAGTACCTTTATCCATGAAAGAAGAGCAGGACCTGGGCATGATTGTTTCTGATGATCTTAAAGTGGCTAAACAGGTAGAAAAGGTGACGACGAAAGCCAGAAGGATTCTTGGGTGCATAGGGAGAGGAATGGCCAGCAGAAAAAAGGAAGTACGACCTCATATAGAGTATCATGTGCAGTTCTGGAGACCACATCTTCAAAGGAATATAAACAGGATGGAGTCGGTGCAGAGGGTGGCTACCAAAATGGTTAGTGGTCTTCGTTATAAAGCATATGATGACAGACTTAAAAGGTCCAATATTCAACTCCGGCAGCTAGGGGTAAGTACATCACCTAGCCATAGGCGCTCAAATTTAGCCACAGATTTTCAATGCTGGGGTCATATGTGGGCTCCCCATACAAACGTGCATTTTGTACAAGGAAGCTTTTGCCAGGACCGGCAGGGGAGTAAATAGCGGGGATGGATGTCCAAACGGGACGTCCATTCCTGCTATTCGCTGTTCAGAATGACCCCCCATAGCATCTTGGCCTTCCAGGGACAGCACTGATAATAACTGGTCAGCAGTGACATTAAGTTGATAAAATTGGGCAGAAAAAAGGCTGAATGTTGCCATTGCTTGGTTAGCTAAAACACTATCCAGTCAACCTCGATATTCTATGCCAGTGGCCAGATATGACCCCAGCATTGAATAACCTGGTCATAATTAAAGCAGGGATAGCTGACCACTACCACTAAATATCGACCCCATAAAGCCTATACACATAGGGGGTCATTCTGTGCCACGAACAGCGGAGATGTACGTCCAGGCAGGACATACATCGCCGCTATTCATCCACCTGCCACTCCCAGTGCAAAGGCTCCCTGCACGAACAGCGGTTGTATGGGGGCAGGAGGAGGCAGTCTGGAGGTAGAGCAAAGGTGGAACATGGGCGGGCCGTGACCCTGGACATATAGGGCTGATTCTGAGGTCAGCCCTGTATGTCCAGGGCCTTTACCATAGATAGGGGACTTATTCCACCTTGAAAGTAGAATAAATCCCCCTGGACAATGGGGAATCGCGGAGCGGGACCCGGTGGATCAGGTGAGGGGGTGCAGGAGGTTTCCTGCAGACTGACCCATGCTTTAGAAGACCAGATTGGGAGTCAAGCTGCAGGGAATGAGTCGCGGCGCCATTCAGGAGTCTGGCTGAGTTAGCTAGGTATGTGGCTGGGTATGCAGCCAATCAGAATTGGGGCCGGCCTGCATGTCCAGGCCCGTAGACCAGATTCTGATCCCATGGGCATGTCTAGCTCCTGCAGGATCACAATTGGATGCTGCTGCTGCTCGTCCCGATTCTGCCTGGCCACAGAAGGGGCTGGATTGCCAGAAAAGAATTGGCCTCATACAGTTTACATTTATTTGTTATACCACATTTTACAAATAAACAAAGCAGTTTATAATTAAAAATCAAAAGAACATGAAAGGAACTCCATAGCCTGATAGAAAGAGTAATAAACTGCACATCATTCAGTCTCCAAATAAGCATCATGCATTTATAGCAAACAGTAATATATTCCTTCCTGATGAAGAGGAGCTCAGCTGCCCGTGCTAGCCTGGACTATCAAATGGCTGTTTCAACAGGTATGTTTTTTTGACAGTCTTAAATCCTTTATAGGAGTCTTGGAGATGGAGATAAGGTGGAAGACTGTTCCATAACATGGGAACCAAAAAAAAGAATGCAGGTTTCCTGTTAATGTGCCCTAGAAGGTGACAGTAAACAAAGATGGGTTCAATGCAAAGAGCGTAGGAAAAGGGCTGAGCAATATGGAATAATTAGAGAAGGTAACACATGACTACCCAGACTGAGTAGAGGCATTCCTGAGAATGGAGTTTGGGAGGGGCTTGCATTTACAAAATCAATTTGTAGAAAATCTGTGCATGCTAAAGATAGGTGTAAATATAGGCACCTGAATTTCCTGGGGTAATTTTCAAAGTGGAAGTATGGGTATGCTTTCTTGAAAATTCACTTACAAAGGGAGAGGCATGCATATACCTTTTTGGAGGTAATTTTATAAGGAGCCATCTAAAGTTATACCTATGTGTGTTAAGTTATTTACTTTCCATGACATATGCACGGATGGGCACTATTCTATAAGCACATGGGTCAGGCTGATAGCGTGTACATTCAGTGTGGGCATGCAGAGGGGTGAAGCATGTCTGAAAATTCTAGGTGTGAGCATTGGCACCTGTCATAGGGCTGGCATAAGAGCTCATGCTAATTTGCGTGTGTGTTTACACCATTTGTTGTTATTGTTAAGTGCCATCGAGTCAGTGTCAGCTCATGGTGACCCTCTGGATGGTTGTCCTAAACTGTGTTCAGTCTTCAGTCAAACTGTTCATTGTTGATAGAGTGGCACCCATAGCTACTGTTAATGTATTAATGTGTTAAAAAGTATGAAAGTCAAAGTCTTGTCATCTGAGTTTCTAAAGAAAGCTTAGGTTTGATCTCCTCTAGTATTGGCTAGTTTGTTTTTCCGGCAGTCCATGGTATATACAATATTCTTCGTCAGCACCATAATTCATAGGCATCGATTTTCTTCCTGTCTATCTTTTTCAATGTCTAATCTTTGCATCCATATGACATTATTGAAAATACCATGGCTTGAACAAGTTGAATCTTTGCATGGAGAGAGACATTTTTGCTCTTGAGAATCTTGTCTACATCCTTCATAGCCATTCTGCCAAAAATAATGCGTCATTGAATTTCTTGACTGCTTGTCATTTCTTAATTGATTGCTGATCCAAGAAGGTTAAAGTTGTCAACTATTTCAATTTCTTCTCCATCAACAATGAACATACTAATTTTGCCAGTTGTCAGGATGTTTGTCTTCTTCACATTAAGTTGCAGGCACATTTTAAGACTATGTTCCTTGATCTTCATAAGAAAAACTTTCAGATCGTCTTCACTTCCAGCCAGTGATATGGTATCATTAGCATAGCAAAGGTTGTTAATGAGTCTTCCACCATTCACACCTCGGTTGTCTTCATACAGTTCTGCTTCTCTGATGATTTGTTCCTGCATATGAATTAAACAGGAAGGGGGAAAGTAAGCAGCCTTGTTGTACACCTTTGTTGATTTTAAACCATTCTGTTTCTCCTTGTTCCATTTGAACTGTTGCTTCTTGATCAACATAAAGATTGTGCAAGAGAAATATCAAGTGTTCTGGTTTACTCAGGCTTCTTAAAGTGGCCCAAAGTTTCTCATGATTTATATAGTCAAAAACTGTAGTCAATAAAACATAACAAATATCCTTTTGCTATTATTTTGTATTTTCAAGGATTCATCTTACAACCATGATGAAGTCTCTCGTTCCTTGTCCTTTCCTGTACTCTGCTTGCCCTTCAGGCAGTTGCCGTTCCAGGTATGGTTGTAGTCTCTGCTGAATGATCTTGAGTAGAATCTTGCTGGCATGAGGGATCAGAGCAATTGTGCGATAATTTTCACAGTCAGTCATATCATCTTCCGTCATCCATTTTTGATGCTGAGAAGATCAAGAAAAGATGGAAGGAATATACAGAGTTTTTATATGATAAAGATCAAGTGGACCAACAGCCGTTTCAATCTGTACCTTATGATCTGGAACCATTGGTGATGAAAGAAGAAGTTGAAGCAGCATTGAAAGCCTTATCAAAGAACAACCAAAACAAACTAACCTAAACCCTATACAAAAATGTCCATACAAAAATAGAGTGTGATATGTAACAGCAATTAAGCTAGCACCATGAATAATGTCGGAAGAATTGCCTTGAGGTTTAAATCACCTCTTGAAGCTTAACTTCCATTTTGCTCAAACTATTTAAATTGAGCGCACAATGGAGCAAAATAGGTAAAAACACCATAAAAAGTGCCCCCTATATAAAACCAAAATGTGTGAATAAAGCCAACGTAGTTAAATATGGCTCTCAACTTATCATGAAAACATACTCATGAAAAGAGCTGGAAGGAATTTCAAGGATGAAAAACGCGGGTAAGACTTATCTTGAATTGTTGAAAGAATGTCCTCCATATCCGCTACATGTTTTTTCAATTCCTCGACAAAATCTCTCCCAAATGTCAGGAAGCATTTGCAGTTAAAAGCAAGACACAGCACTGCGTTTCGGGCAACAAAATTATTTAGCCCTGTTTCAACGCTCAATGCAACTGCAAGAAAAAGAACTCGATCTGACAACTGCTCCAAAACGCTAGCGCATGCTCAATGGCAATCTGGCCCACTATCACAAAGTGCATGAATGAAATAGTAAGAATCAACCAATCAGCTTACTTCTTAGCATTTGCGGATGAAAAAAAGTTGTAATGTTTTTTATAGCAGATAAGTTCAAAGACATCTCCAAATTGAAAAATATTTTCTCCAAACTGAAAAAAATATACATTTTCAAATGATACTAGCCCAATCTAATTCACGATTTAAACCCAAAGGTTCCACTGTGGATATGTTTGGATATGCATCATGATTTTAATGAATTTCGATGGCGAATTTTGGATTTTATCTCGGAACACCCTAGAGGTGGGGACCGGGAGCAACAACTTCAAGTATTAGAACAACATTGGATTTTTCGTTGGTCCACAGTGGAACCTTTGGGTTTAAATCGTGAATTAGATTGGGCTAGTATCATTTGAAAATGTATATTTTTTTCAGTTTGGAGAAAATATTTTTCAATTTGGAGATGTCTTTGAACTTATCTGCTATAAAAAACATTACAACTTTTTTTCATCCGCAAATGCTAAGAAGTAAGCTGATTGGTTGATTCTTACTATTTCATTCATGCACTTTGTGATAGTGGGCCAGATTGCCATTCAGCATGCGCTAGCGTTTTGGAGCAGTTGTCAGATCGAGTTCTTTTTCTTGCAGTTGCATTGAGCGTTGAAACAGGGCTAAATAATTTTGTTGCCCGAAACGCAGTGCTGTGTCTTGCTTTTAACTGCAAATGCTTCCTGACATTTGGGAGAGATTTTGTCGAGGAATTGAAAAAACATGTAGCGGATATGGAGGACATTCTTTCAACAATTCAAGATAAGTCTTACCCGCGTTTTTCATCCTTGAAATTCCTTCCAGCTCTTTTCATGAGTATGTTTTCATGATAAGTTGAGAGCCATATTTAACTACGTTGGCTTTATTCACACATTTTGGTTTTATATAGGGGGCACTTTTTATGGTGTTTTTACCTATTTTGCTCCATTGTGAGCTCAATTTAAATAGTTTGAGCAAAATGGAAGTTAAGCTTCAAGAGGTGATTTAAACCTCAAGGCAATTCTTCCGACATTATTTATGGTGCTAGCTTAATTGCTGTTACATATCACACTCTATTTTTGTATGGTTATCAAAGAACAAAGCACCAGGCATTGATTGCATTCCCATAGAAGTATTACAGCAATCTGATGCAGCTGTTACCATACTTACAAGGCTCTGCCAAGAAATATGGAACACAGGATCATGGCCAACTGACTGGAAAAGATCTGTGTTTATACCAATACTAAAGAAAGGTGATCCAACTGACTGTGGAAATTATCGCACAATCGCTCTGATCCCACATGCCAGCAAGATTCTACTGAAGATTATTCAAGAGACTACAATCATACCTGGAACAAGAACTACCTGAAGTGCAAGCAGGGTTCAGAAAAGGGCGAGGAACGAGAGACATCATTGCGGATGTGAGATGGATCCTTGAAAAGACTAAAGAATTCCAAAAGGATATCTATTTGTGCTTTATCAACTATAGCAAAGCTTTTGACTGTATAAACCATGAGAAACTCTGGGCCACATTAAGAAGCATGGGTATACCAGAACACCTGATCGTTCTCTTGCACAATCTGTACATTGATCAAGAAGCAACAGTTCGAACAGAACAAGGCGAAACAGAATGGTTTAAAATAAGCAAAGGTGTAAGACAAGGCTGCATACTTTTCCCCTACTTGTTTAATTTATATGCAGAACAAATCATCAGAGAAGCAGGATTGTATGAAGACAACAGAGGTGTGAAGATTGGTGGAAGACTCATCAACAACCTTCGCTATGCTGATGATACCACATTACTGGCGGAAAGTGAAGATGATCTGAAACATTTGCTTCTCATAATCAAAGAACATAGTCTCAAAATGGGCCTGCACCTTAATGTAAAGAAGACAAAGATCATGACAACTGGCATAATCAACAGGTTCATTGTCGAAGGAGAAGAAATTGAAATTGTGAATAACTTTAACCTACTTGGATCAACTATCAATAAAGAAGCAACAAGCAGTCAAGAAATCAGACGACGCATTGCTCTTGGCAGAATGGCTATGAAAGACCTAGATAAGATTCTCAAGAGCAGAGATGTCTCTCTCCATACAAAGATTTGACTTGTTCAAGCCATGGTATTTTCAATAACATCATATGGATGTGAAAGCTGGACAGTGAAAAAGATAGACAGGAAGAAAATTGATGCCTTTGTATTATGGTGCTGGTGGCGACTACTGTGTATACCATGGACTGCCCGAAGAACAAACCAGTCTGTACTAGAGGAGATCAAACCTAAGCTTTCTTTAGAAGCTCAGATGACAAGACTTCGACTTTCATACTTTGGACACATCATGCGGAGAGAGAGATCATTAAAGAAAGACATCATGCTTGGCAAGATAGAAGGTCAACGCAAAAGAGGAAGGCCAGCAATGAGATGGATCGATACAATAACAGCAGCTATGGGTACCAGTCTGTCAACAATAAGCCGCCTGACTGAAGACCGAACACAATTTAGGATAGCTATCCAGAGGGTCGCCATGAGTCGACTCCGACTCGACAGCACTTAACAACAACAACATATCATCTTACTTCAGCATTAGTATAAAAACAGATCTTTTCCAGACAGTTGGCCTTGATGTTGTCTTTCAAATTTCCTGACAGAGCATTGTAAGTATGGTAACAGCTGCATCCAATTTATTTATTTTATTTATTTAGACATACTTGTATACCACCTTATCCTACAATCAAAGTGGTTACATCACATCACAATTGGGTTACATTCAACATGTGGGTATTTTACAACATTTAACATGAGGGTATTTAACAACATTAAGACAACACAAGTTGAGGGTTGCATTTATCATGAAGGTGTCGTGAGTCTAGCTGGGTTAGTTAAGTATTGAGCTTGCAGTGGAGTTTACGTTGCAATCCCGCTCGGGTGGGGGGATGTTGTATATCTGGTGAGGACCTTTGTCTATCTGCTCATACGTTTCTGTGAAGAGCAGGGTTTTAAGGGCCTTGCGGAAGTCTGTGATGTCTTCTAATTCCCTTAGGCTCGTTGGGAGGGAGTTCCATATTGTTGATGCCATTAGTGATGGCGCTCTTCTTGATGTATTTTGTTTAGTCTTGTGATATTTTGAAGCTGTGCTGATCATGTTGTCATAATTGTTCCTTCTTGGTCTGTTACTGATATTCCTTGTTACAATTTCTTGTAATACATCCGCTGAAAGATGGTGGATGATCTTGAAGATGATCAAGATTATTTTAAATTTTGCTCTGGCTACCATTGGTAGCCAGTGTAGTTGCTGTAAGATAGGGGTGATGTGTTCTGATCTTGGGGTGTCAGTGATGATGTGTGCTGTAGTGTTTTGCACCATTTGAAGTGGGTGTAAGGTCTGCTGGGGGAGGCCTTGATATAGAGAATTTCCATAATCAAGCAGAGGTGTGATGAGTGCTTGGCAAACTGTGTGAAAGTGGTCCTGGCGGAGTAGTGGTTTTATCTTTCTTATGGTTTTCAAACGTTGATAGGCCTTGTTTGCAGTTTTGGCGATATGAGATTTCATATTCAGAGCTCTGTCCATTGTGATGCCCAAGTACCTAACTTCATCTTTGACTATTATAAGTTTGTTTAGAATACTGATATTCTGTGGTGGAATGAAGCTAGTATTCCTGGTGACGAACATTGCCTCAGTTTTATCATAGTTGACCGTCAGGTTATTGTCTGTGAGCCAGACATTCATGTCTTCAAGGCATTTAGTTATTGTAGTGGTGTTAAGTGTTAGTATATTGATTGGAGCAAACACCATGATGTCGTCAGCATATATGTGATAGTGGAGTTTGTGTCGTCTGATGATGTTGCATATGGGTTGGATGTAAATATTGAAGAACACTGATGACAGGGCAGTAACCGAGGATAGCGGACGCGCTCCGCTCCCTCCCCACCCTCCAAAACCATCCTTTTCCCCCATTCACCTTTAATAACCACAATACAACAATAACTTGGAATTCAACTGGTCGCAGCTTTATTCAAAATTAACACAACTTTATCCAACAACATTTTAAATCCCACCACCTAGCCATCCCATCCGCAGCTCCAGGCATCACCAGCCATATGATTAGCAAAGTGACTTCCTTCTGGCTCCGCCGCGGACAGCCCCCACAGCTATCTCCAATACCCACCCCTCATCCGGCTTCGCCATATTACTAGCAAAAGCCCCCCAGGGATTATCTGGGTCAGGGGTACCCCACCCCCGCCCTAGGTATTGCCTAAGGCTCTGGACCCCAGAAACCTCCGGGATCCCGCCTTTCCCCCCCCCCCCCATCCAGCTGCAACACCCTCCCCTCACTCACACCCTTCAAGGGTGGGCGGGCGGGAAGCCATCTTATCCTCCTTGCATCCACCAGCACACTACTTCCCCCGCTGGCCCCACGTTCTCTCCAGCCTCCACCTCGGCATCCCATTGACTCCCGCGCACCTCCTTCAGGCCCGGGAGCCAATCAATTCAAAGGATGCCGAGTAGGCCCCACTTCCACCCCCCCCCTGCTCCTCATTCGTGCCGGCACCCTGCCACCAGAAAAGAGCTCGCCGCGCCGGCTCCCATGGTTACCATGGCCCACGGGTACGTGGCCCCGTGGCCCATTCATATCCTTGAGGTATTCCTTGTGTTGCGGGGAACTGTAATGATTTCTTTTGGGTGCATTTCACTTGCTGTGTACGGTCTTCCAGGTACGATGTGAACCATTTCAGAGTGTTTTCGTGCAATCCTATCTATTGTAGGCGCTGTAGTAATCTAGCATGGGACACTGGGTCAAAGGCTGCTGAAATGTCTATGAATACTAGCAATTGATGTACTACCTCAGTGGGAATGCCATAAATGCCCGTTGCTTTGTTCTTTGACAGTGCTTTCAATGCTGCTTCGGCTTCTTCTTTCATCACCAAAGGTTCCTGATCATAAGGTTCAGGATGAAACAGCTGTTGGTCCACTTGATCTTTATGGTATAATGACTCTGTACCTTCTTTCTACCTTTCCTTGATCTTCTCAGTATCATTCAACATGGTTCCTTGAGCATCTTGTAGCATTCCAATTCAAGACTGGGTTTTTTTTTCTTTAACTCTCCTAGCTTTAGGAAAGCCAATCTTGTTCTAATAATTTGATTCTATTTTCTTGCATGCATCATTGTAGTACTTCTCCTTGTCTTGTCTTGTTTTGCTGCATGTTGGAAATCTCTGTTGAGTTCTGTGCCTCTAGCTTTAGCTTCTCTGCATTTCATGGAAATTTTCAGTTTCTTCAGTCAACCATTTAGGATGTTTTTGCTTTTTCACCTTTTGTAGAGATTTCAGACTTTCTTCCAGCACAACCTTCTTGATGTCATCCCATAACTCTTCTGGAGCTCTGTAATTTGTATCTAAAGAAGCAAATTGATTTTGCAAAGCAGTCTTTAAATTCCAATGGCTTGCTCTTTTCCAGTGCTAGCAACAGTCTGCATACTAGCAGTTGGTGATTTGTACCACAGTCAACTCCAGATTTTGTCTTTGTTGACGTTATAGAGCTTTTCCATAATTGACTTTCACAGATGTAGTCAATTTGATTTTTGTACAATCCACTGGGCGAAATCCATGTGTACAATCTCCGCTTGTGTTGCTGGAAGGTGGTGATTGGATGAACAGATCGTCAGTTTTGCAGAATTCTCAGTCTTTCTCCAATTTCATTTCTGTTGCCAAATCCATATTTTCAGACCACTTTGCCTTCATCTTTGTTGCCAACTTTTGCATTCCAGTCACCCATGACTATCAGGATATTCTGTTTGCATGTTCTGTCAATTTCAGCTTGTACTTGTTTATAGAACTCATCAACGTCTTCCTCTTCTGCAGCTGTTGTTGGGGCATATATCTGAATAATAGTTGTGTTGATGGGCATTATTCATAGACGAATAGAAAATAAACATTCATTGACTGCACTGTATTTCATTAAAGGTCTTGTAAGTTTCTTCTTGATTATAAATGCAACACCATTTATTCTTTGTCTTTCATTTCCAGCATAGTATACCATGTGATCATCAAATGCAAAGTGCCAGATGCCAATCCATTTTACTTTGCTGACTCCCAACAGATCGAGGTACAAACGTTCTATTTCATTCTTGATCACCTCCGCTTCCCTTGGCTCATGCTTTGTATGTTCCATGTCCCAATATGTAAGAAATAATGATAGCAAAATCAAAGGCAGAAGAAAAGATGGCTAAAGATGTGAAGTGTGGCGACAAGACTTTTTTCAGGTATATTCAGGAGAGGAGGAAAATCAGAGGCGGAATTGCAGGACTCAAAAGTGCTGGGAACGGATTCGTGGAAAGTGATATTGAAAAAGCGACAATGCTAAACAAATACTTCTGCTATGTTTTCACTAGAGAAAATCTTGGAGAAGGACTACAGCACAGTTACTTACCTGTAACAGGTGATCTCTGAGAACAGCAGGAATAAGTCTTCACATATGGGTACGTCGGTACCGACGGAGTCTGCGCGGAAACGTTTCCCAGCGTCCAATCAGAAAGCCTTTGGAAGCATCCCACCACGCCTGCGTGTTGCCTTCCCGCCTTCCCAACTGTCTCTCCTCAGTTAAGTTTGAAAGCTGAGACAAAGAGAGAGAGAGAGCAAGGAAGGGAAAGATAGAGATAGAGAAAATGCAACTCCTAGGGGAGGTGGGTGGGTTGTGAAGACTTATTCCTGCTGTTCCCAGAGATCATCTGTTGCAGGTAAGTAACTGTGCTATCTCCAGGAACAAGCATGAATGAGTCTTCACATATGGGGACTCCCAAGCTAAGATGCCCAGAGGGAGTCCTAGCATGTTGCAAGTCTAGAACGAGCCATGCTATTGCTTAAGACCTCAGGCATCCTAGGGATGGAGGGTAGGAGTTGAAAACAGAAGAGGAGCTCTAAAGAGAAAGACCCTGTATAGAGGGTATTATTTAATCTGGGCCTCCCTTGTTGATCTTGCACAAGTTCACTGAGGTACATATGGATCTGTTAGAAGAGCCAGTGAATGTACTAAAGGGGTACCTCACTGAGAAGTAGAGATTGTAAAACTAGAGAAAAACAGTGGAGGTCAGAACCCTTCAGGGTGAGAAATAGCCCCAGGGGAAAGACTGGGGTAGTATAAGATGTAGAGCTTCAGCGGAGACGCAGAAGGTAGCATGACAGAAAGCTTAAGCTGATCAGGTCCAAAAACAGTATAAATTTAGGACCAACAGGAAAATTGAGTCTGACCTAACTGGACTGGGAATGGAATCAGTCTATGTGGGGAGGAAAGGGTATGGAGACCCTTGTATCTGATAAGAAAGTAAGGACAGACTCAGGAGCGCTAAGCTTTAGAATGACTGAAGCTCCACAATGTCTTTCCTAAATGGGGTCAATTAGGAAAGAAGAAAGGTACATGGAGAGCTTCAGGAGTACCTAACCTACATGGTAGGTGTTAACTACCACAGGAAGTGGTTATAAGTGTAGACCCCTAAGTATGCTGGCATAGCATTGATAGGGGTAGTGCCCATCTGTCAGGATCATATAGGAATGTAAGGACATTTGAACCTAACAGAACAGATAGATAAGTATATGGATACATATCTATCTAAAAATATATCTCAGTAGATGTATAAATATATCTATGTATATATACATATATATATTGAATATATACACATATAGGGTATATATGCATATATCTACAGGAGGTATGTATGGGCAGAAAACACACAGATAGATATAGATGAATATATATATATATATATTTATTTATTTATTTAACACTCATTTATATACCGCATCTTCCAGAGATCAGATGCGGTTTACAGTAAACAGTATATATATATATATATGTGTGTGTGTGTATATATATATATATATATATATACATATATATATATATATTGTCATGAGGTAGACAGCACAGACCCTGAAATATTAAGAAATAATAGGAAAGAAGAGCTTACCTTGCAGCCACAGGTGCAGTTGCAGCATTCACAATGCAGAGAGGCAGGGAAAAGAAAAACAAACTTTCCACATGGTTTTAGTGACGCAGTAAGAATTGAGGGTTCCAATCAGGCTCACCTGGACCCAGACTCACGTTCTACGTTAGTTGAGCAGAGAGATAAAAACAGGTGGGAAATCCCACAGAGGCGGAAGTGGAAGGAGAAGGAGAGAGAAGGGAAGCTGGAGCCTGGATTAGGGCTGGAGCAGGAGTTTGATTCTGAGGAGGAAAGCAGAGACCAAAGGAAGTCTGACTGCAGTTCCAGGCAGGCTTGGAGAGAAGGTGAGAACAGAACTCCCAAGCAGTTACAGAAAGACACGTTGCCTTGGAGAACCAGGGCTGAAGAAAGGCAGGCTGATAAACCCAGGAGAGCTAAGAAAGACAGTAGCAAAGTCTTCCCAGCCAGAGGGGTCCTCATACCGAGGCAAACAGCCCAGCCAACAGAAGGCAGAGGTCACGTCCAGGGAAGCTCACTGAAAGCAGGAAGTGAGTTTCCTTCAGCCAAGCACAGTAACAGGTGTTCCCAAAGAAGAGCAGGCTGCAAGGCAGAGAGAAAGCCTTGGCTAGAAGCAGAGGAGTTTGAAAGCATCTTCTCCACAGGAAGAGATAAGTACCCTGTCTTTGATAAAGGGAGAGAAGGGGGTCTCCGTGATAGAAGCCAGGCTTACAACAGGCTAGTGAACTCTTATTGTCCCAAGCCATGGGAAGAAATTCCCAGCACAGCTCCTGCTATCTGGGACACCCAAAAGCAGCTCCAACTTGCAGCAACTGAGGTTTCCCCAGGCAAGGCTCGGAGAGCAGCGTCATAGGGGCTCAGTGTCCATACACAGGACCAGGTCCTGGCCCTATGCAGTGGGAGAGCTATAGCACAGAAAACATCCCTGAGCCCATGGAATGTGCTTTATGTGTGGCTGATAACAGAGTCTCTCTGTTAAGGAAAAGAGCAAGAAAGAAAGTGTATTTTTGCACATTGGAAATGTGATGGACTATTGTTTGCTGGAAAGAAGCATAATTATTATTTGTTAAGCATCATCTACACCGGTGAAGCAACCGTTCTTTATGTTGTCCTTATTCTATGACATCCTCAAGGGAAAGGGAATAAAACCCAACCTTAATTTCACTCTGGTCACGACTACAGTGTCCGTTATTTCCACAACTCAAGGCTATACCTGGGTCTAGGCAACCGCCTAGGACTAGCGTAGTCTCACAATATATATGAATATGTAGACCTATAGACACATATCTCCAGGTATGTGGAAGGAGAGAGGTCTATAGAAGCTGATCCCCCCCTAGGAGGAAGATTCATCGAACAGCAAGAAGGGTAATACCTGCTTGAATAGATATACAGAGAATTCTCTTTTCCTGGTTATGATTGGCAGAGTCAGAGGAGAGGTCTCCCTGAAAAGAAGAAGTCTGGATTCTCTTTAGAATGTGAACCTTTGAATAACCAGGATGGCCTACGTGAAAAAGGCAGAGGATAACTTCAGTCTGTAGGCAGGAAGGCCAGATTTCTCCAGAATTGCCATATGGAGAATGGATAGAGGACGCCACTGGAGGAAGATACCCTAGTGACTTGCCAATGAGGGCAAGAGGGGTATTGGGCGTTCCCTAACTGCCAGTGAAGAAAATTATCTCTGACGAGAAGACCAAAGGAGATATGGCCAGGGAATTGGCCCTTCTTTAGGTTTTCACGTAATGAAAGGCCTGAGACTGATGTCTCAAAAGAGATTTAAGATGAGATGGTAAGGGTAGGAAATACCTACCAGTCATGGAAACATGACTGGGGGAACCCTGTTAACCATCTGGGGTTATCTGTTAGGCAAGATACTAATGCTCTCTAGCAAGGGCCCATAGTGCAAAGCTATGCTGTAGAGTTGCAGAGAGCATGCTGCAGTTTGGTTAGAAGAAAAAGTGGCTGTGGGAAGCCAGCAGGCAACCAACTATTTTGCCAGGGACAAGTGAGCGAAGAATAGAAGTTAACCAACCAGACTGTGATAAGAGGGTTTCCCAAACGAGGTTGATAACCTGTTTGGGACCTAGCAGTGAGGCTAGAAGGATTGCTAGTGGAGGAGAATCCCTGGTTGTGTGGTGGATAGAACCAGTGGCTTAACACTAGGAATTGCTGTATCTGCAGCAACGTACCAGGGCAGCGGAGAACATTTCTCTTTCCTCTCCCTCTTTTAGATGTGGAAAAAGAAACAACAGACTTAGTAGGATTTCCTGTTGTCTGATGGGCTGCCCTAAGGTAGCAAGGGGGGGAGACAACTCCAGAAGGGAGGATCCCCCTGTAGAAGAAGTAGAGGACTATAGCAGCTTACCAGTATAAAAGGGGTCCCTCTTAGAAACCAAATGGTATAGTAAGAGGGAGGTAAGACAGTGTTGAAAGAGACTGACTATGGAGGAAGTCTCTGACAGGTGAGATGATACATGCCAGTACAGGGAAAACAACTGTCTATTAACAGTTGTTAGTTCTCTTTCCTCCAAGAGGAAGAGGAAAACCCTGTTAAGTATGGGCATGATCATCATAAAGACTCTTAAAGTTGAAGAAAAGATGTCTCAACAAGAGATATCTAGGAAGGTTAGAATAAAGTTAGTGCAGACACTGCAAATGAAAAGAAGCAGACTGCTACTCTAACCCCCAACCAAGAATGGCAATGATGAACTATTTGAAACCCTGCGACTGCTGGGTTTGTTGACCCTGCTGAGGTTGTGGATTCATCAGACCAGGGTGATGTTTCCCCTGTTTGGGAACATCTGTATGATGGGCAGAAGATGGATAAAATCTTCTTCCCCTAGGGGAAGAAATCTTGGCAGGACCTTTCCTACTAACTGGGAAAGGAGAAAGCGTAGAACAGCCCCTGGAAAGAGGACAGTCAGTTGTTAACTGAGCAACCTGGAATAAAGACTCCTTGTTAAAGAGATTCTCTCCAGTGCAAGGAGTATTTCCCAGTCTAACTTGTGCCCATTTGTCCAAGTCTGAAGCTTGGAGCCAGGCTTTACGTCGTGCTCCTATAGCTATAGCAGATGTCCTGCTAACAGACTCAAAGGAGTCTAGGGAAGCACGAGTAAGAAACCTAGAGATATTCTGAGCATGACTAACCAGTGAGGAATAGTCTGCACTCTTGGGCTCTTGAAGAAAAGGAGTCAAGAGATGTAATTTCTTTGTGACCTCCTCAAGAGATAAACCCATATAAAAAATATATGAGAGAATTCTTGCTGAAAGCATGGATGCCTGGAAAGTTTGACGTCCAAAGGCATCTAAAGTCTTAGACTCACGACCTGGCAGATAAGAAGAGTGCTTTTTAGTACTCTTCACCCACCTCATTGCTGATTCTACAACAATGGAATGATGAGGAAGTTGAGTCTTTTGAAATCCTGGAGAAGGGGGCACCTGATATAGAAGATCAGTTGCTCTGGAAAGTGGGGGTACCTTTAAAGGAGCTTCCCACATTCGTAGAAGGAGGTCCTGCAAGGAATGATGCAAAGGTAGCATGATGTTTTCCTTTGCTCTCTCAGGAATATAGAGGAATCTTGTATTGCCTTGTGTAGGACCCTGTCCAGGAACAGAAATGGCAAGGGATTTTGCCATATCCAGGATGAAAACCTGAAAAGAAGGATCCACAGAGGGAACTTCCCTTGGATAGGCTAGAGCTGATGAAGAACTAGCATTAGCACCGAGGGATCTATCCGAGCTTTTAGGAATAGAAGATCCTGGATGGTGCAGTATGGAATCCTTATAGGATGGTCGCTGGTACTGTGGAATGACGGGACCAGCGCCAGTCGGTAGCAGATCGACCATGCTAGGGATCGATTCCAAACTCGGTATCGAGGGAAGCGAGCCTGACGAGAGAAGCATGGAAGGCACCGACAGCAATGGTAATGTGGATATCGGTACCGACTTTAGTACCGTATCCGATACCGGTGGATGAAGGCCAGCTGGTGGCAACTCTAACGGTATCAAAGGAACCGAGAGTTGCGGATCCGAATTATCGAAACCGAGCCTTCAGTACCGACAGGTGTCGGTACCAAGGCGAGTCGGTACCCAGTCCTCCAGACTGGAGATCGATTCCAGACTCGGCATCGAAGGAAGTGAGTCTATCGATGCACGTCTTGGGGGTACCGACGTCGGTACTAGTATCGGTGCCGGTACCGATACTGGAAGGTCGGTCTGGAGCGTATCCACTGGCCCCGCAGGTACCGAGGATGCCAGACGACAATCCTTGGTGAGGAATGTTTCATCCAACACCATTGGCGATGCCGGGGTATCGGTACCGCTCGAAGCGGATGCCACCACCGGGCATAGCTCAGGTATGTTCTGTGAGGGGTGAACCTCAGGAACAACCTGAAACCCCACACAGGCTTTGGAGGCCAAAGACTCCCACCAGGGTTTTGAAGCCAGTGGATTCTCGAGGGCAAGGCCGTAGGCATCTCTATGCTGTGCATGAGAACTGCCGCTTGAGGACTGGCTAGTCTTAACAGACTGTTTTTGGGTTACCTGATCCTGTGTAGAAGAAGATATGGTCGGTACCCAGAAGTTGGATGGGGACCGCGTGTCGAGGGGAACTCAATGTTGAGAACTTCTTCCCACAATACTATTGCCCGAGGGCTCCGGAGGAAAATGGTCAGGACCCAAGCAGGTTAGACACCAATTGTGAGTGTCTAAAAATAAGGTTGTACTGCCACAGTTTGTACATTTCTTGGGGAGAGTGGCTGGCGGTTCCATGGAGGAAAATGGAGAGGTCTAAGAGGCCTGAGAAACTGTGAGACACTAAGGAGGAAAAATATTCCTTAAAAAGGAAAAATTTTACAAGAAAAGAAAAAAGAAACACCGGCGGTACCGGTGGCGTCGGGGAAGGCAGCCGCGACCACAAGAAAAATAAAAAATAAAAGAAGAATTTTCTGCGGTGACAGGAGGACGTCCTGCGCGGAAAAACGAAAACTGAGGAGAGACAGTTGGGAAGGCGGGAAGGCAGCACGCAGGTGTGGTGGGATGCTTCCAAAGGCTTTCTGATTGGACGCTGGGAAGCGTTCCCGCGCAGTCTCCGTCGGTACCGACGTACCCATATCTGAAGACTCATTCCTGCTTGTTCCTGGAGATCTGTGATTCCCAAATAAACAAATGAGAATGGAGTAGATACCACACCATTCAAAAAAGATGATGTGTTAGAACAGCTTGAAAAACTGAAAGTGGACAAATCTATGGGACCAGATGGGATACACCCCAGAATATTGAAAGAGCTCAGAGAAGTTCTGGCAGGGCCTTTAAAGGATGTTTTTAATAGATCCTTGGAGACAGGAGAGGTTCCACAGGACTGGAGAAGGGCTGATGTGGTACCTCTCCACAAAAGAGGTAATAGAGAAGAAGTGACAAACTACAGGCCAGTAATGGCGGGAAAAGTAATGGAGGTGCTCCTGAAAGAGTGAATAGTGGACGTTCTCGAAACCAACAGGTTGCATGATCCGGGGCAACATGGTTTTACCAAAAGACGATCATGCCAAACAAATCTGATTGAGTTCTTTGACTGGGTGACCAGTGAACTAGATCAAGGGCATACGATGGATGTGATCTACCCAGATTTCAGCAAAGCCTTTGATACTGTTCCTCATAGGAGGCTTATCGATAAACTCAACAGCTTGGGGATGGGTCTCAAGATGGTGAACTGGATCAGAAATTGGTTGACCGACAGATGACAGAAGGTGATGGTAAACGGAACTCACTCGGATGAAAGGAAGGTGATTAGCGGTGTGCCCCAGGGTTCGGTCTTGGGACAGGTACTGTTCAATATATTCATGAGTGATATTGCTGAGTGATAATGCCGAAGGGCTGAATGGAAAAGTCTGTCTTTTTGCAGATGACACCAAAATTTGCAAGAGTGGACTTCCCTCAGGGAGTGGGGAACATGAGGAAAGATCTACAAAAGCTGGAAGAATGGTCTAATGCTTGGCAGTTAAGATTTAATGTGAAGAAGTTCAGTGTCATGTACTTGGGAAGCAGAAATCCAAGGGAACTGTATGCGATAGGGGGCGAGAGATTGATGTGCATGGTCCAGGAGAAAGACCTCAGTGTGATTGTTTCTGATGATCTCAAGGTAGTGAAACAGTGTGACAAGGTGGTGGCAAAAGCCAGAAGGATGCTGGGATGCATACAGAGAGGAATTACCAGCAGAAAGAAAGAGGTACTAATGCCACTGTACAAGTCGCTGGTGAGGCCTCACTTGGAATATTGTGTTCAGTTTTGGAAACCGTATCTCGCAAAGGATATAAAAAGGTTGGAAGCGGTTCAGAGGAAGGCGACCAAAATGATTTGGAGCCTGCATCAGAAGACTTATGAGAAGAGACTTGAAGACCTAAATATGTACACTCTGGAGGAGAGGAGGGACAGGGGAGATATGATTCAGACCTTTAAATACTTAAAGAGTATTAATGGATAAACAAACCTCTTCCAAATACGGGGAAGCTGTAAAACTAGAGGGCATAACATGAAGCTGCAAGGGGGTAAACTGAAAGGCAATGTCAGGAAATACTTTGTCATTGAAAGGGTGGTGGATGCTTGGAATGCCCTCCCAATGGATGTGGTGGGGGCAAACACAGTGACAGAATTCAAAATGGCATGGAACAGACATAGTGGATCAATTTAAAGCAACAGGATAAAATCAAAATAAGCATAACTATCTCTTATATCTGAACAAATAGGGGTGACCTACATGGAGCGGTAGTTACACCCCTAAACAAACGCATGGGGAGAGGTGACCTGCACGGAGCGGCAGGTGCACCTACTCTTGCCGCCTTGCTGGGCAGACTAGATGGAACATATTGGTCTTTATCTGCTGTTATATACTATGTTACTATCTTTGCAGCTTCTGACTCTCATTTCATTCACATCAGCAGTTAGACATCTGAAAGCTTTCTTCCAACCTCATCATAAATGCTGGCTTTACTCTGAAGTGTCTTCGGCTCTTCCTCAATAGCCTATTAAGTGCTTTCCGACCTGGGGGGGGTCTCATCTTCCAGCACTATAGTACAATCTGTTTTGTTGTGACTATCCATTGGGTTTTTGTGGCAAGATACAGATGTAGATTACCAGGCCTTTATTCCGCACATGTAATGCTAGTGTTGCCGTTGTCACAAGAATGTGATCCTCCGTTGCCAACAGCATCCCATTCTGCTGCTGCCCAGATAGGTGGTTTGTCTTAGTTTGGCACCTCAGCTGAGGCCTGTACATCCTGGGAGACCCTGCCAGTAGTTCAGCTACCGATAGCTTAGCTCTCATCATCACTGATGCTCATAAGCCCTCACAACACAACAAGCTGAAAACCACTTACGCCCCTATTTTATCAAGTAAAGCAGGCATGTACTTCACTTTATAACACAGGCCTCAAAGATACATGGAAACTCTACAGAAATTTATGAAATTTATAGAAGTATCTCCATGTGGTACTTTTCAAAAAGATTTCACAGGCAAATTGGTATTTACCTGCAACAGAAAAACACCATAAAAATTCCCACTCTTCTCTAAAATATAAAAGAAAAGTATGTGCACTGTCTACAACACTCATCCTTTTCCCTGGGGGAAGGGTTAAAATGGACCTAGCAAAGTACATGTAGGAATTTCATTTTGAAATCCTAGTGCATTCTTTACCCTTCATATTTTGCATATGCAAAGTAAGACAGGACATTGAATCGCCATGGCATAGGCCCACCTTGAGAATTTCAAAGGGAAACTCTGTGGGGCACATCCCTCTGAAAATCAACCTTCAGGTCTATAGGTACAAAATACTCTTGAGGCTAAGGCATTATTATAGGAAGCATCAAAGATGCCCTCATAAAACGTTAGATGTTTTTATAAAAAATGCATCAATTTTCAAATGTCATATTAGCATATTTTCTACATTGATAGAGAGGAATTGCTACTTCTTTAGAGAGTAATTTTATAAAAAAATTCTTGCCTAGATTGAGAGGGCAAGAAGTTGTCTATTTGTAGCTTAATTTATAAAGACACACGAAGGCCCATTTTAATAGGTTGTTGAAAGGGGAACTGAGGGGGTCCAGGTTAGAACATGATCAATTCCCTTATACTTTACAAAAAGCTCTGCAGAACTTGGAGCCATTTGTTAAATATGCAGAAGGACATGTGTATTTTCTGGCACATCCAGTGCAAGTAGCCATTTTAGAAAAAAAGAGCAACCCCATCTCACAAATGGATCATTGCTGCAGCCAGAAACATCATAGGAGACTATGATAAAATGAGGAAAATAGTTTAAAAAAAAACTAAAAGGAGCAGTTGCAAAGGTTAAAGTCTTACATCAAGCTTGGGTGTTGTTTAAAAATACTATCTTGGAAGCCCAGACCAGATGTATTTCACACTTTAAGAAAAGTGGAAGGAAGTCCAAAAAACTGCAAGCATGGTTTAAAGGTGAAGTCAGAGAGGCTGCTGTTGTCAAAAAAGAGTCAAATGGCGAAAACTGGAAAATGCACAAGCACTGGCAAGTTAAATGCAAGGCATTGATAAGGCAGGCAAAGGGAGAATTTGAGAAGAAGCTTGCTGTGGAAGCAAAAACACATAATAAAGACTTTTTAAAGTACATTCATAGCAAAACACCTGTGAGAGAGTTAGTTGAACCATTAGATGATAGAGGAGCAAAAGGGGCACTAAGAGGGGACAAGGCCATAGCGCAGAGACTGAATGAATTCTTTGCTTCGGTCTTTACTGAGGAAGATGTAGGGATGTTACCCATGACTGAAGTGGTATTTAAAGATGATACTGAGGAAGAATTGAAAAAAAATATCGATACACCGCAAGATGTATTACAACTATTTGATCACCTGGACTGGATGGTATACATCCAAGGGTGCTGAAAGAACTGAAATATGAGATGGCAGACCTGCTAATCTTTGAACTATCATTAAAATCATCTCTAATACCTGAAGACTGGAGAATGGCCAATGTAATGCCAATTTTTAAAAAGGGTTCCAGGGGTGATCCAGGAAACTACAGACCGGTGAGCCTGACGTCAGCACTGGGAAAAATGGTAGAAACTATAATAAAGAACAAAATTACTGAACATGTAGATAGTCATGGCTTAATGGGAGACAGCCAACATGTCTTTAGACAAGGAAGATCTTGTCTTACTATTTTATTATGTTTTTTTGAAGGTGTGAATAAACAGGTAGACAAAGGTATCTGCAATTTCAGAAACCTTTGATAAGGTCCCTCATCAGAGACTTTTGGCATAACTAAAAAGTCATGGGATAGGAGGCAGTGTACTACTGTAGATCAGAAACTGGTTAAAAGATAGAAAGCAGAGGGCCAATTTTCCCAATGGAGAAAGGTGAAAAGTGGAGTACCCCAGGGATCTGTGCAGGGTCTGCTGCTTTTCTGACATATACATAAATGACCTGGAAAAGGGAATAACAAGTGAGGTTAGCAAATTTGTAGATGACACAAAACTATTTAGAGTTGTTAAAACATAAGAGGCTTGTGGAAAATTGCAAGAGGATCTTGATAAACTGAAAGGCTTGGCATCCAAATGGCAGATGAAATTTAATGTGGACAAGTGCAAAGTTATGCACCTAGGAAAGAAAAACCCAAACTATGGTTACACAATGCAAGGTTCCACATTAGGATCCACCACCCAGAAAAAAGATTTACGTGTCTTCGTGGATAACATGTTAAAACCCTTCGCCCAGTGTGCAGTGGCAGCCAAGAGAGCAAATAGAATGCTAGATATCATAAGGAAAGGAATGGAAAATAAAACGAAGGATATTATAATGCCAATGTATCGTTCCATGGTGCGACCGCACCTTGAATATTGTGTGCAATTCTGGTCGCCGTATCTTAAAATGATATAGCATTATTAGAAAAGGTACAGAGAAGAGCCACCAAAATGGTAAAGGGGATGGAAAGATACCCCTATGAAGAGGAACTGAAAATGTTAGTGCTCTTCAATCTGAAAAAGAGACGGCTGAGGGGAGATATGATAGAGGTCTATAAATTAATGAATGGAGTGGAATGGGTAAATATAGATCGATTGTTTACATCATCAGAAAATAGAAAGACTAGGGGACATGCAAGGAAGCTACAGGGTAAACTATTTAAGACTAACAAGAGAAAATATTTTTTCACTCAATGTGTAATCAAACTCTGGAATTTGTTACCGGAGGATGTAGTAAAAGCTGTTACTGTAGCTGGGTTTAAAAAAAGTTTGGACAAGATCCTGGAGGAAATGTCCATAAACCATTATTAAAAGGGACCCAGGATATCACTGCTTGACCCAATACAAGCATTGTGGAACCTGTGTCTTTTGGGGAAACTGCTAGGTACATATGACCTAGATTGGCCACTGTTGGAAACAGGATACTGGGCTTGATGGACCATAGTCTGACCCAGTATGGCATATCTTTTGTTCTTATATGTTAGGAATGCAGATAGCAGGTCGCAAGATGAGCCCATTATCTCTTAAAGGGGCCAGTAGTGAGACAAGTAAGCTCCTCCTATCCCCCTCCATATTACTCCCAACATCCCTCATGCCCTTTGACATCACTTCATACATCTCCTCACACCCTTGTGCCTTCTCAACAGTATTCCATACATTCTCCCACCTCTATGTACCCCCACCTGGCTCTTAATGAGGGTATACTTGATGTCCAGTGGGAGGCTGCTTTTGGATCCTAACCCCTTATTCTTCTGTTGACCATCCTTGTGTATCATAACCATTTTCCTTTTGTTCAACCCTAGTTCCCTGCATCTGTCTTGATAGATTGTGAGCTTTTTTGAGTAGGGACTGTCTCCTACATGTTGTGTACAGCACTGCATACACTCTAGTTTGCCATTAAAATGTTTAGCAGTAGGAGTGACATACCAAGGGTGGGGCCGGCTGAGAGGGCACTGCACCTCTACCAGACCCATACTTTGAAGGGGGCACAGCAAACGCTCCTTAAAGAGAGGTGGCTTGCTGCACTGCCTCCAATCCAGGCCCACGTGGCTCTTCTCTCCCAGGCTGAAGTCTCGCGATGCGCAATGGCAATGGAGGTGGGGGCAGGGAGGACAACAAATCCAACATCATATTGACACTGAAGCACCACTAGATCCATCTCAACATGGCTTCAGGGAAGCACATGGAGTTGACACAGTCCTTACAACCCTATTCAATGTTCTGGTAACAGGAATAAATAACATACAACAGGGGTTCGTCCTCATCTTCCTGGACATATCCGCCGCTTTCGACTCTGTGAGTCATGACATACTCCTACAACGCTTGAAAGATAAGGGGATTCAAAGCACAGCACTCGAGTGGTGTAAATCATACCTATCTAACAGGTGGCAACAAGTAAAAACAGGTCACGCTTCCTCAGAACCATTCCTGCAATCACAGGGAGTACCCCAAGGATCGTCCTTATCGGCACTAATGTTTAACATCTACATGCAGCCGATATGTGACTTGATCAGATCCTTTAATGTACAATGTCTCGCTTACGCAGATGACATCCTCCTATATATGCCGTTCACAATTGAACATCCAGTATTCTCCCCAATAATCAACTGTTTTGAAGCTGTAGCCGAATGGTTGCTATCACAAAACCTTCGGATTAACCACAACAAAACTGACGTTCTTTTTGTCACAAGGAATCGTAAGTTCATACCTCCTCCATCACTACTCGTCAACAACATAGAGTTGAAATCAAAAGCTACCTTCCGTTACCTCGGCATCACATTGGATCAGCACTTGGACATGACAACGCATGTCAAGAACATCACAAAAACTATATATTATAAGATCAAATCGCTACGTCCCCTCCGCTCCCTACTAGATCCCACAGACTTCCGAACAACCTTCCAGGCATTAGTCCTCCCACACCTGGATTTTGCCAACATCATCCTTCATGGCCTCCCTCAATCAACTTTAAATCCGCTCCGCCTAGCCATGAATACAGCCGCCAGAGTCCTCTCCGGCTCATCAAGATCTGACCCTATAACACCCATCATGAAAGAACTGCATTGGTTACCATTACATGCCAGAATCCAGTATAAGTCTTTAGTCCTTACTTTCAAGGCACTAAATAACTGCCCCCCTACGCCAATCAGCAAGCTTATCCATAGCACCCTGGAAAACAGAAAAAGGAGAACCACATCAATGAACACCTTAATTGTCCCAAAAATAATAACGAAGTGCACTAAGGCCACCTCCAACAGGGCCTTCTCCTTATTTGCACCTCTAAACTGGAATGCGCTACCTCACGAAATCCGTGCTATCAAAAACCTAATCCTATTCAGAAAAGCATTGAAATACCACTTGTTCACAAAATGCTACCCGGACGTCAACCTAGACATTAACAAAACTAACACCTCAATACAACCCGAAAAGGGCTAGTTGGTCAACCTTCTCTCTAGTCCTATTAGTGAACCACTTTGCAACATCCAAACGAATTTTATATGACTGTATATATCATTAAGTTATTCTGTACATAGTTTCCCCGGTTGTCCTATTGTTGAAGTTCCCTGTTCAATGTAAAACTCAATGTTACTTGTATACATTGTAGTATGTTCTTGTTCAATGTACACCGCACTGATTGTAATAGCGCGGTATAAAAGAAGTGTTAAATAAATAAATAAATAAATAAATAAGAGGCTTGTGGAAAATTGCAAGAGGATCTTGATAAACTGAAAGGCTTGGCATCCAAATGGCAGATGAAATTTAATGTGGACAAGTGCAAAGTTATGCACCTAGGAAAGAAAAACCCAAACTATGGTTACACAATGCAAGGTTCCACATTAGGATCCACCACCCAGAAAAAAGATTTACGTGTCTTCGTGGATAACATGTTAAAACCCTTCGCCCAGTGTGCAGTGGCAGCCAAGAGAGCAAATAGAATGCTAGATATCATAAGGAAAGGAATGGAAAATAAAACGAAGGATATTATAATGCCAATGTATCGTTCCATGGTGCGACCGCACCTTGAATATTGTGTGCAATTCTGGTCGCCGTATCTTAAAATGATATAGCATTATTAGAAAAGGTACAGAGAAGAGCCACCAAAATGGTAAAGGGGATGGAAAGATACCCCTATGAAGAGGAACTGAAAATGTTAGTGCTCTTCAATCTGAAAAAGAGACGGCTGAGGGGAGATATGATAGAGGTCTATAAATTAATGAATGGAGTGGAATGGGTAAATAGATCGATTGTTTACATCATCAGAAAATGGAAAGACTAGGGGACATGCAAGGAAGCTACAGGGTAAACTATTTAAGACTAACAAGAGAAAATATTTTTTCACTCAATGTGTAATCAAACTCTGGAATTTGTTACCGGAGGATGTAGTAAAAGCTGTTACTGTAGCTGGGTTTAAAAAAAGTTTGGACAAGATCCTGGAGGAAATGTCCATAAACCATTATTAAAAGGGACCCAGGATATCACTGCTTGACCCAATACAAGCATTGTGGAACCTGTGTCTTTTGGGGAAACTGCTAGGTACATATGACCTAGATTGGCCACTGTTGGAAACAGGATACTGGGCTTGATGGACCATAGTCTGACCCAGTATGGCATATCTTTTGTTCTTATATGTTAGGAATGCAGATAGCAGGTCGCAAGATGAGCCCATTATCTCTTAAAGGGGCCAGTAGTGAGACAAGTAAGCTCCTCCTATCCCCCTCCATATTACTCCCAACACCCCTCATGCCCTTTGACATCACTTCATACATCTCCTCACACCCTTGTGCCTTCTCAACAGTATTCCATACATTCTCCCACCCTCTATGTACCCCCACCTGGCTCTTAATGAGGGTATACTTGATGTCCAGTGGGAGGCTGCTTTTGGATCCTAACCCCTTATTCTTCTGTTGACCATCCTTGTGTATCATAACCATTTTCCTTTTGTTCAACCCTAGTTCCCTGCATCTATCTTGATAGATTGTGAGCTTCTTTGAGTAGGGACTGTCTCCTACATGTTGTGTACAGCACTGCATACACTCTAGTTTGCCATTAAAATGTTTAGCAGTAGGAGTGACATACCAAGGGTGGAGCCGGCTGAGAGGGCACTGCACCTCTACCAGACCCATACTTTGAAGGGGGCACAGCAAACGCTCCTTAAAGAGAGGTGGCTTGCTGCACTGCCTCCAATCCAGGCCCACGTGGCTCTTCTCTCCCAGGCTGAAGTCTCGCGATGCGCAATGGCAATGGAGGTGGGGGCAGGGAGGACAGAAGGATGGAGAGACCCGCTTATTTATTTATTTATTTTTATTTATTTAGCATACATTTGTATACCGCTACTTCCAGCGATCAGTAGCGGTTTGATTAGCGATATGAATTTGTCGAATCATGACAGACATTTTGCGGTATACACACATTGATTTGGAGGGGGAAGCACAGCACACGGGGAGAGGTCATATGTAGAGGAGTCAGACATTACATATTTACATAAACTGCAACACATGTTTCATTGGGTGGCTTAGGATACATCCAATCCTTGCACCGGTCCTGCATGGCACCTAAAAATTGAACCTTGGTACAGGGGAATTTGTACACATGAGGAAACTCGACAGAGGAAATCCATAGGCATGTAAATGGAAGTACTTACAGTACATGTGTATCTGAGCCATTCTACAAACCTAGACGTGCAAATGCTACTAATTAACTACAAAGGACTCTACCTCATTTCACTTTGGAGGGGAAATAAACTTCGGGAGATTAAGTGAGATATACCCCTTAATCCCTCCTGTAGAGAATGACCAAAAAGGAGCATGTTTTAAATATCCACATCTGTCAAGAAGCAGGTGTAAATTCAGACATGGATAATTTTAGGATTACACGTGCATTCCCTATTTGAAATGGGGAATAAATGCGTTGATTTTATTCCTGCCCAGGCCCCAACGCGCCCCCTTGCAATTTTGATGTGGTGTGGAAGGGCAGACTAGATAGGCCATATGGGACCCGATATTCGAAAGGCATTTACACGGTTTACAGCCCTGTAAACCATGTAAATGCCGCTATCTTGGATATTCAACGGCACTAACATGGTTAGTGCCACTGAATATCCCCTTTCTTCCCCCTTACATGCCCCAATGCTAACCGCTTAGCAGCGGGGTGTGTCGGGGGCATTCCAGGGAGGAGTGGAAGGGGTGACAATCGATAACTGGGCAGCAGCGATATTGCATGCTGCCCATTTAGTGACCTGCACCTAAAAGATAGGTGAGGAAAACCCTTGTCCATCTTTAAGCTGCAGGAGCTAACCAAGCAACATGCGATATTGCTGCTGCCTGGTTATCGACTGCAGCTGAGAGGCAGTGCAGCGATCCCGGATATTCAATGCCAGGGCCACATATGACCCTGGAAATGAATATATGAGGTCAGAGGTCAGCGGGGAGGGCTATGTGTTGAAGTGGCGCATAGCCCTCCCAACTCAATATCGGGCCCATGGTCTTTTTCTACTGTCATGTTTCTATGTTTTTATGTATAAAATGAGCTTTATCTAAAATGGCCATGTACATGTGGATGAAATTTGCACATGTAAGTGGTTATATTTACACAAGTAAATCACGATTAAAGTTTTATAAATAACCTCCATAATTTGTAGGTGTGCATGTATATACATGCATAGCAGCATGGAAATCTGTGTATAGGTATATGCAGAAATAATTTGTCTTAATCAAAGGTTTGTGATGAAATCAAACAAAAGGCTCCTCAACAGGAAGAGCAGACAAAGAGATAATGACAGCTCTTACTAAATAGTAAACCAGTTTGACCTAGGGAACTAGAAGATTTGAAGGTGAATTGAGCAAGAAGGACCTTCGCCACCAACACACTAATAACCCCCTGTGAAATAACAAAATGCACTCAGGCAACAAAGAACAGAGCCTTTATGTTCTACGCACCCACTTGCTTGAACGAGCTCCCAACTACCATCCGAGCGATCACTGACCTTGCCCAATTCAGAAAGGCACTAAAGCACCACCTTTTTCTCCTACATTACTCACAGGCCAACAACACAACCTCAACCGCCATACCCCCAACCAGCTAATTGTAAATAACAGATAACCCTGTAAATAAATTATATCCCTGTACATAGTTCTTAGGGTAAGCCATGTCGCTACAACTGCGCAATGACATCCTGCTTAGACTGTATATAGTTACCCCAGTTCTAAATCCAAGTTGCATTACCCGTTCAATGTAAGTGCAGAGCAGGCTCTCCCTGCTCTGTACAAAATGTTATCTGTAAACTGCACTGATTTTTAAAGAGCACGGTATATAAAAGCATTAAATAAAAATAAATGACCTATAGAGCTCATATTTCAGAAGTTCATTACAAAAGAGGGTAAGAATTCATATTGGCTTCATCTAAATTCATAACAATAGGACTGAGTTTAAAGTAGGAGTTTAATTAACCGAGGCTAAACAGTGAAAACCAAATCTATGCATATACGTTCCCTCCCCCTCCCCAACCTATCTCCAACTTCAGGACAGCTTTTTTTTGTTAAAACTAAATACCGTGACACTAAGCAAGTAAATTTAGCTGATCTAAGGGTGTATGCGGTTTTTACTCTAGGAGGGGATCTAATGGATTAACATCTAATATGGCAATATTTAAACTCCATGGTTGCTGTTTTTTTAAACATTGGCCACAGTGTTTAAAGAAAATTGGATATTCGGTGTCAGTATCCAGATTTGGTGTTGGGCACCCAGCGCTATTTGGATGGTGGCAATTTTCAGCTTGCTACCTGGACAGTTATCCACAGCTATAGGAGAGCTATGCTATGAGAAGGATCTGCATAACTGATCTGGATAATGGCACTACCTGGATATTTATTTACATTCTCTTATATACCGCGCTATTCTGCATCAGTGCGGTTCACATTGAACAAACTGAAATTACATTGAACAGGGCATTATAACTTGGAGATAACTATTTTACAGGGAACATGGGCTATGGAGGGTTAAGTGGCTTGCCCAAGACCACAAGGAGCACCTGTGGGACTAGAAACCCCAGTCCTTCCGGCCCAAGGTTGCTGTCCTCTAGTGGGATTTGAACCCCTGCCCTTCCGGCCTGAAGCACCTTACTCCCCACTAGGCCACTCCTCCACTCAGTTTCCTGCTTCACCCTGGTACAAACTGGACAATGCCAAGACAGCCTGTGGTGATATTCAGTGGAGCTATTCAGATTATGTTGCTGAATATCAGGCCGTTAGTTACCTTGTTTTAATCTTTTGAAAATTATTCTCAATGATATCTGTATGCTATGTGTGATGTGATTTGTGATATTTTAAACAGTATGAATACAAGAAATATGTATCTGGGTATACTAGTTTGTGACGTTCTTGCCTGCATGACTACTTTCAGATAAGCTGCATGAAAAAATACCATGATTAATATTAACTAAGCATAATTAACATTCACATAAATGTAGAATAAGCTATTTGTATATTGTGTACTTTGAGATATGGCAGAAACAATACATAGTGAACCAAGTGTCTTCTAACTGGTGTTATACTGTTGGGTAAATCCAGTAAAATCCTCTAAGTGGTAGCAGGAAGTAATAACAGGTCCATAAAAACTAGGAACATTCAAGAAAGCTTCTGAAACACATTACTTTTATTTATATTTTTTGCCCAAAGCTACTGACACTTTCAAAGAAGATCATCCTTTTGATGTTACTATAAAATTTATTACAGTGTGTCTCAGATTTGTCAAGCAAGAATACAAAATCAATAAATCTGAATTATACCTCTATATATTTCCTTTACTAAATGCAGTCATAATATATTCCTCGTCACTTAAGACACATTCATGTCTTGGGCCCTTGAATGAGATAATCTTTATTCAGACTAACATGCTATTTACTAAAAAAAAATGTCCAAACAAGTTGATTTTATATTGGAATGTTCATCTCAGAACAACTAGAGCAATGTAAGGGGAAATAATTGTCAAGTCAATCTCTGGCTCACTCTTTATTGCAGAAATAAATTGAACTCTGCTCTAGCTTTTTGACATGTAATTCTAATACTAATAGGTTCAAATCCATGTCTCTTGGCTCTACCTACTAACAGGAAGCTTTCTGTAATGGTGTGTCAGAAATCTAGCAGTTACCAGCTAATGTTTCTCTTAAATAAAAAGTCAATGCCTGTAATAGTATCAGCAGCTGCCACTGCTAGAATAATGAGGTAGAGGGCATTGGATCCAGCTCTAGTATGAAAATAAGATGCTTATAGGTAACTTCTCCATGTTTAAGAAAATGTAAGAATCATCAATAGTGTTAGGCCAACAACAGAGATTTCTGTGTTTATTAAGTTAGTCAAATAAAAAGGTAACACCTTCTTTTCCTTTTTTATTTCTCCTTTTATCTACTTACCATTGAAGTAGACTAACAGTACTCACACTGCTTTATCCAGGATTAGGTTGTATCTTTAAGATATGACGATTGCATTTAACAAGATAAAGGATAAATGCGTAGTTTTTTTTTTTTCATAAAACATTGCCAGATTACTTTGTTTAATTTAAATTTTCCCAATTATGTTTCCGGCAAAAAAGATACCAGTTTCACATCCCTAGGGAATGGCTTACTGGAGGGTGTCAATGTAATAAGCATGCGCTGAAAATCTGCATTAAATTTTTAGCATAGTTTTTTACTTATATGTTCAAGTTCAACTTTAATTCAGATATAATAAAAATAATTAGATGCGCAGTATACGAAGTAATAATATCTGCACTAAATTGGAATTGTGACATAAAACCAAAGTAAATGTTACATCTACTAAAAAGAAAAGAAAATTAACTTTGAAGTTAAAAAATTCACTAATAAATGATAATTACACTTACCTGGTAATTGTAGTTCCTTGAGTGACAATAGTTCAGTCCTCCACCTCTGGGTTGTGCACCTCCTCCTGCAGCTTGGAGACTGGACATGTCAAACTCCTGATGTCACTGGATATAGGCTGCTGTACTCTCTCATCCTCCCCAGTGAACTATTGACAAAGCAAACTCAAAGGAGCAACAAATAAGTAGCCAAACCAAGAAAATGTAACTTTCCCAACTTATTAACTAACTGACCGTCTACACGTATGGTCCGACAGAAGCAAACGGTGTCCTGTACCTTTCCCATCTGACCTCCGCAGAAAGAGAGGCCAAAAAGGGTAAACAATCAGGAAAAAGAGAACGGAGACAAGTAGAATCTAAGTAATTCTTACCTACCTGTCACTGCGCCGGATTACCTCATGAAATTCTATTGAAAGCTTCCTACCCCCGGGCGGGATTGAGGACTGAACTGTCATCACTCAAGGAACTACAATTACCAGGTAAGTGTAATTATCATTTCCTTATCGTTCCTACAGTTCAGTCCTCCACCTCTGGGATGTAACAGAGCAGTGTTCAACGGGGGGGGCCTTCCAATCCGGCCCGCAAAACGGCGGACCCGAAAGAGGCATCCATTGCCGCCATCACATCCAGACGATAATGCCTGCTGAAAGTATGAAATGACGACCACATAGCCGCCCTACAGATATCCCCTGGCGGAATCAAACTGTGTTCTGCCCAAGAGGCTGCCTGCGCCCTCATGGAATGTGCTCGCAGCCCCACCGGCGCCGAGCGACCCTGCACCAAATACGCTGACACAATCGCTTCCCTAATCCACCTAGCAATGGAGGCCTTCTCTGCCGCCTCCCCCTTGCGAGGTCCTCCAAATAAGACGAACAAGCGATCTGACTTGCGAAAGGACTCGGAGACTTGCAAATAACGCCTCAGCACCCGCTTAATATCCAACCGTCGTAAACTGCGATCAGCCCCGACCTCCCCCCTCGAGGGAAGGACCGGGAGCGAAACAGTCTGATTCAGGTGAAATGGAGAGACGACCTTGGGCAGAAATGATGGCAAAGGGCGCAACACTACCTTCTCCTTAAAGAAGGACAAAAAAGGCTCCCTGCAAGACAATGCCTGCAACTCCGAAATGCGCCGCGCCGAGCAAATAGCCACTAAAAACACCGTCTTTAAGGTCAGATCCTTCACCGTCGCCTTACTCAAGGGCTCAAAAGGTGCTCTCACCAAGGCCCCCAAGACTAGATTGAGATCCCATGGAGGTACAACAACCCGACGACAGGGCCTGAGTCTTGAAACCGCCTTCAGAAAGCGCAACACATCCGCATGCGCACCTAACGGCACCCTATGTACCTTGCCTCGATAGCAGGCTAGAGCCACCAACTGCACTCTCAACGAACTCACCGCCAAACCCTTGTCGAACCCCTCCTGTAGGAAACTCAACACCATGGGCACTGACACGGTAGCTGCACGGATCTGCCGCCTTGAACACCAATCCTCAAATATGCACCATATCCGCACATATGCCAAGGACGTCGACCTCTTCCTAGCACGTAGCAAGGTCGCTATGACCAACCCAGAATATCCTCTCTTCTTCAGCCTTGCCCTTTCAATGGCCAAACCGTAAGCGAGAACCGATTCACTTGAGGCATGCGAAGTGGACCTTGAATGAGCAGATCCTCCGGAGCCGGCAGCCTCCAAGGCTCCCCGTCGAGTAGGCGAATGAGATCTGCGTACCACGGTCATCTGGGCCAGTCCGGAGCCACCAACAGCACTCTTCTGCAATGAGCTTCGATCCTCTGTACCATGCGCCCTATCAACGCCCATGGCGGGAACACGTAGAGAAGACCGTGCATCGGCCAGGGTTGCAGCAGGGCATAGATTCCTTCCGACATCCTTTCTCGTCTCCTGCTGAAGAAGCAACTCATCTTTGTGGACTAAAAGGTCGCCATGAGATCCATCAGCGGTGGCCCCCATCTGTGAACTATCAGAGCAAACACTTGTGGATTCAGCTCCCATTCAACAGCATCCACCTGCACTCTGCTGAGGAAATCCGCTGTCACATTGTCTTTCCCCGCAATGTGCATCGCCGAGAGCGCTAGGAGACGCATCTCCACCCATGCAAAAAGCACCTCTGTCTCCTCTTCCATGGCCAAACTGCCGGTGCCTCCCTGCCGATTGATGTAGGCTACCGTCACCGAGTTGTCCGACAGCACTCTCACTGCCCGGCCGGCCACCTCTGACTCAAAGGCCTGGAGCGCCAAAGATACCGCCCTCAGCTCGAGATGACTGATCAACCAACTGCGCTGCTGGGCGGACCACAAGCCCTGAGCATACTGGTCCCCGCAGTGTGCTCCCCAACCCGCGAGACTTGCATCCGTCATGAGGGGGAGCCAGTCTGGCTGCTCCAGGGGCATTCCGCCTTGTAGGGTCCCGGACCGCAGCCACCACCGTAGCGCTCGCTTGACTTGTAAGGGACAGGGCAGATGTTTGCTTAACGAGTCGCTCTGATGGGACCAGCGGCAGAGGAGGGCATGCTGCAGGGGCCGCATATGAAACCTGGCCCAGGGAACAACCTCCAAGGTCGCCGCCATTGTGCCGAGCACGCAAAGATATTCCCATGCCGAGGGGGCCGTAGCTGACCTGAACCTGCTGACCAGGCGTCTCAGCCCTAGTGCCCGATGATGCGGCAGAAACACCGCTCCCACGCGGGTGTCGAACCGCACCCCCAGATATTCAATTTCCTGGGAGGGAACCAGTCGGCTTTTGGGCGTGTTGACCACCCAACCGAGATGCTGCAAAAACTTTAACACCTTGTCTGTTACCCTGACGCTTTCGACCTCGGATTTCGCCCGAATCAACCAGTCATCGAGATAGGGATGAACAAGGATTCCTTCCTTCCGCAACCCACCGCCACCACCACCATAATCTTGGTGAACGTACACGGCGCCGTGGCAAGCCCAAAGGGTAAGGCCTGAAACT
Source organism: Ichthyophis bannanicus (assembly GCA_033557465.1). Classification (NCBI taxonomy): domain Eukaryota; kingdom Metazoa; phylum Chordata; class Amphibia; order Gymnophiona; family Ichthyophiidae; genus Ichthyophis; species Ichthyophis bannanicus. Next base: position 277,059,222 of record CM066040.1, on the reverse strand, counting down.
GAAAGTGCCCCCAAGGGAGGGCGAACCGAAAAATCGTTTACTGGGTCTCTCTTATTGGTATATGGAGATACGCTTCCGTGAGGTCCAGGGAGGTCAGAAACTCCCCTTTGCGCACCGCCACAATGACAGAACGCAAGGTCTCCATCCGGAAGTGCGGGACTCACAAGCACCGATTGACGCCCTTTAGATCCAAAATAGGGCATATAGATCCGTCCTTCTTGGGCACCACGAAATAAATTGAGTACCGACCCGATCCATAATCTTCCAAAGGGACCGGGCGGACAGCCCCCAACCATAACAGGCGATCTAGAGTTTGGCGGATTGCCAGGGCTTTTTGAGGGCCTCTGCAGGGCGACATCACAAAGGAGTCTCGAGCCGGTCTTGCAAATTCCAGAGCGTACCCCTCGCGAATGATTTCCAAGACCCACTGATCTGTCGTGACTTGGGTCCAGGCAGAAAGAAACTCCCGCAGCCTCCCTCCGACTGGGATACTTCCTACCTGGACCCGCAAGCTTTCATTGCGGCTTTCGCCCGGATATGGAGGAGGTCCCCGTGAAACCTCTATTGGCTCCTCGAAAGCTCCGAAACCCCTGGCCTCGAGAAACAAATCTACTTCTCTGAGAACTGCCTAGCCGAGAAGACCGGAAACGTCTGAACTCCTGGGGCTGGCTCCTAAAAGTTGAAATGGACCTCCCTGGCTTAGGCTTATCCTTAAGGAGTCTGCCGCCCTTTGACTCTCCCAAATCCTTAACCAACTTATCTAGATCCTCTCCAAACAGAAGTCTACCCTTAAAGGGGAGCTTACTGAGACGGGACTTAGAAGAGCCATCAGCCGCCCAACTACGTAACCACAAGGAATGGCGCGCCGCCACCAAGGAAGCCATGCTGTTTGCTAAAGCTCTGATCAAATCATAATGGACATCCGCCAAATAAGCGGACCCTGACTCTAAGCGATCCAGTTCGGCTGTGCCCTCTGAATCCAGCTGCGAGGATTGACGTAACCGCTGGGACCACCGCAGGCAAGCTCTTGCTACCCAAGCTCCACAAATAGAGGCCTGCAATGACAACGCGTCCGCCTCAAAAGACTGCTTCAACAATCCATCTACTTTTCTATCCTGCGCATCCTTCAACACTGCGCTACCTTCCACCGGGATAGTGGTCTTCTTGGTGACCGCCAACACCGCCGCATCCACACGTGGAGACTTGAAACGCTCCTTGTCCTTATCTGCCAGAGGATAGAGCCGGTTCATTGTTCTGACACCTCTGAGACCAGACTCCGGCTGGTCCCATTCATCCTGTATCATCTTGTTCACCACCCGGTGGACAGGAAACACCACTTGAGCTTGCCTCACCGCCTAGATGATAGGGTCTTCCACAGCTTCTTCCTCAGCCGGGGAAGCAGTCGCCAGGTTCAGTATTTGGAGGGATTCCGTAATAAGAGTGGTTAGCTCCTCTTTCTGGAACACCCGAATGATCTTCGCCTGATCCTCCGGTTCCTGGATCTCACCCTCCTCCAAACTTTCCATCTCTGCTTCCAACTCGAGATCGGCCTCATCCGAGTCATACCCTTCCCTGTCCACAGGGGAAGGATCGCGAGGCCGCACTCTCTTCGAAGGTCCTGGAGAAACAACGTTGCCAGAAAGCCTTGGTTGCAGAACAGCCGCCGCCCGCACCACCGCCTCCGGCAAGCACCCTTGCCGCTGCCTGCAAAACGCTTGGTGCATCAGCAACACAAAGTCAGGACAAAACCCCCCAAACTGGGAAGAGGACTCCAAGATCGGCGAGGCCTTTGGCAACCCCCCAATCGGTTTCTGAGAGCCCCCTGCAGTAGAGGCCAGAGCAACTTCCTCCTCTGGAAGCACGACAGGCAACTGAGGCTCCTGGCTTGCCTTTTCCTCCATCTGTCACTCAATGCTGGCAGACCCTGAAGCGCAACCTCTGCAGACCCCTGACTCTGCGACCGTACCTCTACGGGTACCGCAGAGAACGCACTGGGGCCTAGAAGTCATTCCTAGACACCCTCACCTTACAGGGGGGTCTGCTGTGCCCTCTTCACTGCACTTCAAATGATTTAACAAATCTTATGCTGTTGTCTTTTTTTTTTAAGAAAATAAACCCAGAAGCCCAACTACAGACAACATAGAACTCTGTTTTTTTTTTTTCTACTCCTCCACCAGGCGAATCACAGAGAGAATGTAGATCCGCGGTTTTAAAACGCGATGGGTACCGTTCCGCGGGAAACACAAAATGGAAGACCCTTCCCGCCAAAAAAGTCTTCGCTGCAAAGCCGAGACCGGAGCTCTGCTCTGCAACGCTCCTGCAGACAAAATGGCTGCCACCGCTGCCGGCGCGAGCTAACTAATTGGCGCCAAAACCAACGCGTGAGCTCAAAGGCAATGCAGGCTCTGGTCTGCGGCTGTCGGGGAAAGGTTGCACCCCCCCAACCCAACACCCCGAGGCCAAACACGGCGAGATCACTTACGCTTCTTCGGCGAGACTCTAGCCCGCGGCGCTGCTAAAAGGCAGAGCAGCAACAGCTAGCGAGTCTCCCGCCCTTGTGTCACTGCCGCAGAATGGGACGAGACTCCTGAACCCAGCAGGAGACGCCGCTTCTGTCCTGCCCCAGGGCTCTCCCCCGTGCTGTCCAGGGGGAGAGAGACCTGACACGTGCGCCCACAGCCCCACAGAGAAAGGGTAGGCAGGAACCGGCACAGACACAGTTTGATCGTCGTTCCGCTGCTTTTTTTTTTTTTAAAGGGATAGCAACCAAGAAAATAAAGGGCACCCCAAATAAAGCTTAACCCAAATTGAAAGCAAATTGAAAAGGCCAATTTCAGCTACCACCTATACTAACTGCACTAATGCTCCTTATGTGTTCCTCAACTGAGCCCCAGCACCTAGGCTCACTACATCTTCCTGCTGCATGGAGACTGGACACACTGGGGAGGATGAGAGAGTACAGCAGCCTATATCCAGTGACGTCAGGAGTTTGACATGTCCAGTCTCCAAGCTGCAGGAGGAGGTTCACAACCCAGAGGTGGAGGACTGAACTGTAGGAACGATAAGGAAGTCCTTTTAGGAGTGGAGGGGTAGCCTAATGGTTAGAGTACTGGCTTGATAACCAAGAGAGCAGCATTTGATCCCCGCTAGCACGCCTTGGGAAAGTCACTTAACCGTTCATTGTCTCAGAAGAAAGGTCTGGCAACCTACTTGACACACTGCCAAGAAAACCCAGGAGCTGCTGGGCTGCCAGGAGTCAGAATAGACATGAACGCACACATTGCATTGCAGAGTCCTTTGCATTTTACTGACTTTAAAAAGTCAACCAATAAGAAAGGTAATAAGATATACAGGGCTGGCTCTATCACTAGACAGACTAGGCATCAGTCTAGAACAGCAGAATTGGGGGTGGGAGGAGAGGGGAAAGGAGGGGCGGGGAGAAGGGGGTGGCAGTGCAACAGGATAGCGGCACATTAAAGCAGTGTGCATGTTGTGGGACCTCCGAGTTTTTGCTGTACAGGATGTGACACAGCAGGCCTTGAGCACTTACCTGCATCCAAACTGCCCATGCCATGCACATCTGGGAATTCCTTAAGCAACTTCCTAATTTCTTCCTGTTGTACCATTGTCAGGTCCTCACCTATTTGGGGTTCTGATCTTTCTTTACAATCAGATACCTGGGGTCCCAAATCTTCCTCTTCACTCACCTCCCTCTCTTGGGCACAGGTGGCAGCTAAGCTTTTAACCCCTTTGACATCAGTAGAACCAAAACCTTTGGCTCCACGTTCAGAATTCTCTAGGGATGTGACCTCCTCCACAGGTGGAAAACCCAGCCTCTCACAGATCAATTGGGCAATTTTGTCTCCTGTCTTCACATGATACTCATTCTGTCCAAAGTTAAACAACAGAACTTTAATATTGCCCCTGTAATCGGGATCAATTACTCCCGCACCCACATCGATGAAATATTTAAGGGCTAATCCGGACCTTGGGGCTACTCTCCCATAACATCCAATTGGTATTTCCACTTGGAGACCGGTGTCAACCAGGGCTCTCCCTTGGCTAGGTACAATCACATTTTCTATGCTGCACAGGTCAAACCCAGCAGACTGAGGGGTTGCCCGCCTAGGAGCTTGGGCCTTCTCAGAGACCTTATGGTACTTTAGGACGAATATCTGCTTTGGGGTAGCTTGGTCTTCTGGATGCTTAACCATCTTTTTAGCTGGGGTCTGAGGACTTCCAAATAAAGGCCCGGGAGCTACTACCATTAAACCTTCTCCCTCCTTTTTTCCTAGTCCTTCCACTAGACCCTGCTTAAATCTTGGCCAGTCTCTTCCTAGAACCAAATCAAAGGGTAGCCTAGGCACCACTGCTAATAGGACTTCCTCTTGTTTCCCTAGGCACTTAACCTTTAGCCTATAGGTGGGATATGATGATGCAGCACCATGAATGCATCTGATGTGAACTTGGCTTTCAGGGGTTCTAGGCACAAATCTTTCTTGGGCCTCTATCCTCTTCCAAAGCCTTTTTGACATCATACTCTGGTCTGCCCCAGAGTCTAATAATGCATTTGTGGTAATTCCTTGCACATCAACCATCAAAAGAAATCCTTCCTTGGGCTGTTTTAAATCCAGACCCATTAAACTAGTGTGTGTCTGGCATCTCTTCTCTAAGTGTCCCACTTTTCCACACTTGAAACATTTCCTTCTATTCCACTGTGTCATCTGGTTTGATACAGTACATTCATTTTTAGAAACATTCTTAATTATTCCTTTTTCTGATACAGCACATCTAGCCTCAGCATCCATCTTTAGAGGGCCACCCATTCTATGCGTGGCTTCCAAGAATCTCTCTGCTAGCATGGTTGCCTCTCCAAGATTTTGGCAATTTTGCTGTATAAGAAAAACATTCAAATCTTTAGGTACCCCAAGCATAAATTGTTCCAGCATTATAATATCTAATAACATTTCTACTGTCTTTTGCTCAGGCTCCAACCATTTTACAGCTAAACTTCTGATTCTCTGACTCAGAGCCCTGGGTGTCTCACCCACTTTCAATGTAACAGCTCTAAACATTCGCCTATACTCTGAAATTGACAACCCTAGGCGATCTCTAATAGCTGCCTTTACATCCTTATAAATCAAAGCCTGGGCTGCTGGCATTGCTCTGTAAGCTGCTAGTGCCTCACCAGTTAATGAGGCTGCCAGCCTTACTGCCCACTGGGTCTCTGGCCATGCTAAAGCCTGTGCCACTCTTTCAAAAGACTCTAGAAAATCATCAACATTATCTTCTGGAGTTAATTTCCCAAAATTAAATGCCCCAATCCCTTGATTGAGTCCCACAGTGTCCACATGTGGTGTACCAGTACTAACTGCTGGTCTTGCATCTGTTCCACTTTGGCTCTGCAGCTGTACTAGAGCTTGCACCAGATCAAGCACTGGTTTCTGCTGTTCCATTAAGGCCTTCATAGCAGTGTCCTGGGCCTGCTGTGATAGCTCCTGCTGCTTGCTGAATTGGGCTGCCATCCACTGAGCCATCTCCGTCGGATCCATCTTGACCCCTGCAAGAAAAGAGAAAAAAAAAAAAAACCAAAGAGCAGCACCTTCCAACCAGGTGTGGTTTTTTTTTTTTCCAATTTTTTTTTTTTTTCCAATTACCCCCTGTGCTTACACACATCCACCACTAGACATGCCCAGGTACATATTACCTTGTCTCAGTGATGAATCCAGCTTTGCACAGGGTCTTTTCCTCTGGGACAGCTTCCTGGAACAACCACTTTTCTTCCAAAGTGCAGATGAGGGAAAAAATCTTCTTACAGCTTTAAACTTGACTTTTATTTGTAATCCACAACAAGTAAATCCTCTTGGTGCAAGAGCAATCCGAAAAACTACGCCATTTGTCAGACGGCTGCCTAGGGTGAGAACTGACACAATCTTGACGATGCATATATTCATATGATTCTTGCAAGGTATTGTGGGTATTGTAGTTCATTCACTCCCAAACACAGCTGATGACAATAATTTGAGTTGTGAAACCAAGTGGTAAGATCAATAAAATACTTCTTTTATTGATGGGGTTTAATTCACCCAGCACATGTATGCTTGATAGCACTATAAATGAGGTTACTTGCTTGCAGTGTTTAAAATGGATAACAAAAAGTCACAAAGTAAACCAGAAAACAACCTTCAGCTTGTCAGGCAATTAGCTAATGTTTTCTTAGCAAATAATTACCAAATACAAAGGCACAAAGAAAAAATAAACTTTGCTGGTTAGGTTAACTTCTGCTTATTTTCCACGCAGATCTCAGCAGTGATTCTCCCTTGCTCACACACACAATCAGGTGCAGCCCTAATTACTATCAATGGACCAGCTGAAAGCCTTTAGCTGGCTGGCTGCTACTGTGTGAGCCCAAATCCTGCTTTAAGAGCTGTTTGCAGTGGAAATAAAGAACAAAGTTAGGTTTCTTTGTGATGGCTGATGTGTTTGCTCACGGAAAACTAGCAATAGCATTTAGATAAAGAACAGTCCATGTAAATAGTTTCATCTGCTGTATTTCCCCCTGCATCAACAATCATAGGGTCAATATCATACATTGGCACAGATGAGTCTTTCATTAAGGCACTATCATGAGAATGCTTATTCCCTTGCTGCCATTCTCTATTATAGATAGGGTCTGGATCAGTGTTCATACCTGAGCCTCTCCTGCTATCATTATTCCTCTCTGTATAGCCTGGCCAATATGTAATCCAATTCTGATGTCCAGCCTTCCAATCTTGATCCCTGGACACTGGATCTTCTCTCACATACCTTCTGGCCTTGGTCTGAAAGTCCCTTCCACATGCAGTCTTCTCTCTTCCAGGTAGCCACTGGTGATTCCTATCTCTGCCACTCCATTCCTCTGGCTGAATCCAGTCCAATGGACTCTGCTGGCTTTTGGAATACCTCCCAGTATGAGTACTGCCTTGGAATCTCCCAGACCTTCCAATGGCCTTTCTTCTCTTCCTTCCAGAGAGTTTCCTTCTCTCTCTATCTGCTTGGCTTTTGCTGAAGCTGTTCTTCAAACTCTCCTTGAAGCTGGGCTGGAGCTTGTAGTAACTGTTATCTGAAGAATAAGCTCTATTCTTATTCTGTCCTAATGTGTGCTGCTCCCTAACACAGCGCAGCTGTGTTGAATCAGGCCCTGCCCTTTGAGATGAGTGCTTAGGGATTACCTCATAGCTCTCTTGATTGCACACACATTCTCTCACTTCAGCCCCTCTCATGGCTGCTGGAAACCTGGTGCATTCTGGGACTGGTAGTCTTTTATGTGAAAATTCTGTTTTCTCACTTCTACCAGAACTGACAGGTTGCTTGTTCAGAGTCACATAATCTTTTCTATAGCTCCTACCTGAGCTATGATAAGCTTCCTTATCACAAGCTATACAAAAAGGGACGGGAAAGAGAAGAGGAGATGCTGCATACGGGAAGTAGGAAAGGGAAGAGAAGAGATGCTGGACTATGAGGGGTAGGGAAGGAAAGTGTAGTTATTCACCTGTAACAGGTGATCTCCAGAAACAGCAGAAAACAGTCTTCACATATGGGTGGCATCGGTAATGACGGAGCCCGCTCGGGAACTCTTCCCAGCATCCAATAGGAAAGTCTTTGAGAGCACTCCACTGCTCCTGTGTGTCTGCCTTTCCACCTTCCCAAGTGCTCTCCTCAGTTGAGTTTGTAGCTGAGAGGAAGAGGAAAAAATAAACTATCCCTACAACTCCTAGGGGAGGAGGACTGACTGTGAAGACTGATTCCTACTTTTGTTCCTGGAGATCACCTGTTACAGATGAATAACTATGCTATCTCCAGGAACAAGCAATAATGCAGTCTTCACATATGGGACTCACTACCTCCCAGGTACCAGACCATGAGGGGGGGGGGGGGAGAGTGTGATCCCTGAGGCTAAGGGTAGAGCCAAAGAGTGTGGAAACAATGTGGTCCGTTGTGCTCAATTTCAGGAGGCTATACCATCCCTAATTAGAGTCTGGTCTCTTTTAATTCCGGGACAGAGGGTAGGAGTTGAGTAAGTCCCAAAGTGCTGCTGGAGTACAGCTTGGCTAAAGACAGCGTCCCGACAGGAGTCCCTGTCTAGACAATAGTGGGCAGCAAAAGTATGAATGGAGGACCAGATAACTGCCCAGCAAATCTCTTCAATGGATACTGAGCGGAGATTGACTATGGAGGTTGCCATAGCCCACACTTTATAAGCAGTGTCATGACCCTCCAAAGAAAGACCTGCCTGTTCATAGGCAAGAGAAATACAGTCTGCTATCCATCTGGATAGAGTTTGTTTTGTCACCAAGGTGACTGAGATCAAAGGAGATGAATATTTGTGAGGATTTTCAATGATCCTTAGTCCTATCCAAGTAATAAGACAGCACTTGCTTGCAGTCTAAGGTGTGTAACGCTGCTTCAGCTCATGACACATGCGGTCTTGTGAAGAAAATGGGTAGGCTGACCAACTGATTTAGGTGAAAGGAGGAGATCACCTTCGGAAAGAAGTGTGGATGGGTAAGGACATAAGAACATAAGATATGCAATACTGGGTCAGACCAAGGTCCATCAAGCCCAGTATCCTGTTTCCAACAGTGGCCAATCTAGGTCATACGTACCTAGCAGTTTCCCCAAAAGACACAGGTTCCACAATGCTTGTTTTGGGTCAAGCATTGATATCCTGGGTCCCTTTTTAATAATGGTTTATGGACCTTTCCTCCAGGAACTTGTCCAAACCTTTTTTAAACTCAGCTACACTAACAGCCTTTACTACATCCTCCGGTAGCAAATTCCAGAGTTTGATTACACGTTGAGTGAAAAAATATTTTCTTTTATTAGTCTTAAATAGTTTATCCTGTAGCTTCATTGCATGTCCCCTAGTCTTTCTATATTCTGATAACGCAAACAATCGATCTACGTTTACACGTTCCACTCCGTTCATTAATTTATAGACTTCTATCATATCTCCCCTCAGCCGTCTCTTTTCCAGATTAAAGAGCCCTAACCTTTTTAGCCTTTCTTCATAGGGTTATCCTTCCATCCCCTTTACCATTTTGCTGGCTCTTCTCTGAACCTTTTATAATAATGCTATATCCTTTTTAAGATACGGCGAAGAGAACTGCACACAATATTCAAGGTGCGGTCTCACCATGGAACGACATAGAGGCATTATAATGTCCTTTGTTTTATTTTCCATTCCTTTCCTTATGATACCTAGCATTCTATTTGCTCTCTTGGCTGCCGCTGCACACTGGGCCGAGGTTTTTAACATCTTATCCACAATGATGCCTAAATCTTTTTCCTGGGTGGTGGTTCCTAATGTGGAACCTTGCATCGTGTAACCATAGCTTGGGTTGTTCTTCCCTAGGTGCATAACTTTGCACTTGTCCACATTAAATTTCATCTGCCATTTTGATGCGCAGTCTTCCAGTTTATCAAGATCCATTTTGTCATGGTGGAACCAGTATAGGGCGGATCTGCCAACAGAGCCTGCAGTTCACTGATGCGGTGAGCTGACATGACAGCAATGAGGTATATAAAGGTAGTGAAGTGGTCCTCCATAGGACAGCACATAGTGCAGCCAGTGCCACAACTGCAGGATATTGCTCCACAGCAGAAGTTTCTTACATAGATCTATCTAGCCAGGAGGCTCTCAAGAGAGAGGAACTAATGGCATTGCTCTCCCTTTAGGATATTCAAGTGGAAGACCGGGAGGAGAAAGAGGGAGTAAATGCATCAGATATTTTTAAATGGTTACAAATATGAAATCAAAAATTTCAGAAGACTCTCGAGCTCAGGGTCAGCAAGCGGATAGGATATCTTGCCTGGAAGAAGACCTAACTCAGCTCAGGGATCCATGTGCTGCCCAAGTTGAAGAAAAGACTGTGCTCTCTACGAAGATGGAATATTTTGAAAATCAAGCTAGGAGGAACAATCTTAGATTACTAAATTTTCCTAAGCCTCCTATTCTGTCCACCCCTAGAAATGGTGCACAGATACTTCCAGGAGACGCTTAGGATCCCCCGGGAGGGTCTGCCCCCCATTGTTAGGGCCCAGTATTTGTCCTTGAGTGCCGGGCCAATTTTGAACTGATGCTGGAGATGCCATAGGGGCCCCTAGAGACCTGACTGGTTTCTTGAGGGATCCCTGGAGATTATCACTAAGCGGACTACTCTGCTTGTCAAGCTGGCTCTTGAATCAGATACATTTTTAATCCTTCGTTCTTATTTTAGGAACTTTTCAGAGTTGTTTTTTGGTTCTCAAGTTCACATTTTCTCTGATCTTTCATGTGTGACCCAGCAAAGGAGAAAAGAATTCTTGGGATATCGTCCCAGAGTTCTCTCCCTAGGGGAGAGTTTTGTGTTAAAATTTCCTTAACTGTGTATTATTACCTTTAAAGAGAAAGTATTTCTGTTTTTTGATCCGGGACAACTCTCTGAGTTCCTTTCTGCTAGAAAAGATAAAGAGATGACTGTAATATTCCATATGGCTGACGCATAAGACTCTGCCTTGTTTATATACATTTTTATAATAATGTAATAGGGATTAATGTTTCGTCCCTGTTAATTATTTTCTTTTTTTTCCTGGTGCCTCTGGAAGTTTCCTTGTATTGTGGGCTAAATGAAATTGGTTTTTGTATGACGTGTACATTTTTTCCCCTTTTGGTTGTGTTCTTTGGCCACTGGTGTTTCATTCTTGTGAATGCTTGAATATATAATGTGAAAACTTTCATAAAAATAAAAATTAACAAAAATGGTTACAAATATTGAACTTGACTTCAGATCAGAGGTATCCATTCCAGGCAGCAGTGAACCACCAGGGCATCTGAAGACAGTGCTGCAAGCGCATATCCAGAACACAATGCACACAAACATACTGTGCACCCCAACCATCCAGTTGGAAAAGCTGATTGTAAAGATAATTCAAACCCCCCACTGAATGAGAGAACAACACATGAATGGCAGTTTCCTAAAAGAAATTAAATGAAATATATCTCTTATATAGTAGAAGATGAGAAAGAACCTATCCTTCCTCTCTCCCTTTCTCATGTGCCTTGTGGAACGCACACTCCATCTCAAATGAACTTATTTTTACTCATGATCTTTTATCTCTAATGCTCTCCATCTTCTTGCTCTGACACCTGGCTCCTCCCAGAAGACATGGCATCTGTTGCTGCTCTCTGTCATGGTGGTTATCAGTTTTCCCACACGTCTCGTCCCACTGGCCGTGGTGGTGTTGGGTTTCTACTTCCTCCTTCCTGCTGCCTCAGTCTCACTCCTTTCCCTCATTTGAAGTCCACTCCATCCGCCTTTTCACTCCACTACCTCTCCGGGTAACTGTTATTTATTGACCTCCTGAGATGTCTACTTCTACCTTTCTCACTGACTTTGACTCGTAGCTTTCCTTCTTTCTGGATTTCTCTTCCCCCACTCTTATTCTTGGGAATTTTAACATTCATGTTAATAACCCCTCTGATCCTTATGTTTTAAAGCTCCTTTCCCTTACCTCCTCATTCAACCTCCAGCTTTGTTCTACTGCCCTCACTCACCAGCATGGCCACTGTCTTGACCCTGTATTTTTCTCTAATTGCGTACCCTCAAACTTATGTACCTCAGTTCCTCCCTTATCTGACCATCACCTGCTAAGTTTCACTCTTCATCACTCGCTGTCTCAACTTTATCCTGTCTCCTCCAACCTCTTTAGAAATCTTCATGCTATTACCCTTTGGTTCTCTCCTCCACTGTTTCATCATCTCTTTCCTCCTCTATGTCATCTGAGTCTGTTGATAAGGCAGTAGCTTCCTATAATGCTGCACTCTCCTCTGCTCTGGATGCTTTCGCACCACCCAAGCCACGTCCTGTGAGGCGAACTGCACCCCAGTCCTGGCTTTCATCCACTACCCGCTATCTACGTTCCTGTGCCTGTTCAGCTGAGCATGCTTGGCTCAAATCCCGCTCCCTTGCAGACTTTCTAAACTTCAAATTCATGCTTGTCTCTTTACAGTCAGCCATAGCACTTGCCAAACACCTGACTAACTCTCTTACCTCTGACCCTCACTGTCTCTTTACTATTCTTAGCTCTATCCTCAAGGTGCTTCAATCTCCCTTTCTGCCCAAACCCTGGCTGACTATTTCCATGACAAAATCCACAAGATCACCTTCAAATTCCCCACAAAGTCAGCTACTTCCCCTCCTTCCCCTCTTCACTCCCAACTTTCCCCTCTACCTCTGCTACCCTCTCTTCCTTTTCTGTGATTTCTGAAGAGGAAACTGCACACCTTCTTTCTTCCTCTAAACTCATTGCCTGCTCCTCTGATCCTAATCCCACCCGTCTCCTCAGCCCCATCTCGTCCACTGTTGTCCCTTCCTTCTCTCATATTCTCAACTTATCGCTCTCCAGTGCAACTTTCCCTGTAGCCTTCAAGCATGCTGTAGTTACACCTCTCCTCAAGAAATCCTCACTTGATCCTATCTGTCCTTCTAATTATCGACCCATCTCCCTCCTCCCCTTTGTTTCTAAACTACTTGAATGTGTGGTTCACCGCCGTTGCCTTGACTTTCTCTCCTCTCAAGCCCTCCTGGATCCTTTACAATCTCTGAAACAGCTTTTGCCAAAGTTTCCAGTGACTTGTTCCTGGCAAAATCCAAGGGCCTTTACTCTGTCCTCATTCTTCTTGACCTCTCTGCTTCTGTTGACACTGTTGACCACAACCTTCTCCTTGATACTCTGTCCTCACTTGGTTTTAAGGGCTCTGTACTATCCTGGTTCTCCTCTTAATTCTCCCATTGCTCTTTCAGTGTTTGTTCTGGTGGATCCTCCTCTGCTGCTATCACACTCTCAGTTGGTGTACCCCAAGGATCTGTCTTGGGTCCGCTCCTTTTCTCTCTCTATACCCAGTCCCTTGGTGCGCTCATTTCTTCCCATGGTTTTCAGTACCATCTTTATGCTGATGACTCCCAGGTCTACTTCTACACCTGAAATCTCTACGGCAATCCAGACCTGGATCTCTGCCTGTCTTTCTGAAATTGCTGCTTGGATGTCTCACCGCGGCTTGAAACTGAACATGGCCAAAACTGAACTTCTTATTTTTCCCCCTAGCACCTTTTCTCCTCTTCCTCCTTTCTCAGTCTCTGTGGATAACTCTCTATTCCTCCCTATTTTCTCAGCTCGCAACTTTGGGGCTGTCTTTGACTCCTCCCTCTCCTTCTCCACATCCATCCATCTGATAACTAAGACCTGCCGTTTCTTTCTCTATAACATCAACAAAATCCGCCCATTCCTTTTTGAACATACTACTAAGACACTTATCCACTCCTTAATCACCTCCCATCTTAACTATTGTAACCTACTCCTTGCTGGTCTCCCTTTGATCATCTCTCTCTCCTCCAATCTGTTCAACACTCTGCTGCACAGCTAATCTTCCACCAGCCTCGTCATGCTCATATTAATCCTCTTCTCAAGTCACTTCATTGGCACCCTATCTGTTTCCACATCCAGCTCAAACTTCTCCTGCTGACCTATAAGTGCATTCACTCTGCAGCTCCTCACTACCTTTCCTCTCTTATCTCTCCCTACACCTCCCCGCTTCGGGAACTCCACTCTTTTAGCAAATTTCTTCTACCTGTGCCCTTCTCTTCTATTGCTAACTCCAGACTTCACTCTTTTTACCTTGCTGCACCTTATGCCTCAAACAAACTACCTGAATCTGTACGTCAGGCACCTTCTCTGACCCTCTTCAAATCCAGGCTGAAAACACACCTCTTCACTGCCACTTTCAGATCTTGACTCACCTGATGTTCTTGCGTTTCCCTTGTGTTGTCTGTCTTGACTAGATTGTAAGCTCTGATGAGCAGGGACTGTCTCTTACATGTCTGTGTAGCTCTGCATACGTCTTGTAGCGCTATACAAATGCTCAGTAGTAATAGTAGTAGTAGTAGCAGTAAAACATTTGAGAGCTGAGGGAAGAGGTATGTTATGGTGTGGCAGATGCTGTTTGAAGAGTCGCAGACGATGTGCCCTGCACACTCAGAGAAATGGCATATGGAATGAACTTTTTAAACCAATCTATCCACAGAGTCATCTTTCTTATGTAACCATAGGAAGCACCACACCATCTTCATGGACTCAACTGAATGAGACAGTGGTATTTGAAGAAGAGAATGGGACAGAAGAAAGATGAAAAGGGACAAGATAATAGAGGCTGCAGTGGTAAATTCCCTTCTGGCTGAAATTTTAAATAGAGTTGCCTGTTCAAGGCCCCAAGTGAAGATCCTGTCTGATACGCCAGCCTATGCCGAATGTCAAATGATGATTCTGTGTGAAACGCTGTTCCTTTGCCTGCTCCTGTGAGATATGAGCTTAAAAACAGAAATAAGGGTACTGGTGAAGACAAGGAAAACAAGAACATTCATGTTGTTCTTGCAGTCACCTGCATCACCGAAGACCTGCAAACAATGGATGTACTTCTGCAGTCTGTCTCAATGGCAAACTGGTTGGAAGTGCTATTGTTAATGGAGGGCAATGTTAATTCAAATCTCCTATGTGACTAAGGAGATGACTAAGTGCATTTGAAAAAAAATGAAGGAAAAGTTAATATCATATACAATGTCCTTGACAGAAGAAGCCAGCATGTGCCCTCTTCAATAGATGCTGGGTAAATACGTCTCTTCTGCTCTCTTGCCATCCAGGTGGTTCTCCTGCATTCTGCTGGTGGTATTTCTGTCTTTCCCTTGTCCTGCTGCTATTTCTTTTGCTGCACCTATTGTTCAACAGTTTATACCTTGTTCAATGCTGGACTGCGTGAAGGGTCGTCGTCCCCCCCCCCCCCTTCATCCCTGCTTCTACAATTTGGATTACAGTTACTGTTATTTTTGCTATTGTCATCATCACAATAATTTTTACAATGGACTGCTATGATGTCAAAAGGATACTTTTTCCAGCACATCCTTTTATGGGTGCTGCTGATTGCACCGTATGCCAGTGACTGTAAAATTCATGGCCTACTGCTTGAACTGAAATTATCCAGTCCTTACAATGGACTGGATTTTGCATGCTTTCAATTTGTACATTGCTATTGCTTGAAAGGTTTGTTATGCCACAAATTTTTTTCAAGTTCGGCTAAAACATTTAACTTAAAACTGACTGCATTTTGGAGCATGAGTGTCTTCTTTTAGAGGACAGCCATTTCCTGCAGGGGGCTCCTAGGGATATCCAGATGGGTAACTACAACCAACACTAGACAGGCATGCATGTCCTGCTTAGGGATGCATCCATAACCTACAGGGTTACTTCAAGGGCTGCACAGACAGGAAAACCTGGAAACAACTCCTGTCAGGCCCTCTGGAGGCACACTAGAGCACCTGATCCTGCCTCTGAGAGGGTTGGGAGCCCAGCAGGATTCCCAGTCCTATCTCTGGGAATACATCAAGGGACCAGGTCTATCAATTCTCAACTGCACAGTACAGTCCTTTACCTCTGTCTTTATAGCATTTGTGTAACAAGTTTACTTCATCTCTAGATTCAGCACTAAGTACGATTAAAAATCTGTCCTAAAATTTAGCACACTTTGCTGTGTTAAATGTAATTCTGTTTGTAGCTGATTACCATGCTCTCCCATGCTCACTGCACCAAGATTAATATTCCTTGCTGTATTGGAAGCTACAGGATATTATTGCACATAAAATCTGTGCTAACAATAAGGGGCTCTTTTACTAAATGCCGCTAACCGGTCAATGCATGTTTGAAAAGACAAAAGAACACCAAAAGGATATCTATATGGGTTTTATTGACTACAGCAAGGCTTTTGACTGGGAAAACCTTGAGAAATTCTGGGCCATATTAAGAAGCATGGGTATACCAATACACCTGATAGTTTTCTTACACAAACTTTGATGCATAGATTGACGGAGATGAGGCAGGGGACAGGTGAGAAAGTTGTGGAACAATGGAAGAGTGTGTGTAAGTGGTTGGAAAAATGGAAGGAAAAAAAGAGTGGAAGTGCTAGAGAAAATATGAGAGGGATTTTATACAAAATTTAAATAAAATTTTACTGGAAGGATAAATGGTGATATGGGTGAAAGGAGAGAGGATATTAATTCAATAATGGATGAGATTGGATGAGCGGGGGAGGCTGGGAGAGGGTGGTTAGAAAGGGAATGATATAAAGAGTATTTAGAGTAATATATGAATTAATAAACAGCATATATAATTGTTAATAAATATAAATGTGTGAAGTTTGATACATAAATGTTATGTGTAGTTTGATACATGTTAAGTGAAATTTGTAATGATACTAAATACTTAATAAAATGATCAAATGAAAAAACAAAACAAGTGTTAGCCTTCAGTAAACATACCTCTAAGAGCTTTACTTTCATGGACTGGATGCTTTAGTGGAAACTTCACAAATAGTTTTACTCATAGGACTTGCACCAACAGTATAGGCAAAACTATGCCATTAGTTTTGTGCTGATTATTGCCCCAGGAAAAAATTATGTGCAGAGATTTGCAGCTGTCTTAAATGTACATGCATAATTCAACCTTAGGAACAGTCTCTGCGGTGCACAGATGAAAAGCAAGCACATCTTTTTACTAGCAGTCTGGGCAATAATCAAACAGCCCACTTCTGTGATTAAAAAATAGTGTTTACCCATTTAAATGCCTTGAATTATTGCCCTCATGGAGCCCGATTCAGGTAGGAGCAAGTCCGGGTGGCCCCAAGCAAGACGGGCCCTTTTGGACCCAATTCTGGACCACGGGAACAAAATGTTCCCCGCAGTAAACCAGAATCGGGCCTGAGGATGGCACGGCGTGCCCCTGCCACTTGGGGGGATGTCCTCCCGGCAGGCATCCCTGACTCCTGTGGCTTTGGCCCCCTTTTCCCTGCCGCCCTACCAACGGCTGGCTTGCCATGGCCTGGATCGGGAGGCAGGGACCCCTCCACACCCAGCCCCAGCGGAGGATTTCTGGGCCTGATCGTCGGGTTTGTGTTGCTTATTCCATCTCACGTCCCCACGGGTATGGCAGAACATACAAGGCCATGACCTGAAACGGCCCTGTACATCCTATTGGGCTGGCCTGTTCCTGCTCTGCCCCAATCCTGCCCCTTCACGCCCCCCCGCCAGCTCTCCCTGTCCTGATGCGCAGGATATATGGGGAGAGCCGGAGGGGGAATCGGGCCCGGATGGCTTGTGGGGCTGCACATCCCACCAGGACGTGCAGCCCTGCAGCCCGTGTCCCAGAACTGGGTCCATAATGTTCACATTCAAACTAATATCACCTGCCAGAGCCAATTGTGGAACAGTACAGGCTGTTATTTAGGAACTTCTTTACCCACCCTGCTTGGCACAACTCTGCCGCTTCAGCAGCACTATCCATTTAAGCAATGCCAGTGACTATCCCTTTAGATTTAGGCCTGTTAAAAGGATAAATGCCAGCTCTGCTCCTCCCCAGTACCTGTACCTTATTATATGGTTAAAATCTGACCATTTACCACTATGGCCCTATTTTATCTGTATAGTGGCTTAAAATATTTGGATAAGCAAGTTATGCATTGCCACCTGCCCACAAACACATAACTCATGTTGAACAACGAGGCCTTGCTCTAGGAGAGTTATTTTAGAAGCCCTATCCATGTCCCTTGAAACTGCTTCCTAAAATGGTTCTAAGACGTCCCTGGGTGCAAGGACAGCTAAGTAGGAATTGGCATAGGCATGTCTGGGGCGTTCTCAATATCCTGGACATCCTCACCTGATTCCAGAAATTCCCTCCATATCCAAAGCCGTGTCCAAGTTTATATCTGTTCAAGGCATGAAGAGGACAAGGAAAAGTGCTTGTTTTACCAGCCAAACATCCAGAGAGTGTGGAGAAAGAGGCACACTCATATCCCCTATATTTTCCATGTTGACAGCAAACACTGACAGGAAAGGAGGACTGTTTCTATCATTATGCCATGCCAATTGGCATCCCAATATGCAAGCTAGTAGAAGATAGGCGTCTTTGTCCTAAGTGTTTGTAGCAGGGATGTCTATGTGGACACCAGCATGAGCGTCCACATCAGGGTCGCCTATGTTTCCAAAATCAGGCTGGAACATACAGTAGATGTCCTGGCATTTTCCTGCACATTTAGCCCTGGATGTCTCAGAATTCCCTTGGACGCCCTTCTAAAATGCCAGTTCAGAATACTAAAGGGGCTCAGAGAGGTTTTAGCAGATCTGTTAAAGATCTTTAAACAGAAGAGTGGTTATTGATACTGTCCCTCTTTATAAAAGTGTTAACAAAGAGGAAATAGGAAACTGCAGCCTAGTTAGTCTTACTTTAGTACTGAGAAAATTAATGGAAATTCTGCTGAAGAAAAGGATAAGGAAGTATTTAGAAGCCAGTGGGTTGCAAGATCTCAGGCAGTATGGTTTTATTACAGGGAAATCATGTCAAATAATTCTATCAATTTCTTTGATTAGGTAAATAGAGAATTAGATTAAGGGAATATGATGAAGTAATATATTTCAGTTTCAGAAAATTGTACTGATCATCACACGATCATTACAGTGTGATTTGAGATAAAAGTCAAGGCAGAGTCCAATCACAGCAAGCTCAAAGTCCTAGACTTCAAAAATGCTGACATCAGTAAAATGGCCAAGTGCCTGAAGGAGGAGTTGGCAGGATGGGAGGAGGTAAGGGAAGTGGAAATGCAATGGGATAAACTAAAGGAGGCAATAAAATGGGAAACAGATACATATGTAAGGAAAGTAAATAAAAACAAAAGAAAAAGGAAACCTATATGGTTCTCCAAAGAAGTGGCTGCACAAATAAAGGCAAAAAAACATAGCTTTCACAAAATTCAGAAGTTCGCAAACACAGGAACACAGAAAAGAATACAGGATAAAGCTAAAAGAGACAAAAAGAAATAAGGACAGCAAAAGCAAAAGCAGATGGCTAAAGATCTGAAGCATGGTGACAAAACTTTTTTCAGGTACATTCGGGAGAAGAGAAAGATCAGAGGTGGAACTGCAAGACTCCAAAGTGCTGAGAACAGATTCGTGGAAAGTGACAATGAAAAAGCAAACATGCTAAGCAAATACTTCTGTTCTGTGTTTAATAAAGAAAATCCTGGAGAAGGTCTACCTGTGATTGACAAATATACAAATGGGAATGGAGTAGATACTACACCATTCACACAAGATGTGTTTGAACAGCTTGCAAAACTGAAAGTGAATAAGGCCATGGGGCCAGATAGGATACATTCAAGGATACTGAAAGAGCTCAGAGAAGTTCTTGCAGGGCCATAAAAGAATGATTTTAATAGATCATTGGAGACATGAGAAGTTCCACAGGATTAGAGGAGGCCAAAAGTGGTAATAGGGAAGAAGTGCAAACTACGGGCCTCGGTGGCAGGAAAAGAAATGGTGGCGCTCCTGAAAGAGTGAATAGTGGACTTTCTCGAAATCAATAGGTTGCATGAACAGAGGCAACATGGTTTTATCAAAGGATGATCATGCCAAAAAAATCTGATTGAATTCTTTGACTGGGTAACCAGAGAACTAGATCAAGGGCATGTGATGAATGTGATTTACCTAGATTTCAGCAAAGCATTTGATACTGTTCCTCACAGGAGGCTTATCAATAAACTAAACAGCCTGGGGATGGTTCTGAAAGTGGTGAACTGGATCAGAAATTGGTTGACTGAAGGTGATGATATACGGAACTCACTCAGATGAAAGAGGGGTGATTAGTGGCGTGCCCCAGGGATCGGTCCTGGGACCAGCATTGTTCAATGTATTTGTTAGTGATATTGCTGAAGGACTGTATGGAAAAGTCTGTATTTTTGCAGATGACATGAAAATTTGCAACAGAGTGGACTCTCCTGAGGGAGTGGATAACATGAGGAAAGATTTACAAAAGCTGGAAGAATGGTCTAATGCCTGGCAGTTAAGATTTCATGTGAAGAAGTGCAGTGTCATGCACTTGGAGAGCAGAAATCCAAGGAAATTGTATGTGATGGGGTGAGATGTTGGTGTGCATGCACCAGGAGAAGGACCTCGGAGTGATTGTTTCTGAGGATCTCAAAGTGGTGAAACAGTGTGACAAGGTGGTGGCCAAAGTCAGAAGGATGCTGGGTTGCATACAGAGAGGAATTACTGGCAGAAAGGAGGTACTAATGCCACTGTTCAAGTTGCTGGTGAGGCCTCACTTGGAGTATTGTGTTCAGTTTTGGAGACCATATCTCACAAAGGATATAAAAAGACTGGAAACAGTTCAGAGGAGGGCAACCAAAATTATTTGTAGCCTGCGTCAGAAGACGTATGAGAAGAGACTTGAAGACCTAAAGATATTGTGGCGACGGCGCCCCCACTAGGTGGTTGCCTAGTGAAAGCGGCAGGCCATCTTGTATCTTGTATGTTGCTTAAGCTTCAGGGCTAAGACCTCTGAATGTGTAGTTGCGTGCAAAAAGCAGTCCAAGTGGTATTCTTGCCCAACACAGGAAAATTTATTAAATTTTTCGTTTTAAATTTCAGCTTTGCAAACAGACCTTTGTAGAAGGCTCCAACCACAACAACAGAAAAAGGATGTTTTCTCCAAATAAACTTTCTTTACAAAAAGTGTATTTCAGCAGTGTTATCAATGAGCAGTTTCTTCCAGCTCTTTAACAAAAGAATTTCTTCTTCCAGAAACAAACATAATTGAACTAGTATTTAACAGCAGAGTCCAGCAAACCTTTTAGCTTCCCTTAACTGCTTCAGGTTTTAACTTTAAAACACCTCCGCTTGTCAGCACAGAAACTAAAACTGCTGTGTTTAAACTTTCACTCAGCACAAGTGTTCTTGTAGCTTTAACCATGAGATTTCCTTCTCTCTCTAAAGCTTCTTAGCTACAATAATCAGAATAACTGTTTGCTGGGTTTCCTTCCTATTAAACCGTTAGCTTTTCTCAGTCAGAGATTATGCACAAAGAACATTCCATTTGGGAGTCTGTGGAGTCAGGTTCCTCTCCACAGAATTCCACCTCCATGTCTTCCTCTGCATTACATGACTGTGGGGCTTGGACAGGTTCAGGGGTTTCGAGTTTTACTTCCTTTAGAAGCTTGAACAGTCTTTCCCACTGAACTTCCCTTCTTCTCCCTGGAATTATATTAGTGTTCTCAGACTTCTTTCCCTTTAGTAAAACATTTAAAGGCTTTGTTTGCTTTACCTTATCTGTAAAAACATTCTTCCTGGCATGCGTCCCATAAGGTACAGCTTCTTCCTCAGAATCGGGTATACTTATTTCTGAGTCAGAGTCACACACATTAACTCCCTCAAACTTTCCCATCCTACCTCTGAGCTTGACTGTAGACCTTTTACAGCAAGGGCATCTCCTAGGAGTAGCGTCCTCTAAATCAGAGCTGCCTGGGGGATCACTGCAGTGTTTGTCTCCGGCCCTTCTAGGCTCTCCAAGCCTGAAGACTTGTTCCTCTTCAGATGGAGCTGAGACCTCCTGCTCCAGCTTCCTCACAGCTAGCCTTCTCGCTTCCTCTCTCCTGGAAGGAGTGCAATTAGCCTGGATTCTGGCTCTTTCCCGACTGCCGTCTTTCAAGCTGTTCCCGTGTCTTGCTTCTCTCCTGCCGGTCTTGCTGACGCTTCCTGCTCTCTCTGTTTGCCTGTTCCTATCACTTCCTATAGTTGCCCTGGAGTCTGGGTGTGGCCTCAGCCTAGCTTTGCAAGTGTGGGTTTTTCCACTGCTTTCATTTTGGAACATGTGCTTAGGTGAGCCCATCCCCCTTATGGAAGAAAAAGTTTCTTTTTTCTTTGTTTCCCAGGGCTGTGCTGCACCCTCCTTACCACAATATATACACTAGAGGAGAGGAGAAACAGGGAAGAGATGATACAGACCTTTAAATACTTAAAAAGTATTAATGAACAAACAAAAGCTTTCTCAAAGACGGGGAAGCTGTAAACTAGAGAGCATAACATGAAGCTGCAAGGGGTTAAACTGAAAAGCAACATCAGGAATTAATTTTTCATTGAAAAGGTGGTGGATGCTTGGAATGCCCTACCAATGGAAGTGGTGGGAGCAAATACAGTGACAGAATTCAAAATGGCATGGGACAAACACCACAGTGGATCCCTTTATAGCAACAGGATAACATCAAAATAAACTTAACTATCTCTTATATCTCAACAAATAGGGGTGACCTGCATGGAGTGGTGGGTACACCCCTAAATAAATGCATGGGGAGGGGTGACCTGCAAGGAGCAGCAAGTGTACCTAGTCTTGCCACCTTGCTGTGCAGACTAGATGGACCATGCTGGTCTTTATCTGCCATCATATCCTATGTTCCTATGTTACATAGATATGCAGTCCCAAGGTGGTAGGCAAAATTAGAAATTAATTATCTGATAGATAACAGAGGGTAGTGATACATTGAACTTATTCTAAGATCATGGATGCAGGATAAAGGTTTGTTCCGTCATCTCTTCAGCCACTCATTTGAGTCAGAGAACATTTCTTAACGTATGTCCCAGAGTAATAGAACTGGGTATATCATTCTTTTTGAAGTTTCTTAAGTGTATAATTAAAACTAAGGTTAGGACATACGGATTTACTGAGTCATCTCATTTGTAAGATTTCTTAGACAATAACAAAATTTTCTGTACTGAAATATGTGTTTTATCCTGGTATTTAGATAGTATGATTGTTCTGAGGGGCTATTGTAGACAAGTGTTATCTTTTTTTCCCTAATTTAGTTAGTGTTTCTGCTTATTGTGCTCTCATTTTTTCCCTGTTTATATTCTTAACATTTTGAAAATTTCAATATAAAAGTTGAATTTATTCTGAGGAAAGAAAGCTGATTAGTGGAGTGCCTCAAAGATCTATTCTGGGTCCTATTCTGTTCAATATTTTTGTGACCAATAATGTAGAATCATTAGAAGAAAATCTTTTTGCAGACAACATTAATATCAGCAACAGAGTAGACACTCCTAAGGAAGCAGACAGAATATGAATTGATTTAAGAAAGCTAAATTCTCAGCAGTGAAGCGTCAATGCTTATAAAGTGCAGAATTATGGTTTGGGATGCAGAAATTAAAGCAAGCAGTACACTAAGATGGTGAGATACTGATGTACACCATTCAGAAGAGAGACCTCAGCAAATCATGTCTGATGGCCTTAAGATACTAAAACAGTGGCACCAACAACATGAGTCTTTTTGAATATTTTGTCCTATCCTTTTATGTCTCTGGGAAAACCAGTAAGAGCAGTCAGCAAGTAAGATGCAGAAGAAATGAGGAAAGAAAAATGTTTAAACTGCTATGAAAGGAGAGGTGGGTAAAGAGGGTACAGCTTCTTTTGAGATGCAGACCTGGCCTACTTGTAACTAAATCTGACTCACCTTGCCTTCACCTTAAATGAAGTCCTTTTATATATACAAAAAAAGAAATAAAATATTTAGGTGTAATACTTGACAATAATCTAAATATGGATTCACATATAAAATATCTAACTAAAAAATACATTACAAACTCAAAACACTAAAACAATTAAGACCATTGATTCATCTACAAGACTTTATTAATATAATTCATGCTATCATCACCCCACATTTTGATTATGCAAACACAATACTTAATGGCATTTCAAAACAAAATATTAAAATATTAAAAAGATACAAATAATTCAGAACATAGCTGCCAGGATGATTATGAATATAAGCCCACTTGAACATGTTACACCAATTTTGGCTGAACTTCATTGGCTACCTATTTACTCCCGAATCAAATATAAAATTCTTGTCACTACATTTAAACTTATAAATAATCTCGCACCATCGGCACTCAATACACTGATTAATATAGACATCGATAAACGATCCCAAAGAAGCAGAAACTTAAATACCTTAACAATACCAAAAGATTTCACAAAAGCCAGAAAACAAACAAATAAGAGAGCTTTCTCACACTCTGCTCCAATTCTTTGGAACAATCTACCTGACAACATTCGCCTGCTATCTGATATAAAGGAATTTAGAAAAAAATTAAAAACTCACTTATTCATATTACACTACAATACACCCTCAGAACAGAATACTCAAATAGATACAGGCTAACATTTATACATTATTATTACATACTCTATTTTCAAAATAAATATCACTAATACACTATTAACCATACCACACTCTCATTCACATGATGATTATAGATTTAAACTAACAATGTATATATGTTCTAATATGTTATACCTTTAATGTTACAACATTCCTTGTAAATTATAATTATCTGTTCTATGTAAACTGACTTGGTATATTACATACCAATTAACCTACTGTTCCATGTAAACCGCACTTGATACTAGGGAAAGAGCGGTATATAAATAACTGTTAAATAAATAAATAAATAAATAAATATATGTTTGCTAATTTATCTTTTTTTGAAAAAACAATGTAGTTACTGTGAAAGAAGATGTAGACAGAGACAAGATGCAATTTCTTTTGAGGTATAGCACAGTTACTTACCTGTAACAGGTGATCTCTGGGAACAGCAGGAATTAGTCTTCACATATGGGTACGTCGGTACCGACGGAGCCTGCACGGGGAATGCTGCCCAGCTTTCAATTAGAAAGCTTTTGGCAGCATCCCTCGCGCCTGCGCAGTGACTTCCCGCCTTCTCCACAGCCTCTCTTCAGTTGAGTTTCAGAGCTGAGACAAAGGCGAGGAGAGAAAGGGAAAAAAATAAAAAAGATGCAACTCCTAGGGGAGGTGGGAGGGTTGTGAAGACTAATTCCTGCTGTTCCCAGAGATCACCTGTTACAGGTAAGTAACTGTGCTATCTCCAGGAACAAGCAGGAATGAGTCTTCACATATGGGGACTCCCTAGCTGGAGATGCCAGGGGGAGATCCCATAAAAATGCAAGTGCCTGGAACAGGGGTGCATTTTGTTTCCAGGAATCCCCGGCATCCAATGTGGGATGGAGGGTAGGAGTTGATAATAAAAGAGCTGTAAGGAAAGAAACAGCACAGCCAAGGACTAGAAGGTTCTACAGAGTACAGGAGTCCTTGGTAGATATGATAAGTAGCATTAAACAAATTTAATGTACACTTAAAATATGCAGCTTACCTACTGTATTGTAGGAAGTAGAAAGCATGATGGAGTCTACTGGATAAGCAGTGGCGGAATCTTCAAGGTGACCTCTCAGGGTGAGGATGAAGGTTCAGACCTGGAGGTAGTAGATGATCCAGGTGTCAACTGGGTAGGAGTAGACGTCTGGTCTTCAATGGAAAGCTTTATGGGAAAAGCTGAAAAGTCCTTTAGGCATCATGCACATTGAGGACTAAAGGAAGAAGACTGACGGAGTTGAAGAACTAGCCCAGTCCTGGGAGTAAAGGGGGAATGGAAAACCCCTATTCCTACGGAAAACAGTTGTGTACTCGAAGATAAAGATGTACACTGTTTTTTCTAGTTGGCGAGTGATAGGAAAAATATTGAAGCTGGATGCTTCAAGGACATAAAGAAAAATGGAAGATGTTAGCACCAAAGTGGGTGTTGGTGCTTAACATGTCCTGTATCATAATTTGATATGGGACGTAGGGCAACAACCTGTCTAAAACCTCTAAGAGGTAAATCAGGTAGTATAGACAGTAAGGGTAATAGTGAATAAGATTGACCAACCCTTTAGAAGCCCCCCATGAAACACATACATATGGGGAGATATATATATGTGGCTGGAATAGATATGTATATATTCATATATATATATATAGATAGATAAATATACATATGTCCAGATTTGTATATTAGGATATGGGTGGTGAAATATATCAAATATATATATATATATATATATATATATATATAGAGAGAGAGAGAGAGAGAGAGAGAGATGATATACCGAGATATATGGAAATTTGTGGGGCATGGTTTAGAACCACCAGAGAAATGATATAAGTATGTAGACATATATGGAGATGCTACATACAAGACAACAGATTGAGAAACATGTCTACCACCCAGCCCCATAATTGTACATGGGGAATGTAAAAGAAAAAGATTCTGCGTTCTACAAGAGGGTGAGCCCACTTGGGATATGCATAGAGAATCTATTTTCGTGGATTGAGGGATGCAGGAAAGCAATCCAGTGAGATAACCGTGACGTTCGCGTGAGAACAGATGAAGATATGAATCTGTAGGGAACAAGGCAGGGAGTTCTACAGAACACTGACATGGTAGATGCCTTGGATTTTCACGCAGAAGAAGTGCTATCTTGTGTGAACACCCCAGACTAGAGGGGGTGTGGAGAACCCTCACAGGTATAGGAAGGGTTGATAAGTTTCTCTGTAATAATAGAGGAACTTCAGAGACAAGGACAATGCTCTATAGCAAAGCCCTCATAGTAGAAAGCTTCTCTGAAGACTGCAGAGAGCATTGTGCAGGAGAGCTAGGAGAGAAACTGACTGAAAATCAGTTATGTTGCCATATCCTAGAAAAGGAGATGGTTAGAATAATGTGAGAAAGCCTAAGGAGTAGGAGGATCCAAGATAGTTTGGAATCACTACGGAGGCTAGACAAAAAAATTTGAACAAGAGACTGGAACTTGGAAAAGTCCCAGTAATACAATTACTATAACTCCTGCAGGCAGAGCTGCTGACAGAAACAGCAGAGAGATTGTCCTGTGCTGAATAAGAAAACAGATAAGAAAAGAGAGGGGATATCTCTTCTCACTGTCTGGGGAACTACCAGAGAAGTAGTTCAGTATGGAAGCCCTCAAGTAGTTGGAGGGTGACGTACCCATGGGGTAAGTCAACTGAAGGAAAAATGTTCAGTTGGGAAAGAAACTATCAGGTGATAGTTGCAACTGCTCTTCTGAAGAGTAAGAAGAGGAGAAGTGTGTAGTACCTGAACAAAATTTTTTTTTTTGAAAAGCACAGTGAATAAACTTGTAATATGTAAGTTACAATTCCCGGCCCCTGTGGTTGCTGGGAATGTTGAGACTGGCCAGAACTGGAGGACTTCAGACTTGGCTGAGGCGTCTGTTGTTTAGGTACAGCCGAATGATGGGCAGGAGAGGAATGAAACTTTCTTTTCTTAGGAAAAGAAGGCTTGGTAGGACATTTCCTACTATTTGAAGAAGGAGGTGGCTTAGAATGGTTTCTAGTGGAAGAAGAGTCAGGGGAGCATTGAGCAACCTGACGTAAAGCCTCCTTATTAAAAAGACCTTCCCCTGTACAGGGAGAATGAGCTAGTATAGTTTGTGCCCATTTGCTCAAGTCTGAAGCCTCAAGCCAGGCTCTGCGACGTGCTGCAATGGCAATAGCAGAGGATCTGCTAATGGACTCAAAAGAATCTATAGAAGCACGAGACAGAAACCAGGATATATTCCGGCTGTGACTGAGGAGCAAGGTATAATCAGTAGCCTTGGGCTCTGGTAAAAAAGGGGTCAAAAGAGACAATTTCTCTGTGACTTCCTGGAGTGTTAGACTCATGTGAAAAATATATGAGAGAACTCTGGAAGCCAGCATAGAGTTTTGGAAGGCCTGACGGCCAAAGGCATCAAGTGTTCTTGAAGAACGACCTGGCGGAAAAGAAGAATGCTTCTTCTTGCTCTTAACCTTCCTCAGTGCTGATTCCACTACAAGGGAACGATGAGAAAGTTGAGGTTTTTGGAACCCTGGAGAGGGTGGCACACGGTACCGAACCTCAATGTCAGTAGAAACTTGAGGAAGTCGTAAGGGTGATTTCCATACCCTAAGAAGGAGATCCTGCAGAGCAGGATGTAAAGGAAACTGTATTTGTTGCATTTGTGCCGGTGAGCCATGGGTAGGATCACAACCAGGGATAGAAATATTAAGAAAGGTTGCCATATCCAGGAGAAAAGTCTGAAAAGACTGATCTCCTATGGGAACTATTCCTGGTGAGGCTAAAGAAAGAGCCTGGGTAACAGAAGACGTACAAGGTACTGCACCAATGCCAGGTATCGGTTCCAAACTAGGCAGCGGTGCAAGAACAGGCATCAACCTCGCTAATGATGAAGGAGTAGTAGGTGAAGTAGTCATCGGGAACTGCTGTAGTGGTACCGAGATCATGAGGGAGTTATGGCTAGGATCTTCGGAACTACCTATTGGGAAACGACAGGAGTCGGTTCCGGGACGCGTCGGTACGCAGTCCTCGAGACTCGATATCGACTCAAGACTCGGCATCGAAGAGAGCGAGAGTAGCGATGCATGTCTCGACAGTTCCGACGCCAGTGGTAGTATCGGCGATGCCGATACCACTAAGGCAGCCTGGGTGACATCGATTGATACCGACGGTACCGAGGATACCCGATGAGCACCCATCCATGTCGATGCCGATGCTAGGGTATCGGAACCGATCGACATCGGTACCGTCCCGGAGCATGGCTGAGATTGAGGGAAGTCAATGCGGTGCGTATCGATCGGTCCCGAAGGTACTGAGGATGCCCGATGACGATCCCTGGTGAAGAGTGGAGTACTCGACACCGGTGCCGATGCCGGAGGCTCGGTACCGCTCGAAGCGGATACCACCCCCGCGCATGGCTCAGGTATGTTCTGTGAGGGGTGAGCCCCAGGAACATCCTGAAACCCCTTTAACGCTTTGGAGCCCGAAGACTCCCGCAGGGGTAATGCCAATGGATTCTTGAGGGTAAGGCCGGAGCCGTCACCATGCTGGGCATGGGACATACCACTCAAGCATTGACTAGTCTTAACAGACTGTTTTTGGGTTACCTGATCCTGTGAAGTAGAGAAACCGGGTACCCTCACTGCCGAAGAAAAAACGGTATCGAGGGAAACTCTAAATATTGAAGGTTGTCTCACAAAATTATCTCCTGACAAGTCAGGGGAAAAAGGGTCAGGACCCACACAGTTGAGACACCAACTATTGGTGTCTAAAAAGAAACAGGTGTTTCCACAGCGGATGCACTTCTTGGGAAAAGAAGGCTCCATAATGAAAAAAGGCCTAGTAGGCCTAAGAAGTTAAGGCAAAAAAAACTGAAGAAAAGTTTTACAGACTTTAGCCTAAAAACCACCGGCGGTACCGGTGGTAGCGGGAAAAACAGCCGCGACCACAAGAAAACAAAAAAATTAAAAGAATTAAAGCAATTAAAAAGAAAAGTTTCTGCGGTGACAGGAGGACGTCCTGCCGGCTCCGCGGAAAAACGAAAACTGAAGAGAGGCTGTGGAGAAGGCGGGAAGTCACTGCGCAGGCGCGAGGGATGCTGCCAAAAGCTTTCTAATTGAAAGCTGGGCAGCATTTCCCGTGCAGGCTCCGTCGGTACCGACGTACCCATATGTGAAGACTCATTCCTGCTTGTTCCTGGAGATAGATCCCAACATCCACTCAATTTAGTAGGGGGTTTTTTTTTAGAAGTCTACAAAGAGGCCTCATTTCTCACTGTTGTAATGAATTTATCTTTGCCCTTAATTAATTCCACCTAGTTTGGGTTTCCCACTCATGGCACAGCTTTACCTAAAGCTTCTTGTTTGGTTTTGTCTTGTCTCACTGTACTGACTAGATTGTAAGCTCGAAGGATTAGGGACTGTCGTTTATATTGTCTCTTACAGCACTGTATACATCTAGAATGCACTATACAAATCATGATAAAAATAATAACAGTCAGACAACAAAGGTAGAAAAAAACATCTTATTAAAGAGTGAACTGTTGTTCTCCTTCAGGTTCATATTCAAAAGGTTTGGCTGTCTGATTTTTAGAGTTAGCTGGACAAACTGGACACTTAAACCCCATCTTTTGCCCAGACAATTGGCTGCCCAGGCAAAATTTATTCAGTCAATAAAACATGGCCCACTGAGGGCATTCCCAAGATACTGTTTCACTTTGGCATTCAGTGCTGATATTCAGCGCTAGCCAGACACACCTACCTGGACCACGCAGGTCAGTCAAATAGCAGACCTAAAGTTTTCCAGTTACCTTTAGACCAATATTCATCCCACATGGATTTGAGCTGAATATATGGATAAAGTTAATCAGATAAAGTTGTCGGGTTCAATTTATCCAGACAAAGCTGCTTGAATATCAGCCTACCTTTGCCTTATTCCTCCTCTGGGGTATCTCTGAAACTTGGGCTGTCAGGTGCAGGAAGAGTAGGGCAGGGAAGCTATAAGAGAGATTACCTCTACCTCTTTCTCTACTTCAGCCTCTGAAGACGACCATAAATATATTGGTATGATACACAGACTGCTTTCACAGGCACACGAAATAGAGATTTAATTGAAGACACTCACCATGTTGCTATGAAAGGAGATGTACAACTATATAGATGCCCCCCTGAAGTTTCAAGAAAATGAAGGCCCTGTGGAATATATTAAGCTGTACTTGTAACATGCTTATTTTTATCCAATGTGAATTATAATATACTGGAGTTTAGCACAAAGCTGTACAATTTGTGATTAAAATGCATAACTAGATTAGTTCTAAGACTGAAAAGAACAGGAGGGCCACACAAAAGGAGAAGTAGATTTTGTTTAAATTAGTATTCTTAGGCTATAGTTCTAGTGCTTGCAACAAGGAAAGTTTGCTTATATAAATCTTTTGTCTTGAAAAGGGAAAGTTAGCCATTTGATGTGCCGCGCAGGTATATATTCTTATATACGTATATTCCCTAAATCATGGTTTAAACATCATTTCTTTTCATGCTGAATCCTAGCCTGAAGATTAAAATGATGTAATTCTGCATGGGCAGACAATCAGTGGATGTGGATCCAATGAGAATACCTTCTTCAGTTAAATTTTCAGGAAGAATACATTTAAAAAACTTTATTTTACTTTCTAGAGCCTTATTATTCTGAAGTAACAAGCTGGCATGATTAATAAAATATTAATAAGCACAGTAAGGACAATTATGAGGAATCTGTATTGTTGCAAAATACGCAGGCACATTTTTGACATGTGCTTTGTAGCTAATTTTCAAGGGGGAACCATCCAGAGGACCTGAATTTGACTCCTAGGTCAGATCCTCCAGTTCCTGAGTCAGCCAAGGCAGGAACGCTATGGAAGCATCCTTCACAGCCCCTGGAAAAGGGAGAGTCCCAGTCATTGTGCAATGGCAACAACTAGTAGCTGGATTTAGGGAACATGGTTCCAGGTCGAAGTAATTTGGGTTTCCAGTTTAGATCTGTAAAGAATTTAGAAAGCAGTAAGGTGAGGAGCGCAAACAAACTGTAGCATTGGAAGTTATAGGAAGGCTATTTCTGGTAATGAATGAGGAAACCAAGGCCTCTATTAAGTCCTTTTGTGTTTGTTTCCAAATATTTGATCATTTTAATTTCAAATAATGTTCCTGGAAACATTTTATTTATTAGACAATACGATATACCACACTTTTAAGCCAAGATGTAAGTCAGTTTACAATAACTAAAAAAATAAAGATGTAGAGGAAAGAAAGAATAAAAATAAAGCTAGTCTGTCACCACTGCCCCCCCCCCCCCCGCCCCCACCAGTTTGGTCTTAAGATTCTCCAAAAGCCTGGGTGAAGAGAAGAGTTTTTAAGGCAGCATTAAATGTAAGCAGGTTCGGTTCTCCTCTGAGAATTGGCGGGAGAGTGTTCCAAAAAGAAGGCCCATGAAGTGAGAAGGAAGTATGCCTATAAATTCTAGTCAAAAACAGGGAGGAGGGGGGAAGAACTAATAGGTCAGTATGCTGAAATCTTATCAGTCTTGTAGACTGAGCAGGAACTGAAAGGTCTGAAAGGTAAATGGGGAGATTGGTATGTAAGATCTTATAAATAATAACCAAGATCTTAAAATGAATCCTAAAACCTATTGGTAGCCAAAGAAATTCTCTCAATATTGGGGTGATGTGTTGAAATTTATTGGTGCCTGTAAACAGCTTGGCAGCAATATTTTGGAGGAGATGTAAATGGTTTAAACATGTAAACTGAGCAGCATGGTGATGGGTTCCAAGGTGGTGGAATGGATTAGAAATTAATTGACAGGCAAACAGAATTCACTCAGAAGAGAGAAGGGTGAAAAATGAAGTGCCCAGGGACTGATTCTGTTTAATATCTTTGTGAGTGATTCTGCAGAAGATTAGAAGGAAAAATCTGATTCTCTGTGGATAAAGCAAAGATCTGCAACAGACTAGTTACACCCAAAGAAGAGACAAAATGAAAAGTGATCTAAAAAAAATAATAAGCGTGGCTGAATACTTGGCAATTAAACTTTAATAAGAAAAAGTGCAGAGAGAGGCATCTGAGATGCAGGAATCCAAAGAGTTGTGTACACCCTCCTTCTTTATTCCCAACATTCACCACCCATCTCCTTTGATATTCACTAAAATGTATGGATTTCCCTGCATTCCCACAACATATAGTCAAAGGTACCCTTCTTCACAGATTCTCTCCCTGAGCCCCCCTGCCTATCTATTTTCACAGGTGTAAAAGATACAGTCTACAGACTATACTAATTTGCAACCATCTAAAGTTTATATCAAACATGTATTTGCATACTTATGAATAAATTCCCATTCCTTTTCCTTTATTTATTTTTATTCTTTTATATAGCACAGTTACTTACCTGTAACAGGTGATCTCTGGGAACAGCAGGAATAAGTCTTCACATATGGGTACGTCGGTACCGACGGAGCCTGCGCGGGACCGCTCCCCAGCTTCCCAAAAAGGAAAGCTTTTGGGAGCATCCCACAGCGCCTGCGCGCTGCCTTCCTGCCTTTCCTAACCGCCTCTCCTCAGTTTGAGTTTTAAAGCTGAGGCAAAAGAGAGAGAGGAAAGGAAAGACAGATAGAGAGATACAACTCCTAGGGGAGGTGGGAGGGTTGTGAAGACTTATTCCTGCTGTTCCCAGAGATCACCTGTTACAGGTAAGTAACTGTGCTATCTCCAGGAACAAGCAGGAATGAGTCTTCACATATGGGGACTCCCTAGCTAAGATGCCTGGAAGAACCCCAAGGATATGAAACCCTGGGAAGGGTTGTACCTCCTCCTATGGATCTCAAGCATCTATCCAGGGATGGAGGGTAGGAGTTGATTAAGAATGGAACAGGTGTTTGAGAACAGCCTGACCAAACAAGGCATCCCGGCGGGAGTCCTTGTCCAAGCAGTAATGGGCTGTGAAGGTATGAACCGAGGCCCAGGTGGCTGCTCGAAAGATCTGGTCGATGGACACAGAATTTAGATGAGCCATAGAGGCGGCCATGGCCCTCACATTATGGGCTGTGACATGGCTCTCCAGAGAAAGGTTCTTACTCTGGTAGGCGAAGGAAATACACTGAGCAATCCAATTGGACAGTGTCCTCTTAGAGACTGGAAGTCCGAAATGAGAGGGATGAAAAGCAACAAAGAGCTGGGAAGACTTTCTATGTTGCTGTGTTCTTTGTAAGTAAAAGGCATAAAGTGTGGATTGGTCCTAAGAACTACCTTATCATGATGGAACCTTGTATAAGGTGGATTAGCCACTAAGGCCTGCAGCTCACTGATGCAGCGAGCTGACTGCAATGAGGAAAATAACCTTCCAGGAAAGAAATTTCAAGGAGGTGGTGGCTAAGGGTTCAAAAGGAGGCTTCATAAGCTGACCAAGAACCAGATTTAAATCCCATGCCACCGGAGGAGGCCTAATGGGAGGTCTAGTTAAAGTTAGGCCTCTCATGAATCTTGCAATAAGAGGATGAGAGGAAACAGGTTGTCCATTGATAGGCTTAAGGGATGCTGCAATAGCACTCAAATGGACCCTTACTGAATTCGTCTTAAGGCCTGCATCGGAAAGATGCAGGAGGTATTCCAATAGAGAATTCAAAGGTAGTGCTAGAGGGTCAAGACTCCTTTCAGCACACCAAATGGAAAATCTTTTCCATTTAAAAGCATAGGAACGTCTAGTGGAAGGTTTTCTGGAAGCATGGAGGATATCCTTCACTTGTTGAGAAAGATTCCAGCTTTGAAGGTCTAGGCCTTCAGTAACCAAGCTCTGAGGTGAAGGGACTTGGGGTTTGGGTGCCACAAAGTCCCCTCCTCCTGGGACAGAAGGTCTGGAGCAGCTCCCAAGTCCAGGGAGGGGGCTTGGGAGAGATGCAGAAGTAGAGGGTACCACACTTGGCATGGCCAGCGTGGAGCTATGAGGATCATAGATCCTTGATCCCTCTGGAGTTTGAACAGAGTCTTGGGAATCAAGGGAATGGGTGGAAAGGCATACAGGAAACCCTGACCCCAGTGAAGGAGGAAGGCATCCTTGGCCTGAACTCCCTGACACGGAATTCTGGAACAGAACCGGGGAAGTTTGGCATTCCACGGACTTGCAAAGAGGTCTATGTCCGGGGTTCCCCATTCTTGGAAGATTCTGAGTACCTGATCCATGTGCAGGGACCATTCGTGTGGGAGCAGAACTCGACTGAGTCTGTCTGCCCAAGAGTTTTGAATTCCTGGGAGGTATACTGCCAGGAGATGGATTTGATGCTCTCTGGTGAAGGCCCACAATCTTAAAGCTTCGTTGCAAAGCGACAGAGAGCCAGTTCCTCCTTGCTTGTTTATGTAAAACATGGCTACTTGATTGTCCGTATGAATGAGGACTGTCTTGTAGCTGAGCAGGGTATGAAAGACCTTGAGAGCTAGAAAGACTGCTCGAAGCTCCAAGAGATTGATATGAAGAAAGGTCTCCTGTGGGGACCAAGTGCCTTGGGTGGAGAGGTCTTGTAGATGAACTCCCCAACCTGTTTGGGAGGCATCTGTTGTGAGAGTTGCTTGGGGCAACAATTGTTGGAAGGGGGACCCTAGCAACAGGTTTTGAGTGGACATCCACCACTGGAGAGACCAAAAGAGACATTTGGAGGTTGCTATTTGGTCTGAGAGAGCTCCTGATGCTTGAGTCCACTGGGTGGACAAAGTCCATTGGGCTGCTCTCATATGTAGGCGAGCATAGGGTACCACATGCACTGTGGAAGCCATGTGGCTTAGCAGTTGTAGCATCTCCCGGGCAGTTAAGTGGCTCTTTGACTGAACCTGAGAGGCTAACTGCACTAGGCGTAGGCAACGGGCCTGAGGAAGATACTACCACTGCAAGGGCCTATCTAGCCAGGCCCCTATAACCTCTAGGGACTGAGTAGGGGTGAGCTGGGACTTTGGGAGGTTTACCACAAGTCCCAGATACTGTAGAATGCGCCTTGTGCAGTCCAGGGAAGTCTGGGCCTCTGACTGAGATGGAGCTCGGATGAGCCAGTCGTCCAGGTATGGGAATACAAATATTCCCAGAGTGCATAGAAATGCAGCTACTGTTGCCATGCATTTGGTGAACACTCTTGGGGCAGAGGCCAGACCAAACGGAAGCACCCTGTATTGATAATGTTTTCCTTGGAAAAGAAAACGGAGGAATCTTCTGTGAGATGGATGGATGAGGACATGTGTGTACGCATCCTTGAGATCTAGAGAACAAAGCCAATCCTGACTTTGAAGGTATGGAAGGAGAGTGCCCAGAGAAAGCATCTTGAACTTCTCCTTGCATAGAAATTTGTTCAATTCCCTGAGATCTAATATGGGTCTGTATCCCCCTGTCTTCTTTGGAATGAGAAAATAGTGGGAGTAAAACCCTGACCCTTGTTGAAGAAGGGAAACTTCTTCTATTGCCCCTTGGGCAAGAAGGGTAGCCACCACTTGACCTAGAAGATCGAGAAGAGATGTGGGAGAATTGAAATGTCTCACCATGGTGTGGGGAGGAAGGTCTGAGAAATGAAGTTTGTAGCCCTCTCTTATGATGGAGAGGGTCCACTGCTCTGATGTAATCTGCTCCCATCTGGGAGCAAAATGAGCTAACCTTCCTGGAATGGTGAGAGGTTCTGGCTGTTTTTAAAGCCAGAAAGGCTAAGTTCTCTAGCATCAAGTCAAAAACCCTGAGGAGGTTGGGCCTGCTGAGTTGCAGCAGCCCCTGTAGTCTTAGGCCTGGCCTGTTTAGGTTGCTGACGCTTAGTAGCAAAGCGACCTGTAGAGGATTGTTGGCCAGAAGTAGAAGGGAATCTGCCCTTTTTGAAAAAAGACTTCTTGAAGGGTTTTTTCTTGGCAGGAATGGAGGTTGACTTTGAAAGTCTATCCAGAGCAGAATTTTCTGCATCCATTTGAGTGGCTTTTATTTGCCATTCTTTGCCAAAGAGGTTTTCACCTGTACAGGGAAGATTTCCTAATCCATCTTGGACCCAGGGTTCTAAATCAGAAGCCTGGAGCCAAGCAATTCTGCGAGCAGCTATGGCAATTCCAGAAGCTCTGCTGGCACCTTCAAAGGAATCAAAGACTGCCCTGTTGGAAAACTTTGAAATGTCTTGAGTATGCTTAAGCCAAATGAGGAATTCATCCCTTTTATCTTCTGGTAGAAAAGGGAGGAAAGTGTGCAGTTTATCTGCAACCTCCTTTAGAAACATACCCATGTAAGGACTATAGGAGTTGATTCTGGCAATAAGCATACTGGCTTGGAAGATTTTCCTACCAAAAGCATCCAAGGTCCTTCATTCTCTTCCTGGAGGAGCAGAAGAGTGTCTCTTTGTACTCTTTATCCTCTTCATAGCTGACTGCACCACAATGGAATGGTGAGGAAGCTGTGTTTTATGAAAACCAGGACAGGGAGGGACACGATACATAGTGTCCAATCTGCGAGAATGAGGAGAGATAGTGAGAGGAGTCTCCCATAAATCAATCATGTGTTCATAAAGAATCTCATGAATTGGTAAGATGACTGCCTCTTTAGGAGCCTTAGAATAACCCAAAATATCTAATTTCTTTGCTCTAGGCTCTGATTCAGAGGATACTGAAATAGAAAGACCTTTAGCCACTTCTCTTATGAGGTCTTGAAAGGACAAGTCCTCTGGAGGAGACATTCTTCTTTTTGGAGAAGAAGGCTCTTCAGCAAGGGTTATAGATACTTCAGCAGACTCCTCTGATGTATCAGAATCACCAGAGGAATTGAAGTACCGTCTGTCAGGGTGCTCTTCTAACGCTCGGTACGCGTATCGAGCAGTATCGACATCGGGCGTCATCGGAACCGGATCGGTACCGATGAGCAGCCCTGGACAAGGAACCGCTGCAGTTGGTATCCTGGTCGATGCCGATGCATTCGGTACCGGTATCGGCGCTGGCGCCGGTACCCGAGTCGATACCGACAACGGAGTTTGTTGTGGTATCAATGGCGTCGCAGCTTGGATGAAGGCACTGATAGCCTGCTGCATGGACAGAACATTCTGATCCATCGATGCCATGAATGCCTGGAACTCGGTACCGGAAGGTTGTGCCGGTACCCCAGAGCATTCTAACAGGCCGTGCCATCGATGTCAACCTGTAACCCCATAGGTGGAGCTTCGGAAGCCGGAGCTTCCCGCCGGGGTTGTTTTGCCGGTGCAGGATCCTCGAGGGCAAGCCCGGAGGCATCTCGATGCTTAGAGGGAGATCTACCCTTCGAGGACCGGCTGGATTTATGTTTGGTTACCTGAGATCCATTGGGGAAGAAGAAGCCCTGGAAGACGTCGATGCTACCGAAGCTGCATCAGCGGGAAACAGCACATGGAGCTTAGCTGCTCGGTTCTGTAAACCCCGTTTAGACATCAGAGAGCAGGACGGACAATCCGAAATGGAGTGTTCAGGACCCAAACATTTAAGACACCATTCATGGGTGTCTGTAACAGAAATAGTACCGCTGCACTTAGTGCATTTCTTAAACCCGGAGGCTGGTTTTTCCATGAGGAAAATTTCTTGTGAGGCCTAAGGCCCAAAAAGAAAAATACACTAAGTGAGGGAAAAATATACATTTATTTTTTTTTAAAGAGAAGAAAGAAAAGATCGGCGGTACCGGTCCGGAGTCGGGGAAGGCAGACACGCGACCAAAGAAAGAAAATAAAATAAAGAACTTCTTCAGCGGTGACAGGGCTCGACCTGCTGGCTCCGCGGCAAAGAAGAACTGAGGAGAGGCGGTTAGGAAAGGCGGGAAGGCAGCGCCCAGGCGCTGTGGAATGCTCCCAAAAGCTTTCCTTTTTGGGAAGCTGGGGAGTGTTCCCGCGCAGGCTCCGTCGGTACCGACGTACCATATGTGAAGACTCATTCCTGCTTGTTCCTGGAGATACCGTGCTATTCTGCATCAGTGTGGTTTACATTGAACAAACTGAAATTACATTGAACAGGGTATTATAACTTGGAGATAACTATTTTACAGGGAACATGGGCTATGGAGGGTTAAGTGGCTTGCCCAAGACCACAAGGAGCACCTGTGGGACTAGAAACCCCAGTCCTTCCGGCCCAAGGTTGCTGTCCTCTAGTGGGATTTGAACCCCTGACCTTCCGGCCTGAAGTACCTTGCCCCAACCACTAGGCTACTCCTCCACTCCACTTTAGTAGTGAAACCGATCTTTTGCTCCCATAGAATCTTATGTCCAGAGTTTATTCGACCATACAACTAAACCAGGACACTGTAAATTCTGGAGAGCAATTTGGATGGACTGTCTCCTTTAAATAATAGTCCTCCGGGGTAGCAAAGATTGACATAGATTACTTCGTGCATCAACACTCATTAAGAGATGTCTTAATTGTAGATGTAAAAAGAAGAGAATCCTCACTTCCAAATGAGCCAATAAAAGAGGGGATCCATCTACTATTAAATCCTTCATTTAGTAAATCTTTGTATACTGAATTTTCCACAGCTTTTATTGTGCTCCCCTAGGGACCTGTTCTTTTGGTTCCTTAAGGAGCTGTTTAAATATCCTGAGTCTGGGATCCTTCCTCTTCAAAAGATTTATTTCCTCCCCTCAATAATTGGTAAGGACACTTTGCAGAAAGCTGATACCTCTCAAACTGAGGTGCCTTCTAACTCCTTGGACTTGGGGAACCTGTCTGAGTTGTTAGAGCAGTCTACCAAGGCAATTGAAGCCCAGGCTAGTTTGTTGGTATCTTTTACATTTCTTCAGGAAAAGGAAGAGTTATTACGAATGTATTTAAAAAAAAAAATCTGATGTTTCTTTTTTTTTTGGGGGGGGGGGGGGTAGGGTACAGATCTTCCCAGATGTGTCCAGGTGGACTCAATCTAGGAGGAAAAATTTTCTGGAACTCCGCTCTGAGGTTTTAGCTTTGGGTGCGAGTTTCCAGTTGAAATTTCCTTGTAAATCTGCACTTGGTATAAGATTTTACATTTCTTCTAGCCCTCTCAAATGCGTTTTTTCTTAGATGCTGAGCAATTGTGAATTTCCCTTATGGTAGAATTGTGGGCTTTATAAGTTGTATTCGCTTTACATCCTACTATTTCTTTTTAATATTTTTCTTTGTATGTAACCATTCTCCTATGGTGTATACTGTTCTTGTTCTATTGTGGACTGCTAGCATACTGTCATGTTATTGATTGTTTTATGTTCTTTTGTGCTTATTTTTTGCTTGTGCATGATGGATGTGATATTCTTTATCTAAGGTTCTTGGTTTATTGTAAAATTTAATTAAATATAAAATAAAATAAAAATCTTCATTTTGCCATCCCAAGTTCTCTAAGATCCTTCAGAAAGTCTTAGAATGCAGAGGAAGAGAGAGGTAAAAAAGTCTTTAATCATTCACCTGATCATTCAATTAAGGGAGCCTGATCTGGTGGTGACACTCAGTTTGGTAAAGTTTCTCATAAAATCTTTTAAACTCTAGGGCAATTGCTTTATTTGATTTAATCACAGCAACTGTTTCCTTTGCCATCCTCATCTTTATTAGGGCCTTCAGTTGCCAAGCTAACAGTTTACTTGCCCTGTTGCCATGTTCCAGGAAATTTCTTTTGGATAGCACATCAAAAATGCCATCCTTTCCATTTCCAGAATGCTAATTTTATATCTAACATCTCACTACACAGCTATTTACTGCCTGTAACTTTATGTTGTTTCAACAAAGCTTCCGGCTATCCATATACATTTTGTAACTCTCACGCTCTCTCTTAGCTTTTTTCCCTTGAGGCTCACTGAATTAAGATCCCATACATATAAGCTTTGTCCACATTCCAGACAGTGCTCACTAGTGTCTCTATCTGTGTTCATCTATGTTGTGTCATCGTAGAAGCTATGAAATGCTTCAGAAGCAGGCTTCAGTTGAAATACTGATGTCAGGCATTTAATACAGGAGAAGACTGAGTTTTCACATTGGCATTCCACGAGAAGAAGCTAGTATATAATGACAAGTAACGGAGAGTTAAATTTTGTATAAAAAATTGTGATGATAGAACTGGTGCAGCCAGTATAAGTGATTTTTTGAAGCCTGTAAGTCATTACATGCCGCTATAGAGGGATATTCAGCGGCATTAACATGGATAGTGCCACTGAATATCCACCGGTTCCACCACTGCATGCCCTGATTCTATCCATGTAGAATCGGGGAGTGTCGGGGGCGTTCCGGGCAGAGTGGAGGTGGCACCCATTGCTAACCGGGCAGCGGCAATATAGAGTAGTTACTCACCTGTAACAGGTGTTCTCCAGGAGCAGCAGGAATCAGTCCTCAAATATGGGTGTCATCGGTGCCGATGAAGACCCAGCGGAGCATTTCCCCAGCTTTCTATGAAAGCCTTTGGGAATGCAGGCACGCATGCGCGGTTCCCTTCCCGCCTAAAGGTGCCATCTTACCTCAGTCAAATGACATAGCTAAGAACAGCACACAAAAATGAAAAATAAACTATGTACAACTGCAACTCCAAGGGGAGGAGGGAGGGTTGTGAGGACTGATTCCTGCTGCTCCTGAAGAACACCTGTTACAGGTGAGTAACTACTCTTTCTCCAGGACCAAGCAGGAAGTCAGTCCTCACACATGGGTGACTCCCAAGCTCTGGGCTAGCGAGGAACCCAGGCTGAACAAGAGAACTCCCTCTAGTCCCAGCAGCAAAGAAAAGGCTTTTCAAGGACACAACCTCCACCGGTAGCCCAACAGAGGGCAGGAGGGCAGGAGTTGCCTAAACCTCAAAGAGATTCCAGAGTACTGCTTGGCCAAAAGCACTGTCCCTACGGGACTCCCTCTCCAGGCAGTAATGGGCCGCAAAAGTCTGGCTTGAAGACCAAGTTGCAGCCCTGCAGATGTCTACCAAGGGCACAGAGCGGAGATGAGCCACTGAGGCAGCCATTGCCCGAACACGATGGGCCGTGACCCTACCCTGCAAAGGAAGGTCAGCCGCCTTATAAGCCCAGGTGATACAGTCAGCTACCCAGATGGACAAGGTACGCTTGGACACAGCCAACCCCAACTTATTGGGGTCAAAGGATACGAAGAGCTGAGTAGCCCTTCTATGCCCCTGAGTATGGTCAAGGTAGAAGGATAAGGCCCTCCTACAGTCCAGGGTATGCAGGACTGCTTCAGCCTGGCTAGCATGAGGCCTAGGGAAGAATGTTGGAAGAACCACCTCCTGGTTGAGGTGGAAAGAGGAGACAACCTTAGGGAGGAACTTTGGATGAGTCCTAAGGACTACCCTGTACCCATAAATCCTAGTGTAAGGCCTATCACAGACCAGGGCCTGAAGCTCACTTACTCGCCTAGCTGAGGTAAGGGCTATCATGAAGAGTGTCTTCCAGGAGAGGAAGCGTAAAGGACAAGTAGCCATCGGCTCAAAAGGTGGGCGAGTCAGTTGCTGCAAGACCACATTCAGCTCCCACTCAGGGGCAGGAGGACGGATTGGAGGCTTGAGCAAAAGCAAGCCCCTGAGAAAGTGGGACACCAAGGGGTGACCAGCCAGAGAATGTCCCTCCACCAGAGAGTGGTGAGCTGCTAGAGCTGAGAGGTGGACCCGAACAGAATTGGACTTAAGTCCCTGATTTGATAAGTGCAGTAAGTACTGAAGCACTACTGGCACAGTACAAGAGAAAGGGTCCTCTGTACGTAGCTGACACCACACAGAAAACCGTTTCCATTTGAGAGCATAGGTTTTCCTAGTGGCTGTTTCCTAGAGGCCAGGACAACCTCCTCAACTTCCTGAGGTAGGCCCCAGGGAGCCAAAACTACCCTTGCAGCCTCCAGGCCATCAAATTGAGAGCTTTGAGATTGGGGTGCAGAAGGGAACCCTGCTCCTGTGAGAGAAGGTCGGGTTGCAACTCCAGAGGTAGTGGAGGATCCACCGCTAGTTGAAGCAGAAGAGGAAACCAAGGCTGTCTCGGCCACCTGGGAGCCACCAGCAGGACCAAGGCCTTGTCCTGAAGAATCTTGAAGAGAGTTCGGGCCACCAAGGGCGTGGGAGGAAATGCATACAGGAGGCCCTGAGACCAGGATATCAGAAAATCATCCGGTGCTATCCGCAGAGGATGTGGTTGCCTGGAGCAGAACTTTGGCAGTTGCTTGTTCATTGGGCTGGCAAAGAGATCTATCAAAGTGAGACCCCATTTTAGGAAGATCTTCTGAACTACTGAAGGATGCAGCTGCCACTCGTGGGGCTGCAATATTCTGCTTAACCTGTCTGCCAGGTAGTTGTCCTGGCCTGGAAGGTACACAGCCTTGAGGAGCATGTTGTGCTTGAGGGCAAATGAACAAAGGTCCTGAGCCTCCCGACAAAGGATCCTGGACCCAGTCCCACCCTGTTTGTTCACATAAAACATGGCTACTTGGTTGTCTGTCTGAATCAGGACAGATTGGTGAGCCAGGGTAGGAGAGAAAGCTTTGAGTGCCAATCGAATAGCTCTGAGTTCAAGGAGATTGATCTGCTGTGCAGCTTCCCAAGGAGACCACATGCCCTGGGTGCACTTGCCCAGACAATGAGCTCCCCAGCCTTGCAGGGAGGCGTCCGTATTCATCACTACCGTGTACCCTGGAACCTGAAAAGGCACCTCCTTCAGTAGATTGGGTGGGTGCAGCCACCAGTTGAGGGAGTGCAGAAATGGTCTGGACACCCTTATTCTGTCTCTGAGGCAGCCTGTGGCCTGTGACCACTGAGTCCGAAGGGACCACTGTGCAGGCCTCATATGGAGCCTGGCATTGGGGGTCACATGTACTATCGAAGCCATGTGTCCCAGAAGCCTCAGGCAGAGTCTGGCGGAGACCAGTGACCTGCTGAGAAACTGATCTACCAAGGCCATCAACCTTTGGGCCCTGTCTGCTGACAAGAAAGCCTTTGCCAGCAGAGAGTCCAGCCTTGCTCCTATGAACTCCAAGTTCTGGGAGGGGAGCAAAGTGGACTTTGCGAAGTTTATGACTAACCCCAGCCTTTGGAGAAGAGCAATAGTGCTGAGGGTGGCTTGTCTGGCCTCCTGGCACGTCTGACCCCTGATGAGCCAGTCATCCAGACAGGGGAAGACAAAGATGCCCTGGTTTCTCAGGTAGGCCGCCACCACTGCTAGGCACTTTGTGAAGACTCTGGGGGCAGAGGTGAGGCCGAAAGGCAGCACTCTGTATTGATAATGGTTTCTTCCCACAATGAACCTGAGGTACTTTCTGTGGTCTGGATGAATGAGGATGTGAGTGTACGCATCCTTTAGATCTAAAGAGT
This sequence comes from Ichthyophis bannanicus, assembly GCA_033557465.1. Taxonomy (NCBI): domain Eukaryota; kingdom Metazoa; phylum Chordata; class Amphibia; order Gymnophiona; family Ichthyophiidae; genus Ichthyophis; species Ichthyophis bannanicus. The sequence continues at coordinate 277,015,807 of CM066040.1, read as the reverse complement.
ATAGCCAATCTCCCTGCTGGAGGTAGGGCAGAAGTGTCCCAAGAGTAAGCATCTTGAACTTCTCCTTCACTAGGAACTTGTTGAGGTTCCTGAGGTCCAGAATGGGTCGAAGGCCACCGGTTCTTTTGGGCACCAGGAAATACCTGGAGTAGAAACCGTGACCCTGTAAGTGGGGAGGCACAGGCTCCACTGCCCTGTCCACCAACAGACCTTGAAGCTCTTGCAGGAGAAGGTCTGTGTGCAAGGGAGGCCTTGGAGGCTCCCCTGGAAAATATGGTGGAGGCGGTTGGTGAAAATGCAGGGCATAACCCTTGTGGACTATGTCCAACACCCAACTGTCCCCGGTGATAAGGGGCCACTGATGGGCAAAGAGGGTGAGGCGACCTCCTGTGCAGGGTTGGGAGAGCAGTGGAGGAAAGGCTACGCTCAAGGAGTCAAAAATCCCCACCCTGCTGAGTGGTAGCAGGGGCCGGTGGCATGGGGCTCCTCTGCCTACGGGGCCCATTACCCTGCCCCTTGGCTTGCTGACCCTGGGGGCAGCTTGGGCAACCTCATATTTTGGGTACTGTTTGTAGGCAGTGCCCTTCCTCGGGTAAAAGGGCTTTTTACCCGAGCCCTTCTTTTTATGAGAAGGGGCAGAGGTCTTCCTAGACAGCCTTGTCCGTGTGAGGTGCTGAGTTTTGGGCTGAGCGGCCTTCTCGGTCATGGGCTTGCCAAAAAGGTTTTCACCTCGACAAGGGACATCGACCAACTTGTCCTGAACCCATGGCTCGAGGTCTGATGACTGCAGCCATGCCTGGCATCGAGCCGCGATGCTGGCTGCCGCAACTCAGGCCGAAGCCACGAAGCCATCGTAGGCGGCTCGGGACATGAACTTCGAGCAGTCCCGAATCCCCGAGGACAAGGACATAAATCTCTGCAAGGGTTCCCCGGAGAGACCAGCAGAGAACCCGGCCAACTCCTTGGCCAGATCCCGCAAGTACATGCCCATGTACAGCTGGTAGGACTGGACACAGCAAGCAAGCATCGAGCCCTGGAAGCACTTTCTACTGACGCCATCGAGGTTTCGGGCCTCCCTGCCAGGGGGCACCGCGGAGTGCATCTTCTGGCTCTTCAGACGATGCATGGCCGATTCCACAACCATAGAATGGTGTGGTAGCTGTGCCTTCTGAAAACCAGGGCTCTTTCGGAGTCAATAGATCGAGTCGACTCGCTTGCTGAGAACTGGCGCCGAGGCCGGTGCCTCCCACATACGGAAGAGGAGCCATTCCAGCATCGGAGGAACTGTAACAGTAAAGGCCTCCTTCGGAGGAGAGTCATATTGTAGGGCCTCGAGCTCCTCAGCTCGAGGCTCCTCCTCGGGGTCCGCCGGAATAGCCAAGGCAGTGGCCATACCCCGGACGAACTCCGAGAACCGTTACGGCCGCAGCCTTCGTCATATGTTTTTTTATATGTATATATCATACGATTTCTTATATTTTTTTCATTTATGGCTGTTATCTTTATACTTTTTACAGATTGGGAAGATTGTCTACTGTACCACATAGACGTTTGATCTGTGTGATTTCCTGGTAATGTGTTAACACAGTTTAATGTGTCAAGTATTACGCCTATATTTCTTTGGTTTTTATTTTTATTTTTATTTTAATTTTATGTTTGATTTAATGTACTTTTGTCTTTTAGACCCCTGATGAAGGCTGCGGCCGAAACTTGTTTAGTCGGGTCCTTAATAAAGAATTATTATTATTATCATCTGGTAGGCTGTGGTCTTTCCTCCGCTGGTCCCCCATGATTTGACAATTTCCAATCTGTAATCAAACCACTGCTGATCGCTGGAAGTAGCGGTATACAAATGTATACTAAATAAAATAAATAAATAAATAAATAGCCATCACAACTGAATATCAGACCCATAATCATTTAGAGGCAGATGATTAAAGACAGCGTTGAACTATAAAAGTCAAAATAATGGCCACAGTCGTGAGAGTTTAAGGCCTCTAAAGACTGAAAAAAAATAAAAAATTTCTAAAAATTATAAAGATTTGAGACTTTATGGGTGTCCTAATTAATTGTTAGTAGTTGTGAGTTTTTTCATCTTTGAACACTGCAAATAGGGATATATTTACTACTACTACTGATCATTTGTATAGCACTACAAAGCATACATAGCGCTGCACAAGCACATGTAAAAGATGGTCAGAGCTCACAAACAACATAACAGCTGAGTACAAGGATACATCTAGGAATTTGGTAAGGAAACACATAGGAGACTAAGCGGATCAGGATCCAAAAGCATACATAAAAAAGGCTTTTATAAAATTACTCTGCAGTGTATGTATGCAAATAAAACTATGCATAAAGACAAGACCACATGTACTTTTATGTGACCCACATGTATGCATGTTCAGAGATGCAGTTTGGGCATATCTATAGGTTATAAAATATGCACACCTCCACGCATACTTCAGCTGCGTATATTTACATCTGCTCCCAAGATGGTGTAAATGTACATGGCTGCATTTAAGCCATGACTCTTCAGCTTTTGTGAAGCTATTTTCTATAGATACATAGGCACCTGAGTGTCCTGATAAAATAGCCTCAAACTATACTACTTGGCCTCCCAACCTAGGCGACCTGAAATGTAATTTCCTCAGTTTTACATAAAGTATATGTGCTCTTGTCGGCATGTGTGCTTGTAGAGATATATATAGCCATGCAATGTTTTACATTTGGAAAATGCTTTCTAAAATTACCCTTATAAAGTTGACTGTTATTTCTACATTCATATTTATACAGATAAGTTATCTGGATAGTGGCTGACTATTGCTGCACTCCAATCTTTAGGCCTGCATTTGGCATATATTTAATCCCACTTAACTTTATCCTCATAATTTACTAGAAAGTTCTGATTTTCAGGAAATGGCTCTTCCTATAACTGCCATTAGAAGTCTCTATGAATAAATGAAGAGTCTATTTATTAGGCTACATTAGCTATAGAATGTGGGAATTAACTCATGCAAAATGTTAGGAGGCCTAGAATGCGTAGAGAATAGGCGGGGGCTTATGCAGAGGTTATTATCACATGTTAACCTCTAATGTAGTAGATAACAGGGTGTAAACTACACTTCTAGAGGCATAGTTAAGTGTATTCTACATTATCTTCTATGCTATTGACAAATGGTCGCGATCACTGCTTTGCATTCCTAGTACTTCCCAAAAGTACTAGGAATGTCTCCAATAGTTAGGATAGAGATTTTCCACTTAATTTGCCTTATCCTTTACTGTTAACTCAAGTTGCATGCAAAACCTTAGCAAAACTTTAGTAAAATGTGGCATAGAGGCACATTTTAGACAGCATGGGGGTCATTCTGCCCCCGCTATTCATCCCCCTGCCAGCCCCAGCAAAAGCCTCCCCATACAAACAGCGGGATTGTACAGGGAAACCTACATGGGAGCAGGAGGGAGTGTTCCTCTATGTCCGGAATCTCGGATCTAGATGGGGGACTTATTCCACCTCAAAAGTGGAATAAATCCCCCTGGATGGCGGGGGATCGTGGCGCGGGACACGAGCAGGCAAGTGAGGGGGCTCAGGAGGGTCCCTGCAGCCCGACTCAGGCCTTGGAAGGCCAGATCGGGGGTTCGGGCTGCGGGGAACGGAAGTTGCTCCAGGGTGGCCAGCAATCGCGGCTCATGAATGGAGTCATGGTGTCATGGCGACAGGACGCCATGGCACTGTGGCTCCATTCACGAACCTGGCTGAGTTAGCCAGGTAGTCACCAGGATGTACAGCTGGGCAGAATCGGGTCCTGGCCTGCGCGTCCAGGCACTAGACCCAATTTGGGTCTAACTTTGCACGGCCCAATTCTGCCCGGCCGTACAGGGGCTGCATAGCCTGAATGGAATAGGCCTCTATGTGCACACTGGAATTGAGATGGCCAGGTTGTGACAATTCCCTACAATATTTTAGAAAAGGCTGTGCTAAACGTGAAGCATATTCTAAGACAGTGCTGGAGGGCACAAGTACAGTATTCACCAATATGTGGAGCCAGAGGACCCATTTTGCAGAGGGAAAATCTATGGGGGAAACGCAGTAACATTCATGTGTAGGTGCTGGCACTTTCATCAGCCAATTTTCAAATCTAATGTACAAACGCTGACACTGAACTAATTTCAGTGTAGGGGGAAGTAAACAATGGAGGTGAAGGAGAATAAACCCTGTATCCTTCCTGTAAGGGGCTGACCAAAAGGAGCACTTTTTAAAAACCAATAAGTTCCAGGGAGCATCTACAAATCTTGAGGTAGACAATTGCAGTTGTACATGTGCATTCCCTAGATGAAATGGAGAATACATGTGTCAATTTTTAACCAACCAGCACACTCCCTAACCATGACCCCAACATGCTCTCTTACAATTTCTGTATAGTACGGACACCCACATATAAATTCAGCCCTTTCAAAAATTGCAATTTACATGTGGATGCCATTTGCACATGTGAAAATACCTTCCATGTGGAAATGGTGGGTAAGGCTTCTAAAATAATCTGCTTAATCTCTTACCTCGGGAAGACAAGTGAACTCATCCTCCCTTAGCCATTGCGCAAATGGGGAAGCTGAGTTAACTCACATCCCACCAATGCCTCTGTGGACGATGGGACTGCAGGATCGATTGTGTCCGGATGCCCTCCACTCCATTTTGCCACAGTAGTTACGGCCAGATACTGCCGTCTTTCAGCGTTCTGGGCATTGCGGGTCCCCGGCACAAAGATGCAAACCCTGTCCCGCCAAAACTGGAGCAGTCACAGCTGCGCTTGCTCGAGCAGCTCAGCCGCACTACTCAAGCAGGTGCACTCAAAATCTTGTGCAGCCGGACTGCTCTGGGTTTGGCAGGGGGGTTGTCTCAGGGACCTGCGATGCCCAAAACGCTGAAAGACAGCAGCATCCGGCTGGCGACCACCATGAGAAAATGGAGTGGAGGGCACCCGAACACGATCAGCCTCGCTGTCCCCACATCGGAGAGACATCGGTGAGTTCTTCCTGGCAGGGCATGCCAAAAGATAAAAGGCACAAAAAAGGGTCCTATGGGCTCCAGCCAGACACCAGTCGCCGCCATCCGTTCCTCTCAATTAATTCCCCAGGCAATGGTTGACTGGGTGCTTCTGTGTTCCCCAGTTAAGGGGTTAATGTAATATCTGAATATTTAATAGCAGTGCACAGCTTTCCATCTTATATTTGTTTGATCTTGTATATGTATAGCATGGTATCTTTGCTTTTAGCATTTTATCTAAAAGAAATAAAATAAGCAAAAAGCAAAAAGCTGGGCAAACTGTATGTTCAACCTCAGGTTTTTTACATTTTATTTAATGCATCTGTTCTGGAATGACTAATATAACTTTTGTCTATTACTATCAAGTCCTAAATATGGTTCGAGGCTAGATTACTTTCATGCAGGTCTCATTTTAACGGAAATTGGAAGAAATGAAAAAAGATTATAAGAAGAGATGTTATAAAAACAGACCACATAGGTCAAATGTAATAGTAAAACTATTCTCTTTCATGTACATGACAGTGACAGCAAATATCCTGTAAACTCTAGATACATAGTGTATCTCCCCATCCATTCTCTTTGCCTCCTTGAGGCCAATTCCCAATCATTTCATGATTACATAATTTAATTATAGTTGACTTAGGTATAGCACAAGAAAAGGTGATAAAACATCAGGCTTCAGGAAGCCATTTTCATGATTTCTGATTGCAAAAAAAGGATGGGCTGCTGAGGAAATACAGCATAGTTATTACCGCTTCCCTCCCCATGTAGGAGAGACAGCATTAAACAGGAATAAATGTTTTCTTTTCATACACAATGAAGTGGTTTTCATTAACTAAAACTCACAGTATAATTTGATTAACACCTGAAGATACAGTTACAATTAAAATGTCATATTAAGAGTCACTAAGAAATATCTTATTCTGCCCTCTGTGATCCATGGAAGTTGTTGACTGCTTAACTTTTGGGACACTCAAAAAAGTGATTACAAATACTGTAACTTCTACAAAAGAATGCCAGTCAGATCCAAACAGAAAGCTCAGGTCATGTAGGTTGGCTTTTATGCATGTAAATCCTGACTCAATTAAACAGATTTTTAAATTTGGGCTTAATATTAATTCTGTGTGGCCTGAGATTTCTGCCTCATAGGTCCTTTCAAATTAAAACAAGAAATTATTTATAAGTAGCACAGAAAAAGTTCTAGTTCAATTTAATAATGATCAAAACTTAAGTCGCTTATTCTCAGAAATGATTATCCAAAAGCATTATTCATTAAAGTGATAGCAAAACCATTGATCTGTTTACAATAAAACTCACTTGGGATTCCTTAACATTTTCAACAGCGAAGTTGAACCAAACTCGAAAGCGTGGGTTGCAAGTATCAGGTCTGATGAACAGGTCATATTCAAATTCAGTGATGTAGTCCACGCGACCAAGGTTACCTAGCACAAAAGAATCAATAAATATAACTAGACCTAAAGTAATTGAGATCAGAAAAAAAAGTTACAGCTCGCCATACAAATAAATGGCCTTGAATGTTGGAATGAATATTGTACAAATCAAAGAGAAGACAAACCGGTTTGAAAGGGCCTGCCAGTGGACGTGAGAGAGGCCAGCAATGTAACAGAATCTGGACAAGGTTTGAGACGCCTGGTAAAAAGAAATGGGTGGGCGCCAGTATTGGTTAAGTAATGGGGGATTTTTATGCTTGTCTACCCAAAGACCCAAAAGGAACAAGGGAAGAAAAATAATAAATATCACCCAAAGGTTTGACCCTGAAAAAATGTTCAGTAGTTCCTACTGCAATTCTACTATAAACCTGCAAAAGAATAGATCACATGATCCTTTTTAGAGAGGAGAGGGAAGAAGCTTCAGAAACAGAGCTCATGGCTGGTAGGAGGTAGATGTTTCACCATCACAAACACCACAACAAAATTTGCCCCAATATCTCATTCATAGGCTTCAATGAAAACTGTGGGTGAAACTCAAGTCGACTTCTGCTCTACAGCCAGTTTGATCGGTTGAGAGTAACTGGGATAACATCTAAGTGTTTTTCAATTGTTTTAAATGCATTAAAAATGTAGTTAACATTGAAGCCTATGAATGAGATATTGGGGCAAATTTTGTTGTGCTATTTGTGGTGGTGAAACATCTACTTTCTACGAGCCATGAACCCTGTTTCTGAGGCTTCTTCCCTCTCTAAAAAGGGTCAAGTGATTTATCCTTTTGCAGCTTTCTAGCTTAATCGTAGAGGGAACTACTGAGCAATTTTTCAGGGTTTGAATCTTTTGGCGATATTTATTATTTTTTCCTCCCTTGCTTTTCCTTTTGGGTTTTGCAGTTAGTGCAAGGGAGAGTGGAGTTTTATGTACACTTTTGGTATGTCTACCCAAAGAGGCAGAAAAACAGAGGGGAGGACTCTCAACTGGGCAAAAGATAGGCTAATTTGTCATTAGTGCTATCATTTATTATGTTACTATGTATGCCTAAATTGACTAATGTGCACTATCGCTTTAGTATGCATTAATGATATTAATAGATAGCATTTAATGCAAGTTCCATTTTATGAAATGGGGATCTAGTTACTAATAATTTACACTAATGGCATTAGTGTTTACTATAGCAGCAGCATACTTTAGTACATTGAATCCTTAATGTTCAATTTGTAAAAAAACAAAAAAAAACCTGTAGAACATTTTTTTGTGGGTTTTTCATCTTCTCCATTATTTTTGGGCATACCACCCAATATGAACTCAACCTAGGCTTCCCACAAGTTATGATATAGTGCTGTCACTTCATCACAAAGTCAGCATCATGTGTTTGCAAAATTATTTCATTAAGGATTACTGTAAATGATGCGATTCTGCTTCCGGGGACTTGGAAATTATGCATATTGAACAGGACCCATACAGTTATAGAATTTGCACACTGGGAAGTCAGTTTTAAAAGCTTTAATCAGCATGTTTATCCACAGGAAATGACACACAAAATTTTCTCTTCTCTCATTGCAGGTAAATGTACCCAGATTGGCTATAGTTGAAAAGATTTGGGCTTAAGTCAAGGGAGGGAGAATGCATACAGGGGTTTCATTTTGAAATCCTTGCCTGTACCTTTCAGCAACTATATTTGCACCTACTTTTAAGCAGGTGTAAATATATCCCCATTCTTGCAGTCATTGCAATTTGGAAAGGGAAACCCACAAGCTCTTTCCCTTTGAAAATGAGCTTGTAGTCTGTGTAGATACAAAGTATACAAGGGACTCCAAGCTCCATACTGGGTTTAAATATAACCCTATTAATGGATAATTTTCAAAGCCACTTATTGTGTCAGTTCTTATTAATTGAGAGGACCCAAGAATAACGAGCAGGCAAGGCCCTCAGATTAGTTCTCTACTGAACCAGAGCACCCCATATCTTCTGCCTGTAGCTGCCACCTCTCTTTGGGTCGAGACCTCCGGTGTAGAAACCAGGAAACTCAGACAGAGGATGGAGACTACAGATAGCGCAGGAACTCACCATGAAGACTTTCAAAGGAAGCAAGGTTGAAACACAGAAGAAATGTGGAACAACAAGCATACTTTTGCATCAGCGGTATTTTCTAAGAGGTTATTAACGTGTATGTTGCCACATACGTCTGAAAATTACTTTATAAAATTAACACAATGCTTCTAAGTAGCAATATTAGAAAAGCTGCTGCTCACGCGTGTACTTCTGCATCACCCATGATTTCCAAGAGGACATGATCTAGGCAGACCCAAAGAGTATGCATGTTATTTCCATATTTGCAATGACAATACATGCATACATTAAAAGTTCTAGTCATCGGGGGTTACACCTGCTTTGAGGCAAGTGTGTCAGCTACTGCTTATCTGAACCAAGGTTTTGCAGGAATAGTTGAAGGGCAATTGTGCTTACGTCTCTGGTGTTTAATAGCATTTCAAAACCACAAACGTTTATTTTCTTTTACTCAGCTCCTTAATGAGCTCTTCCTGAACATCCAGTTTTATAAAAGCAGACATTTAAACACAGATTGCAAAACTTGCACGTACATTTGTTGGAACAAATGATACTGGCAGGTATACCTCGGAACGTATCAAAAGTGACTTCATGGCTCTGGGACAGAGGGTGAAGCAGATAGGTGCACAGGTGGTGTTCTCTTCAATCCTCCCTGTTGAGGGTAAAGGCCAAGGCAGAGAGGCTCGCATCCTGGAGATGAATGCATGGCTGCGTGGATGGTGTCATCGAGAGCGTTTTGGTTTCCTAGACCATGGGATGCTCTTCCAAGGGTTGCAGAGCAGAGATGGCATCCATCTGTCCAAGAAAGGTCAACGCATCTTCGGTAGTAGACTGGCTAATCTACTGAAGAGGGCTTTAAACTAGATTCGTTGGGGATAGGTGAAGAAAGCTCCCAGGTAAGTGAAAGCCCCCAGGTAGGTGATACATTAAATACCTTTATGGAAATGGGTAACAGGGGTAACATATGGAAAGCAGTGTGTATAAATGCCCATAGCATGGGAAATAAGATCCCTGATGTTGAAGCTTTGGTGGGAGTGGCTGACTTGGATTTAGTGGCAGTTACAGAAACATGGTTCACAGAAAACCATGACTGGGATGTAACTATACCTGGCTGTACTTTATTCAGAAAGGACAGGGTAGGAAGAAGGGGAGGAGGAGTGGCACTATATGTAAAAACTACTATTAAAGCTTTGGAATTACAGAGCTTAAAAGGGAGAGAGGAGGCATTGTGGGTTAAACTAGAAAGAGGGAAAGAGAAATCTATTTGCATTGGTGTGATATACAGACCTCCCTCACAAGAGGAAGAGGTGGACAGAGAGTTAATTGAAGACATACGCAGCATTGCTAGGAAAGGCGAAGTGCTACTGATAGGAGATTTCAATGCCAGATGTTGATTGGCACATTCCTGCTGCAGTATCATCTAGAAATAAGGAGATCCTGGATTCTCTACAGGGAGAACTATTCAGGCAATTGGTAACAGACCCCACATGTGAAGGGGCCATACTGGACTTGGTGCTTACCAATGGTGAAAGTGTTTCTGATGTTGTAGTGGGAGATCATTTTCATCCAGTGATCACCAGATGGTGTGGTTCAGTATTAGGACTAGGGCTGTTAGAATCCATTCCAAGGTGAGGATCTTAGACTTTAGGAAGACTAACTTTGTGAAGATGGGCCAATACCTCAGGGAGTCGTTAGTGGGATGGGAACAGCTGGGGGATGTAGAAAAACCGTGGGCAAAACTGAAAGGGGATATTTTAAGGGCAACCAACCTTTTTGTTAAAATGGTAAATAAAGGCAAAAGGAACAGGAGACCGCTATGGTTTTCTAAGGAAGTAGCTGAAAAAGTGAAGAAAAAGAGGGAGGCCTTCATGAAATACAAGAGATCACAGAGAGAGGAAGACAGGCATCTGTATTTGGAAAAACTTAGAGAAGCTAGCAAAGTAGTGAAGAAGGCAAAGATTCAAAAGGAGGAGGAAATAGCCAATGCAATAAAATGTGGGGATAAGACATTTTTCAGATATATTAGTGAGAAGAGGAAGGGCAAAAGTGGTATTGTCAGACTCAAGGGTGTAGGGGGGGAATATGTAGAAGCTGATAAGGATAAAGCGGAATTGCTTAACAAATATTTTTGTTCTGTGTTCACAGATGAAGAACTAGGAGCAGGACCTCAGAAAACACCCACAAATAGGAACAGAAGCGAGGGACATCTTGAACAATTTTCAGAAGACTGTGTTCGTGAGAAACTAGCTCAACTTAAAGTAGACAAAGCAATGGGACCGGATGGGATACAACCTAGAATACTCAGGGAACTTGGGGACGTTCTAGCAACTCCACTGACTGACCTTTTCAATGCCTCGTTGGGGTCGGGAGTTGTGCCAAAGGACTGGAGAGAGGCTCATGTGGTGCCTTTACACAAAAGCGGAAGTAAGGATGTTGTTGAAAACTACAGGCCAGTTAGTTTAACTTCGGTGGTGAGTAAATTATTGAAACGCTGCTGAAATAGAAAATAGTGAGGTTTCTGGAGTCCAGCGGATTACAGGATCCGAGGCAGCATGGATTCACCAAAGGCAGGTCTTGTCAGACAAATCTGATTGATTTCTTTGACTGGGTGACCAGGGAATTAGACCGAGGGAGAGCTCTAGATGTGGTGTATTTAGATTTCAGTAAAGCCTTTGACACTGTTCCTCACAGGCGACTTATAAACAAACTGAGCACCCTAGGGATGGACCCTAAAGTTACTGCTTGGGTTAGAAATTGGTTGGGTGGGAGGCGACAAAGAGTACAAGTAAATGGAGCTCACTCTGAGGAGAAGGATGTTACCAGTGGTGTGCCTCAGGGATCTGTCCTTGGTCCGATTCTTTTTAACATCTTTGTTAGTGATATAGCGGAAGGGCTGTCGGGTAAGGTTTGCCTCTTTGCAGATGATACCAAAATATGCAATAGAGTAGACACCCAGGAAGGTGTAGATAACATGAGGGATCTAGCTAAGCTTGAAGAATGGTCTAGAATTTGGCAGCTGGGATTTAATGTTAAAAAATGTAAGGTCATGCATTTGGGCTGCAGCAATCCAAGGGAGCAATACAGTATAGGAGGTGCTTTTGTCCACTAAAGAAGAGCGGGACCTAGGCGTGGTTGTGTCTGATGATCTTAAAGTAGCTAAACAGGTAGAAAAGGCGACGGCAAAAGCTAGAAGGATGCTTGGGTGCATACGGAGAGGAATGGCTAGCAGAAAAAAGGAGGTGATAATGCCTCTGCATAAGTCTTTGGTGCGACCTCATTTGGAGTATAGTGTGCAATTCTGGAGACCGCACCTTCAAAAGGATTGTGAACAGGATGGAGTCGGTGCAGAGGGTGGCTACTAAAATGATTAGTGGGCTTCATTATAAAGCATATGAGGACAGACTTAAGGATCTTAATATGTGCACCTTAGAGGAAAGGCGGGATAGAGGTGATATGATTGAGATGTTTAAATACCTCCGTGGCATAAATGTTCAGGGAGAGAGCCTCTTTCAATTGAAAGCAAGTTCTGCTACGAGGGGACATGGGATGAGGGTGAAGGGAGATAGATTCAGGAGTGATATGCGGAAATATTTCTTTAAGGAAAGAGTAGTGGATCCATGGAATAGTCTCCCAGTGGAGGTGGTAGAGATGAGGACAGTAACTGATTCAAAAAAGCATGGGACCAACACAGAGGATCTCTAAAGGTAAAAAGTGGACTGTTGTAGTTGTTGATATGGAAGGACAGACTAGATAGGCCATGTGGTCTTTTTCTGTCATCATGTTTCAATGTTTCTATGTATGAACAACAGCACTTACACGTACAGTAAAAAAGCCTCTGAGTAATACTGCTCCTTTTTTAACGTATTCCTTTATAAAATGACTTTTTTTCACTGGAGAAGCTGCATACATGAATTACTTGAGGTCTTATATGTATTTTACAAAAGGCTCCACATTCACAAAAGTCCATTGTAAAATACTCAGGAAACTGTGAACATCGCATTTTCTACTGAGACTCCCTACGCAAAATTGGGCTTCATGTCATATTCTGCTGTGTTCTTTACCATATCCTTACATATGTGGTAGTGAGCTAATTTGTCAACATTGTGTCTGTTTCTGCCCAGGCCTCTGCACATGTTTTATACAGCTCTATATGCTGTCAGCTTTTGCAACACTTGGCCATCCAGGTGAAACAAAGAGATAGGCCTGTTGCATGGTGCCAGCCATAGCGAGCAACGCAGCCACTGGGTAGATTAGGCTCCTCCAGCAAGGAAAGAATTGTTGCAACTCTTGCTCATATACCAGGGCAGTGGGGTTTTGGGGGGGTGCTCCTCTTTCTCCTATATTCCTCCAGTACAAACAGAATGAGGAATTGGATCTGGCATTGTTAGGCTCAGCGGAAGGAGATGAGGCGCCATAGGCAAACCTCATCCTTTGCGCTCCCCTCCAGTATCCATTGGCGCTGCCGCCGCACCTCTCCAAGACATGCACTGGTGACAATAGCCACAAACAGCCCCACGGTGCTTATCCTGAAACTTTGTCCCTGCGGGGTTCCTTACTTCCACCCCCTCGGACCACCCAATGCTGACTACAGGAAGTCGGCATTGGGCATCAGATGCTGCCTAGTTCACCTAATGGTAGCCCTGGCCCTGGGCATGCTGAACCTTCAACTGCAATTACCTGGTGGATCCTCCTCTACTGCTATTCTGTTTTCAGTCAGTATACCTCATGCCTCTGTCTTGAGACCTTGCCTTTTTCTGTCTACACTCAGTCCCTTGGTGCACTCATCTCCTCCCATGGTTTTCAGTATCATCTCTATGCTGATGACTCTTATATCTACATCTCTGCACATAAAATCTCTCCAGGAATCCAGGCCCATATCTCTACCTACTTATCTGATGTTAATGCCCAGATGTCTCACCACCATCTGAAATTGAAAATGGTCAAAACTGAGCTCCTTATCTTCCCCCCTAAGCCCACTTCCCCCCCTTCCTCCTTTCTCTATTTCTGTGGATTAGCATTCTACTCCTCCCTGTTTCCTCTGCTCACATCCTTGGGGTTATCTTTGACTCCTCCTCTCCTTCTCCACACACATCCAACAGATTGCTAAAACCTGCCGTTTCTTTCTCTATAATATTGGCAAAATTCATCCCTTCCTTTCTGAACACACTTCTAAGACCCTTATCCATTCTCTAGTCACCTCCTGTCTAGACTATTGCAAACTCCCCTTCACTTGTCTTCCTCTGATTCATCTCTTCCCACTTCAGTCTTTTCAAAACTCCTATCCATTTCTGCATCCAGTTCAGACTTCTACTACTGATCTATGTCTTCATTCGGCTGTTCCTCACTACCTTTCCTCTCTTCTCTCTCCCTACATCCCTCCTCGGGAACTCTGCTCTTCTGTTGGATCCCTTCTGTCTGTTCCCTTCTCTTCCCCTGCCAACTCCAGACTTCAGTCTTTCTAGCTGGATTCTCCTTATACCAGGAACAAACTACCTGAATCAGTACATCAGGCTCCATCTGCAGCCCTATTCAAATCCAGGCTAAAAAATCACTTCTTTGAGACTGCTTTTGGATCCTGTTCCTTCTAGTCTCCTGTTTACTTCCTATGTGTTTCCTTACCATTCCCTTAGATATATCCTAGTCCCCACTTATGTTGTCTTTCTTGATTAAGCTGTAAGCTCTTAGGAGAATGGACTGTCTCTTTACATGTCTCTGTACAGCGCTGAGTATGCTTTATAGCACTATATAAATGATAAGTAGTAGCAGAAGTAGAATTACTCAGAAATTGTTTCCCTGTTATACGTATATGTCATCTCCTCCCTGCCAACTTTCATGAAGGCACAATTTAGATAGCACACAAAAAAAAGAAAAGGCAGCGAAGAACCCTTGGAGGGGGACAAATTTTATTGAAAGGGTCAGCTCTACATGTGTTTCGGCCACACAGGCCTTCTTCAGGGGACTGTGACCAATAAAAATACAAGAAAATACATAAAAACATAATAAAAAGCTCATTAAACGAGCAATGGTAGTTGGTAAATATGCAAAATTAAAACACATAAAAATGTATACATAAATAAATAAGAAATAACAATTAGATCAAATAAAATGTAGAAAATATAAAAATGATCATTCAATAAATTAATGAATAGTAGTTGTCACAGGGTGACGCTAGCAGAGCCCATAAAGGTAAATGAAAGTGAGCAAAATGACACCTTAGCTTCACAAAAGGGAAAGGGTTGCCAAGAGCAACCAGAGAAAACAGATGCACATGGTGTTAGGGAACGCCCAAGCAGAGACGGAGCTCAGAGCTCATTAGAAAATGGGGAGCAGCTGCAAGGGGGCGGAGCCCAAGCTAACACTGAGCAGGATATAGTAGGGACTCGGTCACTAACAGACAGGTTGTCCGGGAGGTTGTCCGAGAGCTTGTCCGAGGAGTTGGAAAGATTGCCCAAGAGCTCAGAGGTGGTGTCTGAGAGCTCAGAAAGGTTGGAAGTCCAGGAGAGCTTGGAGGTTAAAGAGGTCGTGGAAGTCTTGGAGCTCTCAGAAAGCTCAGAGAAGGGTGATAGCCGCGGAGGCTTGGAAAGCAAGGAGAAGCCAGAGAGCTCAGGAGGCTCAGTTGAAAGCCCAGAAAGCACAGGTGGGAGAATCAAGGAGAGCGCAGTGGAATGCTCAGACCAGAGCTTAAGTGAAAGCTCAGGAAATATCCCAGTTGAAAGCCCAGAAAGCACAGGTGGGAGAATCAAGGAGAGCACAGTGGAATGCTCAGACCAGAGCTTAAGTGAAAGCTCAGCAAATATCCCAGCTGGAAGTCCCGAGAGCAGAGGTGAAAGAATTCAGCAGAGAGCACAAGAGGAAGCTGTGAGGACAGTGCCAAGGGAAAACTCCACAGAGGCAGAGGTGAGTGATTTGCAGAGAGGCTGTGGGAGACAGCAAGGCAAATCCTATCAAGACCCTGAGGAGTATTGTAATAAAGCAATAAGGAAGGGCAATCCTACAGCTAAGTGCACAGCTAAACAATTTAACTCCAAACAAACAGAAAGGAAGAATTCTTACCTTGAGGCACATTCCCCTGTGATAGATAGATGGTGTGAGAGAAGGAAACCAGAACGGGGTTATCCACGTTACAGAGAGCAGGAAGCTCCCAGAGGGGAAGTGAGACGTATTCTCCCTAAGAGGTGGGACTTAGAACACCTCGACAACCTAAGCTCATATGAGGAGCTGTGCAAAACTCAGGGAGAGAGAGAGAAGTACAAACAATATGGTAACTTCCCACAAACCACAAGTATAGAGGAAGGCTTTACAAGCTCATATGAGGAGCTATGCAGAATGACAGACGAACAGATGAGGAGGAGATATAACTAGATTTCCCTGAAGAGATCCTACAAGATACAGGCTGGGATTGCAGATAGCCTGTATCAAATTGGATTCATTCTGTGTGCTGAAGCAGCAAGAAGTGTTAATTAAGAGAAACAGCTGTGAAGTTTCACGTGAGTTGAAGAAACTGTTTTCATTACTTTTGCTGTTATTTTGAATGCTGAAGAAAGCTTATTTTTGGTTACAGTACTTTCCTTTATTTCGTGTCAGACGTATGGTCTGTTTAACCTTTTGTTCCATACCTTTTGAATCCACCCCGGACGGGGAATAAAACCTATGTTTATCCTTACACTCGACTGCAACTACAATTATTGGGTTAAGGTAAACTACGGGAACCAGAAGGCTTAGCAACTGCCTTCCCGGGGACTTACTGCCAATAATATCATTGCCCATTAAGCTGTCCAAGCACCTCTCAGCCTCTGGACCGGCTAGTGGGTCACATGAAAGTGGCTACGTCTTGAGGATTTTTTTGCTGTGGAAATAAAAAAGGACACTTTGAAAAGGAAAAGAGTACTGCTGGATAAACAGACCTGTAAGGAAGCAAGCACCCAGGACAAGCCGGAAGTGGACCAAGCACCTCTCTTGCCAAAGCCTGAATCTACGCAAACCTAAGGTAAAGGGTACCTGGGGCACGGGCGTAGAAGGACAGCAGGGCAAGAAAGGGGACGCTCCTGTGGTGTGGGAAAGAGGGAAGAGCTTTTATAAAAAAAAAAAAAAAAAGTACCGTACTTGGTGGTGTTTCTTTTTCTTTCCCTTTACAGGATCCTGACCAGAAGATGGAAGTCCAAGACGTGATGAGTTGGATGCAACACCAATGGGACAAACAGTTGGAGTTGGCCAGACATATGCAGGAACAAACTGCCAAGCTAATTATGGAGCAGCAGAAACCACTCCTGGAAACCATGCAGGCGTTTATTAAGAAGTCACCAGGATCTGGGACTGAAAACCCTTACATTGGTGGGGTAGGACTGGCTGCAAGTCAGGCGTTTTCTTTAGGACAATTAAGTCCAAGAGACAATATAGATGACTTTATTGATGCCTTTGAGAGGATAGGGGGGACATTAAAGTGGCCACCTGAGCAGTGGGCCACACGATTTGCAGTTTCTCTCACTGGGGAAGCGCTCTCCGCGTATAAGGCCATGCCTGCCATCCTTGCTACCAGTTATGAGGAAATAAAAAAGGCAGTCAAGGATCGGTTAGGGTTGTCCACTATGCACTATCGCAGACTATTTAGAGAGTCCAGGATGAGGGAGCAAGAAACCCCGAATGCCCTACAGCAAAGGCTTAAGAGTTTAGCCTATAAATGGTTAACTCCTAAACACAGGACAATGGAGTCACTGCTGGATGTAATTGTTTTAGAGCAGTTCCTCCAGGCTGTCCCAAGTGAAGTAAAGAAGTACCTTACCCTGCAAAACTGCCAGAACACCGATGAGGCTGCTAATTTGGCTGAGCGCTACTTTGAAGCACAGGTAGTGAGCGCCTCAGAAATAGGGCCCAAAAAGGTAGCAGGAATGGCAGTGCATAAAAATGAGAATTATGTGAAAAACAAAAAGTTTAATATGGCTAAGTATGCTAATAATGATGATATGTTTTCTGTGTGTAAAGGGAGATGCTATGCATGCGGGCGAGCAGGCCACTACCAGAAGGACTGCATGGAGAGAATGATCCTTATGGCAGGGCGAGAGAAGCCAACGCAGGACGGCGTCCTAATTCCCATCCAGGTAGAGATATTAAAAAAAGAAGGGGGAAAACAACACAAACAATGCATATTGGAAAGGAGGACGGGGACAAAATTGTAAAACCATTAACATGATGGAAGGGCATAGCTAAGCGGAAATCGAGAAAAATCCCATGGGGAGTTTACAAACCTTGATTTGAATGGAGGCTAATGTAGCATTGATCCCAATTATCAAAGTCCAGTTGAGGTAGTCATAATGATTTTACCAATCATATGGCAATGAAAAATATTATTCGGTAAGCTAAAAACACCAAATACATTCAACTGAAAATTGAAGAGCAGTACAGAGGCAACATAAAAACCAAAATAGATCCTGGGTTACAAAAGCAGACCGCAGGGGTCTTTTTAAAGAGTGAATTCTGGAGTCCAGTGGATTACAGGATCCGAGGCAGCATGGATTCACCAGAGGCAGGTCTTGTCAGACAAATCTGATTGATTTCTTTGACTGGGTGACCAGAGAGTTGGACCGAGGGAGAGCTCTAGATGTGGTGTATTTAGATTTCAGTAAAGCCTTTGACACTGTTCCTCACAGGCGACTTATAAACAAACTGAGAACCCTAGGGATGGACCCTAAAGTTACTGCTTGGGTTAGAAATTGGTTGGGTGGGAGGCGACAAAGAGTACAAGTAAATGGAGCTCACTCTGAGGAGAAGGATGTTGCCAGTGGTGTGCCCCAGGGATCTGTCCTTGGTCAGATTCTTTTTAACATCTTTGTTAGCAATATAGCGGAAGGGCTGTCGGGTAAGGTTTGCCTCTTTGCGGATGATACCAAAATCTGCAATAGAGTAGACACCCAGGAAGGTGTAGATAACATGCGGAGGGATCTAGCTAAGCTTGAAGAATGGTCTAGAATTTGGCAGCTGGGATTTAATGTTAAAAAATGTAAGGTCATGCATTTGGGCTGCAGCAATCCAAGGGAGCAATATAGTATAGGGGGTGAAGTACTTTTGTCCACTAAAGAAGAGCGGGACCTAGGCGTGGTTGTGTCTGATGATCTTAAAGTAGCTAAACAGGTAGAAAAGGCGACGGCAAAAGCTAGAAGGATGCTTGGGTGCATACGGAGAGGAATGGCTAGCAGAAAAAAGGAGGTGATAATGCCTCTGTATAAGTCTTTGGTGCAACATCATTTGGAGTATAGTGTGCAATTCTGGAGACCGCACCTTCAAAAGGATGTGAACAGGATGGAGTCGGTGCAGAGGGTGGCTACTAAAATGATTAGTGGTCTTCATTATAAAGCATATGAGGACAGACTTAAGGATCTTAATATGTACACCTTAGAGGAAAGGCGGGATAGAGGTGATATGATTGAGATGTTTAAATACCTCCGTTGCATAAATGTTTAGGGAGAGAGCCTCTTTCAACTGAAAGCAAGTTCTGCTATGAGGGGACATGGGATGAGGGTGAAGGGAGATAGATTCAGGAGTGTTATGCGGAAATATTTCTTTAAGGAAAGAGTAGTGGATCCATGGAATAGTCTCCCAGTGGAGGTGGTAGAGATGAGGACAGTAACTGAATTCAAAAAAGCATGGGACAAACACGGAGGATCTCTAAAGGTAAAAAATGGGACTGTTGTAGTTGTTGATATGGAAGGACAGACTAGATAGGCCATGTGGTCTTTTTCTGTCATCATATTTCTATGTTTCTATGTTACTATGTTAATTAGCCTGAAAACAAACCAACACGATGGGGTGCAGAGGCATTCACCAGAACTCAAGAAAGCTTAATTTATAGCCTGAAAAATATACAGATTCATGTCAGCTTGTTAGCTTGTGAACTAGAACAGTAACCACCCCCCCAAAAAGAATGTAAAAGATGAGTTAGTTAAGAGTAAACTGATCAGGGCAACTCTCACATACCAAACGAAATGAATCTCTGTAGATTGTTATTAAAAAGCAGTTCACTGTGAATAAAAAGAGAACAAGGGGCCAGTGGCTTTAAAAGGGGCAACAGAGATTATTAGTTTATCTATAGCTGTTAGTGTGTTCGAATAGCCAAGAAAAAGGCACTGCTCACATAGGAAAGTGAAAAAGGGAATAACACATGGAGAGCAAAACACATCACAAAAAAACAGAAAGGTCTATGTCATGATTAAGACCAGAGGGATGTAGTGTATTGAACTGAAAAATGATTTTCTGTTCTAGCCTAAGGAGGGTTTGAGCAACATTCCCCCAATGTCAATATGGGTGAACCTGCCATAAAACCAAATATTTCAAATCATTAACTTTATGTCGGGCAGCTATCCAATGTTCAACTAAAGGTTTCTGGGGGGTGCTATGTTTGATACAGCTACGATGTTCTATGATTCTTGTCTTAACACTCCTGTTTGTTTTCCTTATGTACAATAATTTGTATGGGCACATAGAAACATAGAAACATGATGACAGAAAAAGACCACAAGGCCCATCTAGTCTGTCCTTCCATAACAACAACTACAACAGTCCACCTTTTACCCCTAGAGATCCTCTGTGTTGGTCCCATGCCTTTTTGAATTCAGTTACTGTCCTCATCTCTACCACCTCCACTGGGAGACTATTCCACGGATCCACTACTCTTTCCGTAAAGAAATATTTCCGCATATCACTCCTGAATCTATCTCCCTTCACCCTCATCCCATGTCCCCTCGTCACAGAACTTGCTTTCAATTGAAAGAGGCTCTCTCCCTGATTGCATAAATGACACACACAGTCTGTCAGGTGGCAAAACTAGTAAGTGGGAACTTGATGTAAGAGGTAGAGTGTACAAAAAAACCTTTGGAACCTTTGCATAATTACCAACTACCATTGCTCATTTAATGAGCTTTTTATTATATGTTTTGATGTATTTTTATGCTTTTAGTGGTCACAGTACCCTGAAGAAGGCCCGTGTGGCCGAAACACGTGTAGGGCTGATCCTTTAAATAAAATTTGTCCCCTCCAAGGGGTCTTCGCTGCCTGCTCTTTTTTGTATGCTGCTTTTCTGCAGGTGGGGTGCTTTTTTTGTTCCTATGTGGCACATTTTAGATAGTACATGAAGGTCAGATATAAGATGTTGAGGTCACGACACAAACAATCCAGCAGTATTTAAGAAAAGGCACTGCAATGCATGAAGCCTGTTCTAAAAAGGTGCAAGAATGCATATATGTTTGCTAAAAGATGGAGAGGAAGGACCCATTTTGCAAATCAACAGGGAAACACAGCAACTTCCACATGTAGGTGCCGGAAGGTTTTTTTGGCGACTTCCACATGTAAGCTTTTGGCTCCCCTAATTCTAGCAGTAGATGGCTAACTGGGTAGCAGTCCAATATCTTCGCTACACGGTTAGGCTCTACAGGTGTATCCCCTCGGCGCCTAAATCCGGATATTCAATGCCATTGCTGTAGCAATGAATATCCGGGTTTAGAGGTCAGCGGGCAGGGATATGCATCAACGTGGCGCACAGCCCGCCCAACTGAATATTGGGCCCGATAACTTTATGTGCCAGGGAAGAGCTGTAAATCCCAGAGTGGATTTCCTTTATGAAATGGGGAATACATGTGTAGATTTTGAATTTTGAAACCATCTAGGCCACTCCCAAAGCTACTACTACTAATCATTTGTACATTTATTTATTTATTTAACTGTGTTTATATACGCTAATCTGCGAGTCTAAGTGGTTTTAATATAACAACTTGGCCTAGATGGCTTACATGGAACAGTATTAACTTAGAGGCCCATTCCAGTTCCTGCATGTCCGCCCACAGTGGCCAGGCAAAAAACAGACATGTGGGAGATGGACCGATTCTGCTGCGGGGACTTAGATGATTGAGAACTCCCCATATGCTAAGCAGATCGATGTACGGGAAGCTGCCCGTCCTGACATCAGAATGATAGTACTAGAGTGAGGAGGCAATGGTGTCCTGGTGCCATGACAACGAGCAGTCCACAGACAGCTCAGAATGCCATGGAGTGTATCTGCCACCGGTGGCTGCCGTGGGCCGGATCATGGCTGCAGGGGCACAGCATGGCGAGCAGATCGTTGTACGGGGGGTATACGGTGCACAATGTGGGGGGCACACCAGACTTATTCTACCTTCGGGATGGAATAAGCCATGTGTCCAACCTTTTGCCAGAGAATGTATTGTAGTAACAAAATTCCAAATGCATTCAATTATAACATAGTGAGAAAAGTAGAGTTTCAGTCAAGAAAACAACTGCACTCTCTATTTCATTTAGTAAGCGAAACAAGGTCTCAGACTTATATGGCACTCAATCTGGACTTTCGTCTATTCATGTAGTGTCTAATTGCATCAATGACCTTCAAAGCATTCAAACTTTCGCTACTATTTCAAAGTTGTGCTCATTATACAAGGACTTAGCTGTGTTGCCCCTCCGGACTTTCACCAACATTCAAAAAGGATCCCGACGCACTATTCAGGCACCATAAGGCGTTTCAAAAACAAAATTTCATCAGGAGATCCGTTACAGCCACCGTTCCCGTGTTCTAAAATATAAAAACAAAAAACACAAAATAGTCCACGTGCCTCTCCCTACTACATAAAACATGTTCATAAAACCTTTAAAACTGCCATACTCACTATAAACGATGCTGCCCGCATCTTCATTCATGCATTGTAATCACTGCAATCTACTTCTGTGTATCGATACCGAAGATGCCACGCATGCAGGATGGAACTCTCCACTAGCATTTAAAACCCTCACCCATTAAAACCCAATCGTATGCACCTGTCCCTCTTTCGTACCACGGTGCTACACCACTGTCGACCCGTGCTAACTATTATCAATCTGACATACTTTAAATCCACATGGACATTGAATACTATATACAACTGCTTCCAATTCACATGTGGTGTGGGACCGAAGACTATAGAAACCCCCCTGATGCTCAAACTGAGATAACTCCAACATAATACCACACATATCACAGCCTCCACACTTTTCATGACTACCGTCATATATCTTCGGCTCCAAAGCAGGAAGTACTGTGGGGCTTAAATGTTCTTTCAAATTCCGCCCTCGCTGCCATACGCAGCGTATCCTCTTGTCTGCTAAACCTGGAACCGCTTTAAGGACATTCCTATGTTTATGCAAAATCCGTTGTATATGGTGGCTCATTGGGGAAAAGGCCGTAACCAAATTGATCACATTGGGAACTGTTCGTGAACCTACCGGTAACTGATCTCATTTGCAACAATGCAGATCTATGATTGTATAGGGCTCTCCAGTAGGCTCGTTGTATTACTGTCATCGGATATCCCCTATTAAGAAAATCTTTTTTAAGATCTTTGGCCAACCGTTTAAAATCCTGCACATCAGAACAGTTCCGTCTAAACCGTAGGAACTGCGAAAAAGGAAGACCTTCTTTAAGCTGTCTAGGATGTTTGATAGTGTAATGGAGAAAGGTATTCCTATCTGTAGGTTTCTTAAACACTGACGTGTTCCATCTGTGGCTTCCCCTAGTAATATGGACATCCAAGTAAGTGATGCTATCCCTATGATACTCATAAGTAAATTTTATATTTTCATCCTGCTGATTAATCCATTGAAAAAAAATCCATCAACATCTCTTGGGTCCCTTTCCAAAGTAAGAACACGTCGTCTATATACCTCCTCCAAACCACCACATTTTGTGAAAATGGGGAATCAGCCAACCAGCGTGCTTCAAAAACACTCATGTAGAAATTCGCTATCGATGGAGCGCACGTGGCGCCCATCGCAACCCCTGCTATTTGCTGGTACAAGATGCCCTCAAACACAAAATAATTCCGGTATATCGCCAATTGTGCCAATTCTAACAAAAAATCTATGTGTGGAACTGAAAGGTCCCCTCTTAAAGCAAGTGTGTGATGAACTATCGCTAAGGCTGCTTGCTGCAGTATGTTGGTGTACAGAGAGGTGACATCCATAGTAACTAGCAAGGTATCTAATTGCTCTGACCATTCCGCCATCCCTTCCACAATATTCAAAAAATGTGTCGTAACTTTAAAATAGGAAGGTATCGTGGATAATAACAGGCGTAAAAAAGAGTCTAAATAGGTGGATAAAGGCTCGAGTATACTGCCTCTGGTTAACACTATAGGTCTCCCAGGTGGACACCTCAAATTTTTATGAATTTTGGGGACAGTATAGAATTTTGCTGTCGTGGGAGTGGTGACATTTAGATAGTAAAATTCTTTTTTGGAAATTAGTTTATTTTGTAAAGCCAATTGCGTAATTTGTCTAATTTCAAACTGTAAAGCTTGTTTTGGATCTTCTGATAATTCCTTATAAGTTGTTTTATCCTGTAACTGGCGCAATGCTTCTTCCAAATACCTTCCACGATCCATAACCACTACAACTCCCCCTTTGTCCGCTCTCTTTATTACTATATCAGTTCTGTTTTTAAGTTCTCGCAGAGCCTGATTCTCAAGATTAGTCAGGGCCATTCTATTCAATCTGGTGGTACTTTCCAAATGCGTAAGATCTTGTATAACCAAATCCTTAAAAGTAACCAATGCTGGATGCATAGGTATAGGTGGTACCCAGGTGGAATGCAAGGGCAATGGGACACGGTTTAAAACCTCATCAGATACTTCAATAGAACCAGCTTGCTCTTCTATTTCTGAATTTGAAGAGAAATAATGCCTCAGTTATAATTTCCGCATCAATCTCTCAAAATCTACGTGGAATTGAAAAGAGTCAAAACGAATGTGGGGAACAAAAGATAATCCTTTATTAAGAATCTGAAGTGCTACATGCGATAGTTCTTTTCCTGAAATGTTCTCCACTAGAAATTCTTGAGGTAATGGTGGTTCATTCATTTTTTCTTTTGACCAGATCGTGAACGTGATGTCATCCGTTCTACTTCGTTTTTCTTCTTTTTTGTGTTGCCTTTGCCGTTGTCTAAAAAATCTTCCTTAGAAGAGACACTTGAATCCGTATTCGATGAATCTTCAAGGGAATCATCAAAACGCACTTGTTTCTTATTTTTCTTCATCTTGCGTTTTGTATCCATCCAAGGATAGATGTAACCGGAGGTATAATCGGTACCATCACGTTTCAATTTCTTCAGTTTTTTTGTTATCGTCTCCTGATGTACTTGTTTTATCTGACGTTGAACCTCCTCCTGTTTCACATTATATGTCTCTTCCCCTTCTTTAGATTTCAAATCGTCCTGGATACTCTGTATCTCTTGACCCAGATTCTCCACCACTGGTTGTAACGCATCCACCATCAAGACCATTAGGTCTAGGGAACATTTATTTAAGATCATGTTCCATTTTTCCACAAACTCTGTTGTCATTTCCGGCATTCGGGGTTCTTTGTAAATGCGTAATCCCCTCGGGATCTGCTGCCGGTTAATATACTCCAACAACGATGATCTATGTAACTCCGTTCGTACCTTTTTTTTCTGTAAGGTAGCTAGCATCTCCCAAGAAGTGGTTAACTGGGTATCTGATTGTTCATTTATTAGAGAAAAAGGTGTCTTTTCTTTAGTCAATCCTGATACATAATCAGGTGAAAAACTGAGGATGTTTTTCCATCCCATGTGACCTTCCATTTTCTGGAACAGCAATTTCTGGTGGGTAGCTGGAGAACAGGGACTAAAGGCTGTGCAGAAGGTAGGCGGAGGGGTCCTGCTGGTTGGAACTACTTGGGGTTTTATGTTTTATGAATTGTTGTACACTGCCGTGAATGCTTTGGCAAATGGCGGTATATAAATGTTTTAAAATAAATAAAGAAGTGCAATAGGAGAGCCGGTGTTTGCAAAAATTCAGTTTATGAGGAGAGGTAGGATAGGGGAAGTGAAAGAAAACAGGCGGGAGACCCAGGGAATATAATTAAGGAGAGGAGAACTGAGGGAAGGCTTGCTGAAAGAGCCAAGTGTATAGGATCTTCTTAAAGTTAGGGAGGGAGGACTCAAGGCAGAATGGAGGGGGCATGAGTTCCATAGAAAGGGGCCAAAATGTGAAAAGGAGTTCCTGGAAATAATCAGTGGAGACTGAAGGGAGAAGGAAGGCCATATTGCCAGAGCAGAGGTGGTGTGATGCATGAAATGGAGTAATTAAAGTGGCCAGGTAGTGGGGACCGGCTGAGAACAAAGCACAGTGAACAATAAAGAGGATTTTGAAATGAATGCAGAATGAGATTGAAAGCCAGTGGTGAGACATCAAGAAAGGGGAGACATGAACGAAACGGTGGGCCTTAAGAATGAGTTTAGCGGCAGTGGACTGAAGTAACTGTAAGCAGCGAATGGAGTACTGGGGGAGACATGAGAAAACAGTTACAGTAATCAGGGTGAGTGATGACAAGAATCCTATTTCTCGGACTAAGCTTGAGAGAACTCGTTGCTCCGCTGTATTTTCATAGCCCTCATATTGTGGGGATCTCTTCCCCTCATCTGTGGTCTGAATATCCTATAGTACAGCGATGGCGAACCTATGGCACGCGTGCCAGCTGTGGCACGCGAAGGCCTTGCAGCTGGCACGCGGGAAGGTCCGCAGAAAAATAAAAAGCTGGCTCTGACTGCTGCCGCGGACGCGGCAAGGGCAGAATGCAGCGTCCCGCGGGGCCCCCTCCGCCCGCTAAGCCCCTCTGCAAGAGCTTTCAGATTCGCGAGGGAGAGCGTCTCCCTCGCGTCTCTGTTAAGCCCGCAGGGGCTAATGGGAAATTTCCCATCAGCCCCTTTAGACGCGAGGGACTGATGGGAAATTTCCCATTAGCCCCTGCGTGCTTAACAGAGACGCGAGGGAGATGCTCTCCCTCGCGAATCTGAAAGCCCTTGCAGAGGGGCTTAGCGGGCGGAGGGGGCCCCGCGGGACATTGCAATCTGCCGCGGCAGCAGCCAGAGCCTTCTTTTTTTTTTTTTTAAATTTGCCAGGGGGGTTAGGACTGCTAATGGGCAGGGGGGGGGTTAGGACTGCTAATGGGCAGGGAGGGGGGTTAGGACTGCTAATGGGCAGGGAGGGGGGGGTAGGATTGCTAATGGGCAGGGAGGGGGGGGGGTTAGGACTGCTAATGGGCAGGGCAGGGCAGGGAGGGAGGGAGGGAGGGGGGGTTAGGACTGCTAATGGGCAGGGAGGGAGGGAGGGAGGGGGGGGTTAGGACTGCTAATGGGCAGGGAGGGAGGGAGGGAGGGGGGGTTAGGACTGCTAATGGGCAGGGAGGGAGGGAGGGAGGGGGGGTTAGGACTGCTAATGGGCAGGGAGGGGGGGGGTTAGGACTGCTAATGGGCAGGGAGGGAGGGAGGGAGGGGGGGTTAGGACTGCTAATGGGCAGGGAGGGAGGGAGGGGGGGTTAGGACTGCTAATGGGCAGGGAGGGAGGGAGGGAGGGGGGGGTTAGGACTGCTAATGGGCAGGCAGGGAGGGAGGGAGGGGGGGAGGTTAGGACTGCTAATGGGCAGGGAGGGGGGGGTTAGGACTGCTAATGGGGAGGGAGGGAGGGAGGGAGGAAGGGAGGGGGGGTTAGGACTGCTAATGGGCAGGGAGGGAGGGAGGGAGGGGGGGGTTAGGACTGCTAATGGGCAGGGAGGGAGGGAGGGAGGGAGGGAGGGGGGGGTTAGGACTGCTAATGGGCAGGGAGGGAGGGAGGGGGGGTTAGGACTGCTAATGGGCAGGGAGGGGGGGGGGTTAGGACTGCTAATGGGCAGGGAGGGAGGGAGGGGGGGGTTAGGACTGCTAATGGGCAGGGAGGGGGGGTTAGGACTGCTAATGGGCAGGGAGGGAGGGGGGGTTAGGACTGCTAATGGGCGGGAAGGGAGGGAGGGGGGGTTTAGGACTGCTAATGGGCAGGGAGGGAGGGGGGGTTAGGACTGCTAATGGGCAGGAGGGGGGGGGGCGGGCGGGCGGGGTAGGACTGCTAATGGGCTGGGGGGTTAGGACTGCTAATGGGCGGGCGGGCGGGCGGGCGGGGGGGGGTAGGACTGCTAATGGGCTGGGGGGGTAGGACTGCTAATGGGCTGTGGGCTGATGGGGGCTGTCTGGAAATGGGGTGATGGGGGTTAGGACTGGTAATGGGTTATAGGGGGGGCTTAAACTGGAAATGGGGTGATGGGAGTTTAGGACTGGAAGTGGGTTGATGGGGGGGGCTAGGACTGGTATTGGGTTGGGGGGTTGCTAGGACTGGAAATGGGCTGATGGGGGGCTAGGACTGGAAATGGGCTGATGCAGGGACTAGAAGGGAATGGATGCTGGGTGAGGCTGGAACTAGAAGGGAGCTGATGTTGGGGGAGGATTAGAATGGGATGGGGCTGGGAGAGTAAAATGGAGAGGGGAAAAATATTTTGTGTGGGAGGGATAAAAAATCTACAATTGGCCGGGTATTGGGAGAGTAAGTGGGGATTGAGGATGGAGGGGTAAAATTTGAGTGGATGAAATAGGAATGAGGAAAGAGCAAAAGGAGAAAGATTAGTATGTTAAAGCGGATGTAGAGAGAGAGAATGGAAAAAAAAACTAGAAGAGAGAAGAAAGGACAAATGGACAGCAGATGATGGAGAGTTAGCAGAAAACATGAAGAAACCAGAAGAAAGTGGCTGGAGCAATTGCAACTGTGTAACTGAGCTGAGGTATTCTGTTTATGTAATTCCTTTTTGACATTGCCACTTGTTCTCTTTCCCCAGTAGGACATGTATTGTTATTGTCTGAAATGTATTGGTTTAATATTTGCAGTGTTGCCTTTTGATAGGTATGGTGTGGTGCTTTGTGAGTCCTGGTAGTGCTGTTAGGATACGGCGGGTTTGCTATTGGTTCTAAATGGGCAGTTTTGTAGTAGTTCCTAATGTGCCTGGCGGTTGGCACTGGATTATAGTAATGTAGAAATCTTTTAGTCTGTCTTTATCCATACACTCATTAAGAGACATGTTTACTAAAAGTTAGTGTATGTTAGCATTATGCAAATATTTATGCAAATTGACGTGCTGGCACTTTGAGGAAATTCTTTGGTTTTGTGCGGCAGTTTGGGAACTCGGGCTCAAAAAGGTTAGCCATCACTGCTATAGTAGTTTCAAGGCAGGTTGAAAAAATGTACCTATTCTACTTGGTCTTCAAGGGACAGTAACTGGGATGGCAGTGGGCTGTGGGCACCCTGTGTCTGCAGATCACTTTCTTTCACAGTAGCTTTCACTCTTCTTTCCTATTATAAATGCAGGTCTTTATCCTTTGAATTGACTTTACTTTTGTACACCAGAGTAGTATTTGTTTAAAAGTGATTAAATAAATATAAATATAGCATAAACCATAAGTACTTTCCCCTCATGTCTAATCACTTTGACACAAAACTAGACTGGATTTAACTGTTAGACTCGTAATTCTAAAAAAAGCATGTTTGATCAGATGCGGTATCTTGTTTTTAACATCAAGAGTTTTATTTTCTCAAATAAAAACAGAGTTGTGCAATCATATGGGACTGGATCAAGGAAACATCAGAGTTCATGCACAGCACACACAAAGGGCTCCTTTGTTCTAAATCAGTCTGTCTAGCATGATGGATAATGAACAAGCAGGTGCAAACGATTCAACATCCTAATTATTGCCAGATGGGGTAGATCTTGCTTCTTTCACTATCTAGCACCTTTTGTGAAGTCACATTTCTGCTACCACTCTGCCTCCCTTGTTCTTCTACTTTTTAAAACTTATTAAAACTGAAAAAAAAAATGTTTTAAAATGGAAAAGTCCCAACCTAAAGTCACAAGTCATTCTTATTTCTAAGTAGCTTTTTAAACCCAGCTAACGATACTGGAAAAAGCATGGTGTTCTAACAAGTCTGATTAAGAAATAAAAACAATTAGAGGGTAATTTTATAACTAGGCACCTAGTTTTAGGAACCCAGAATGTGCCTATTGAAAGCCTATTTTATAAAGAAAAGCGAGCACTAAATTTCTTTTATAAAATGGGTACATAAGTGTCCAAAAAGTGCATTAAATCTAGGCATGAGCATTTACAGCAGTCCTAGAGCTGTCATAAATGCCCTGCCTAGATTTCTAAAGAACATGCGTAAGTTATAGTATTTTACAGCTTACATATATAAATGAGTGTTCTGCTCAAGCTCCGCCCCTGTGCACACCCACAGTGAAAGTACATGCCATAGGTCTGATATATGTACTTACAAAGTGGTGAGCAGCCAAAATATGTATGTAAAGGCCATCTATGCACATACATCTTTGAAAATGCTTGACTTACGCATGTTGGTGGCACAAATCTTTATACAGCTCCTTGTAAATTAACCTCCTTAGTGTGAAACACAACTTGTTGAACAGGTGTTTTTGTGTTTATTTTATTTATTTTTATTTATTTTATTTATTTAGAAGGATTTAGTATACCCCCTTATCGTTAAATCAAGGCGGTGTGGCACATCAATCAAAATCAATAATAAAGTGTGGTTTGTAGCATGCAGTGTGAGAACTGAGAAGTGTAGTGTGTGGGACAGTGCATTAGATTTATTTATTTATTTACATTCTCTTATATACCGCGCTATTCTGCATCAGTGCGGTTTACATTGAACAAACTGAAATTACATTGAACAGGGCATTATAACTTGGAGATAACTATTTTACAGGGAACATGGGCAATGGAGGGTTAAGTGGCTTGCCCAAGACCACAAGGAGCACCTGTGGGACTAGAAACCCCAGTCCTTCCGGCCCAAGGTTGCTGTCCTCTAGTAGGATTTGAACCCCTGACCTTCCGGTCTGAAGTACCTTGCCCCAACCACTAGGCCACTCCTCCACTCCATATTATTATATTATATCGGTGAACTATTTACATAATGAGCTATATATATTATACATATATACAAAATATTTTACAATATATACAAATATACAATATATATTTCCTTGCATATATGATTACTCAGAAAATCTACAATGAAGTTGACTAAACTGAAAATAGAATTGTAAATGGGATGCTGTTTTCTTTAAGAATTAGGAATTGTTTTTAGTTTCTTTTCACATGGAAACACAGGACGAAGCAACTGCTTCTCTCTCTCTCCCAGTCCTATTTGGTTCCATAGCAGTAAACTGCGCTATCCTTTGGTGCAGCGGTTTACTCAAGATTTTTTCACACTAATCTTACTCCCGAAGCAGTAAGAACGTTTAGTATTGGAAAATCAGTGGTAAACTACTGTGCTAAAGGGCAGTACAGTGCATATGCAAAATAACAAATAACAAATTGCCACTTAACAAAATGCTCCTGATGTTAAAAATCAAACTAAAATCCCAGAACTGAATCATCACACCAACTCAGGGCTCGAGAAAAGATGCAATATAGAGTAAGCACAACTCCAGGAAAAACAATTCCGACAGTGAAGAAATAAATTATTGAAATATATATTAAGGGACTATCACATCTTTCAGTGACTTACATCACCAAGATGCTCCTTATCAGTCATGAGCCTGTATTGCAATCCATATCCACATACCATTTCGATGTTCTTGTTTAAAGCTTGCAAAATTTACAATCATATGATCAACGGCTTTTTTTGATTGTGGCTTGACAATTGTGGAGCTCTTTGCCTCTTGACTTATGTAAGCTAGGCTAACAGTTAAAATGCTTTGTTTGTTTGAATAACATAACACCTAGTTGCAAATAACATGTTTTAAACATTAGCCTGGCTTAGTAAACATATCCCATAGCCTGAACATGATTTGTTTATATTTAGAAAATTACTGAAGGCTTTATTTATTTATTTAGAAAATCTGATTTAGCACTGTGTCAATTCAAGTTCACAGCATGGTACATAAAAACATTTCCCTCCTATACCTCCTAAAATTCCACCCACATTAAAAAATATATGAAACAACCAAACCCCATCCCAAAAACCTATCACCCTTCTCCACTCATAACCTTTTAGCAGGTCCTTCAAGACTCTCCAGCAAATGCTTGGCCAAAAAGCCAAGCCTTCAAACTTTTCGGGAAATTCAGAGTATTTGACTCTAATCTATGATCAAGAAGAACGGAATTCCACAACTTTGTAATAAGGTACACAAAGGTATGTTGTTGAATACATCGCAGCCTCAAACTTGAAGGAACGTGCAAAAGAGTCCGCTGAAAGACCTTAAGGCTTTAGAGGGAGTGTATGAAAACAACAAATCTCTCAAGTATTTCGGACTTTCCATATGTAAGGATCAATAAATCAAACAAAAGATTTTAAACTGTACCTGATAGTGCACAGGTAATCAGTGCACAGCCATCTATAAAGACTCTTGGCGAAATTAAAAAGTCATAGGCTAGGAGGCAGTGTACTATTGTGGATTAGGAACTGGTTAAAAGATAGAAAGCAGAGAGAAGGGTTAAATGGCCAATTTTCCCGATGGAGAAAGATGAATAGTGGAGTACCCCAGGGATCTGTGCTGGGTCTGCTGTTTTTTAACATATTCCTAAATGACCTGGAAATAGGAACAATGAGTGAGGTAATCAAATTTGCAGATGACACAAAATTATTCAAAGTTGTTAAAACCCATGAGGATTATGAAAAATTGCAAGAGGATCTTGATAAATTGAAACACTGGGTATCCAAATGACAGATGAAATTTAATGTGGACAAGTGCAAAGTTATGCACCTAGAAAAGAACAACCCAAAGTATAGTTACACGGTGCAAGGTTCCACATTAGGAACCACCACCCAGAAAAAAGATTTAGGCATCATCGTGGATAACATGTTGAAACCCTCTGTCCAGTGTGCAGCGGCGGCCAAGAAAGCAAATAGGATGCTAGGAATCATAAGGAAAGGAATGGAAAATAAAACAAAGGCTATTATAATGCCTCCATATCGTTCCATGATGCGACCGCACCTTGAAAATTGTGTGCAATTCTGGTTGCCATTTCTTAAAAAGGATATAGCGTTATTAGAAAAGATACAGAGAAGAGCCACCAAATGGTAAAGGGGATGGAAGGATACCCCTATGAAGAGAGACTGAAAAGGTTGGGGCTCTTCATCCTGGGGAAGAGACGGCTGAGGGGAGATATGATAGAGGTCTATAAATTATTGACTGGAGTGGAACAGGTAAACGTAGGTCGATTGTTTATGCCATTAGAATGTAGAAAGACTAGGGGACATGCAATGCAGCTACAGTATGACCCATTTAAGACTATTAGGTGAAAATATTTTTTCAGTCAAAACGTAATCAAACCCTGCAATTCATTACCAGAGGATGTAATAAAAGCTGTTAGTGTAGCTGGGTTTAAAAACTATTTGGACAAGTTCCTGGGGAACGTTCCATTAACCATTGTTACAGAGGACTCGTGATATGCACTGCTTGCCCCATTACATGCACTGTGGATCCTGTGTGTCTTTTTGGGAAACTGCTAGGTACTTGTGACCTAGAATGGCCACTGTTGGACCCAGGATACTGGGCATGATGGACCTT
Organism: Ichthyophis bannanicus; assembly: GCA_033557465.1. Lineage (NCBI taxonomy): Eukaryota > Metazoa > Chordata > Amphibia > Gymnophiona > Ichthyophiidae > Ichthyophis > Ichthyophis bannanicus. Next base: position 276,982,819 of record CM066040.1, on the reverse strand, counting down.
GGTCTGACACAGTCTGGCATATTTTCTAATCTTATGTTCTTATGTGCCACCTAGGTAGTGTCGCAGAGCAGACCCAGTGGAGCCTATGGAGATAGATGGAGAAGTAGCAGATAAGGCTGGCACTGACGGTGGTAGAAAGCACATGTCAGGAAGTTGCTATGAGCAACGAAAACAAATGAGGTCACGAGCCAGAGAGACACACCCAGCCAGCAGGGAAGCTAGGTGGTTATCACCTGATAAAAGTCAGCTGGGGGGAGGTGCTGCTCGGAGATACCTAGATAAGCACAGCTCACAAACAGTTAGGCAGAGCTACAGGAGGAGCGGCAAGAGCAGAGAGGGCTGCAAGGGCTGGAGAGAGAGCTGTGGAGAAAGCGTGTCTGACAATCACTACGGAAGCCTGAATGGAAGTTTGAATGATTACCATGAGTGCTTGAGTGAGAAGCCAAGACAGCTGGACTCAGAGAGTGAAAGTGAGGATAACGGCAATTGTGGAAATAGCTACAGAGGAGGTAGCAAAGCCAGGAGAGGAAGCCTCAGTTACCAGAGGAGCCCAGAGAGTGTTGGAAACAGCCCAGGTTGGAACGGAGCTGGGAGGAGAAAGGTAAAAGCTGAAGAGTTTTATTTTTATCCTGAAAGGGGAAGCACAGGGCTTGGCTATAGGAAGCAGTTCCCTGAAACACAAAAGCCTTATGAAGCCAGCTTAAGGGAAACAGAGAAGTTTCACTACCCTTATAACAGGCATGAAAAGGTTAAATGCTTTTTACCTGAAGAAGCTAATATCTCTGGAAGGAATGTAAGGAGCAGAGTCTCAGTAAAACTGCCGTTTCAAACTCCAGCCATACACAGAATCCTGAGCCAGGCAGAGGCAAGTGGTAAGCCAACTTCCTCTAATAGAAGTGCAGGAGAATACTATAGTTTACCTAACAACCACCAGCAGGGGAAAGGCTCTTACCCAAAGAAGTTCAGTGAATGTGGTAATAGCAGTCAGTCTACTCTCACAGAGAGAGAAAGAGAAGTACGTCAGAATAGAGAGAGACTGTTTGAAGAGGTCCCACATGCTGAGAGGAAGGAGATATTAAGTGCTGGTGAAGAAGCAATGCAATGTGAACCGTCTGAAGCTGATATAAGCACGGAATATATGGATTGTACAATTTCTATAGCAGACAGCATATCCTCTTTAAGGTAAAAAGGGAATTAAGAGCTGTTGAAGCCTGACATTGTAAAGGAAGGCTTGTATCTGCTTGTGAAAGACTGTTTTGAGATACATTTGTTTTACTGCTGAGAAGAAGCTATTTTTGTTACATTTTTCCTTTTGTTATATGCCCAGGAAGGGTTATGTTTTCCTTTTGTTTGTACCACGATAAGAAGTCCTTTTGGAAGGGGAAATAAAGCCCTCATTAACCTTACCATCGTTCCACGACTGATTTTTAACTGGCAGCACAACTACAACTACCAGAAGGCCAGTTACACTGAAGCCCCAGTGCAGTGCCCTGCCCAACCAACAGGTACACAGCACGGACGGGTGACAGTAGCTATCTGGTCCACCCTGTGCATCAGCAGCCCCCACTGCATGATCCATGTGCCACCTCCTTTGCCCCATAAACATAGTGCCCTTTCATACTTGGGCACTATGCTTTTGCTGCTAATGGAGCACTACTATCACTTGCTTGGGCTCCCCTGTCTCTGCATCACATTGCAGATGTAAAAATTGGCTCTGCCATCAAAATACCTTTCCGAATTGGTTTTACTTTGTGCTAGGGTTCCCAGCATTAAGGCACTTTAGGACACATTTGCACAAGGCACGTTAAGGATACACATGTTGTTAATTCCCTCTCTCCGCCCTGTTAACGCCCACTCTCTGCCCACAAGATGCTTCCACTGCTGGAGCCTTTAACGCACGTTAAAGCAGCATTTTAGAGACACGTTAAGGGTGCAAGTGTGCCGATAACCTGCATTAATGCACCCTGGTTTCCTTAACGCCCTTTAGTAAACATACCCCTTTGTGTCCTTTAATGTTTTTATTTCACTGTTGTGAAGGCATACTGCTCTGCAATACACTTTACAGTTCATATTGATTTAAAAAGAAACCAAGGCAATAAAGGCTCGCACCGTTTAATGGCTCACCCTACGACTCAAAAAGCCGTTGCTGATTCACACTGGCAATCGGTCTCAGAAAAACCAGCGGCACTGAAATCAAGAGCTAATAGCTCATAAATTGTGCCAGTTTCACATCAATGACCTTATGCCATTTAGAATCTTCCATATTTTATATTTTCTTTTAATATTATATTAAATGTCCTGGGTTTCTCTTAAAAGATTTATCTTCCTCAATATTCAATGACTTCAACAATAGCAATATCGCACTGGTTAAATGAGGAGATATCAAGTAAGATTCAAACTTAACTTCTGCCTGCTTATCGTAGAGGGCAATTCCAACGCTCACAGCAAGGCACCCCAGCGTTTCACGTGAGAGGTTTCATCAGGGAATCATCCAAAATTTACTGCATATCTGATGCTGCTGGCGTGTCTACTTGCACCATGTTGCTCTCAATTCCAAAGCTCTTCGTTGAAGACAAAACGCCGCGCATCAACGAAGAGCTTTGGAATTGAGAGCAACATGGTGCAAGTAGACACGCCAGCAGCATCAGATATGCAGCAAATTTTAGACGATTCCCTGATGAAACCTCTCACGTGAAACGCTGGGGTGCCTTGCTGTGAGCATTGGAATTGCCCTCTACGATAAGCACCAATACTAAAAGGTGACTCACTGCCAGCCCTTAATTAACAGTCATGTTTGAATCCTGGACAATTACCTAAATACTATTTTTTGTCGGATCATCTGTCGTGAGGATGGAAAACCATACTCAGTTGACAGACCCTCCTTTTATTCAACGTATTTCAAAAGGTCCGTATGACCCAAATCACGCTCGAGGCTATAACCAGCCCGTAGGACCAGCCCCTGCGCATAAAAAGTGCTTATAGCAACAGACAAAGATCTTCACGTTCAGAAAAAATCTGTATCCATGGAATGTTCAAAGCAAAAAGATGATAGCACTTAACTGAGAGAATGCTGAAGATTACCACGTCCCGATGATGTCAGCAAAGGTTCCACCATACAAAGCTGTCTTCAAACTTCAAACGGCACTGTAGGAACCGAACCAGCCAAGTTGTATCTTTCCAGCAACAAACTCCTCCCAATAGCTCATCCTCTATCCAATCTTCAGAAACATTCCGGTAGATGTTGGGTATTTCTGCGACACCGATCCATCGTGTTTCAAGCCCGCTGTTAAAATGGCTCTTTATCAAGCTAGCCCTACCCAACTTCCTGTTCCGTTCAAACATCAATGACGTCATCACTACGTAGTAGTGACATCTAAGAGCCTATGATGACCTCCAGTTTTTGGTTCACTCCTTGGGGTTATATATTTGTACTCTACGATAAGCAGGCAGAAGTTAAGTTTGAATCTTACTTGATATCTCCTCATTTAACCAGTGCGATATTGCTATTGTTGAAGTCACTGAATATTGAGGAAGATAAATCTTTTAAGAGAAACCCAGGACATTTAATATAATATTAAAAGAAAATATAAAATATGGAAGATTCTAAATGGCATAAGGTCATTGATGTGAAACTGGCACAATTTATGAGCTATTAGCTCTTGATTTCAGTGCCGCTGGTTTTTCTGAGACCGATTGCCAGTGTGAATCAGCAACGGCTTTTTGAGTCGTAGGGTGAGCCATTAAACGGTGCGAGCCTTTATTGCCTTGAGTTAACCATTTAAAGAGGAACAGGCTTTAATTTCGTTGTATTAAAAAGAAACCAGGCATATAGTGTCCTTTCATGATTTCTCCCTATTGACAATGTTACCTGTTAAATTTAAAACGAGGTCATAGTCTAAGCAGTTTAAACATTATCCATCTAGGAGGAATTTGCTTCTCTCCCAGTTGGCACTCTTAACGCACTTCTTTGTACAACCTAATGTGCAGTTTGTGTCCTGATGTGGTCCCCCTCCTTCCCCCCCCCCTTTTAAATTTAGAAAATTAAAAATAGACAGAAACATACAGAATTATAGTCTTCTCACTTTTGAGTCTATCCCTCTGGCTTTTTAACTTTGACCTTTTGCGGCTGGAAAAGCAGCCAAGGCTCATACGAGGAGGCTGGAACGCTCTCCAGTTCTCTTTTCTCAGAATTTTCTACAGCGTGAATATGTGCCCTAGAGCCATTCAATCAGGCAAGTTTATTAATGTTGTCCATTAAAGTCATGACTGATGTATTTTATTTCACACTCCGATTGAAAGTATGTTCATTTGCTACAATTTTCGGCGTACTCCTGCTGATATTAAAATACATATTACTGTCACTGCTTATTGTGGGACTCTCCCATTAAAAGAGTAGTTGGCTTTAGATATCTCCTATGGGCTCTGTATAAGGCTCTTTTTAGAGTACTATTGGTCTCTTATTGTTCTCCAGTATCAGAGACTAATCTTCATAAGTCAGTTCTGACACCTGTAGTAGGTAGTTCCTCCTATCCTCCTAATATCTCTGTCTTTTAATTTTGACAGAGCAGTGTACTCGATATGTGTTTAGCTTTGACTTTTTATCTTTTTCATGTAGCCCATTACTTTTACTCTCTTTTATGCTCAGCCTTACCTTTCTCATAATTGTGTTTACTTTATATTTTATGCTTTTTAACTTTATGATCTTAAAGGTTTTAATTAAGATATTTATTGACTATGTTTTATGTTTTGTCTTATTTGTTTTTATTTTTAAGTTCTTTTCCCCTGAAGAAGGCTTATACCAAAATGCGTAGAGAATTGTAAATAAAGCACCTGGGACCACTTTATTCGTATCTCACTCTTTTGTTTGGCTATATATGTTTTTATTTACATTCTCTTATACCATACTAGGGTGCACTGGGATTACCTAGCACTTTTCAGGGCCTGTACAGGATTGGTATGTGGTCTAGGTTGCAGCAGCAGTCATTTCATTTTGGTATTTATGATTAGTTTGCATCAGCAAACTATGTCAGTGTGAAGAGCAGCTTAGGAGCTGAACATTTTTCCCAAGGGTTGTGGCGTCCGTGGGTACATCACGGAGATTGGCAGGATCCGAAACGTGTAACTTTTCAGAATATGGTGGGTGTGGGGATGTCGAAAACGTGTACCCATGTTCGATAATATTAATGGGGGATGTGTTTCTCCATTATATTGCATGGTCCATGCCTGCACCTGTGCATAGGCCGCACGCTGGATGCATGCACAGGCCGGCTGACTAGCCCTTTGCTCGTGCCACACCGAATATGTCTACCTCCCCAATTCCAGACCTGCAGGCACATCTAGACCCGCGGATGCAGAAGTAGGTTCAAACGGGGCCCGTTTTTAATGTAAATGTGTCCGCAGGCCCGACGTGCATGTTATGGAATTGGGCTCCACGTGTTTAATTTGTACATTGTCCAGATGTGTAATAATAGGTGGTACACAGAAATCTTAATAAATGTAAAGAAACAAAGTATTTCGTTCAGAATACATTTGTGCACTTTATTGCATTTACAGGGGATATTTTGATAGCAGATGTTATAAAGTGTTACTATGTAAAGCGCTATGCCTGTGGAACATCACATTGAGAAGAGACAACATTCAGCACTTACGGAAGGATTCCCTCATGAAGAGATACAAAAGGAGGCACAATACAGACTGGCTTGTACCTGTTGAAACCTAGTCTTCCTCTATTTCAGAAAAAGACAGATTAGAAGGATTTTTAACACCAGAAATAAAAGGGCAGTGTCAGAATGGATGGGCAAAATAATCCTGTATAACAATCATCTTTTTAAAGAAATAAAATAATTCCTTATGTATTACGTAACTCGCTTCAAGGGAAAGGTTGGTAGATGCATGTATAGCAATCTCAATGGAAGTGCAATAGGCAAAAATGATCATGACGTCACAGGTGCAACAAGATGTCAGAATATGAAAGACTGCACGGAAGATCACATTCGACTGCTGCTATTCCAAATAAACAGAAATATTTGTGTTTTAAAGGTGTTGTTGCTTATGACATCATTCACAGCTACTTTGGTGCTTCCTCATTTTGGAGGTAACTTTATAAAGTTGGGCCAGATATTCAAAGGCATTTATACGGTTTGCAGATGTTAAGTGATCACACCCAAATTTAGAGGGTAATTTTATAAGGATTGCCTAATTTTGTGCACATTCCAGCACACATTCCAACACATGTAAATCGTGCCTATTTTATAAAGAAACTGGGTACCTACCTTTCTTTATAAATTAGGGGTGTAAGGCATAAAATATGCATGCCAAACCTAGGAACAAGCATTTTCGCCTGCCCTAGATTTTATGTAAATGTATGTGCCAAGATTTGTAAAGAATACTTCTAAGGGAGTCATTTTTAAAAAGACTTAGATGTGTTTTAGGACATCTGAAGATGTGCACGTGGATGTCGAAATCACAGAAACGTTGCCAAAGCCATTCCACAAATGATGTTTACAGACGTCTCCAGTGCAGGGATGCCCAAGTAGGCAAGGGGATGTGGTGGAGGCATGCCTGGGGAGGTGCAATGGACTTACACATCTCTGTTTGATGTCAGGAATGATGGGGATTTCTGCAGGCAGATTCCACATTTAGACCTGCCTCAGGCATGAAAAGGTATCGGGAAAGTGCTCGTTTTGGCCTTAAAACATCTAGAGAATGTAGAGAAAGTGTAGTTACTGACCTGTAACAAGTGTTCTCCGGGGACAGCAGGAATCAGTCCTCACATATGGGTGACATCAGCGCCGAGGAAGCCCGTGCGATAGCTTTTACCCAGCTTTCAAAGAAAACCTTTGGGAGATGCACTATGCATGCGTTGTCCCCTTCCTGCCCAAGGATGCCATCTTGCCTCAATAGGATGGAATAGCTCAAAGGCAAAAATGACACAAAAAGCAACTCTTGCAAGCTCCACATCCCACACAGGACTCTCCCAGAATACTCTAAAGAGAGCATTTGAATTCTACATCCCAGCACTCTGGAACTCCCTCCCTCAACCCCTGAGAGCCACCACAGACGTCTCTACCTTCAGGAAGCTCTTGAAGACTTACCTATTTACCGAACACTTCTATACTCCACCAACTTTGCAATGGACTGCCTACCACACCAACAGACCTGAAGCCCTTAGACACCCTGCAGAGCACAAACTTTATGTAAATAGTTAAATTGTTAAATGTAAGCACAGTTAACATTGCCGTATATAGTTTTGAAAAAAACATTCTATGTAAACGAAGTTCTGTTCTCTGTAAACCGCTTTGAGACTCTGAAATGCACTACATAAAAAATGTTAAATAAATAAATAAATAAAATAACTCCACGAGGAGGAGGGAGAGTTGTGAGGAATGATTCTTGCTGTCCCTGGAGAACACCTTTTTACAAGTGAGTAACTACTCTTTCTCCGGGACAAGCAGGAAGTCAGTCCTCACATATGGGACTCCCAAGCTACAGGCTACCTAAAAACTTGAAAAAAAAAAGCCACTGGTGACCAGAAAAAGGTGAGCTGTGAGCAGAAGCAATGAGTCTTTGAGAAGACAGACTCGTGAGTGGGCCAAGCATCCAGTGAGAAACCTGCATTGCGGTAGCCTGGACACACAAGGGCTGGAGGGCAGGAGTTGCCTACACCCGAATAGAAGACAGAGTACTGCCTGGCCAAAGGCACTGTCCCTACGGGACTCCCTCTCCAGACAGTAATGAGCTGTGAAGGTATGGACTGAGGACCAGGTGGCGACCCGGCAGATTTCCAGCAGAGGGATGGAATGCAGGTTTGCTACAGATGTCGCCATGGCCCTGATGCAGTGTGCTGTGACTTGGCACTCCAGCGAGAGCCCAGCCTGCTCATAGGCAAGGGCAATGCAGTCTGACACCCAGGTGGATAGAGTATGTTTGGTCACCACTGCCCCCAGTTCATTGGAATCATAGGAGAAGAAAAGCTGTGAGGTTTTGCAGTAGCCCTGGGTACGTTAGAGGTAAGAAGGACAGGGCCCTCTTACAATCCAGAGTATGGAGGTTGGTCTCTGCCCTGCTAGCATGAGGCCACAGAAAAAATGTGGGGAGCACCACCTCCTGATTGAGGTGTAAAGGGGACACCACCTTGGGAAGGAACTTGGGATGCGTGCGGAGCACGACCCTGTTCTTATAGAACCTTGTGAAGGGTGTATCCACCACCAACACCTGGAGCTTGCTGACCCTGCAAGCCGATGTGAGTGCCACCAGGAAAGGTAGTGTATGTGGCAGGTAGACAGAGGCTCAAATGGTGGGCCAGTGAGTTGCAACAGCACCATGTTGAGGTCCCACTCTGCTGTCGGTGGGTGAACAGGAGGCTTGGACAACAAGAAACCCCACAGGAAGTGGGTCATGAGAGGATGGATGGAGAGGAACTTGCCTTCAATAACATGGTAGTGCACCGTGAGTGCACTCAGGTGGACCCTGACAGAGTTAGACTTCAGTCCTGCCTGAGTCAGGTGAAGCAAATATTGCAGCACAAGCTGCACACAGCATGAGAACAGGTTGACCCGTCGCTCTGTACACCACACTGAGAATCTCCACCATTTGAAGGCATAAGCCCATCTTGTATAGGTGCTACGGGAGGTCAGGAGGACCTCCTCCACCTCTCCTGAAAGGTTTAAAGGGGCCAAGGCTACCCTTTCAGCAGCCAGGCTGATAGTGTCAGGAACCTCAAGTGGGGATGTAGAAGGAAGCCATCCTCCTGCGACAGCAGCCCTGCGGGCCACTGCGGATAAGTGAAGGAGCAGTGGGAACCACGGTTGTCAGGTCCACCGAGGGACTACTAGTTCATGGATGCCCTGTCGTGTTGAATCTTGAACAAGGTCTTGGCTATTAGCGGCTTGGGCAGGAAGGCAAAGAGAAGGCCCTCCATCCAAAGGATGAGGAATGCATCCGCTACTACCCGGGATGGGTTTGGCTGCCTGAAGCAGAAGTGGGGCAACTGGGCAATGGTCGGACTGGTGAAGAGGTCTATCCGTGGAGTCCCCCAGAGCTGGAAGAGCTGATAGGCCACTCTGGGGTCTAGCTGCCACTCATGCAGCTGAAGGACCCTGCTCAATCTGTCTGCCAGGGCGTTGATCTGGCCTGGCAGATACACTGCCCACAGGAGCATCCTGCGGCGGTTCGCATATGAGCAGAGAGCCACTGCCTCTTGACAGAGGGTGTACGACCCCATGCCCCCCTGCATGTTGACGTAGAACATCACCACTTGATTGCCCATTTGGCCAGCACTGAATTGTGTTGCAGGCAGTGACATAAGGTTTGGAGGGCCAAGGATATGGCCCGAAGCTCCAAAAGGTTGATCTGCTGAGACTCTCCGTCTGCGACCAACTGCCCTGTGCAGAGGCCATTGCAGTGGGCTCCCCAGCCTAAGAGGGAGGCGTCCGTGGTTAGGATCCTTTGAGGGGTGGGGGCCTGGAAGGGAATCCTGGCCAGAAGGTGCTGGGTTGGTTTGCCACCAGGCAACAGAGTCATCCAGTTGGCGGGTCATCACCACCCTGTCCCGCAGGCAGCCCGTGGCTTGGGTCCACTGGGAGCAGAAGCCTCATTGAGCCAACCTCATGTGAAGGTGGGCGTCCATGGTAACATGAACTGCGGATGCCATGTGACCCAACAGGCAGAACAGGAGGCGGGCGGGCACCGAATGTCGGCACTGCATGGCCACAGCCAATGCCCTGAGGTGATTAGCCCTGTCCCAAGGGAGAAAGGCTTTGCCCTGAACGGTGTCCAGCCTTGCTCCAGACACTGTGTTGGGAGGAGATGGGACTTTGAGTGGTTTATCAGGAACCCCAAGTGCTGCAGGATGAGGATGGTGTGCGCTGATGCATGTTGAATCTCTGAGGCTCCTTATGAGCCAGTCATCCAGGTAGGGGAAGACGAAGGCTCTCTGGAGACGAAGGTAGGCCTTGACTACTGTCAGGCACTTAGTGAAGACTCTTGGTGCAGAGGCCTGTCTGAAGGGTAGCCCGTCCGGGCGGCCATCTGCTTTCCTCTGGCTGAGGATCGAGCCCGCCGGAGCACCAGACCGCCTCTCCTGCACGTGCTGCCCAATCGGGGCTGACTGAGACCAGCTAAAAGGAGCGCCATTCGGGCGCATCTGCCTCTTCGCTCCTGCAACTCCGGGCGGCCATCTGCTCTCCTCTGGCTGAGGATCGAGCCCGCCGGAGCACCAGACCGCCCCTCCTGCACGTGCTGCCCAATCGGGGCAGACTGAGACCAGCTAAAAGGAGCGCCATTCGGGCGCATCTGCCTCTTCGCTCCTGCAACTCCGGGCAGCGATCTGCTCTCCTCTGGCTGAGGATCGAGCCCGCCGGAGCACCGGACCACCCCTCCTGCACGTGCTACCCAATCGGGGCAGACTGAGACCAGCTAAAAGGAGTGCCGATCAGGCGGGCCCACGCCCGAGGGCCTCGCCAGAGGGCCCTTTGGCGTGGCCCCTTAGGCGTGAGCCCTCCCTAACCCCAAGAACAACCAATCCAGCAGTCCAGACCATCAACCTCAACACCCCCTGGGAAACTCTTCACCACCTCTTCACTCGATGCATCCCTAGGGAAGAGTAATAAATGCTCCGGACCACGAGGTAAATCAATGATTCGAAGTGGACAGCTCTTCGTATGACTTTTATATTTATACTGAACTCTAAACTGCTGCCTTGTGTCCCTTTAAGTTATCCGCCTGCATAGCTGTTTATGTTGAGACTCCCCCACTAATAGTCTCTCTGTTGATACACTATTGCTAACTCCTGCAACATTTGCTTTAGACCTGCCACAATTGTCTCAGTGTTGATATATTTCAGACAAACTGTTGATACATTGTTGTCTTCCATAACCTTGCTCAAACCTGCCTTACCGTTCTGTTCTCCATAATCTGGTACCTAACCTGCCACCCTATACCCAGAGTACGTCTCCTTACTCAGTACTCCCCAAAATGCACCCAACCCTGCCCTTAATCCTTATCCTCCTTACCTCCTGGGCTCCCAACCTAGCCCATGCACTTAACCCTGGCATAAATCACATCCCGATCCTCCATAACACTGAAAGAAGATGGTCTGAAACCCCTCGTCACACCACTACAAGAACCAATATATTCCATCCACACCTTCTGCACATCCCTCTGCAGAGCTTTAAGAAGAACCAATCCAAGAAACACAATCACCAGTGCCTACTCAAGTGTGCACTTATAAATGCCAGATCAATATGCTCAAAATGGCCTGTAGCCAATGACCTGATAACCTACCATGACCTCGATATTTTAATGATAACTGAGACATGGCTATCTGATTGCGACAATGTTCTCATCAACCAGATGCCACCACCAGGATACTCTCTCTATGCCTGCCATAGGGCCAATCAGAGGGGAGGCGGTACACTCATCCTGGCTAGATCCATACTCCAATTTAAACTAGACAACACCACCAGCACAACCCACCTGGACACGCTCTCCATATCAAATGAGCACTGTACAATCAACCTGCTGTACCGAGCTCCAACTCCATCACCAGATGACCTATCGTCCATAATCGACCTTGTCTGTAACTCCACCAACCCACGCTCCCTAAATTGGTTAATAGGTGATTTCAACCTGCCTTCCCTCCAAGACACACATTCATCAGCCTTCCTTGAAGCAATAAAGCAGTTGGGCTACAAACAAATCATTGACTCTACCACCCACAGTAAGGGGAGTAAACTGGACCTGATCTTCGCTCCCCAGGTTGCTGTCAACTCAACCCAAAACCTCTTGATCTCAATAACACCTGTACCCTGGTCCGACCATAACCTACTCCTATTCCACATTCCCACCAACCACTGCAGCGATAGCAGCAATAAAATGTGTGTCCCTCCCAGAACCATAACATCACGTTTTCGGCCCCTTGATAAGGATAAAGCTCTCAAGAAGATCCTTCCTCTCCTCTCCAACGCCTCCCTAGACCCAGATGAATTGGTAGCCAACTGGGATGATGCTCTCAGAGCCGCCGCCTGTCTCCCATCCACCAGCAAGAAACAAATGAAATGGGAACATGCACCATGGTACTCCCAAGACATACGAACATCGCTTCTCCACCTATACAGGCTCGAGAGAAAGTGGTGCCACACCCGGACCTCCGAGGCACTTTGTGCATACTTCTCTCACCTACAAACACACCGACAAAAGACGATGGAAAAGAGAAAACAATACCATTCAGAGATACTAAAGCGGTCAATAAACAAACCACACGACCTATTCTCTATTGTAAAGTCCTTAACAGGTGATCCAACCCTAGGTCAACCACACATGCCCCACCCGCAAGACTACTCCAACTATCTACAATCGAAGATGATCCAGACTAACATGAATGCTACCTCCATATCCCTCTCCACCTTGCACATCACTTCCCAGCCAGCCGCTCTGCTGAAATTCTGCGAGGTATCCAACAAAGAGATTGAAGACATCATTTCCTCCATTAACCTCACCACTGCACCCAATGATCCCTGCCCAGCCAGTTGGATTAAAGAGCTGCGCCACACCCTCAGTCCAACCATAAGTAGAATCTTGAACCAATCCTTCTCAACAGGATCCTTCCCACAGAGCCTAAAGTACACATCAATCCGCCCACTACTGAAAAATAGCAGACTCGACCCATCTAAAGTCGAATCATTCAGACCAATTTCGAGCATCCCCTTACTAGCCAAGATCATCGAGAAGGTAGTCCAGCGACAAATTCAACAGCATGTTGACACCGAAGCACCACTTGACCCTTCCCAACACGGCTTTAGAGAAGCACATGGTGTCGACACCATCCTCACAACCTGTGATGGCGAAGATGGTCAGATTCCCATGGAAATAGAGGGAATGCAGGAAATTTCCCCTAGGCAGAGGGAAAAAGAAAAAAAGGCTCACTTTAAAACCAAAGTCAGCATTGAAAAAAACAGTCAGTCAGAACTTGCTGGGCAGAAGCCACGCCCCAGGTCCATAATAGCTAAGGGTGCTGATACAATTCAGCTGGGGGCGGGGTGGAAGGAGAGCAGCAAGTCACATGCTTATAAACCCATGAGGGCAGAGAAAGTTAGTTCATTGAGGAGCTCAGGGAGGAGTTCACCGAGTAGTTCAGTGAAGAGCTCACGGAGGAGTTCACTGAAGGGTGCACTGAGGAGCTCAGGACGGAGCTCAGCGTTGAACTCAGAGGATAGCTCAAGGAGTGCAGCTGGAAGGAAAGGAGCTGACAGCATTACACACTTCCCAGGAGAGGAAGGGAGACTGACCTCATTCTCAGAGGAACAGGCTGAAGAGAAACCTTGTTCAGGTCAGGAGCTGTATTCTTGAAGGGGAGATAATCAGGCTGCAGATATCCTGAAACCATATGGCTTCAGCAAGAGCAGAGAGCCATTCATGAAAGGACGTCTCAGAGGTAAAACTGATTATCTTAACAAACCCAAGTCTCAGGAAGACTTACTAGCCAGCAAGCTTTATGCATTGAGCCAGGAGCCAGCATATGGAAAAGTCTTTAAACATGAGAAAGCTAATGTGTTAGAGCTACTACAAAGTTTATTACAGAACCAGGAAGTAATTGAGAAGCAGAGGTATTCTGTGCCCCGAGCAGAAGCACAGGTGTCTGCTGATGAGGACTCAGACCTCTCCGGTTCTATGTGTGAATCAATGGAGATTGAAGAAGAGGTTCCATTAAATGATCCAGAGATTTGTATGGAATGTGATTTGTCACAGGTAGTCAAGTAAAGAACTGTCTTTTGCATCTGCTACAGAAAGGTACAGTTGATTTGGATTACCTAACCTTTTTAGAGCCAGAAGAGTTTTAATTAGAGTGTTTGCTGTGCTGAGTGAGACGTAAGAATGCCTAACGTTTTAAAGTCTCATGTGCTCTAATTAAGAACCAGGAACAAGCTCTGAAAGTTTGTACAAAGAAAAAGTTTATTCTGTGAGAAGAGTTTTTGCATTTACCTTGAATAAGAAAAAGGAACATTTGTGTTTGAGCATTTTGGAGAAAAAGCCTTATTTGCCAGAAGAAGGATTTTTCTAATGCTGAAGAAAGCTGTTTTGATTTTCTTATCTTGTATTTTGTTACTTCAAGTTTTCATGTGATGCCAAGCTTCATATTGAAGTTCTCTATGCCAAGGGAGGCTTAAAAATAAAAAAGTATTCCTGTTTGCTTTCAACTCGGCTCCAGCTTATTTAGCTGCACAACTACAGGTGCTTTGAACTACGACTCCCAGGAGCCCTTGCACTGGGTAGTCTCTTGAAAGTGATTATCACACCTTATCCGACGTCAGGCAACTGCCTAGGTGGACGACGGGGCGTGACAGCTGGCGTAGTTTTGAGGATTAAGCCTTGGCCACGTGATCCCCAAACTTTGGAGTACAAAAAGTTGTCAAAAGAAAGAAAGAAGAAAGAAGAGAAAAATTTTTTTTTTTTTGGAACTCTGAAAGCAAGTTGCAGCTGGAGAGAGGTGATCAACAGCGGAGGACCGGTGGAGCAGTTCCTGAAGCCGTGCCTGCTATGTGATAAGCCTGAGTCTACCCTGGCTTAAGGTAATAAAGTATTCACTCGGGATACATAAGGATACTAAAGCCGGGTGGGACCACAGCAGTGCAGCAGGGTCAGAGGAGAGAGGGCCTGGTAACTAGGAGGCTGCACTTGGTGTTTCATTTCAGGTGGAAACTCAGCATGGATCAGCAAGCGCTGCTACGCTGCTTCGCTGACCAATTTCAGCGCCAACAAGACATGTCTGCTAAAACGCTGGACCAGATAGCAGGACTGCTACAAGTCCAACAGAAGCCCCTGTTGGAGAAGCTAGATGGATGGCTGGGCCTGCAGAGACCGACGGAGGACACAGCGAAGACAGTGACATCACAGTTGGGTGATATGCTAGGAATGAGCATGAGTAGTACTGGACCTTTTGCCTTTGGACAATTAACAAAGGATGATAACGTAGATGATTTCATGGCTGCTTTTGAGAGGGTTGCTCTATTGTCCGGGTGGGATAAAAAGCAGTGGGCCATACGCCTAGCCGCTTCATTAACAGGAGAAGCGCTAGCGGCGTATAGAGCCATGCCTGTAGAATTAGCTACAGAGTATGAAGAGGTAAAGAAGGCGATTAGAGACCGTCTTGGGCTAAGCCCAGTGGTCTATCGCCGCCTTTTAAGAAGCGCCAGGTTAAAGCCCGGTGAAACACCGAGAGCGCTATGTCAGAGGCTAAAAAGCTTAGTCATAAAGTGGCTATTGCCTGAGACACAGACAAAAGAGTCTTTACTAGACCAAATTATATTGGAACAGTTTATGGACGCAGTTCCTTCTGAAATGAGATCCTTCCTGATCTTGCAAGACTGCAGGACCACAGAGGCAGCGACTGCATTGGCCGAGCGCTACCTGGAGGCCAGTGTGGTAAGCCAAGTAAAAGTGGGTGGTCTGTCTTCTGCAGTCAAGGTGGCATCAGGAAGGAAAGAAAATAGTGTATGGAAGGAGGGGGTAAAAACAATGTCATTGGCTAAACATGATTATATGAATAGAAAGTGTTATGCATGTGGTGAGGAAGGCCATATCAAGAGAAACTGCAAGGCTAAGACAGCATTTATGATATCTCGCTCTGAGGAGAGTGGAGAGGGTTTTCTCCTTGAGGTAGAGGTCGAGGGTGTTCCGGTGGAGGCTTTATTGGACTCCGGAGCGGACCAGTCCATGATTTCGCAGAAATTGTGGAAAATAATATCATCACGGATTGGTCCGACTCTCGAGCCTCAAGGAAGATCCATTAAGATCAAATGCATTCATGGTGCAGCCTCAACGTACCCCATATATGAAGTAAGTGTAAAAGGTTTAGGGGTTAAGCGCCAGGTACCTGTTGCAGTAGTCCCCAGACTCCCGCAAGCACTAGTTCTGGGAAGAGATTGGCAACAGTTCAGGCGAGGGATGGCAGAAGGTCTTCAAGGTAAGACACATAAAGCGTCCACGCTAACACCACTTAAAGCCAAGACAAAGAGCTCATCAGGGGATTCACCTCATTTGGAGGGTGGGAGAGTACCCCGGGTAAAAGAGAGTGAGGGAAAACATGTCCCACCTATACGTGTAGGGAGCACTAAGGTCAACCCAGTTCCTCAGCCATTATTTGGAACCCCACAGCGGCAGGCAAAAGGCGAGGTAGCTAGGAAGGAGGACACCCCTAAGAAAAGTCCGTTTATCCTTAAATTTTGTCGTACTACCCCCAATGCCAAAATTCCAAAACGGGCTACCCAGATGGCCGCTGGGTTTGATTTATGTAGTGCAGAGGAGACAGTTGTTCCCCATCAGGGAAAAGCCCTCATAGAAACGGGTATCCAAGTACAAATACCCCCAGGTTGTTAAGGGCGTATTGCACCCCGTTCAGGCATTGCCTGGAAAGATTTTGTAGACGTGGGCGCCGGCGTAATCGATCCAGATTACCGAGGGACGATTAAAGTCCTACTCTTTAATTTCGCTAAAGAGGACTTTAAGGTAAATCTGGGCGATCGCATTGCCCAGATGATCTGTGAAAGGGTAGGTTTTCCAGATGTGGAGGAGGTAACAGAACTGACTCCTACCACCAGGGGATCCGGAGGTTTTGGATCCACCGGTAAAGGAACAGTGAAAGGGTTAGCTGCCAGTAGTGAGGTGACCGAGGAGGAGGATCTAGGCCCGCAATTGCCCGATTGCAAGGCAGATCCAGTTCCCAGGTTAGGGGAGGAGCTTTCCTGGTCCCAGCAGCAAGAAATGTTAGGCTTATTAGGGAAGTACCCGATAGCTAGCCTACTTTCCCATGATAAGTTATTGACTCCTCTGAGAGAGGAGGACAAAAAGAAAAAGCCTGAGAAATACAGAAAGAGACGAAATACGTCTCACCATAACGCAAAACTGATAGCTGGTCACACAAAACCTACGTATTAACCACAGCAAAACTGACGTTCTATTCGTCACGAGAAATCAGAAGTTTACGCCACCTCCTTCACTTCAAGTTAGCAACATTGAACTGAAAGCCAAATCCACAATTCGCTATCTGGGCATTACACTCGACCAAATTCTTGACATGTCAGCGCACATCAAAAACACCACGAAAGCAATTTATCACAAGATCCGAACACTGCGCCATCTCCGACCGTTACTTGACTTCACCGACTACCGCTCAATCTTCCAAGCCTTGGTTATTCCACACCTTGACTTTGCCAATATCATCCTCCACAGACTCCCACAGTCAACACTAAGCCCACTCCGACTTGCTATGAACTCAGCAGCAAGGGTACTTATAGGAGTATCAAGGTCAGACCACATAATGCCAGTCCTGAAGAACCTACACTGGCTACCTCTGCAGGCCAGAATCCAATACAAGACTCTAGTCCTGACATTCAAGGCCTCAAAGAATCAGCCCCCCACGCCCATCACTGAACTTATCCACAGCACGCCAATCAACAGGAATAGGAGGTCTTCATTTTTGAACACACTAGAAGTCCCTAAGATGTTGACAAAATGCTCAAAGACAACTGCCAGCAGAGCCTTCTCCTTATTCGCACCCAGAGCTTGGAATGCCCTCCCATCTGAAATCCGATCTATCACGAACCTAATGCTATTCAGAAAGGCCCTCAAACATCACCTGTTCCTAAAATATTACCCTGATTCCAACCCTGAAAGACTCACAGCTGTTACCCTGCCCTCCTACCCAGAATGCCCCATAGCCCAGCCCCCTATTGAAAATGGTTAATCAACCCTCCCTTCCCTCCACCATGTCCTACATATACCTTCTGACAAACGCTCCACATATGTCTCTCGCATAAAGTCTACATTTTGTACTTAGGTACCATAATATGTAAATAGTTCCCCCGGTTGCGTCCATGTTTGCTACCCCTGTTTACTGTAAATCCAATGTGTCCTGTTACATTGTGGTGTGTTCTGTTCAATGTACACCGCACTGATTTTAATAGTGCGGTATATAAGAAATGTAAATAAATAAATAAAATAATAAATAAATCCTGAACTGGTAGTGGCTGTCTTTCACCACGAACCTGAGATATTTCCTGTGGTTGGGATGGATGAGGATGTGCGTGTATGCATCCTTTAGGTTCAAAGGGCATAGCCAGTCTCCCGGCTGGAGGTATGGCAGCAGTGTTCCAAGGGAGAGCATTTTGAACTTCTCCTTCACCAGGTCTAGAATGGACCGGAAGCCTCCAATCCTCTTGGGTCCGGGAAAGTACTGGGAGTAGAACCCTTTACCTCTGAGGGGTGCGGGCACCGGTTCCACTGCTCTGTCTTCAAGAAGGCCTGCGAGCTCCTTCGGTAGTAAGGTCTGGTGAAGGAGAGTCCTGGAGGGCTATCCCAGAAAGAATGGAGGGGGCACCTGTACCAGGTGTAGGAGTTAACCCTCTCTCATCACCTGCAGTGCCCAGGAGTCGGTGGTGATAGATAGTGTCACCCAGCGAAGGTCCCCAGAGGCAAAGGCATGGGTATTTCACTGGGGCTTATCTTAAACCAGTAAGGGGAGTGGTGTAGAGGGCCCTGCACTGCCCTCTGGGTGTTGTAGTCCCACAAGCTAGTAAAGAAGTGAGTTGCAGTCGGGTGGTAAGGCTTTAGACAGGACTTTTATTCCCCTTCCGGGTGGATTTTATATCAATGGAAACAAAGACAAAAAGACCATACTTCTGGTACAAAAGAAAGGAAGCAAACAGGAACCAAAATATTGCTTCTATCTTCAGCTTCTATGAACAGAACAATAGGTAGCTCAAAACAGTCCTTTTTACAAACAGGTAAGTTTCTCTCTTTCACTCCTGTTATTAGAAAGTCTTAACAGCCTCTTCAGCATAAAGAGGTAATATGGTCAGCAATAATGAGTGTACAATCCATGCAATCATCTGAGGGTTGTTCCCCATGAATATCAAGTTGCATTTCCTCACATTCCCCTTCAGACTGTCCTTCTTTCGGATTGTAAAAAGTGCTATTGCCAAACAGTCTCTCCTCACGGCACTGAGACTTCCCCTCCTCCTCAGTAACAGAGTGGAATGGAAGATTACCACATTCTCTATAGTTTCTTCCCTGAGAGCCCCACAAACTCTGACAACTGCAGGGAAAACGTCTGCATTCAGCTTTCCTTATATTAGAATTAAACAGCCTACCTTCTAGCTCCCTTAGACCGGAGTTTTTCGGTACAGCTGAGTTAACAGGGCTTGGCCAGGACGGAAGGTTCCTGCTGCCTTTTCCTTTCAGCTTTTCCTCTGACATGAAAACGTCTTCAGGCCAGAACTCCTTTTCCCTTCTGTGCCTGCAGCTGGGGTGGCTAGCTTCCTCGGCTTTCCTAAGCCTGGCTCCAAGACCATGTTCTCTGCTACCTTCGTGGTAAACGTCACTGAGCTTGTGCTTGTCTGTATACTGCTTTCTGGAGCAGTCTCTGTGGTTGTCCCTTGTTGTTCTGGAACTGGATCTCTCAGCTCCCTCAGCTCTCCTGGATCCACACCTTGTTCCACCACTCGCCTCTCGGCTCCACCACATCTGGTTCCCTCAGCTCTGCTGCCCCTAACTTCAGGTGAGTTAGTTTTATGTGCGTGTGTCGTAGTGTCTCCCTGAACTCCGCCCCCTCTCAGCTGCCCTTCATTATCTAATGAATCCTGAGCCTGATTGCTGCTTGGGCGTGTTCTCCCACCTTGTGACATTGTTTGTATATGTTGCCTACAGCAACTCTGGGCCATGTGCTTCTCTGAGCTGTCAGTGTCAGATCCATTCTCTGCAGTTTTACCTATCTCCATAGGTTCTGATAGATCTACACCATGACAGATCCCCCCCCCTTAAAATATTACGGGCTGCCGAACATTCAACCGGACAGCACATAATCTCTTCTCGGGTACTATTGTGCTGTTCTACATTGACAAAACTGGCAGTGGCTGACCTTTCTTTCCATGGCTTTAGGACATTAAAGTGATAAACCTGTCGGCGCCCCCTTTCATTCTCCACAAGATATGAGACGGGCCCAATCTTCTCCACCACCATGCAAGGCCCTTTCCAGCGGGATTCAAAACTTGGGTCCCGGGTCTGCTAATTGGATTATTACCTTATCTCCCTCTGCCAATTGCCTAGGTCTCATGCCTCTGTCATAGTAGCATTTTTGACGTTGCTGACTGGGCCGTAAATTGTCTATTGAGGTTCTGGACGTCCTCTCTAGGCGTTTCCTCAAGTTTTTTAAAAACTGAGGTACCCCAACCTCTTGTATCTCTGGCTCTACCCATTATTCATGTAATATATCTAAAATTCCTCTCGGGGCTCGACCAAACAGGAGTTCGTAAGGGGATGCCCCTAAGGACGCTTGTATGCATTCCCTACACGCATATAATACAAATGGGAGTAGAGTGTCCCTCTCCGACATCTCTCCTTTTTTTAAACCTCTTCTCAACATATGCTTTATGGACTGATTCATCCGTTCTACAAGTCCAGGACTGGGGATGATACGCCGCTGTCCTTATATGCCGTATGCCAAATGCATCCCACAGCATAGCCAAGTGCTTAGACATAAAATTACTCCCCTGATTCGTGAGTACCTCTTGGGGAAAACCAACCTCACAGAATAATTTTACTAGCTCCAGGGCTATTATTCTGGCAGAGGTATTTCTAAGCGGGATAGCCCAGGGGAAACGCATAGCGTGATCTACCACTACTAAAATATACTGAAAACCCCTCGGTGTTCTGATCAGAGGTCCCACAATGTCTATCCCCATACGGCGGATCGGCACCGATATAATGGGTGTGGGCACCATAGGTACGGCTTTTGGTTTTATGGCGGTAACCCTCTGACAGGTGGGAAAGGATTCACAATATTGTTTTGTCTCTTTGAAGACCCCTGGCCAGTAAAACTGGGCCAATATTTGATCAAGTGTGCCCTGAATCCCTTTGTGGCTACCTACCGGGTGGTCATGTGCCAAACGTAGGACTATAGCTTTAAAAGTCGTTGGCACTACCAACTGCTTCCTCACGGCATCTGTATGCGGATCAATGCTTTCCCTATACAGGATGTCTTTTTCTAAGAAAAACCTGGCAAGCATATGTCTGTTTTCCTGGGTCCATTCAAATGCTCTCTTAAGAGCCGGGTCGGCCCGCTGTTCCATTGGGAAAGAAGGAAACTTTTGAACCAGGGTTGCAGGAACCCAGGGCAACCCTTCTCCGGTCTGCCCTCCCTCGGTTCCTACAACGCCTCTCCTGACGCTTTTTGGCTTTCTCTTTTTTACCCACCCTCGATGGGGCGTGGATTAAATCCTCATGAACAGGAAGGGTGCTTGCCTCTCCCTCCTCTAACTTCTCCCCTTGGGATTCTTCCTCATCCTCAGGTTTCTCTGTTCTCTCTGCGGACATCTCCCTGGCCCCTGAGGTTCCAGCTTGTGACCGGGTGGAAACTAGGCCTGTTCTGGTACTTAAATCCTTTACCAGTCCCTTACAAAATGGAGGCCAGTCCCTACCTAGGATGATGTCATGTGGCAGCTTCGGGACTACGGCTACCCGTACTTCTTTTTCCATGCCCATCCCTCTAACAACCAGCTTATACAGGGGATGGTGTAGAAATGCCCCGTGTACACATCTTATCCGCACCTGACCCTCTGCTTGACTCGGGGCTGACTGCCGGCGCTCCCCAATGGCCTCCCAGAGCTTGCGAGAAACCATGCTCTGGTCAGCCCCCGAGTCAAGTAGTGCCAGCGCTTCCACACCCTCTACCTGCACTCGCAGAAGGAATCCTTCCTGGACTTGCTTCTCAGCTCCAGATACGAGGACTGTTCGGTCTTTGCAGTTTCTCCGGAAATGTCCTGCCTTTCCACACGCATAACACTTTCCATTATAGACAGATAAAACATTGTCATCATCATTATTATCAAGATCAGGTACTTTAACCTTTGGATACTTTCCCACTTTGCCAAAGTTTGCCATGCCAGCTACTTTTAAAACCCCTATCCCTGAGGTGTCAGCCATCTTTGCCTCAAAATACCTTTCTGCTATATTGGCTGCCTCTTCGGTGGTTTGGCAACTCTGTAAAGTGAGAAAAGTCTTTACTTCAGGAGGCACAGCCTGCATAAATTGCTCTAGTATGACCGCGTCTATTACTGACTCAAGCGTCCTCCTTTCTGGAGTCAGCCACTTCCAGGCTAGACTTTTTAGCCTTTGGTATAAAGCTTTTGGGGGTCTCCTTAGGCTTTCTCTTGGCCTCTCTAAACATTCGCTTGTAATGCAATGAGGTTAACCCTAATCTGTCCTTTACTGCTTTCTTTACCTCCACGAAATCAGAGGCAAGGATAGCCGGCATAGCCTTGTATGCTGATAGAGCTTCACCAGTGAGGGACATCGCGAAGCGAACAGCCCACTGCTCTATAGGCCATTTAAGTGCTTCAGCTATCCTCTCGAATGCGTCAATAAAATCGTCCAGATTATCATGGGTGGTTAACTGTCCCAGAGTAAAAGCGTTATAACTGTTCAGCCCTACCCCTGAATCATAGAGGGATTAGCTGCTCCGGCCTCCTGCTGTTTCTTCAGGAGTGCTTCCATTGCCTCTATGAGTGGTTTCTGCTGCTCTCGCATCGTTGCAGCGTTCTGTTCTTGGATAAGTCGAGCCAGTTCCACTTGCTTGTCCCATTGGACTTGCATCCAGTGCATCACGTTTTGTGGATCCATCCTTGGAGTCTGCATCACCTGTGGAGAGAAAAAGAAAAAGGCCCACCAAGTGCGGCACTATGGTTCTCTTTTTACAAACCTGGCTATTTCCCTGTGGACAGAAGCTCCCCTTTCTCACCCAGTGTCCTTCTGCACTTATGCCCAAGCTAATTTTACCTTAGGCTTCGTGTAGACTCAAGCATGTGAGAAAGGTCTCTGTGTCCAGCTCCACCTGGCCGATCTGCCAGCGAAATTTTCACAGACTGTTCTCCGGGTATGGCGGCAGTTTTCTCCACTTGCAGTAGTATTTCCTTAATAATGTCCTTTGTTTTCCAGGGCAAAAATTTTCAAAACTACGCCAGCCTGTCACCCAGCGAAGGTCCCCAGAGGCAAAGGCATGGGTATTTCACTGGGGCTTATCTTAAACCAGCAAGGGGAGTGGTGTAGAGGGCCCTGCACTGCCCTCTGGGTGTTGTAGTCCCACAAGCTAGTAAAGAAGTGAGTTGCAGTCGGATGGTAAGGCTTTAGACAGGACTTTTATTCCCCTTCCGGGTGGATTTTATATCAATGGAAACAAAGACAAAAAGACCATACTTCTGGTACAAAAGAAAGGAAACAAACAGGAAACAAAATATTGCTTCTATCTTCAGCTTCTATGAACAGAACAATAGGTAGCTCAAAACAGTCCTTTTTACAAACAGGTAAGTTTCTCTCTTTCACTCCTGTTATTAGAAAGTCTTAACAGCCTCTTCAGCATAAAGAGGTAATATGCAATCATCTGAGGGTTGTTCCCCATGAATATCAAGTTGTATTTCCTCACATTCCCCTTCAGACTGTCCTTCTTTCGGATTGTAAAAACTGCTATTGCCAAACAGTCTCTCCTCACGGCACTGAGACTTCCCCTCCTCCTCAGTAACAGAGTGGAATGGAAGATTACTACATTCTCTATAGTTTCTTCCCTGAGAGCCCCACAAACTCTGACAACTGCAGGGAAAACTTCTGCATTCAGCTTTCCTTATATTAGAATTAAACAGCCTACTTTCTAGCTCCCTTAGACCGGAGTTTTTCGGTACAGCTCAGTTAACAGGGCTTGGCCAGGACGGAAGGTTCCTACTGCCTTTTCCTTTCAGCTTTTCCTCTGACATGAAAATGTCTTCAGGCCAGAACTCCTTTTCCCTTCTGTGCCTGCAGCTGGGGTGGCTAGCTTCCTCGGCTTTCCTAAGCCTGGCTCCAAGACCGTGTTCTCTGCTACCTTCGTGGTAAACGTCACTGAGCTTGTGCTTGTCTGTATACTGCTCTCTGGAGCAGTCTCTGTGGTTGTCCCTTGTTGTTCTGGAACTGGATCTCTCAGCTCCCTCAGCTCTCCTGGATCCACACCTTGTTCCACCAATCGTCCTCTTGGCTCCACCACATCTGGTTCCCTCAGCTCTGTTGCCCCTAACTTCAGGTGAGTTAGTTTTATGTGCGTGTGTCGTAGTGTCTGCCTGAACTCCGCCCCCTCTCAGCTGCCCTTCATTATCTAATGAATCCTGAGCCTGCTTGCTGCTTGGGCGTGTTCTCCCACCTTGTGACATTGTTTGTATACGTTGCCTACAGCAACTCTGGGCCATGTGCTTCTCTGAGCTGTCAGTGTCAGATCCATTCTCTGCAGTTTTACCTATCTCCATAGGTTCTGATAGATCTACACCATGACAATAGCAACCAGTGGACATAGAGAACCAGACACCACCTGCTGGGCCGGGCCTCTTGGGGGTAGAAAGGCTATACCCAAGGAGTCAAAACTCCCCGTCAGGCTGGTCTGGAACTGGTGCCTGGTGTTTGGGAGCCTTAGACTTACGAGGGCCATGCCCTTGTCCCTTGGCCTGATGATCCTGTTGGGGAGCTGGGATGGCCTGGTACTGAGGGTAGTTTCCATAAGCCTCCCACTTCTTCTGCTAGAAGGACTTTTTACCTGAGGGCTTCCATAAGGAAGGGTCAGCAGTCCTCTTGGAGAGCCTGGTCCTCATCAGGAACTTGCATTACAACTCTGCAGCCTTATCAGTCATGGGTTTGCTAAAGAAATTTTCTCCCCGGCAAGGGACATCAACCAACTTGTCCTGAACCGATTGTACCAGGTCAGAGAACTGTAGCCAAGCCTGGCATCGGGCATCAATGCCCACCATAGCTACTCTAGCTGCCAACTCAAAGCTGTCATAGGCTGCCTGAGTCATAAACTTGGAGCACTCTCTGACACCCAAGGGCAGGGTCCGGAATTGCTGGAGGGGTTCCTCAGAGAGACCAGCTGAGAACCCAGCGAGTTCCTTCACCAGGTCCCTCAAGTACATGTCCATGTACAGATGGTATGCCTGGATTTGGCCAATTAGCATCAAGCCCTGGTAGCAATTCCTGCCCAGGGCATCCAAGGTGCGGGCCTCCCTTCCCGGGATCACCAAGGAGTGAGTCTTCTGGCTCTTGAGGCAATGCATCACGACTCCACCACCATGGAGTTATGTGGCAGCTGTGCTTTTTGAAAGCCAGAGCTCCGGTGGACCCGGTACATCGAGTCCATCCATCTTCTCACTATTTATTTATTTATTTATTTTATTTATTACAAGTTCTTATATACCGCACTATTCGGCATCAGCGCGGTTTACATTATAACATAAAGACCATAACAACAAGCTGTTTGGTTTACATCGAACAGGAGTACAAACTTGGAGAACCGGGGTAAACTATATACATGAGATAATTACATAGAAAAGAATAGAGTCTTAATAATATCAAGAACGGCATGGTGTGTTCATGAGTGGGTCACTTCCTCTGGTTCAATTGCTGGTAGGGTAGTATTGAAGGAAGAGGTGGTATTTGAGTGCCTTCCTGAACTGGAGTAGGTCAGTAATGGCCCTTATGTCAGAGGGTAGTGCGTTCCAGCATTTGGGTACATAGAAACTGAAGGCTCTGTTTGAGGTTGTCATGTTGCACTTTGTCAACGCCTTCGAGGTTGTCAGTAGGTTTACGGCTGTTGTTCTTCTGGATCTGTTGGGGGGTACAGTGTGAATCAGATCTGTGAGTGAGGAGGATGAGATACCCTTGATTGCCTTGAATGATAGTACTAGGGTTTTAAAGATGATCCTCCCATGGATGGGGAGCCAGTGAAGTTGTTTAAGAATGGGAGTTACGTGATCGCTTCTGGAGGCTCCGTAGAGGACTCTTGCTGCGGCATTCATGGCCATCTGTAGTGGGCTAAGAGTGGATTGAGGGAGACCTTGTAATATGGCATTTGCAAAGTCGAAGTGTGGCAGGATTAGCGCTTGGTATATGGTTCGGAAGTCATCCGGGTCCAACAGGGAACGCATATGCCTAAGCGAGCGTATTTTGAAGTATACAGCTTTAACTATGTTATTTATGTGATGTTTCATATCCAGACGTTGGTCCAATGTAACTCCAAGGTATCTTATTGTTTCTTTAGCTTGTAGGTCAGCTTCCTTGACACTGACGTGGGCTGGAGGGGTGAAGTTGGGGTCTTTGGAGATGAAGAGCACCTCTGTTTTTTTATGTTGAATGCGAAGGTTTTGTGATTGGAGCCACTCTGAGACCGAATTGAGGCAGTCTACCAACGGTGCCAGGTCTAATTGAGTTGTAGAGAAAGGCATATATAAGAGAATGTCATCTGCATATATCAAGCAGTTGACTTTGAAGGATCTTATGACGTCGCAGATGGGCTGCATGTATATGTTAAATAGTAGGGAAGACAATGAGGAACCTTGAGGCACACCTTGCTTTTGATGGAAGCGTTTTGACTCTTCTGTACCGGACTTCACATATTGCCATCTTCCATCCAGATAAGAGTTACACCATTCTAATGCACTGTTGCAGATACCTTTCTCTTTCAGTCGTCCGAGGAGAATTTCGTGGCTTACCGAGTCGAATGCCGCAGCGATGTCTAAGAAGACGAGTACAAATCCTTGTCGGATGTTGTTAATGCCTATGATAATGTCGTTGAATAGGTTAGTGAGAAGGGTCTCGACCCCATGATATTCTCTGAACCCATGTTGGCAGTGATCTAGGGGAGCTGTGGTGTCTATATGATCTTGGATTTGCCGTTGTGCCTCCTTCTCAATTATCTTGGCTAAGAGGGGAATGCTAGCTATAGGCCTATAAGATTCGACCTTTTGCGGGTCTAGCTTGGGGTTTTTCAAAAGTGGCCTGATGGAAGTCTGCTTGAGTGCTGCAGGGAAGTACCCTGTTGTGAATGAGAGGTTCATTAGATTTGCAATGAAGGGGCTGAACGCACAACGTAGCTCCTTAATCCAAAAAGCTGGGCATGGGTCCGTTTGTGCAGTGGAGGTATTGAGAGATGCTATGGTGTCCTCGATGCATTTAGTGGATGGTGTAGAGAAGTTATTTAGTGGGGTTGCATTCGTTGGTTCTTGGAACGGGACTGTTGACACCTTGTTAGTTTGCACTATCTTGGATTGCATGTAGTCAGCGAATTTCTGTGGATGAATCTCACTGTGTTGTTCGGGAGAAGGTTCCTTTGAGAGGGATTTGACCAGGTTGAAGAGGTCACGTGGTTTATTCAGTGATCTCTTTAGGGTGTCTGTGTGGTATTGTTTCATTGTGGTTGTGATTGCTTCACGGTGTGTGGAGAGGTGAGTACGGTAGGCGGTCTGATCTTCAGTGGAAAGTGATCTGCGCCAGCGGCGTTCCAGTCTGCGGAGTTGGGTCAGAGAGGATCGCAATTCAGGAGAGAACCATGGGGCGGTGCTTCTTTTTCTCCTCTTTGTGTTATTGGAAATTGGAGGTTGTGATATGGCATGCAGATTGGAGTTCCAGGAGGTGATTAGTTCGTCGAGGTCTGGTATGGTTTTGTTGAGGAGTGATTGGGTCTCAGCCAAGATGTGTTCCCTGTTAAATGGTCTAAATCTTCTTGTGGGCGTCTGTGATGTGCTGTGCATGTTTTGGCTTCTGTGCAGCTTCTCATTGATGATGGGGATCTGGAAAATGATCAGTTTGTGGTCTGACCAGGGTACATCAACAATTGATATTGGTAGGTTGTGGTTTTGTTCAAAGACTGTCTGAGGAGCAAATACCAAATCCAGAATGTTTCCCTTTATATGAGTGGGTTTATTGATAATTTGCTTGAGTCCCATGTCTTCCATAGCACCAAGGAAGGCAATTGCGTGGTTTTGGGATAACGATGGGAGATTGAAGTCACCCATTATCCAATTTGGTTTATTGGGATTGAGGGTGCTGGCAGTAAGGTCAATAATGGTTGGGAGGTCATCTGGAGACGTGGACGGTGTCCTGTATAAGAGGTTGAGGGAGATTTGCTGGTTTGTAATGGAGAGTATGTCTAGATTGTTTGAGCTAGAGGAATCTGTTATGTGGAAGTTAAGGTCCGATTTGGATACTATGAGCACCCCTCCTCCTTTTTTGTTTTCTCTATGTCTTGTGTGTATGGCGAAATTGGGTGGTAGAAGTTGGTTGATGAGAACGTTATCTTCCGCTGATAGCCAGGTTTCTGTGATCATGAGTATCTCTAGGTCATAGCGGGAAATTGTTTCAAGAACCACAGGCCATTTTTTGCGAATAGAACGCGCATTTATGATGGCACATCTTAGGGGTCGGTATTTCGGAGGTTCTTCCTGGGTGGGTGTATTGGGTAGCTGGAGTGCTATGTGTATCAAATGGGAGCGGCGTGTGTAGGTGTCACTTCCTGGGTGGGAGTATGGGGGTCCAGACCACCTTTTTCCATGGCTATTTAAGATGGGGATAGCTCCATGAGATATGTAAAGGGCTTGGGAGGTTCCGAGCCAGTGAGTAAGTAGGAAAAAGCTGATAAGGGCGAAGAGTTGGAGGGCCATTTTGCGAGTTCCTGTTGTGTGCGAAGTACTGTAGATATGTTGCAGTATAGTGCAATAGCAGGACAGAGAGTACGGTAGTGAGACACAAAACAGTATGGCAATGGACAACGGTATATGATGCTACTGACCACAGTATAAGAAGCTATTGACAGTGTTATATAGTCTACTGACAACAGTATAGGTACTATCAACAAAGTTATATAGGCTACTGACAACAGTATATGAGGCTACAGATCATAGGATATGTGAGACCATAGGAGAATATTGATAATTATATAGTCTACTGACAACAGTATAGGTACTATCAACAATGTTATACAGTATAAGAAGCTATTGACAGTGTTATATAGGCTACTGACAACAGTATATTAGGCTACAGATCATAGGATATGTGTGACCATAGGAGAATATTGATATTGGCTTAGATGGATGTGCTGGAAGACTCATTTATAGCCAGTGTTTTAGGAGTGGTATACTTGCTGTGATCGGTAGGTGGCTTGGTTCAATGTGAGAGCGAGGTCTGCCATAGGTGCGCTCCAGCTGGAGGTTTGAAGAAGACGGAGATCTTTTTCAGATGATGTTGATGAGGTTAGTTTCAAACCCGCCGGGCAGTCGAGATACTGCTGTGCTTATACGGGTTATCTGTGTTTCTTGCCGTGCCCCGCCTAAGGGCCACGCCAAAGGCCACTATGGGCACCAGCATGGATGGGGGTCTCCCACATGCGGAGGAGTAGGCATTCCAGGATTGGGGGAACAGGCACTGTGAGTGCCTCCTTTGGGAGGGGCCTCGTACTGGAGGATCTCCTCAGTCCAAGGGTCCTCCTCCTACTTGGTGCTGAAAGCTAGTGTCTTGGCCATGTCCCGCACAAAGTTGAGGAAAGTCATATCCTTGGGCGAGAACCGATGCCAGGTGTCAGGGGGAGATGGGTCAGAAAGCACATCCCAGTGATGACGGGTATCCAGGGACTCCTCAGTCTCCCAGTCTGACTTGAAGTCAGTGGAGGTGTCGTGGGCGGTCTGGGCTCCAGGGTTAGGACCCAAGACCGATGTCCCTGCTCCCCTGAGGCCCTGTGGTTGGAGTTGCGGGCACTCGTTGGGGATGACCTTGGTCCCAAGGACCGGGACTGGGATTGGGACGGTGTCGAGGGACCTCTTGAGGCCAGTGGCGCTCGAGGATTGGCTCAGTATCCAGCAAATTCCTTGAGGTCAATGGCCCGGTAGTTTGGAGTGATGACCCCGTAGACTCGAGCATCATAGCACGCTGCTGGACCATGAAGGCAGACAAACTGCGTTCCAAAGTCGCCATCCTGGACTCGAGGCCAGGTGACTTCTGCAGCCTTTGGTGCAGACACTGAGGAACTCGAGCCCGACGCCAGCTCC
The DNA here is from genome assembly GCA_033557465.1 of Ichthyophis bannanicus. Classification (NCBI taxonomy): domain Eukaryota; kingdom Metazoa; phylum Chordata; class Amphibia; order Gymnophiona; family Ichthyophiidae; genus Ichthyophis; species Ichthyophis bannanicus. Next base: position 276,952,943 of record CM066040.1, on the reverse strand, counting down.
GTCAAGGAGGAGTCTTCTACAAGGATGGCCTCGGGGATCCGAGGCCGGTCGCCAGACACCGACAATTCCCATTGGGGTATCTTGGTTGGCTGCTCCCACTCCTTCCCTTCGGCTCACGATGGGACCTGTGGGTCTGGGGCCCGTTGGACTTGCCCACTTTCCCAGACTCATCAGCTGATGTGGTCTTCAAGGGTTTCCAGCTCTTCTTGGGTTCTTCTTCAAGGGAGTTCCGGTTGAAGGACCCGCAGCCTCAGGGCTTCGAGGCAGAATGGTATCCCCAGGGTTCCAGAGGGGGCCCTAGAGCACGGTGTTGCTTGAGACTCCAGTGCAGAGTCTGTCTTGTGGAAGAAGGACTCTCGCTGCTGCTGATGGCTCTTGATGGCCTTGGAGGTCATCTTCTTGCAGAGACCACAGTCCAAGGAGTCATGGTCCAGCCCGAGGCAGCAGTCATGTGGATTGGTGCACAACATGATGAGGGCACATCGGTCACAGTGCTTAAAACCACTGGCAGAGGCCATGGTGGAAAAGACAGCCCCACGAAGTCGAAAGTCTTAGGCCCAGCCAGGGAAAAAGGGTGCGAAGCTGGTCGAGAAACTCTTGAGAAAAAAAACAAAAAAACGGACCTGAGATGTGATGCCGAGGAAAGCGAGCCTAGGGATGGGAAAGGGAACCGTTACATGACTGGAGAAAAGAAAAAATTCAAGATAAAAAATTAACATTTTTTCCAGGGAAAACAGACACAAGTCTGGTGGGCTCCGCAGAAATAAGGAGACTAAGGCAAGATGGCACTCTTGGGAAAGAAGGGGACCACACATGCGTGGTGCATCTCCCAAAGGCTTTCCTTGAAAGCTGGAGAGAAGCTACTAAGTGGGCTCCGTTGGAGCCGACATCACCCATATATGAGGAGTCACTTCTTGCTTTTCCCAGAGAAGATGGAGAGTTAAGTGACTAGTCTAAGATCACAAAGACCCACACTGGGATTTGAATGTTGGCCACCCTGCTCCCAACCCACTACTTTAACCATTATGCTATTAGACATCCATGTTTTGAGATGCTATTCTAGGGGCATCTATGTAGACTTCTCTATAGACATCCATATTGGGCATGTCCACATTTCTGAAATCATGCCTGAACTTGCATGTGACTGCTTTTTTTTCAGACATTGCACATGGACGTCCCATTGTAAAATGTGTTCTGTCCTTCACCCACTCCAAAAATGTGCATTATTGGGGGGGGGGGGGGATCGTCCGGTCCCCTCAATCCTCTGTAAAGGGGGAGGGTCTACCTCCATGGGGGTCTGAGCCAAGTCCCTCCTCTTCCTCTCATCACAGGTGTTAATAGAGAGCCAGGCCCTATGTTTCCTAGCCAGAGAGGGAGCAGTGGTTTGGGCCCTTCCTCAGCCCCTGGGTGTCTCTGTCTGCCATTCTAGGGGGCCCATCCTAGAAAGGTCCAGAGCTGAGGCTAGCTAGGGTCCCTGGGAGTCCTGCAGTGATAGAACGTACACCCCGTCAACTCCATAAGGTGCATCCTCTGTCACATACATTAGTATTTTATAAAGACAAGTAGATGCATACATGTCTTTATAAAATACTGCCTATGCAGGTGCCCATGTAGATGCATATCTATGGCACCTTGTTATAAAATCACTCTCTTTTTCTTCCCTCACTCTCTTCTAGCTCATTCATTGCAACAGCCCTCTGACTTGGAAGCATCAACTATAGTTCCTTCCAGAATCCGGCACAATTGTTATCTGTATACCACTCTTGAGCAATGATTTGGACATTCTCTTAAAAGCTCTAATCCAACTGGTTTGCAACCCTCTTTGACTGAAGTTTGATTCTCCTGATTTAAAAATTGCATCTATTGTGTCCTCAGCACCTGCAGTTTCCCCTGTGCTACTAATGGAAGACTGGATCAATCCAAACTATTTGAATTTAAATTACATATATATGTGTAACCCCTTTCTGTGTGGTCCAGTTAGATTCCACAATCTACTAGGCAGAATCAGGGAGCACACCAATGCCAAGAGCTTTTAGCCATATTTTATCTGTGCTCTTGAACTGTAAAACCTCTGGGTTTGTACTGGGTAGGATATGGCAGCTTGGTGGTAACTATTATTTCAGGGTTGTTTGGCACCTTGATATTCTCACATTCACTCTTCTGAATAACAAGAATCCAGGTCAGACATTTGTGTTCTGAACCAAGGGGTTTTTACTTGAAACTTAGGATCACTGCTAAATATAACAACTTGCAACATTTCTTATGAAATCTATATTACTAACAAGAAATTTAGGTTCTGACTATGATGTTAGAAATAGCTTTGAGCTTCCAGGAACTATTCACTCAGGTCTATTTCTATTCCTTAGGCAACAGTTTACTTTGTGCAGGTATTTGACAAATTAATCTACATTTCTCCTTAATTTCCCTTTTCCCTGAATCAGTCAATAAGTACTGGAGCTCAGTGGTTCACGCCTCAAAGCTCTCCGGCCCTATGTCATACAGTGCCTCTTTGCACGAGTATCTTTGCTTTATGTTAGGATCTTCTCTCCTCTATGATCCAACTGCTTCTCTCGGTCCTCATAACCGGTGGAATTTAGTTGGACTGTTATAGTTACTGGTCAGGGCTTCCACTTCAGGCTGAACTCTACTGCTGGCTGCAGTAGTTCTAAGCCTCTTTGCTTCCTTCTTTATTCTGGTCAAGATCATCTGGTACACCACAAAGCTGTCTCAGGGAAGCAATAATCCAAAATACAAATCAAACCCTGTACTATGCTTTACTCAAATAGTAACAACCAATATTAATCTTATTACAATAATTTCTTTTAGCAGGCAAAAATGACCTCAGGATGGCTAATATCCCTGATACAGTGACAAGTCACTATAGGGAAATAGCAGACGCTTCACATCACAGGTCAAATAGCCTATACCATCCAACCTAATAAATACAACCAATTTTACAAACTTAATACACCCCAAACAATTCACTCAGGAACCTATATCCAGTAATCTTCACAAACATTCACCACATAAATAACACACACTCATTAAAAGCGTCTCACTTAAATAATCATGGCAGTACATCTGGAGTCATCAGTGCAGTCCCAAAGCTGAAAAAACATAACACAGAATTACTCCCATGTAAATATAGGCTCACAAATAAGAGCACACTGTACTTATCTGAAGTAAGCAGCTTAAACAGCACACAGCCTCAACGGGACCAAAACCAACGGCTCTTCAGCACACTGCCCAAAGCCAGCTCAATGAACCAGCCAGAACTTGAGGAAAAACACTTCTCTTTCAGGCTCTAGACTTAAAACTTCAACTCTCCATGCTTGCCCTTGACGCAAGCTTCCGTTTCGCCAAAAGGCTTTATCAAAAGGGCTTACAGCAATGGAACAAAAAAGCCTAGGTCTAACAAACTTTTCCTCATGTTGAAAACCACACCCCAGCAACTAACTGACACTAAAAACACTCACCCACCAATCAAAATCTGCCACATCAGCAGCACAGAAGCAGTGCCTGAAATCTGCTGATAAAAACTATCACCATACACAAAATAATTCTTCTGTAGGGCCAATTCAGCCAATGCAACTAGAAAGGAAGTAGGAACTACATGTGGTGTAGGGCTTGCCATGGGCGCTACCTTTGCACCGGCTCTTGCAAATCTTTATATGGGAGTTTTTGAAACTCGATATGTTTATTCTTCTTTATATGCCATCTATATAGTTAAATGGTTTCGATATATAGATGATGTATTTCTTCTTTGGCAGGGGACTTCTAGTCAATTGAATGAATTTTTGGAATATTTAAATGGCTGTGTGTCCTGTATTTCATTTGAGATGATTGCACATACCCATAAAATTCATTTTTTAGATGTGCTTGTCTCTAACACACCTACTGGTTTTGAGACTACATTATATTCTAAACCTACGGATAGGAATACAATATTACACTTTAGTAGTGTTCATCCGTTGCATTTACGAAGAAATTTACCGTATTCTCAATTTTTACGCTGCCGCCGGATCTGCTCTACTACTGCAGAATTTAAAATAAAGGCACGTGCTATGCAGCAGAAATTTCTTGATAAAGGGTACCCTATGGAAATTATTTCACGGGCTTATAGGCGAGCACGTTATAACCACAGGAGTGGCTATTGGCACCTACAGATACTAGTGTAGAGACAGGACAAGTGGTTACTTGTGTATTACAACATTCTAGTTTGTCTAGACGTATAGTGTCTACCCTGCAGAAGAGATGGACATTGATTAATTCACATCCTATATTAAAGGATTGTCAGCTGCGGGTGGCATACACTAGGGGGCGCAATCTTCGAGATGCTTTGTGCCCCACTGTATTACGTGTATCTCCAACTACAGAACCTTCTAAATGTCATGTGCGATGTCAAAGATGTACGTATTGCAGTTTGATGGCCAATGAATTATGTGCTGCCTTTGTTAAGAGGGGGTGTACTCCCCGATTACGAGTTACCACTACCTGTAACACTACATTTGTGGTTTATGCCTTGTGGTGTTCATGTCCTTTACTGTATGTGGGGAAGACTTCTAGAGCTTTAAAAGTGAGGATGGCAGAACATAAATACAGTTTACATAAACAGCGTGCTGACACTCCATTAGTGCAGCATTGTATAGAGTTTCAGCATAACTTTGAAGATCTTCAATGTACTGTAATTGATCATGTTCCTTTTAATATCCGACGGGGAGATCGAGGAAAACAACTGCTACAATTGGAACAACGTTGGATTTATAAACTGAACTCTTTGCATCCAAAAGGACTCAATGACAAGATTGAGTGGTCTCTGTTTCTTTAATTCTGTTGCACACTGTGTAGCAGTGGCCATCTGTGTGTTCTGCTGGCTGGCCTCTGTAGCTCCGCCTCCTGCTTCTGTGCTGCTGATGTGGCAGATTTTGATTGGTGGGTGAGTGTTTTTAGTGTCGGTTAGTTGCTGGGGTGTGGTTTTCAACATGAGGAAAAGTTTGTTAGACCTAGGCTTTTTTGTTCCATTGCTGTAAGCCCTTTTGATAAAGCCTTTTGGTGAAACGGAAGCTTGCGTCAAGGGCAAGCATGGAGAGTTGAAGTTTTAAGTCTAGAGCCTGAAAGAGAAGTGTTTTTCCTCAAGTTCTGGCTGGTTCATTGAGCTGGCTTTGGGCAGTGTGCTGAAGAGCCGTTGGTTTTGGTCCCGTTGAGGCTGTGTGCTGTTTAAGCTGCTTACTTCAGATAAGTACAGTGTGCTCTTATTTGTGAGCCTATATTTACATGGGAGTAATTCTGTGTTATGTTTTTTCAGCTTTGGGACTGCACTGATGACTCCAGATGTACTGCCATGATTATTTAAGTGAGACGCTTTTAATGAGTGTGTGTTATTTATGTGGTGAATGTTTGTGAAGATTACTGGATATAGGTTCCTGAGTGAATTGTTTGGGGTATATTAAGTTTGTAAAATTGGTTGTATTTATTAGGTTGGATGGTATAGGCTATTTGACCTGTGATGTGAAGCGTCTGCTATTTCCCTATAGTGACTTGTCACTGTATGAGGGATATTAGCAATCCTGAGGTCATTTTTGCCTGCTAAAAGAAATTATTGTAATAAGATTAATATTGGTTGTTACTATTTGAGTAAAGCATAGTACAGGGTTTGATTTGTATTCAAGATCATCTGGTACCATCTTCTTCTACTGACTGGTGTCTGGCTCTGCCTAAAATGACAGAAGCATCTGCCCCTTTAGGGCAGCCACAACTCTAGTAGTGTATGGTGCTAAGACCCTCCCTTCCTCTGCGTTGAGGATTTTATAGGAATTGGATTTTCCATGAACAAAGAAGCCCCTCCCAGTCCAAAATAGACTTGTAGGAAGCACCGCCCCTATTCCGGAAATGTTTACAACTTTCTTTCCACTTCTGCACAGAACTGGTAGGGACACTAGATGATGCAATGCTTTTAGTGAAACAAATCCAAGTAGTCTCTAAATATGTCTAACAAAAAATTCATTGAGAAATCAGAATTCAATGAATTATTTTAAATTAATTTTCCCATACAAGATAAAATACTTGATTTTATACTCTGGAGACATGACTTACTCTGGAGACATAAAGAGATATATCTATCTTGCTGGAAAAAATATGTGTAACTCAGATCTTCTAATGCTTTTAAAGGTAAATCTGAAAGGTAAGAGTAATATTTTTTCTAGACACTATTGCTGTTGTAAAGTACCACCGGGTTAGTGTCAATTCATGGCGACCCTCTGGATAGCTGTCTTAAACTGTACTCAGTCTTCAGTCAGGTGGCTAATTGTTGAGAGTGGCATTCCTCTTTTACGTTGACCTTCAACCTTGCCAAGCATGATGTCTTTCTCTAACGATCTCTCTCTTCACATGATGTGTCCAAAGTATGAAAGTCAAAGTCTTGTCATCTGGGCTTCTAAAGAAAGCTTTGCTATGATCTCCTCTAGTACTGACTGGTTTATTCTTCGGACAATCCATGGTACACACAGTATTCTTTGCCAGCACCATAATTCAAAGGCATCGATTTTCTTCCTATCTTTTTCACTGTCCAACTTTCACATCCATATGATGTTATTGAAAATACCATGGCATGGACAAGTCAAATTTTTGTATAGAGAGAGACATCTCTGCTCTTGAGAATCTTGTCTAGGTCCTTCATTTAATTAATTTAATAACACTGCTTATATTCCACTTTTACAATTCACAGACAAAGTGGATTACAAAAAAGAAAAAAAAAAGAAAACAATTCAATCAAGTATAGTTAAACAATTTCCTCCACATCCATGTCTTTAGAGCTTTTCAAAATTGAACATAATCTACAAGATCCTTAATCCCTTCACAGCTATTCTGCCAAGAGCAATGTGTAACTGGATTATTTGATTCTTTTTCATTTCTTTATTGATTATTGATCTAAGCAGATAAAAGTTCTCCACTATTTCGATTTCTTCTCCATCAACAATGGCCCCAGCATTGAATATGCGGATTTAAAATTCAGTGGCAATGGTTAGTCACTTTCGGGGGCTATCTACTGCCATTGAATATTCCCCCATGTGTTCCAGAGCATCTGCACATGTAAATAGTAGCATGTATTTATTTTATTTATTAAACACTTATATACCGTGCTTTCCCGTGGTTCAAGAGCGGTTTACAGAAAACAGTGGTGTGATAGGTACAACAGGAATGGGTAGCAAGTCACATTACATGTTTGTCTTCTAAATGTGCAAATACTGCTATTTACACATGTAGAAGCAGTGCAACAGTCCCCAGAGTGCTGAAATATAAAGCATAACCCTTTATAGCAGGATGATGAAGTGAAAGCAAAGTTAAATTTATTTTATACCTCAATAAATAGAGGGGGAGTAATCTGCAGGGAGCGGCGGGAACAACTCTAAACAAAGGCATAGAGAGAGGGATGACTTGCATGGGGCAACGGTTACAACACCTTAGCCACCTTACTGGGCAGACTAGATGGACCATACTGGTCTTTATCTGCCATCATATAATATATTACTATGTTATTATTTCCATTTCTTCTCCATCAACAATGAACTTACTAATTTTGCCAGTTGTCAGGATCTTAACATAGACACATAGAAAATGACGGCAAAAAAAAGATCACATGGCCTATTTATTCTGCCCTTCCATATCCACTAAAATAGTCCCCTTTTTTCCTTTAGCAATCTTCTGTGCTTGTCCCATGCTTTGCTGAATTTAGATACCGTCCTCGTTTCCACTACCTTCACTGGGAAACTATTCCACACATCTACGTACCACTCTTTTCGTAAAGAAATATTTCCGCATATTACTCCTGAGTTTATCCTCTTTCATTCTCATCCTATGTCCTCTCATAGCAGAACTTTCTTTCAATCGAAAGAGGCTCTCCTCTTATACATTTATGCCACAGAGGTATTTAAATGTCTCTATCAGATCTCCTCTATCCCTTTTCTCTAACATATACATATTAAGATCTTTAAGTCTGTCCCCATATACTTTATAAAAAAGACCTCTAACCATATTAGTAGCCACCCTCTGCACTGACTCCATCCTGCTTATATCCTTCTGAAAGTGTGGTCTCCGGAATTGCACACAATATTCCAAATGTGGTCGCACCAAAGACTTATAGAGAGGCACTATCACCTCCTTTTTTCTGCTGGCCATGCATCTCCCTATGCACCCAAGAATCCTACTGGCTTTTGCCGTCACCTTTTCTACCTGGTTAGACACTTTCAGATCATCAAAAACAATCACGCCCAGGTCCCATTCTTCTTTTGTGGACAGAAGTACTTCACCCCCTACACTATACCGCTCCCTTGGATTTTTGCAGCCCAAATGCATGACCCTGCATTTTTTAGCATTAAATCTCAGCTGCCAAATTCTCGACCATTCTTCAAGCTTAGCTAGATCCCTCCTCATGTTATCTACTCCTTCCTGGGTGTCTACTCTATTACAGATTTTGGTATCATCCACAAAGAGGCAAACCTTACCCGACAGCCCTTCCACAATATCACTAGCAAAGATGTTAAAAAGAATCAGTCCAAGGACAGATCCCTGCGGCACACCACTGGTAAACTCATTCTTCTGAGAGTGAGCTCCATTTACCTGTATCCTTTGTCACTTCCCACTCAACCAATTTCTAACCCAGTCATTTTAGTGTCCATCCCTAGGGTGCTCAATTTGTTTTTAAGTCGCCTGTGTGGAACGTTGTCAAAGGTTTTACTGAAATCTAATTACACCACATCTAGGGCTCTTCCTTGATATAACTCCCTGGTCACCCAGTCAAAGAAATCAATCAGATATGTCTGATAAGATCTGCCCCTGGTAAGCTCATACTGCCTCAGATCCTGCAATCCATTCGACTCCAGAAACCTCACTATTCTGTGTTTTAGTAGCATTTCCAATAAATTTACTCACCACAGAGGTTAGACTAACTGGCCTGTAGTTGTCAACCTCATCCTTACTTTCGCTCTTGTGTATTGGTACCACATGTGCCTTCCTCCAGACCTCTGGGGCCAATTTCAACTCTAAAGAAGCATTGAAAAGATCAGTCAGTGGAGCCACTAGAACATTCCCAAGTTACTTCAATATTCTGGGATGCATCCCATCTGGTCCCATTGCCTTGTCCACTTTTAGTTTATCTAGTTCCTCACAAACACAGTCTTCTGAAAATCGTTTGAGATCCACTTCACTTCTGTTTCTGTTTGTGGGTGTTTTCCAAGGTCCTGCTCCTGGCCCTTCATCTGTGAACACAAAATATTAATATTTGTTAAGCAATTCCGCTTTATCCTTATCAGCTTCTACATATTCCTCCCCTTCACTCTTGAGTCTGACAATACCACTTTTGCCCTTTCTCCTCTCACTAATTTATCTGAAAAATGTCTTATCCCCCTTTTTTATTGCATTGGGTATTACTTCTTCTTTTTGCATCTTTGCTTTCCTATTTCATTAGTTTCCAAATATCTTGTCTTCTCTCTCTATGATCTCTTGTATTAAATAAAGGTCATCCTCTTTTTCATCACCTTTTCAGCTACTTCTTTGGAGAACCATAGGGACCTCCTTTTCCTTTTATATTTATTTCCTTTCTATCAAAACAGTGTGTTGCCCTTAAAATATCGCCTTTTATTTATTTACATTCTCTTATATACCGTGCTATTCTGCACCAGTGCGGTTTACATTGAACAAACTGAAATTACATTGAACAGGGCATTATAACTTGGAGATAACTATTTTACAGGGAACATGGGCTGTGGAGGGTTAAGTGGCTTGCCCAAGACCACAAGGAGCACCTGTGGGACTAGAAACCCCAGTCCTTCCGGCCCAAGGTTGCTGTCCTCTAGTGGGATTTGAACCCCCGACCTTCCGGCCTGAAGTACCTTGCCCCAATCACTAGGCCACTCCTCCACAGTTAGTTTTTTAGTTTTAGTTTTGCCCATTGCTTTTCTACATCCCCCAGATGTTACCATCCCACTAAAGACTCCTTGAGGTATTGTTCCATCTTGGCAAAGTTAATTTTCCTAAAGTTTAAGACCCTTGCTTTTGAATGGATTTTATGAGCCCTAGTCTTAATCGTAAACCACATCATCTGCTGATCACTGAATGAGAGATGATCTCCCGCTTTGACCAAGTTTTACACACAGAAAACCTTTCTAAAGTTATTTTCCATATGTAAAGGGAAATGTTTGTTTCTAATTTTGCTATAATTTATGAATCTCTATGATAAATGGATCAAAATAGTATAAATCTGATACTTTCCCTGTACCTGTTTAATTTATATGCAGAACAAATCATTCAGAACAAAGACAGTCAGAAACATATATTAAACACTTTCCCCATTGGTGAGCACCAAGTCTAGTATGACCCCTTCGCTTGTGGGTTCTGTTACCAGTTGCCGGAATAGTTCTCTCTGTAGAGAGTCTAGGATCTCCCTACTTCTAGATGACACTGCAGCAGGGATGTACCAATCAACATCTGGCATATTGAAGTCACCTATAAGTAACACTTCACCATTCATGGCAATATTGTGTATGTCTTCTATTAAATCCCTGTCTACTTCTGCCTGTGCGGGAGATCTGTATATCACACCAATTCAAATGGATTTCTCTTTCCTTCTTTCTAGTTTAACCCGCAGTGTCTCCTTGCTCCCTTTTAATCCCTGTAATTCTATAGCTTTAATATTATATTTTACATATAGTGCCACTTCTCCTCTTCTTCCTACCCTGTCCCTTCCTGAATAAGGTATATCCTGGTATAATTACATCCCAGTCATGGTTGTCTGTGAACCATGTCTCCATAACATCCACTAAATCCAAGTCAGCCTCTTCCATTAAAGTCTCAACATCTGGGATCTTATTTCCCATGCTACAGGCATTTACACAGACCACTTTCCAGATGTTGCCCCTTTTGCCCATTTCTACAGAGGTAATTAATGTTTCACTTACTTGGGTGCTTTCTTCACCCATCCCCAACAAATCTAGTTTAAAGCCCTCTTCAGTAGGTTAGCTAGTTTGCTGCGGAAGATGTTTTGACCCTTTTTGGAGAGATGGACACCATCTCTGCTCTGCAACCCTTGGAAAATCATCCCATGATCAAGGAAACCAAAACGCTCTCGATGACACCATCCAAGCAGTCATGCATTATCTCCAGACTGCAAGCCTTTCTGCCTCTGCCTTTACTCTCAAAAGGGAGGACTGAAGAGAACACCACCTGCGCAGCTATCTGCTTCACCTTCTTTCCCAGAGCCATGAAGTCATTCTTGATTTGCTCAGAAGGATACCTAGCAGTATTATTTGTGCCGACATGGATGAGCAACATTGGATAATAGTCAGTAGGCTTGATGAGTTTCGGCAAACTCTCCGTAACATCTCAGATTTTGGCACCTGGCAGCTGGCACACCTCTCTGAACATCAAATCTGGTCGGCAGATGGATGCCTCAGTCCCCTCAAAAGAGAGTCACCAACCACAAATATCATTCTCTTCCTGGTGGTCACTTATTCTGTAACTTTGCGGTGCTTGAGTTCTGGTACATCCCTTTTCTGGGATGCTTTAATCTCCAGAGCTGTATACTGGTTCTTTAGTGTAAGGGCTGGATGAGTTGGAGTGTTGATTCTGCAGGCAGTGGTGACTCTTGTCGAACTCTCTTCACTCTGTAGCACCCCATCTTTGCCTATGTTGGAGAGCTCGGATAGTTCAAGAAACATCTCATCGATGTACTTCTCACTGTCTCGAATGCTTCTCAGCTTCGCAACCTCTTTTCTGAGCTCCTCCACTCGTTTCATGAGGGCTTCAGCTTGCAGGCACCTTGCACATGGAACCAGTCCTTCAAGTGGCATCAGGTTCTCCATCTTGACAGTGGCAGAGGCTGTAATGGGGACAATAGTTATGGCAAGACACTTTTTCCCAGCCATCATTCAGTTGGTGGAGCTTTTGTACCTTGCTTGCATGGAGACCCTGTTAGGAATGCCTGTTAAGAATCTTTGTCTTCTTTATGTTAAGGCGCAGGCCCATTTTAATATTATGCTACTTGATCTTGAGAAGCAAATGTTTCAGACTGCCTTTACTTTCTGACAGTATTGTGGTGTCATCAGCATAGCGAAGGTTGTTAATGAGTCTTCCACCAATCTTCACACCTCGGTTGTCTTCATAAAGTCCTGCTTCTCTGATGATTTGTTCTGCATATAAATTAAACAGCTATGGGGAAAGTACTAGATTTATACTATTTTGATCCATTTATCATATAGATACATAAATTACAGCAAAATTAAAAACAAACATTTCCCATTACATGTGGAAAATAAATTTAGAAAGGCTTTCTGTGTGTAAAACTTGGTTTTATATGTAGAACGTATGGTACACAAAATTCACCACTATATCTATCTATCTATTTAACATTTATAAAGCGCTTCATATGATTGTGCTTTATTCTTCTTATTATACCACTTTTAAAATAAATATCAAAGCAGTCTACAATAAACTTAAAATGATAATAAACCAGAAAAGGATTCCAATCATTGATAGAAAAGAATAAAAACAGAAAAAAAGAAAACACAAAAAAGCAATATATACAAAGGTGGGAACATGGACATCAATCACAGCCCTTTTTTTAACTCCTCCTGCCATCAGCTTTCCCCAAATACCAGATGGAATAGGTGCATTTTGCAACCATTTTAAAAACTTTAAAGAAGTCTCCAAATATAGAACAAGCAACAGATTACACAGGTACACTAAAAAAATGTTTTTTAAACTGCCTCTAATGTTTCGATTGATTTTTACGTTTTTTGGTGCGCTGAATCCAAATCTGGTAACCAATTTGCTCCATCACGTACAGATTTTTTGCTACATTGGGTTAGCAGTTTGAGGTGAACGTTTCAGATTGAATGCGATCGAGATAAAAGTTTCTTGGATGAATTCTTTATACTAATTGTTTAGTAGTTATTCAAATAAGAATAAAGAAAATTGTAACAAGGCAGCACATAAGAATAGAGTAATGTCAACAAAACACACTGTGATGGTAGCAAAATTGTCTGCTCTTAAAACAGCCACATACATGTGCACAAACATTGAGCATATAAGAGCGAGGTTAGACACAAAGCAAAGCAAAGAAATGTGCAAAAAATGTTGTACAGGTATGTATGTAAGAATAGAAAACGCAAACCGCACCATTGCAATACATGAAGACAAACACCCGATGGTGTGAAAATAAAATTCTAATAACTGAGATCCGACACTGTGGTAATAACTAGCAAATTTTTATTTCAAAGTTTAGTAAAAACACGATATTTGTCAACACAGTTTAGATTTTAAAGTCATTCTTGGGTCAATCAATCTCCTGGTGGGCCCGTTTCTTCTTCCCCTGAATGCTTCTCTTGGTGCGCTGCTTGGCGTATTTTTCATCTGGGGTTTCCCGCAGCAGCAACCAGCAGAAATCAGCCATCATAGTGGTGTTCCATCTTCCTTGGTACCTTCTCTCTGCGTCCTTGATGTCCTGGTGAAACCTTTCACCTTGTTCTTCACTGTACGCCCCCAAGTTTTCGGGAAAGTAGTTCACATGGGAGTGCAAGAAATGGACTTTCAGGCTCATGTTACAGCCTTGTTCTTTGAAGGCATTGAGCATCCTGGCAACAATATCCTTATAGTTCTCATCCCGCCTGTTCCCCAAGAATTTGAGAACAACATCCTTGAAGGAATCCCAGGCTTCTTTTTCCTTCTCAGACATCGTTTCAGCGAATGCTCCATCTGAAATGAGTTTCCTTATATCAGGGCCAACAAACACTCCTTCCTTTAGCTTTGCTTCAAAAAGTCAGGGGAACTTTGAGCAAAGGTACCGAAAGCACTCACCATCTTTTGGAAGGGACTTGATGAATTGCTTAATGAGACCCAACTTAATGTGGAGAGGTGGTAATAGAATTTTATCACGAGGTACCAAGCTCTCATGAAGAACATTTTTCTCACCGGGTCTCAAATACTCCCAAACTGGCCAGTCTTTTTTCCCCCAGTGTAGGTCGCGGGCCCGGCTATCCCACAAGCAAAGGAAGCAGGGATATTTGGTGAAACCGGATTGCTGCCCTAATAGCATGGATAGAATTTTAAAGTCTCCACAAATCATCCACTTATGCTCATCATAACAAATCTTCTGAAGAATCAGGGCCAAATTCTCGTATTTTTCTTGGAGAATAACAGAGTGAGCAATAGGAACTGAAGCGAATGTGTTGCCATTATGAAGAAGAACACCTTTTATGCTGTCTTTTGATGAATCAATGAACAGCCGCCATTCAGCAGGATCATACTTGAGTTTAAACTTTTCCATCACTCCGTATATATCGTTGCAAAATACCAAATCTTCCTCTTTGCTGAAATACTTCAAAAATTGTGTCTCGCGGTTGCGGTACCAATAAAAAGTTGTTCCTGGTGACAATAGATTTTTCTGTTTAAGCCGAGAACCTAGCAGTTGGGCAGCATCTTTTGGGAGTCCTAAATCCCGGACTAAATCATTCAATTCAGCTTGAGAGAAAAGTTCAGGTTTCGGATCTGGTTCAGTTTCAAACTCGGAAGTACTGGACTCATCGGGAAAAGCCATCTGATGAGTCTCATCATGATCAGAACCGTCCACACAAATATGATCCAAAGATTTTGGTGGTTCAGGCACAGGTACTTCGTTGCTATGAGGCATAGGCCTAATTGCTGAGGGAAGGTTGGGGTAACTTATTACGTTCTTATTTTTTAAGTTGTATCCCTTCACAATGCAAGAGCAAAAATAGCAGTCACTGCTGTGGTCTCTTTGTTCACGCCACATCATAGGTATTCCGAAACGAAATGCTTGTTTTTTACCTTTCATCCATAAGCGTAGATCTTCCTCACATGTCTTGCACACTTTGTGAGGAGCCCACGGTTTGTCTTGATCGCCTAACTTCAAACCGAAATAGGCGAAATATACTTTTTTAATAAATGCAGAAATGTTCCTCTGCCGCTTTTTCACGATATATTCCCCACAAATAAAACAAAAACTGTCCGGAGAGTTGACGCAACCTCTGGCTCTGTGAGCCATCACAAATACACAGCACTGCAAACTACAACTGTAGTGAACCGCTTCGGAATAAAGCTGGATTACGACTGAGCAAACAAAAGGTAATAATGAACTTGCAAGAAACTGAAATTTGACAGGAACGTTCATGTCGCAACCACCGTGTTTGAGCGAGCGAACGAGGCGAGGCGAACAGGAAAGAACATGCGCCAGCGCGAGTACTGGATTTAGCCCCCCGCCTCCCAATTGTCCTGTTAATGTATAAAATGAATACAAAACACTCTAAAATATCATGAGGGAGTGTTTCTAGTTAGTTAACCATTACAACCTCTATTTTGGGCCAAGAAAATAAACTGCAGTCGGCTAAAAAGAAATTATGTGAACATTCCTTATATGGGTAAGAAATCTAATTTTGCAAGAAAACGTGACGTGATGGAACATTTTGGCTATTTTTCCTGGATTCAGCACCCCAAAATCTATAGGAATCAGTTGCAAATCTGGAGGCAGTTTTTTGGTAGTGTACCTGTGTTATTCCAGAGAATAGGAGCCTTAGAGAAAGCTGCATGCTGAGTATTCTACTTCTACTACTACTGATCATTTGTATAGCGCTACAAGGCATACACAGCACTGTACAGACACATGTAAAAGACGGTCCCTGCTCCTCAGAGCTTACAATCTAGTCAAGATAGACCATACAACAGCTAAGGATAAGAGTACATCTAGGGGAATGTTAAGGAAACACATAGGAGACCAAGCGGATCCAGATTCAAGAGAGGCCCGAAGAGGTGATTTTATCAGCCTGGATTTGAAAAGGGCCAGAGATGAAGACTGATGTACAGACTCAGGTAGTTTGTTCCAGGCATGAGGAGCAGCAAGGTGAAAGGATCGAAGTCTGGAGTTGGCAGTTGAAGAGAAGGTGACAGTTAGAAACGCTCTGCCAGAAGAGCAGAGTTCCCGAGGAGGGGTGTAGGGAGAGATAAGAGAGGAAAGATAATGAGGAGCAGCAGAATGAATGCACTTAAAGGTCAGTAGGAGAAGTTTGAACTGGATATGGAAGCGGATAGGGAGCCGATGACATGACTTAAGAAGAGGGTTATATGAGCATATCGAGGATGGAGGAAGATTAGCTGCGCAACTGAGTTTTGAACAGATTGAAGGGGACAAAGATGATTCAGAGAGAGACCAGCAAGGAGGAGGTTGCAATAGTCTAGACAGGAAGTGACTAAAGAGTGGATAAATGTCTTAGTAGTATTTTCAGAAAGGAAGGAGCAAATTTTGCTGATGTTATAGAAAAAGAAATGACAGGTTTTAGCTCTCAGTTGGATGTGTCTGGAGAAGGAGAGGGAAGAGTCAAAGACAAACCCAAGGTTGCGAGCTGGGGAAACAGGGAGTAGTAGAGCGTTATCCACAGAGGAGGAAGGGGGAAGGTGGATTTAGGGGGAAAAATAAGAAGCTTGATTTTGGCCATGTTCAATTTCAAATGGCGGTAAGACACCCAGACATCAATGTCAGATAGACAGGTAAAGATCCGGGCCTGGATTGCTGGAGAGATTTCAGGTGTTGAGAGGTAGATCTGAAAGTCATCAGTGTAAAGATGGTACTGAAAACCATGGAAGGAGATGAGTGTGCCAAGAGACTGGGTGTAGAGAGAGAAAAGGAGTGGGCCCAAGACAGACCCTTGGGGTACACCAACTGAGAGCAGGATAGTAGTAGAGAAGGATCCACCAGCACAAACACTGAAAGTGCAATGGGAGAGACAAGAAGAGAACCAGGGGAGTACAGAGCCCTTAATTATGCTTGGGGAGTTGGGAATATATTTAGTTGATTACTGTGAACACAGTACAGGTCATATGCCTGAACACACAGAGGGATAAATGATGCCAAATACCTGGGAGTATCAGTATATATGACTTTTTGAATTAAGGTCAAGATTTTGTTCTGAAAATGAAAGCCAACCTTACCAAAATAATAATGAATTAACATAACCATATTTATGAGCACAGTATATCATTCTGAGGAGGAATATTGCACTGTCTATATAACCTTTTTATTTCCAGTGAAAAGAGGCTGGTATAAATTGTATTGCAATAATCAAGGCACAAAACAATCACAGTAAGCACAAGAGTTCTCAAAGCTGCGTCATCTAGAAAGAGACATATAGCATGAAATTGATGAAGAGCCAACAAAGACTGGTTAATCACTGCACTTGTTATGCAAATGATTGTCTAAATGGACATCCAGGTCTTTGAAAGATGTTTGAAGTGATATAGTATGACATCCAAAACGGGGGAGATGAAGGTGTTCTAGAGCTCCTGGTCAACCACATGACCACAATTTTAGTAAGATTTAAAATAGTAGCATAGTATATGGCAGCAGATAAAGACCAATATGGTCCATCTGATCTTCCCAGTAAGGTAGTTAGAGTGGTTGTAGTAGCTGCTGCTCCGTGCAGATCACCCCCTCTCTTTCTTGTATAAAAGATATTTAAGTTTATTTTGATGCCATCACCTTGCAATACAGGAATCCATATTGTCTGTCCCACACAATTTTGAATTCTGTCACTATTTTTGTCCCTACCACCTCCTTCAGGAGTGCATTCCAGGCATTCACCACTCTTTCAGAAGAGTGTTCCTCGGCCAAGTGGCAACTTATATCAAGATAATGATTGAGGTGTGAAAAATCAGGTGAATGAGAATTTTGCTAGTAAGGGAATATTGTCTGAATAATAGCAGGCACTTGTCCACATGTCATGGATTAGATATGCTAGGGGGACCTAAAAAATATTGAACAGTAAGGTTAATAAGGTGGAGCCCTGTGGAACTTCACAAACAAGTGCATTTACCCCTAGCGGTACTTAAAAACTACAAATATTGTACTGTCATAGTGTATATAAGTTATACTGTTCTCAGAATGCTGTAAATTTCATTTATTTCTTGTTCTTACACCTGTTCTATTGTTAAACGGTCGATGTAACTGTTGTTCAAATTGTAAGCCGCTATGATTACCCGAAATGGCACTATAGAAATCTCACAAATAAATAAATAAATAAATAAAATATGAGATAATCAATAGTAACAGAAAAATGAGAGACTAGAGAAAGGAAGTAAACCATATTAAAACTGTATCACAGTATCCAAGTACTTTAATATTTATTTATTTATTTATTTTATTTAACATTTCTTATATACCGCCTTTCATGATATCAAGGCGGTTTACATTGAACAAACTGAAATTACATTGAACAGGGCATTATAATATATGTATAAAGTAGGTTTTCCTGGAGCCTTGTATACTTTAAAAAATGCAAAGTACACATGTATAACCGGACAGACATGGATGCGTGTATTTATGCCTGCTCTGGAGCAAGTATAAATATACAGATATGCCTATTGCACTATGGCCTTCCTTTGTCCTTCTTTCTCTCCAATCTTTTTGGGACCTCTGATAGCATATGTGCACCAAAATCTTATACCCAATCCAGTCCAACTCCATTCCCCCTAGGTCCTTTTCCATTCATTTCCAGGCTGCCTTGAAAAAAAAAAGAGAAAAATATCAAAAAGGCTAGCTGCCACCAAAAAAAAAGATTGGTGTCTGCCTATTGCAGTATCTTGCATTTTGATTATTTTCCCCTCATTCTGTTGACGGCTCTCCAAGGAATTGCATTCTGCTCTACACTATAATATTTGACTGAGTGGTCCCATGCGACAACAGCAGGTGGGAAATAGAATGCATGCATGATGAACCTCTCAAAGAATTCAAGAGAGGTCTTTAGTTGGAGAGCTGTTTCCCGCACCAGACTCTGTCAGTTGACATCACCCATGTTGTGAGGTCTTGTATCCTGTTGTCCACGAAGAATACCTACTATAAATAACTTTGTTTTAGTACATATTGATAATAAAACAGCAAAAATAGTAGTTTTGCCCACCATGTTACATGCATTTATCTTTTTATAAAAGACTAAAAAACATATTTCTTTCTATACTGGTAAAAGTGTATGCTACAGGACGAAAGAAATCTATTCAAGCAAATGCAAGCTGAAATTCCTAAGCAGGTCTATAATTATCATAAACATACAGGGAAAAAATCAAGATATTGTGTTTTCCTACAGAGAGCTTTAAGATGAAAAATAGACCTTGAGGGCCTTAAGACAAGCCTGGGGCAATATAAAGAAAAAGGTCAAACACTCTCCTAAAAAGGACTGTTACTTTCAGAACCACAACTTATCAGCCATCTTGCAGCTCTGCTTATTTACAGCTATAGATCCCAAAGGAAGTGCACTTCAGTGCAAGGCATGCTTATTTTGTAATAAGTTTGCCAAAAGTGGTATAAGAGACTCTAATTTGTAACAATGTGCTGTTCTCTTTACGTGAACTTTTTGTGTCCAGCAATACATACCTCTAACTCTAGCCTTCTTAATAAGCAGTGAAAACAGGAGTGCACATAAAAAGATGAACTTGCAAACAAGAATGTCCTCAAAACGAGCGATTATCTAATTCTTCTGTCAATTACAGCGCTCATCAGTAGAATCAATTCCCCCGTGGTGGCTGTAGAGAATGCAGTTTTCAGGAGGCAGACTCGAACACTCAAATTAATAGTGTTTGGAAGAAAATGGCTTGCACCTATCCTAGATTAACAACAAAAGGTTGAAGGCTTCTTTTTGCACCTAAAATACTTGCATATTCTGTGCTCTTTTTATGGGCGTACGATTCACGCTTACTAAATAAAGCGAGGTATGCACCAGGATGAAAAGAAAGAAAAAAGAATTAAACCTCAGCTAAAAGACATCAATAAATCTATTGCTCAAGATGCATATAAATGGGAGTAGCCGAGGCAACTTCTCTCTTTTAAAGAGGTAGTTTTTCAAAATGAGAATTACACAAAGTGCTCCTCTGTTTCTGTCAATACACTGCCAGGTTTTGAAACACTATTTTTCATCTATGCTATAAAAACACTTGGCAAGTAAGAAACAGAAAGTCACTAATACACAAGCAGCTGCATTTCAGTTTATAAAAATTATTTTAAAAAAGTGCAAAGAAGCTGACTGAAATGCACATAGGAATAAATTACATACTGACAAGTCAATATTTAAAAGGATTTATCCAGTTAACATTGGGAGTTAACTGGGTAAAATTTTGGGGGGGATATTCAAAGGCATTTTCACTGGTTGCAGAACTGCACACCATGTAAAGGCCACTCTGCACGACATTCAGCATCCCTAAGACGGTTATTGCCACTGAATATCCACAGGTCTTGCCGCTACACACCCAAATGCTAACTGGTTTGCATCAGGACGTGCTGGGTGTGTTCTAGGGCAGCACCCAGTGCTAGCTGGGCATGGTGGGGAGGGATATTCAGCGGTGGTGGCTAGCATGATTACAGTGGCTAGCCATCACCGCTGAACTTAAAACCCGGATATTCAATGCCAGGGACAATTGGATATCCAGTTGGATGGAGAACAGCGAAGCTAGCTGGACAACAGCGATATTCAGCCACTGCCCAGTTAGCTTCTGCAGCGAAAGATAGGCCAGCCTTTAGGGTGCCTAACTTTTGCCACTTAGGGATAACTGGACAACAACTGAATATTGCTGCTACCCAGTTATCCCTGGATGGCATCTCCACTCTGCCACTGAACACCCAGCTAGCATTGGGGCATTCGGTGGCACTAACCATATTACTGCCACTGAATATCCCAGTCGCTGCGATTAACCGGTAACATTTAGCTGCTGCCTAGTTAGCTAAAATGGCTAAAGACAGGTCAGTCTTTTTTCTGCCTAGCTTTAGCCACTTTAAGATAACTGGCCAGCAGCTGAATATTGATAGTGACCAGCTGTTTTCTACTATGCCTCTGGAATGCCCCAGTGCTTCGCAGTTAGCAATGGGGCATCTAGCAGCATTAGAGAGGGATATTCAGTGGTACAGGCGTTATCAAGCATTAATGGCAACGATAAGGGGTTTTACATACGAAAAAGGCTTTGGGCAGGTAGGAGGTGTTCTGGCGTTAAGAGTGCAATGGGCCATTTAACATGCGTTAACAGGACATTGGGCGTTAAAGTGTCAAGTGTAAATAAGAACATGAGATATGCCATACTGGGGCACACCAAGGTCCATCAAGCCCAGTATCCTGTTTCCAACAGTGGCCAATCTAGGTCATACGTACCTAGCAGTTTCCCCAAAAGACACAGGTTCCGCAATGTTTGTATTGGGGCAAGCAGTGGATTTCCCAGGTCCCCTTTAATAAAGGTTTATGGACCTTTCCTCTAGGAACTTGTCCAAACCTTTTTTAAACCCAGCTACACCAACAGCTTTTATTACATCCTCCGGTAATGAATTTCAGAGTTTGATTACACATTGAGTGAAAAAATATTTTCTCTTATTAGTCTTAAATAGGTCACACTGTAGCTTCATTCCATGTCCCCTAGTCTTTCTATATATTGATGACATAAACAATCAATCTACGCTTACCCGTTCCACTCCATTCATTAATTTATGGACTTCTATCATTTCTCTCCTTAGACGTTTCTTTTCCAGGTTGAAGAGCCCTAACCTTTTTAGCCTCTCTTTATAGGGGTATTCTTCCATCCCCTTTACCATTTTGGTGGCTCTTTTCTGAACCTTTTCTAATAACGCTATATCCTTTTTAAGATACGGTGACCAGAACTGCATACAATATTCAAGACGCAGTCACACCATGGAACAATATAGAGGCATTATAATATCCTTTGTTTTATTCTCCATTCCTTTTATTATGATTCCTAGAATTGTACTTGATTTCTTGGCTACCGCTGCACACTGGGCGGAGGGTTTCGACATGTTATCCACCATGATGCCTAAATCTTTTTCTTGAGTGTTGTTTCCTAATGTAAAGCCTTGCATCGTGTAACCATAGTTTGGGTTGTTCTTTCCTAGGTGCATAACTTTGCACTTGTCCACATTAAATTTCATCTGGCATTTTGATGCCCAGTCTTCCAATCTATCAAGATCCTCTTGCAATTTTTTAACAATCTTCTTGGGTTTTAACAACTTTGAATAATTTTGTGTCATCTGCAGATTTGATAACCTCACTCGTTATTCCACTTTCCAGGTCATTTATGAATATGCCAAAAAGCAGCGGACCCAGCACAGATCCCTGGGATACACCACTATTCACCTTTCTCCATTGGGAAAATTGGCCATTTAACCCTACCCTCTGCTTTCTATCTTTTAACCAGTTCCTGATCCACAATAGTACGCTGCCTCCTATCCCATGACTCTTTAGTTTTGCCAAAAGTCTCTGATGAGGGACCTTGTCAAAGGCTTTCTGAAAGTCCAGATACACTACATCAACGGACTCACCTTTGTCCACCTGTTTATTCACTCCTTCAAAAAAACATAACAGATTAGTAAGACAAGATCTTCCTTGTCTAAAGCCATGTTGGCTGTCTCCCATTAGGCCATGACTATCTACATGCTGAGTAATTTTATTCTTTATGATGGTTTCTACCATTTTTCCCGGTACTGACGTCAGGCTCACTGGTCTGTAGTTTCACGGATCACCCCAGGAACCCTTTTTAAAAATTAGTGTTACATTGGCAATCCTCCAATCTTCAGGTATTAGAGATGATTTTAATGCTACCATGCTACCACACATAAAACAGACAGTAAAAACCATATTCTACAAACTCAAAACCATACAACACCTAAGGCCCCTTCTTGACACCCATGACTTTAGATCAGTTGTTAACACACTCATCACCCCACACTTTGACTATTGTAATAGTCTCTTAATTGGCCTACCACAAAAAAGTACATACCTACTTCAAAGAGCCCAGAACATCTGTGCAAAAGTAGTCACTAAAGCCCGCCTAGTAGACCATGTTACCCCTATAATTCTAGAACTGCATTGGCTCCCTATAAACAGCAGAATCAGATACAAAATTCTCCTAACCACATTCAAGCTCCTGAACGACATCGCCCCCTCATATCTATCCACACTATTACACGCCCCATCTGAATCAAGAGCTCGCAGACTAAACGCAGCACACTCACTTGAAATACCAAAATCATTCAAGAAAACTAAAAAATCCACCAGCACCAGGGCCTTCACATTCACTGCCCCCATGCTCTGGAATGATCTCCCAATAAACCTTCGGATCATAAAAGACCTCACCCAATTTAGGAAGGAACTCAAAACATACCTTTTCTCCGAACACTTTGAAATCCCATACCCCCAAATCCAACCACACAACATCCCCAGACACATAAACACAAAACCCTAAAATCACACTCAAGTAACCACACACAGACACCCACCGCAGACACCCCAAAAAACTCACGAATAAAAAAATGGAAATAAATTCCACCACACACACATGACTAACGAATGCTTCACCCTGTAATTCATTGTATATAACCTTTTGGTAATTAACCATTGTAAATAGTTCGGCATTTCCTCGCCTCACTACCTGTAAAAAGTTAGAAAATTCTGATCAATATTATGATACAGAAATTTATAAAAGTATACAAAATGTAAATAGTTCCAACAGTTTAATGCACTGTTATCTGTATAAAGTTATAAATCTCTGTTCCATGTAATATATTAACTATTATCTGTATAAAGTTAGAAATCTCTGTTCCATGTAATGTATACAGTAGTATACACATTTGTTTACTTGTTCCATGTAAACCGCCCCTGATCTCTGGAAGGGGCGGTATAGAAGAAATAGATAAATAAATAAATAAAATAAATAAATGATAGTTCACAGATTACTAATAGCAGGTCTGCAATCTCATATTTCAGTTCTTTCAACACTCTTGGATGTATACCATCCGGCCCAGGTGATTTGCTGCTCTTCAGTTTTATCTAATAGCTGTAATACATCTTCCCGATGTATCGATATTTCCTTCAATTCTTCCACACCTTTAAATACCACTTCAGTCATGGGTAACATCCCTAAATCTTCCTCAGTAAAGACCGAAGCAAAGAATTCATTCCGTCTCTCCGCTATCGCCTTGTCGCCTCTTAGTGCCCCTTTAACCCCTCTATCATCTAATGGACCAACTGACTCTCTCACAGGTTTTTTGCTACGAATGTACTTGAAAAAGTCTTTATTACGCGTTTTTGCTTCCGCAGCAAGCTTCTTCTCAAAGTGGAGTGGTAACGCGCAGATCAGGCACAGGAGAGATGTGAGTGAAGCATCCAAATGTGGAAAAGAGTATCTGTGTAGGTCATGATATAGAAGCTCGTCCGAGAAGACTTGACTCCACATAGCGGCCAAAGGCTGATGGATGGGCTGAAGGAAGGATGGTGGCAGAGGAGAGTGTGGCATGGGCTGGCAGCACCAACATATCAGAGGTGCCATCCCCAACGCATTCGTACTATGTGGGAAAAACAAGTGTCAGTGCCACTTGTAAGGCCTGATACCAGACATGTGGGTCTCAGAGCTGTCCCAGCCACCCAACCACCATACAACAACCCAT
Organism: Ichthyophis bannanicus; assembly: GCA_033557465.1. NCBI lineage: Eukaryota > Metazoa > Chordata > Amphibia > Gymnophiona > Ichthyophiidae > Ichthyophis > Ichthyophis bannanicus. The sequence goes on along the minus strand of CM066040.1, from coordinate 276,928,456 downwards.
AGAAAAGTGCATAGAACAACTAGTCAGCAGTCGCTCAAACTGGGCAAAATGGGCACGTATGGGCACTACTAAGCCTCAGCCATTTACCTCTGATGCAGACACATCCTGGGCAAACTGCTCAATTTCAGGCCACACCCAAAATCCTGTACTCCTCATCATGCACATTTGCAGACTAATGCTGGGAACAGCCTAGGCAATGTGAGGCACAGTGCAGTGCAGAAGGCTACAGAACTCTGGAGAGACAGGCACACATACACACTCACATCGCCGTGCTGTGCAAAAGTGGGGATGGTTGGCATTCCTGACTGCCACTTTATTCTCCATATCAGCTCAAGCATTGTTAACATGGGCAGGTGATAGTAGTGCGCTCTGACATTCACACCCGTTGTTAATGCTTGCTCAGTGTGCTGGTGCTATCAGCCTGCCTTTCCAGCCAGCTGTGGATAGTGGAGCCTGTCTGTGTGGCTGATGGGTGTCTGCTGGCTAATTCATTGTGGGTTGCACATGCTGGTCCTATACCTGCACTGTATGCTAAAGTTTACCCAAAGGGACCTAGGACTCTTCATGCATATAGACATTGGCTTTGTGTGTTAAGTCACAGAATTGCCTAATGGATAAAGCAGTCCCTGGAGCTGACATGTTCCCTATCTGACAGACCTTGGCACATGTTGCGATGTGAATGGCACACAGGACCAGCACATAGGTTTTGTCTGCTACAGGCGGGTGCTGCTGCACCTGCCGCCAACACACACACACCATGCTGACATGCCAGCATGCTGTCAGTGAGAGTGGTGATAAGTCACGGCCCATCCACCATGTGGCTTTGATGGATGCCTGGAGTGCCAGGTCCAGATGGGGGGGGGGGGGGGCAGAGGCACATATTGACAGCCACGCTGCCCCCCTAACTAACCGTCACTGCCGGGATCCCATTCCCATCTGCTGCCGATACGTCTCGGGGGGGGGGGGGGAGCAGATAGCTGCAGCTGTGATATTTCCCCAGGGCCCTGCATTTTGCAGGTCCTTGTAGTGCTACAGCCTCTGACGCTATTGGCCTCTTCCTCCAGAGATGGCTTCAGCGGTAGCAGGGGGGGCCAGCTGGGGTCTCTGCCTAGGGTGCCAGGAACACTTGAACCGCCCAATGTGATGCATCACCTTTCCACAGCAGTATCATGTCTGTCTGCCGCCTCTGTTGATGTGGGATCATGACGGACATCACAGATGTTAACAGCAACCCCCACTGCATGACCAATGTGCCACATCCTTTGCCCCATTTGCACCATCAACATGGTGCCCTTTATACTTGGGCACTATGCTGTTGCTGCTAATGGAGCACTACTATCAGCATCTTGGGCTTCCCTGTCTGTGCATCACATTGCACACATTGAAATAGGCTCTCTCCCCTCTAAATACACTTTTTCCGCGAGGTTTTACTTGCCATTAGGGTTCCCAAAATTAAAAATATAACCCCACGGGGGGCGGAGCCCGATGTCCAGCGGGATGGTCGCATAACGCTGAGGCTCCCGAGAGGCCTACTCAGAATCCTGAATTAACACCGGACATACTTGAATTTCTGCTCTGATCTTGCCGGGGCACATTGGTGAGATGGCGGGGACCAAACCTACGCGCCTGGAATTTGGATCTCCAGCGGCTTCTCACGGCAAACGCTCCAAAACTGAACCCCCGTCCCCGCAGAAGGGGCTGGCTTTGCGCGAGGGCCCCGAAATGCAGCAGGAAATCCTCGCAGAGATTAGAGGGGTTAAGGACCTCGTGCAGTCAAACGGTGAAGCACTCCGAGCGCTGCGGGAAGATCTTGGTGTATTGCAAGGCAGGCTAGAGGGGCTCTCTTCGCGTCAGGACAAAATGGAGAGCGTATTAGACTCCCACGTGGTCCGGCTGTCCAAACTCGACAAAGTTGAACGTCAGGTGCGGGCCTTGCAGAAAGAAGTGGAAGATGGCAATAATAGAGCGCGCCGCAACAACCTACGACTCGTGGGCATACCGGAGGGAGCGGAATCGGGAGACATGAAGGAGTTTTTATATAAAATCCTCCCTTCCTTGCTCCAAATCACCTTTACCAAAGAATTGGAGATCGATCGCGCTCATCGTGTACCCACAAACATAACGCTCAACAGGAAGACCCCGCGGCCTATCATCTTTCGACTTTTGAGATATCAACATGTGGAGCAAATTCTTAGTGCCTCTCGGGCAAAGGGCCATATGGAGTTTGAGAGCCATAAGATCTCCTTCTATCCTGACTTGGCTAAACCCACGGTCGACCGCCGAAAGCGCTTTCTGGAATTCCGGCCGAGGCTTCAACAACTACAAGCACGCTATGGCCTGATGTACCCGGCCAAGCTCCGAGTTACGCTTCACAATCAGACAAGAACATTTGAGGACCCTGATCTACTAGCGGAGTTTTTGGATGCTAAAGAAGCCGACTTGATGCGTTGACTTCCAGAATATTCCTGCCAGTATTCTCATATCCGCTGTGCCTGCCATATTGGATTTGCCGCGGCTCAGCAAAAGTCTGCCGAGGGCGGTTTGTTGCCTTATCTTGATGATATCTGTGACCCGACTCCATCTACCCATCGTAGCCTCGATGAGTATCAGAGACAGTGTTAATTATGGACTCTGGTGTTTTTTTTTTCTTTTCTTATGTCTCTATCTTCCTCTCTAGGGCCTCCTCCCGCAGACATATGGTCGCCATTTTCATTGGGGGTTTTGCTTCCTCTCTAAGTTACTTTGGTACATACTTTTCAATATGGGGTGTATTAGTCAGCAGACTCGGTGATTATATCATTGTTGTACAGATTCTGATTATGTTGTATGTTTTCAAGCGCCCTTATCTAAAATGTCTATTACCGATCGATGGCACCATGTAAGATTTTATCATTGAACGTAAAAGGAATCAATAATCCGATAAAACGGAAGAAAATCCTAAGCTATCTAAGTCATGAAGCTGCGGATCTGATTTTCCTCCAAGAAACGCATTTAAATTCGAAGGAAACTCTTAAACTCAATATTAAACCTTACATGGTGGCCGCCTATTCTCCAGCCGTTTCTAAGAAATGTGGGGTTGCCATACTGGTTAGGAAATCTCTGCATGCTACTATTATTGCGACTAGCTCAGATACAGCAGGTAGATGGTCCAGAGTTCACCTCAAGATAGGTAACCTTGAAGTTACATGTATATGCCTTTATGCTCCTAATGTGGATGACCCTGCCTTTTTTGCTACCATTGCTCAGGTTGCGCAGGCCTCTGCTAATACTTCATTGATAATAGGGGGGGATTTCAATTTAGTTCTTGATCCCCTGATTGACAAACAGCCGCCTAGGACAAGTGGTCCCCCCAAGAGTCACACCACGCTTACCTCTGTGATCAAAGATCTTGCTTTAGTCGATCTATGGAGGTTACTACACCCCAATGAGCTTGACTTTACCTTCTTTTCTTCCCCTCATAAATCCCAGTCTCGTATAGATTTCTTTCTCATATCAAAACTGTTAGTCCCTCAGGTGGACACTGCAAAGATTCACTCCCAACATATTTCAGATCATGCTGCTATTTCTTTTCAATTACACACTACTGCACCCCAAGGGAATTCGGGGGCCTGGTTCTTTGATAGAGCCCTATTAACTCAGCCAGAGTTCCAGTTAGAAATTCGAGCAGCCATACAGGATTACTTCCATTTTAATTTACCCCAGGATACTGCAAATTGGGCTTGGTGGGAGGGTTTCAAAGCGGCCATTCGTGCAACGATCACTAGTTATCAAATTCGCCTGCGGAAACAACGCAAACAGCAGCTACTTATACTAGACCAACAAATCAAAGCAGGCGAACGAGTTCTAACTTCCCGTACTGATCCATGCGTCTTAGTTCGCTTACAGCGTCTCCGTTTTCAATATAATGCAATCCTCTCAACTGCAGCTTCTAACAGTATTGAGCTTCAACGAGGGACATACTACCGTGAAAGCAACCGAGCCGGTCGACTTTTAGCCAACGCCTTGAAAGGTCAAAAAGAAGCCAAACGCGTAGCGGCCCTTCGAGCCCCACAGGGAGGGGGCATACTGACCACAGACTCCGATATCGTAGAACTCTTTCGGGATTTCTATACCCGTCTATATCAATCTGAATGTGAATTCTCATCAGAGACCTTCGAGCGATTGTTTTCTGGTATTCAGCGGCCGACCCTTTCTGAAGCTGATAGGGATGCGCTAGATGAACCTTTCTCTACTTCAGAGATCCAATTTGCCCTAAAACGCACAGCCTCGGGTCGAGCCGCCGGGCCTGATGGTCTCCCGACCGAATTCTACAGAACATTCAGTGCAGATTTAGTTCCCTACTTAAAACTCTATTTTACTGCCCTTGCGGTAGATACATCCTCTTTGGGATCCTTTTCTGCAGCTAATGTGGTAGTATTTGAGAAAGAAGGCAGAGACCCGCTGCTAACCGCCAACTATCGTCCAATCTCCCTACTTAATGCCGATTATAAGATCTTCGCAACGATCTTGGCCTCCCGGCTATCTGACAGGATGGCCACCTTAATCCATCCCGACCAATGCGGTTTTATACCCGGCCGATCCACCGCTGACAATGCTCGGACCTTGTGCCATGTGCTATCCAGTGCTGCCAACTTGGACCACCCCTGGGTGGGTCTTTCCCTAGATGCTGAAAAAGCCTTTGATCGCCTAGAATGGCCCTTTTTATTTGCAGTTCTCCGATGGTATGGCTTTGGGGAGGGCTTCCTCCGATACCTCCAAGTCATGTATACTCAACCCGTTGCCAGTATTTGTGTAAATGCTATTAAGTCTCAGCCTTTTAATCTCCAAAGAGGCACGCGTCAAGGTTGCCCCCTATCACCAATGCTCTTTGATCTCGCTCTTGAACCCCTCGCCCTCCTTATTAGACAGTCTGCATGTATTCGAGGTGTCCCCTTCAGTCACAGAGAGATTAAACTCTCTGCATATGCAGATGACCTTATGCTCTTCGTATCCCTTGATTCGGTTCCAGCTGTCTTGGATCTGATTGATGGATACTCGCAATTATCGGGCTATAAAATAAACTGGACCAAATCCGTAGCATTCCCACTGAACCGCTGGGTACATGAGGCTGACATGCAGGCCTTTCCTTTCCTTTGGCAATCCCGCATGGTGAAATATCTTGGGGTCCATTACTGTTCTCCTTTAGAAGACATTATTAGTTTTAATGCCAAAGAGGTAGTCTCCAAAGTCCGTGAGCTCACAAATCGTTGGTCTCCCTTATCCCTTACATGGTGGGGCCGCCTAGAAACTGTGAAAATGATGATAGTCCCCAAAGTGAACTATATTTTAGAAATGCTGCCATGCTTACTCCCGCTACACACCTACAAAGATATTGAGGGCCTTCTCGTCCGCTATCTCTGGCAGGGCAAACCACCAAGGATAGCTAAACAAAAACTACAGTCTGCGAAGGAACTAGGGGGTACCCGCTTTCCTGATTTTCTCAGATATCATCAAGCCTTCTTACTTAAACAAGGTGCCCGATGGCTAGATGCCTCGACAGACAGCAGACCAGTTTGGCTTGACATAGAAGAGGAGCTTAGTAACCCAATTCCGTTGATCCATCTCCCCGGTATGTCCCATCAAGTAGACACCCGCCATCCCCCAATGATTGTTGATACTCTTGCGGCCTTTAATACTCTCATTCTATCACTGGGCCCAAACGTATGTCCTCAGGACGGACTCCCGTTGTGGAATAACCCCAGAATTCAAGTCCTAAATAGAACGATAGCATGGAAACCCTGGTACTCTAGGGGGATCTGGACACCCCAACAGCTCTTCTCTGCAGCTCGTTGGAAAACCTTTTCTGATTTACAAAAGGAATTTGCGTTACCAGCGAAACATTACTTTCAATTGATGCAGCTTCAACACTGCCTCAAAAGTGCTCGAATCCTGCCGCCCTCTGTCTCTACTGAGGACGGGCTATTAGACCTAATTCACTCTATTAGTAGTACACATGGGGTAGCCTCTAACTTTTATAAACTATTATGTCAGGGTACAGATACTGCTACTTGTAGAGCCCAACAAGCCTGGGAGCGCGAACTGCAAACCACTTTAACCCCTGTGCAATGGAGCGTTTTCTGGAGCAAAGTAGTGCGGGTTTCCCGATCTGCCTCAGTTACCCAAACTCTCTTCTTTTTTGCACATAGATGCTTTTATACTCCAGAAAAAATAGCCAAATGGAACACAACTGCTAGGGACCAGTGTTGGTCTTGTCATACTGCTGTGGGAACCCTCGCTCATGTTATTTATGAATGTCCTCAACTACAGGTTTACTGGGGGCGGGTCTGGGGTCGTATTCAATTTATCTTACACCTCCACGAGCCTCTTTCTTGGAAGATTGTGGGACTCCGCTCAGTGGCGGAGGTCCCCTCTCTTCCTAAGAAGGGTCGCTTTCTCCTTGATTTCATGCTGGGCATAGCTATATGTTTAATCACGAGGAATTGGAAGGATAGCTCTCGACTTACTGTCAATGAATGGTGGAACCTTGTCTGCTTATATAGTAAATATGAGCAGATATCTCGGAGAGCTACTCCCCATACCCAAACTCACTCTCGCTTGTCTAAATGGCAGATGCTCAATGATTATGTACAATCTGCTCATTGCTCCGACATGTCTGTTTAATGTACACTCATCATGTTTCAGATCACCGTTTGATTTTGTAACACAATAATGTCAGTACACGCCCGTTTCGGGAATGATTAGTTTTCTAGAGAAGAAGCAGGGGGGAGGGGGGTGGTAGGGGTTTACTTTGGTGTATGTATCTCATTCTATGTATGTATCTGTCTTTTAGCTGTATGTCTTCCTTTATTTATTTATTTATTTATTTAGCACATATTTGTATACCGCTACTTCCAGCGATCAGCAGCGGTTTGATTAAGGATACAGAGAAAATCAAAATCATTGACAGAATTTAAACACTACATTGTGATTAACAAGGTTATGTGATAGGTTTCCTTTCCTTTCCTTTGTTGTTATAAAACGAAAATAAAGAATTTAAAAAAAAAAAAAATATAACCCCACTCTATACAAATTAACCCTAAACCAAAATAGAGTGAAAACACAAATGTGTGAGTTAGCGTGTGAATGTATTTTTGTCAGAAGATCAGCCCTGAGGATCAAAATAGCTCTCGAAGCTGTTACTTCCATTTTACTCAGTTTTATTTAAACCATTCAATAGGCCCACAACGGAGCCTTAAAATAAGGTAAAAACACCACAAATGGATGTCACCTACATCAAATGCAAAAAGTACACTTGTGCAAACGCAAAATGAAAAGTGGTACTTATCTCGACCGCTGTCTCCCCGCCTTTAATTTGCCTTCACGGGAGAACAGACAGTGACCACAATCTTGAAATGTCCATTCTCGCTTCTGATCAAATGATCAACAACAGCAGTTACCAAAAAGTACACAGCACTGCGTTTTGGGCGAATATGTATTTTACACCCCCTGTTTCAACGCTTGAGCGGACTGCCAAAAATTGTTCTCACAGCCTCTCCACCTCTCCAAGACGCCGACGCATGCTCATTAGTGATCCCCAGCAATTAGGGTTCCCAGCATTAAAGGGCTATAACACACACTTATGCAACAAGCATTAAGGGAGCACCTGTTGTCAATGCCCACTCTCCGCCTACTGTTCCCTTATGGTTGCAGGAGCCCTTAACGCTCATTAATGCAGCTTTTTCGCAGTGTTAAGGACACAAGGGTGCTGATAACAGGCATTAACGGCACACTTGCTCCCTTAATGACCATTAGCTAACAGAGTCTCTCCATTTCAAAGCAAAGTACCAAAGCTCCATCAACTGAACAATGGCTGGGAAAAATCATATTACGAAAGCTGTTGCTCCCGTTGCAGCTTCTACCTCTGTCCAGACAGAGATCCCAATGCCAGATGAAGGACCGGTTCCATGTGCAGGATGTCTAAATTCTGAAGCTCTCAGGAAACAGGTGGAGGAGCTCAGAGAAGAGGTGGCAAGGTTGAGGAGCATCCAAGATAGTGAGAGGTACATTGATGAGATGCTTCTTGAAACATCCAAGCTCTCCAGCAGAGGTGAGAATGGGAGCCTACAGAAAGACGAAGTTTGGACACCAGTCACTAGGGCCTGCAGACTCACCAATCCAACTCCTCAAGCCCTTGAACTGAAGAACCATTATGCAGCCCTGGAAGTGGAGAAAGCAGAGGCTTCCCAGGAAAGGGAAGAACCAGAGCTTGAGCACCTCAGGTTGCTGAATCAGTGACCACAAGGAAGCTAAAGGTAGTGGTGGTTGATGACTTTCTTCTGAGGGGTACTGAGGAATCCATCTCCCAACCAGACTTGATGTCCAGAGAGGTATGCTCTCTGCTAGATGCCAAAATCCAAGATGTTACAGAAAGGTTGCAGAGATTTATCAAGCCTAATGACTATTACTCAATATAATCCATGTGGGCACAAATGATACTGCTCATCCATGTGGGCACATATGATACTGCCAGGTATCTCTCTGAGCATATTAAGAGTGACTTCATGGCTCTGGGACAGAGGGTGAAGCAGATAGGGGCACAGGTGGTGTTCTTTTCAATCCTGCCTGTTGAGGGTAAATGCAAGGACAGAAAAACTTGCACTGGAGATAAATGGATGGTTGTGTGGATGATGTCACTGAGAGGGTTTTGGTTTCCTGGACTATGGGATGATGTTCCAAGGGCTGCATAGCAGAGATAGTGTCCATCTGTCCAAGAAGGGTTGACATGTTTTCTGTAGCAGACTGGCTAACCTATTGAAGAGGGCTTTCAACTAGATACATTGGGATTGGGTGAAGAAAGCTCCCAGGTCAGTGAAACATTAAATACCTTTATAGAAATAGGCAAAAGGGGCAACATCTGGAAAGCAGTATCTATAAAAGCTTGTAACATGGGAAATAAGAACCCAGATATTGAGGCTTTAATGGGAGAGGCTGACTTGGATTTAGTGGCAGTTACAGAGACATGGTTCATGGACAACCATGACTGGGATATAACTATATCAGGCTATACATTATTTACAAAGGACAATGTAGGATGAAGGGGAGGAGGAGTGGCACTATATGTAAAAAATGTTAAAGTTATGGAAATACAGGGTTTAAAAGGGAGAGAGACAGTGTGGGTTAAACTAGAAACGGGAAAGAGAAATCCATTTGCAATGGCGAGATATACAGACCTCCATCACAGGGAGAAGACGTGGACGGAGATTTAATAGAAGACATACATAGCATTGCTAAGAAAGGGGACGTGCTACTAATAGGGGATTTCAATATGCAGGATGTTGACTGGCGCATCCCTGCTGCGGTGTGTAAACAGGGGCGCTGGGTGAGAATGTCCACAGTCTTGGCAAAGGCAAATATTAATATGACTTGCAAAGGATTGTGGAAAATGTAGTCCATTCATACCAGAATCAGCCGTTCACAATAAATTAGTTGTGCTTGCTCGAGTGTAAAGCAAAAAGAAAATATATTTTATTTATGGGGTGATTTCTCCCAACACAGATATGCTTGGTAGCACATAAAAAAGGATACTTGCTTTCAGTACTTATACTTAGAAAAACAAATCAGGAAAACAACAGCTGAACTTCTTAAGCAATCAAATCAAAGCATAAAGACCTTGATGTGAACATAAAGGTCTTTTCTGTAGGCTCCTGCTAATATCTTTTTAGCAGTGCTTCAAAGAATAAACAAAACCCACAAAGTAAGAAAAAAACCTGTTCTTTTTCAGGGACAACCTCTTGTATCTTCACACACACCCCGAAGTGTCCCTTCAGAGCTCACAGGCAATTAGGCAAGGCTCAATTGCTAACAATTACCCAGCTGCAAACCTCTTGGCTGGTTTACTTTCTATTACGTGGCTCAAATCCTACTCAGAAGCTTTTCTGAGTAGATCAAAGAACAAGTTTATATTTCTTTGTGATGGTTGTTGTATTTTGTGACAGCATATTACCACAGAAGTTTAGACAGAGAGCAATCCATGTATTCACACTGCTCATTTACAACATCCCCCTCTTCTTCAACTATCATAGATTCAATATCATGGATTGGCACAGAGAAATTTCTCAATGGAGCACTCTCAGGACAATACTTGTTTCCCTGCTGTCTTCCAAGTGAAAAGCTAGGGCATAGATCAGTGTTCATACCTGAGCTTCCATTGCTGTTAGAGTTCCTCTCCAAATATCTTGGCCAGTATGTAGTCCAGTTTTTATGTCCAGCCTTCCAATCAAGATCCCTGGACACTGGGTCTCTCTTCACATACCTTCTTGCACTGGTCTTAGGGTCCCTTCCAAATGCAGCCGTCTCCCTCACAGGTGCCGTCTGGGGATTCCTGGCTCTGCAACCCCACTCCTCTGGCTTTCCCCAGTCCAATGGTGTATGCTTGCCTCTAGAATGCCTCCCAGCACACGTACTGCTATGGACTCCTTTAGACCTCCCAGATGCTTTTCTCTTTTTTCTTCCAAAGTGTTTCTTGCTCTCTCTGTCCGTCAGCTCTGGCTTCTGCTGCTGATGATGATTCTGAAGATGATGATCCTGATGATCCTGCTGTGTAGAATAAGCTTTGCTTTTAACTTGGTTAGAGGGATGTGCTGAATCAAGCCCTGCCCTTGGGGATGAGTACTTGGGGATTACCTCATAGCTCTCCTGATTGAACACACGTTTCCCCACTTTAGCTCTTCTAGTGGCTGTTGGAAACCTGGTGCATTCTGGGACTGGTAGTCTTTTATGGAAAGATTCTGTTTTATTATTTCTACCAGAAAAGACAGGTTGCTTGTTCATAGCCAATTCACCTCTATTATAGCTCCTTCCTGAACTATGATAAGCTTCCTTATCACAGGTGTCATCTAGAGGCAAGGAGATCCTGGATTCTTTACAGGAAGAAGTATTCAGGCAACTCGTAACAGAACCCACCAGTGAAGAGTTCATACTTCACTTGGTACTTACCAATGGGGAAAGTGTTTCTGATGTTATAGTGGGAGATCATCTCACAGCCAGTGATCATCAGATGGTTTGGTTCAGTATTAGGACTAGGGCTGATAAAATACATTCAAAAGCGAGGGTCTTAGACTTTAGGAAAACTAACTTTGCCAAGATGGGCTAATACCTTAAGGAGCCGTTATCAGGATGGGAATAGTGGGGCAATGTAGGCAAAACTAAAAGGGGATATTTTAAGGACACAAACCTTTTTGTTAGAAAGGTAAATAAAAAGAAAAGGAAAAGGAGGCTGTTATGGTTCTCAAAAGATGTAGATGAAAAGGTGAAGAAAAGGAGGGAGGCCTTCATGAAAATACAAGAGATCACAGAGAGAGGAAGACAGGCATCTAAAGTAGTCAGGAAAGCAAACGTACGAAAAGAAGAAGAAATAACCAATGCAATAAAATGGGAAGATAAGGCATTTTTCAGATAAGTTAGTGAGAGGAAGAAGGGCAAAGGTGATATTGTCAGACTCAAGGATGAAGAGGAGGAATATGTAGAAGCTGATAAGGATAAAGCAGAATTGCTTAACAAATATTTCTGTTCTGTGTTCACAGATGAAGGGCCGGGAGCAGGACCTCAGACAACACCCACCAATAGGAAGAACAAAAGTGAGGGGCATCTGAAACGATTTTCAGAGGACTCTGTTTGTGAGGAATTAGCTAAACTAAAAGTGGACAAAGTGATGGGACCAGATGGGATACATCCAAGAATACTGAAGGAACTTGAGGACGTTCTAGCAGCTCCATTGACTGAGCTTTTCAATGCCTCTTGGAGTAGGGAGTGCTGCCAGAGGACTGGAGAGTGGCCAGTTAGTTTAACCTCGGTGGTGAGTATATTATTGGAAATGCTGAAAGAGAAAATTGTGAGTCCAATGGATTGCAGGATCCGAGGAAGCATGGATTCACCAGGAGCAGGTCTTGTCAGACAAATCTGATTGATTTCTTTGACTGGGTGACTAGGGAGTTGTACTGAGGGACAGCTCTAGATGTGATGTATTTAGATTTCAGTAAAACATTTGACACTGTTCCGCACAGACGACTTATTAACAAACTAAGCACCTTGGGATAGACCATAAAGTTACTGCTTGTGTTAGAAATTGGTTGAGTGGCAGGCGACAAAGGGTAAAGGTAAATGGAGGAGATGGAGGTTACCAGTGGTATGCTTCAGAGATCTGTCCTTGGTCCGATTCTTTTTAACATCTTTGTTAGTGATATTGCGGAAGGGCTGTCGGCTAAGGTTTGCCTCTTTGCGGATGATACCAAAATCTGCAAAAGAGTAGACACCCAGGAAGGTGTAGATAACATGAGGAGGGATCTAGCTAAAGCTTGAAGAATAGTCTAGAATTTGGCAGCTGAGATTTAATGCTAAATAAATGAAGGGTCATGCATTGGGCTGCAAAACTCCAAGGGAGCAGTACAGTGTAGGAGGCGAAGTACTTCTGCCCATGAAAGAAGAGCGGGACATGAGCTGGATTGTTTCTAATGATCTTAAAATGGCTAAACAGGTAGAAAAGGCAACGGCAAAAGCCAGAACAATGCTTGGGTGCATAGGGAGAGGAATGGCCAGCAGAAAAAAAGGAGGTAATAGTGCCTCTGTATAAATCTCTGGTGCGAGCTCATTTGGAGTGTTCTGTACAGTTCTGGAGACCACATCTTCAAAAGGATGTAAACAAGATGGAGTCAGTGCAGAGGGTGGCTACTAAAATGGTTAGTGTTCTTCGTTATAAAGCATATGAGGACAGACTTAAAGATCTTAATATGTATTGTGGTGAAGAGCGCCCTCCTGAGGAAATGGAGACTGAAGGAAATCCTGAAATGCAGCAGGATTTACACAGGATTTACAATCCTAAAAGGAAAAAAAAGCCCTCTTCTGGTGAGCTGAGAATGAAGACCAGCCCAGGGGAGGAGTTGAGCAGTGCTGATTGGGCACACCCAGGGGTTGGACGGGGTGTGGCTGAAAAAGAATCCCTTTATGAAGTGGTGAATGACGCTGCTAAACAGAACTGGAGGGGAAAGACCCGGATTGAGATCAAGCAGATGACCAAGCAGACCAAGGGGAAGCAGAAGCAGAAGAGCTGTGAGAAACAGGAAAGCCATGAGCAGAGGACCAGGAAGCAGTTTGGCTGCACGTCTGAGCCTGGTAGCAGCAGAGGACCTGCAAGGATCTTAACAAGTGCTTGGAAAGGAAGTCCTACGAGAAGTGGACGAAGCCCTGGTTTAGAGTCTTGGGAAAAGGCAGAGCCCTCGTGGATACAGTTTGGGCCGGAGAGACCCAGAAGCCCTCACAGCTACAAAGCTTTTGAGCTACCTAAAAGGAGAGGAGCCTGGCAGAAAGACAGCAGTTTCTATAGGAACCTGGATAGAGAAGGTAAAGTCCCATCTCCTATATTTAAGGCTGTTTTAAAAGATCTCAATTGTTACCCTGAGTCATTCAAGCCAAGAGCTGAAGGGGGAAACATTATTGACTGGGAGAAAAACTCAGTGTTGGCTGACAACTGTTTGTCAGGAACTGAACAGGCTGAATTGCTCCTTCAGGACTTTAAAGAGTTCTTAGAATTGAAAGCAGACAGACAGTCAAAGCTGAATGAGGACAATAGTTCTGTGCAGTCAGAAGATTTTATGCAAGTGGAAAATGCCTTACCTTTGATAAACTCTGACGATAATAGCATGGACTGTTCAATATGCTGTAAGGAAATAGCAGTATAACAAAGCTTGCCTGTACCTTGTATGAAAAGATACAACGTGGAAGTTTCTGCTGCCGTGCTCTGAAAACCTAATTGTTTGCACCTGAGTTTGAGTTCACACTGTGAAGGGAACAGTGATTGCATGAGGCTGCAATATATGTAAGTCACCTCTTGAGGCAAAGCTGAGTTAAGCTCCATAGAAGAAAAGCTGATCTCACTTTACGTTGTCTTATATTCCTGAGTTTCTTCTGTTACCCTTTAAAGCACCATTTATGTTCATGTATCTGAATTTTGATGCGCTGGAGGAATCTCCCCAACACGAATAAAATATTCTTGCAAAGCCTTACCGTCTCTGGCGCAACTACATTTATCAGTGAGAGAAAGGAGAACAAAACTACATCTCCCATCATTCCAAGGGAATAGTTTTAATCCATTCCTCACGGGACAATAGGCCACTCCTGTCCTTTAGCCCTAGGGCGGGGGCAGGAGCGTCGCAGTATACATTAGAGGAAAGGCGGGATAGAGGAGATATGATAGAGACATTTAAATACCTCCGTGGCATAAATGCACAAGAGGAGAACCTCTTTTGATTGAAAGCAAGCTCTTCAATGAGGAGCATAGGATGAGGGTGAAAGAGGATATAAATACTCAGGAGTAATATGCGGAAATATTTCTTTACGGAAAGAGTGGAAGTTGCGTGAAATAGTCTCCAAGTGGAGGTAGTCAAGACAAGGACAGTAACTGAATTCAAGAAAGCATGGGAAAAACACAGAAGATCTCTAAAGAAAAAAAGGGGACTATTGTAGTTGATATTGAAGAGCAGACTAGATAGGCCATGTGGTCTCTTTCTGCCATCATGTTTCAATGTTTCATTGTAGCATTTTCTGCAGGAATAAAAATAAAAGCTAATGAAAGTTTGGTTTCATTAGCTTTTTATTTTGGTTTGCAGCTTGTCGTGCTGTGAGGGCTTGCGTGCATCAGTGATGCTGAGAGCTAAACTATCGGTAGTTTAACTACTGGCAGGGTCTCCCAAGATGGACAGGTCTCAGCTGAGGTGCCAGACCAAGACAAACCACCCATCTGGGCAGCAGCAGAATGGGATAGTGTTGACGGCGGAGGATCACATTTTTGTGACAAAGACAACAACACCAAACTTAAACTGTGCGGAAGAAAGGCCCGGCAATCTACTTCTGTATCTTGCCATGAAAACCCAATGGATAGTTACAACAAAACAAATTGTGCTATGGTGCTGGAAGATGAGACCCCCAGGTCGGAAGGCACTCTACTAGCTACTAGGGAAGAGCTGAAGACATTTCGGAGTAAAGCCAGCATTTATGATGTGGTTGGATCAAAGCCCTCGGGAAGTCTGACTGCTGATGTAGCTGCACATGAAATGAGAGTCAGAAGTTGTAAAGATGTCTTACACATTGGAATATGGAACGTACGAAGCATGAACCAAGGGAAGTTGGAGGTGGTCAAGAATGAAATGGAACGTGTACAACTTGATCTGTTGGGTGTCAGCGAACTGAAATGGACAGGCATCGGGCACTTTACATCAGATGATCACATGGTCTACTATGCTGGAAATGAAAGACAAAGAAGAAATGGTGTTGCATTTATAATAAAGAAGAAACTTGCAAGAACTGTAATGAAATACAATGCAGTCAGCGAACGCTTAATCTCTATTCGTCTACGAGGATTGCCTATCAACACAACTATAATTCAAGTATATGCCCCAACAACAGCTGCAGAAGAGAATGAAATTGAAGAGTTCTATGAACAGGTACAAGCTGAAATTGACAGAACATGCAAACAGGATATCCTGATAGTCATGGGTGACTGGAACACAAAAGTTGGCAACAAAGAAGAAGGCAAAGTAGTTGGAAAATATGGACTTGGCAAGAGAAATGAAGCTGGAGAAAGACTGATAGAATTCTGCAAGACCAATGATCTATTCATCTCAAACACCTTCTTCCAGCAACACAAGTGGCGACTGTACACATGGACTTCACCCAATGGATTGTATAAAAATCAAATTGACTACATCTGTGGAAGTCAATGATGGAAAACTTCTATAACATCAACAAAGACAAAACCTGGAGCTGACTGTGGTACAGATCATCAACTACTAGTATGCAAACTCAAGCTAAAGTTGAAAAAGAGTAAACCACTCATGAATGCAGCAAAATATAACCTTGAGAATATACCACTGGAATTTAAAGACTGCATGCAAAATCGATTTGCTGCTTCAGATACAAATGACAGAGATCCGGAAGAGTTATGGAATGACATCAAGAAGGTTGTGTTGGAAGAAAGCGAGAAGTCTCTACAAAAGGTGAAAAAGCAAAAACGGCCAAAATGGATGACGGAAGAAACTCTGAAAATTGCCCAGAAAGGCAGAGAAGCTAAAGCCAGAGGAGAAAGAAAGATAATCGCAGAACTCAACAGAGATTTCCAACGTGCAGCAAGACAGGACAAGGAAAATGACACTTGCAAGGAAATAGAAACAGAAACTATTAGAGGAAGAACAAGATCGGCTTTCCTAAAGCTACGAGAGTTAAAGAAAATGTTCCAGCCTCGAATTGGAATGTTACAAGATGCTCAAGGTTCTATGTTGAATGATGCTGAGAAGATCAAGAAAAGGTGGAAGGAATATACAGAGTTTTTATATGATAAAGATCAAGTGGACCAACAGCCGTTTCAACCTGTACGTTATGATCGGGAACCATTGGTGATGAAAGAAGAAGTTGAAGCAGCATTGAAAGCCTTATCAAAGAACAAAGCACCAGGCATTGATAGCATTCCTATAGAAGTATTGCAGCAATCTGATGCAGCTGTTACCATACTTACAAGGCTCTGCCAAGAAATATGGAAGACAACATCATGGCCAACTGACTGGAAAAGATCTGTGTTTGTACCAATACTAAAGAAAGGTGATCCAACTGACTGTGGAAATTATCGAACAATCGCTCTGATCCCACATGCCAGCAAGATTCTACTGAAGATTATTCAAAAGAGACTACAACCATACCTGGAACAAGAACTACCTGAAGTGCAAGCAGGGTTCAGGAAAGGGCGAGGAATGAGAGACATCATTGCAGATGTGAGATGGATCCTTGAAAAGACTAAAGAATACCAAAAGGATATCTATTTGTGCTTTATCGACTATAGCAAGGCTTTTGACTGTGTAAACCATGAGAAACTCTGGGCCACATTAAGAAGCATGGGTATACCAGAACACCTGATCGTTCTCTTGCGCAATCTGTACATTGATCAAGAAGCAACATTTCGAAAGGAACAAGGAGAAACAAAATGGTTTAAAATAAGCAAAGGTGTAAGACAAGGCTGCATACTTTCCCCTACCTGTTTAATTTATATGCAGAACAAATCATCAGAGAAGCAGGATTGTATGAAGACAACAGAGGTGTGAAGATTGGTGGAAGACTCATCAACAACCTTCGCTATGCTGATGATACTACATTACTGGCTGAAAGTGAAGATGATCTGAAACATTTGCTTCTCACAATCAAAGAACATAGTCTCAAAATGGGCCTGCACCTTAATGTAAAGAAGACAAAGATCATGACAACTGGCATAATCAACAGGTTCATCGTTGAAGGAGAAGAAATTGAAATTGTGAACAACTTTAACCTACTTGGATCAACTATCAATAAAGAAGCAACAAGCAGTCAAGAAATCAAACGACACATTGCTCTTGGCAGAATGGCTATGAAAGACCTAGATAAGATTCTCAAGAGCAGAGATGTCTCTCTCTATACAAAGATTCGACTTGTTCAAGCCATGGTATTTTCAATAACATCATATGGATGTGAAAGCTGGACAGTGAAAAAGACAGACAGGAAGAAAATTGATGCCTTTGAATTATGGTGCTGGCGGCGAATACTGTGTATACCATGGACTGCCTGAAGAACAAACCAGTCGGTACTAGAGGAGATCAAACCTAAGCTTTCTTTAGAAGCTCAGATGACAAGACTTCGACTTTCATACTTTGGACACATCATGCGAAGAGAGAGATCATTAGAGAAAGACATCATGTTTGGCAAGATAGAAGGTCAATGCAAAAGAGGAAGGCCAGCAATGAGATGGATTGATACAATAGCAGCAGCTACGGGTACCAGTCTGTCAACAATGAGCCGCCTGACTGAAGATCGAACACAATTTAGAATAGCTATCCAGAGGGTCGCCATGAGTCGACTCCGACTCGACGGCACTTAACAACAATGAAAGTAAAACTGTCTAAACTTCATTTTTTTACAGAAATAACAAAAAAATGACAGAGACAACCAGAGGTGAAAAAACTTCTCCAAATAGTGGACAACTTTGTTTCCACATCAGTACAGCAGAACAGGAACAACAAAACGAGGGGCTTGGGGAGACCACTGCATGTGGGTAAGGCTGCCCATACTCAAAACTTTACTCTAGGTTCTGAATTCTGGAAGAGCTGTTCTGTCCTGTCACTGTGGGATCCCCTCTTGGGTGCCTGACTTCATTCTGCTTATCAACAGAAAATGTAAGACATTCGGTATTACAACAGGAGAGGAAATCAATGGATTAGATGAACCTGGAGGTCTTTATTTGCCATCAAGTTCTGTTTCTTTGCCCCAAACAGCAAAGCTACTTACCTGTAAAAGATGTTCTCTGAAGATAGCAGTTTAGAACTCTTACACATAAGGTGATATTATCCCGAAAGTGCTAATGTATTCTAGAGTGTTCCAGGAATTTCTTAGAGATCTTTCGGGGTAAGTATAGTATGTTGAAGTATGCAGCCATGCAGCATACTTCAATTCTGTAATTAAGCTAATGAGCTCAGCTCCAAAACAGGGGGGATCCCGTGACTGATGAACTGCTTTCTTCACAGAACACCTGTTAGAGACAAGCAAGCAGTTCATCAAAGTCAAGATACGTTTCTGAAAGAAGAAAAGTAGGTTTATGAGATAGCAATCTATATGTATGTGTTTATGTGTGTGCATGTAACCCTCTATCCGTCATACTAATATTTGCGCTTGGTTTCCTATCCATATCAAATTTTCCGGACATCATCGTTTATCATTTATCGTTTATTCACTCTTGATATACTGCCCTTTGTGGGGGCATACAGAGTGGTTCACAACTATCATTTAAAAGCAGAATAGAAAAGAACATCATCATAGTACAGGAAAGGAAAGAAATAAAACAGAAAGGGGAAAGACAAGGAGAGGAAAAAAAATCCACATAGGCAACATAGTTGCAAAGGCAGCAGGACACGACTGAGGAGCCTGTGCCATACATACATACAGCCCTCCGAGGCTGGCCCAAGGTCAAAGGTCTGCTCAAACAAGTGGGTTTTTAGAAGGGATTTAAATTTTCTAAAGGAAAGTTTAAGACGGATATGCGAAGGTAAACAATTCCAGAGGGTTCGGGCCACAATGACGAAAGCGGCCCATCTAGTTGATTTATATTTGGCACGGGAAGCGGGAGGTTGAACTAATCTGTTATCATGGTGTACAAAGGATCCTGACAGGAGTAATTTCTTTGTTAGGGCAATCCATGTATACTTTTAGGTGTGTGTTCCTTAAAGTATGTTTCATTTGTTCTGAATCAAATCTTTTTTTTAAATTTGCATATTAATTTATATCAAGAAACATTTGAAGTAAGCACAATACCTGAACATGCCATATATAGAATTATAAATGACCTAATTACATCTCAGGAAATTAAACTACTATTCTGTAGACTTGAATTTACAGAAAGGTAGAGCAAAGTAGACATTAGCAAAAAGAAAAAGGCATAACAAAGCCTGTCCATTAAACCCATAAGTGCCTCACATTACAACAGTCTAATCACTGGCACATATGGCACACTCACAACTCTATTTATCTAAAAGAAACTCCCACAGTTGAGAGAACTCAAAAATGAGAAGTCTTATTCTCATCCCTAATAATGCACCTACAAGAATAATGTACAGTACATTGTACCCCATGGACCACGACGTCCTGCTGCATGTTCTTCGGGGTCTTCTTACAAACATTGGGACATATCATTACTCTGATATTCAAAATTTAGCTTACAAATAGTTGAAATGAAAGTACAATACTAAGGGGTATGTTTACTAAACCACAGTAAAGGAGCAAGTGTGCCATAAGCATGCACTAATGGTGCACTTGCACCCTTAGCATGTCCAGAAAGCCACTTTAGCGTGCGCTAACTGTATCGGCATCGTAAAGCGCTTTGTGGGAGGAGATTAGGCATCCACAGGGCAGAGAATGGGGGTCAAGGGGCGGGGAGTAGGCGTGAACAAGGCTTGCTCCCTTAACGAAAGGCTCCTTAACAGCAGGAACCCTAACGCAAATCAAAACCTCGCGCAAAGGGTGTATTTTGAGGAGAGAGAGCCTATTTTAACGTCTGCAATGTGATGTAGAGACAGATCTTCCTTGTCTAAAGCCATGTTGGCTGTCTCCCATTAGACCATGACTATCTACATGCTGAGTAATTTTATTCTTTATGATGGTTTCTACTATTTTTCCCGGTACTGACGTGAGGCTCACTGGTCTGTAGTTTCCCGGATCACCCCTGGAACCCTTTTTAAAAATTGGTGTTACATTGGCGATCCTCCAATCTTCAGGTATTAGAGATGATTTTAATGATAGTTCACAGATTACTAATAGCAGGTATGCAATCTCATATTTCAGTTCTTTCAACACCCTTGGATGTATATCTTCCGGCCCAGGTGATTTGCTACAACTTTATCTAATAGTTGTAATACATCTTCCCGATGTATCAATATTTCCTTCAATTCTTCCGCACCTTTAAATACCACTTCAGTCATGGGTAACATCCCTACATCTTCCTCAGTAAAGACCGAAGCAAAGAATTCATTCAGTCTCTCCGCTATCGCCTTGTCGCCTCTTAGTGCCCCTTTAACTCCTCTATTATCTAATGGACCAACCGAGTCTCTCACAGGTTTTTTGCTACGAGTGTACTTGAAAAAATCGTTATTTCGCGTTTTTGCTTCCGCAGCAAGCTTCTTCTCAAATTCTCCCTTTGCCTGCTTTATCAATGCCTTGCATTTGACCTGCCAGTGCTTGTGCTGTTTCCAGGTTTCATCGTTTGGCTCTTTTTTCCATTTCCTGAAAGATGCTTTTTTGGCAACAACAGCCTCTCTGACCTCACCTTTAAACCATGCTGGCAGTTTTTTGGACTTCCTTCGACTTTTCTTAAAGCGTGGAATACAGCTGGTCTGGGCTTCCAAGATTTATTTTATTTATTTATTTATTTTATTTTATTTATTTACATTTCTTATATACCGCACTATTCGACATCAGTGCGGTTTACATCGAATAAAAATTCAGACAGATACATGTGTCTGAGTTTACAATAAAACAGGATTACAAAACTTGGATAACAAGGTAGTTACAAATAACAGAACAGCCAACTTGGAATGCGAGGATAACTATTTACATCATCGAGTTACAGAAAATATAAACGCATAATTACAGGTCATAGGACACCTTACTACATGCGGTATCATGGCTCACTAGGTGATTTGGTGTCACTATCACTCTTGGAGAGGGGGCATGCTTCTGTGATCGCTGGGAAGTATTTGAGGAATAAGTAATGTTTGAGGGCCTTTCTAAATTGAATTAGGCTAGTGGTTGCTCTAATGTTTGTTGGCAAGGCGTTCCAGAGTTTAGGTGCACGGAGACTGAAAGCCCTGTTTGCTGCCGTTGTGGTACATCTTGTAAGTTCTCGAGGCATCATTAGCATATTTAGTGCAGTTGATCTTCTTGATCTATTCGGGGTTATGGGTTTGATGAGGTCGGTTAAAGATGTGGAGGAGAGATTATTAACTGCCTTGAAGGTCAGTAACATTGTCTTGAAGATGATCCTGGCCTGTATAGGAAGCCAGTGTAACTGCTTCAACAGGGGCGTCACATGGTTACTCCTAGATGCCCCATGGAGAACCCTCCCTGCGCTATTCATTGCGAGCTGTAAGGGGTTCAAGGTGGATTGAGGGAGGCCTAGTAAAATGACATTAGCATAATCAAAGTGAGGCATGATCAGAGCCTGGTATATGGTACTGAAGTCCTCTGGTTCAAGTAAGGGGTGAAGATGTCTGAGTGAACGGATCTTGTAGTATATAGCTCTTACAGTATTAACTATATGTGCCTTCATGTTGAGGTTTTGATCAAGTGTAACACCTAGGTACCTTATTGTGAGCTTTGTTTGCAGATCAGCTTCTTTCACCTTCAAGTATTGTGGAGGGATAAAATTTGGGTTCTTCGATATGAAGAGCACCTCTGTCTTCTTATGTTGAATCCTGAGGTTTTGTGATGTGAGCCATTCTGATATGGCATTAAAGCAATTGGTCAGGGGGGATAGGTCTAATTTGTCTAAATCGAAAGGCATATATAGCAGGACATCATCCGCATATACCATGCAACTTACATTGAAAGACCGGATAATCTTACAAATAGGCTGCATGTATATATTGAACAACAGAGCAGAGAGGGAGGATCCCTGTGGCACCCCCTGACCTTGGTGAAATGGTTCTGACATTGCTCCACCAGATCGAACGTGTTGCCATCTTCCGGACAAGTATGATCTGCACCATTCAAGTGCAATTCCACTGACGCCTTTCTCTTTTAGCCGTATTAGGAGGATCTCATGACTTACGGAGTCGAAGACTGCGGCAATGTCCAGGAACACTAGTGCAAATCCATGCCGGATGTTGTCAATACCAGAGATTACATTATTGAGGGTGGTAAGGAGTGTTTCTACACCGTGTGATTCTCTGAAACAATGTTGGCAAGGATCAAGTGGAGCAGCAGCATCGATATGGTCTTGTAATTGACTTTGTACCTCTTTTTCAATTAACTTTGCAAGAAAAGGAATACTTGCGATAGGTCTGTAGGAGTATTTTTCAACAACACCCAAGCTTGATGTAAGTCTTTAAACTTTGCAACTGCTTCTTTTAGTTTTTTCTTAACTATTTTCCTCATTTTATCATAGTCTCCCTTTCGAAAGTTAAAAGGTAGTACTGTGGATTTCCTTACTATCCCTCCTCCACTAATTAAATCAAAGGCGATCATGCTATGATCACTATTGCCAAGTGGCCCCAACATCCTTATCTCTTGCACTAGATCTGGTGTTCCACTAAGGACTAGGTCTAATATGGCTTCCCCTCTGGTCGGTTCATGAACCAGCTGCTCCAAGAAGCAGTCATTTATGTCATCTAGGAACTTTATCTCCCTAGCATGTCCTGCCGTGACACTGACCCAGTCGATACCTGGGTAATTGAAATCACCCATTATTACTACTCTGCTGTGACTTTTGTTAGCTTCCTTGATTTCTTTGAGCATTTCATCATCAATTTGTTCATTCTGGCCAGGCGGTCGATAGTACACCCCCACTGCCATCGCCTTCCCCTTTTTACATGGAATTTCAATCCATAGAGATTCTACAGCAAATTTAGTTTTCTGCAAAACTTTAATCCTTTCTGACTCAATGCCCTCTCTAACATAGAGTGCAACCCCTCCATCAATTTGATCAGCTCTATCATTACGATATAGTTTGTACCCAGGTATCACAGTGTCCCACTGGTTGTCCTCCTTCCACCATGTCTCTGATATTCCAATCATATCTAACCTCTCATTTAGTGCTATATATTCTAACTCTCCCATCTTATTTTTTAGACTTCTAGCATTTGCATCCCAGCATTTTAGAGACTGTATTTTATTCATATTAATTTGGCTATTGGTAGTCATGGGTAATTTGGAATCTTTAAGCTCTGTCTGCTCCATACTCGAGGGCATTTGGGCTACTTTACTCTTTTTTTGGAACTTCTCTGCTTTTGGTAGTATCCTTCAAGGATACATTCTTCCGAACCATCCGCTCTTGGGCAACTGTCAGCTTTCCCCTATTATCTAGTTTAAAAGCTGCTCTATCTCCTTTTTAAAGGTTAATGCCAGCAGCCTGGTTCCATCTCGGTTAAGGTGAAGCCCATCCCTTCGGAAGAGCCCCTCCTTTCCCCAGAATGTTCCCCAGTTCCTAACAAATCCAAACCCCTCATCTCTGCACCATTGTCTTATCCACGCATTGAGACTCCGGAGCTCTGCCTGCCTTTTGGGTCCTGCACGTGGAACGGGAAGCATTTCGGAGAACGCTACCCTGGAAGTTCTGGATTTCAACTTCCTACCTAAAAGCCTAAATTTAGCCTCCAGAACCTCCCTACCACATTTTCCTATGTCATTGGTACCGACATGTACCAAGACAGCAGACTCCTCCCCAGCACTATCTAAGACCTTATCTAGGTGGCACGTGAGGTCCGCTACCTTCGCACCAGGCAGGCATGTTACCAGGCGATCCTCACGTCCACCAGCCACCCAGCTATCTACATGCCTAATGATCGAATCACCAACTATAACGGCTGTCCTAACCCTTCCCTCATGGGCACATGGCCCTGGAGAAATTTCCTCAGTGCGAGAGGGTTTTACATCACCTGGAGGACAGGTCCTAGTTACAGGATCACTTCCTGCCACACCAGGGTGATGCTCTCCTGTTACGTGACCTCTCTCCTCCATGGCAACAGGGATGCTGCCAGACTGGACGTGGGACTTCAGGACTATATCCCTGTAGGTTTGACGATGGAGTCAGATTTTGAACAATTACTTTCAGATTTCAGCACTTTCTGTGTATTTGAATCCGAAGATGCTGTTAGGTAGGCCTGGAAGCCTATGATAGTAGCTCTGTAGGTGTACTCAATCTCTATGAAGCCTAGCCCTCCTTCAGCTCTAGGACTGTACAGTCTTGGCATTCACTGATTCTTGTAAATTATTTCATGGGAATGAAGGAGTTTTCTTTTTAGCACATCTAGTTTTTCAAGATCTTTAAGAGGTCAGTCTACAATCCCAAAACTGTATGACAGTTTAGGAACTGCCGGCTGATTGATGGCTTGTATCTTATTCCGTGATGCTAAAGGACTTTTCAATAATGATTTTAACCTTCTATAGGATTCTTTACTGATCTTTTCTCTCAATGATTTCTGCTTGAGTGTTCTTCCTTCCTCTACTCCAAGATATTTATATATGCCTGCCTGTTAAAGTTCTTTGATGTCACAGCCCTCAGCCAGGAGATGTTTTCTGTTTTGCTCAATTTTCCTCTAAAAAAAAGTTGCCTTAGCACATTTGTCTAGGCCAAAAGTCATCTTGATGTCATCAGAAAAGCTTTTCACTACATGGAATTGCTCTGCTATTGTTGATCACTGAAACTGTAGAGCTTCAGGTCATCTACAAATAGTAAATGGGATATTACCTCTGGGTTGTTACTTTCTTTAGTATTCAGGCTAAATCCTTTCCCTGGGTAGTGACTCCTATGTGCATCCTTGTGGATTTACCTACGTTAAATTTCATTTGCCATTTAGAAGCTAGGTTCTCCAGTCTGGCAAGATTCTTCTACTCTTCAATTCTAACTGATCTGAATGTTTTTGAGTCATCTGCATATTTGATAAGTTTATTTATCATTCCCTAGAAGTACATGACTGTAATTATGCTATTATCATGGGAGACTATTTAACACATTATATGTTCATTATACGATACCTCTTATTTTAGGTGTATAAACACATTCATTTGAGAGTATGAGAATGGGCCAGTTTACTCCCAATTTTACATTAGAACTTGGTAGCTGATATAACAGCTGATGTTTTGCATATTCTTTGATTTAGAATTTCATATGCCCAATCTGAAATTTAGTTTTAGTTGAGACAAGCTAGAAATGGCTGGTTGCAAACCTGTTTACAAAGGATGAGCCCTGCTCCTTTTATAAGCCCCCACTAGCTAAGGCCATCTTAGATGAAAAGTAAACATGCACTACTTCTGTTACTCATAGACTTTCATGTCCCATAGACTCCAATAGAAAATAAAAGCAAAACAAAACTACTACTACTATTGGTCATTTGTATAGTGCTATAAGGGACATGCAGTACTGTACATTCACATATAACTCTTCCTGCTCTAGAGAGCTTACAATCAAATCAAGACGGACAATGCAACAATTTGACAATTATTTTGTTTTGTTTGAAAACAAAAAGAAACGGGCTTTCTCGTTGTTTTTTTCATTTTCAAATACACCTCCCAAGATGTTGATGAGATTGATTAGAAGTACTAGAAAAAAATGTCTCAGGTTGTAAATAAAATCAGCAATGCAATCAAATAATTTTATGAAATATTATACAAAAAAGAGCATGATGACAAAGTACAAAGAAACATATTTTTTTAATGACATACGATTACCCAAATTGGCAAAAAAACACATAGACTGTTGAAATGCTCCCATTACAATAAAGGAGAGACATATAAAATTATCATTAGCTAATGCCCCTGGAACCAAAGGAAGTAATTTTACAAGAGACAAACGTGGCTTCAACGTCTGAAATCAGCGATGTGGACGTGTGAATGGCTGGGACGCACAAAGGTTAAATTAGACTTACCTGCTAATTGTAGTTCCTGGAGTAACTCCAGTCTAGTCCCGGAATCTCTGGGGTTGTCAACCTCATCCAGCAGCTTTGGAGACTGAGAAACTTCAGTGCTGTGATGTCACCAGTATATAAGGGCTGGCACCACCTCCTCACATCAGTTTACCTATTGACAAAGCAGACTCACCGGAGCAACAAGTAAGTAACAAAATGCAGTATTAAATCACCACTTAACTAACCTATACAGGCCTGCCAACCCAACTATATACAAGACCCTTGCAGATTGTACGCCAGGAGATCCCCTGTCCAGCACCCTACTACAGGAGACAGGAACACCCCATGCTCCGCCATTGGAAAAAATCCGCTGTGCATGCACTCCAACCCCCCAAACGCACTGAGAAGTTTGCTTACCAGTAATACAGCTCCTGCTTCAGGCCACGGTAAAATGAACGCGATAGGGCGGGACTCGGGACTAGACTGGAGTTACTCCAGGAACTACAATAAGCAGGTAAGTCTAATTTAACCTTCCTGATCGTCTCTCCAGTCTAGTCTCGGAATCTCTGGGGATGTACCAGAGCAGTAAACACATTAACGGGAGGGTCCTGCTAGACCGGTCTGAAGCACCGCCGATCCAAAACAGGAGTCCCTGTCCGCCTGCACATCCAGACGGTAATGCTTCACAAAAGTATGCAGTGATGACCAAGTAGCCGCCTTACAGATGTCCACCGCCGGCACCAAGCTAGACTCCGCCCAGGATTTTTATTTTATTTTATCTATTTTATTTTTACATTCTCTTATATACCGCGCTATTCTGCATCAGTGCGGTTTACATTGAACAAACTGAAATTACATTGAACAGGGCATTGAACTTGGAGATAACTATTTTACAGGGAATATGGGCTATGGAGGGTTAAGTGGCTTGCCCAAGACCACAAGGAGCACCTGTGGGACTAGAAACCCCAGTCCTTCCGGCCCAAGGTTGCTGTCCTCTAGTGGGATTTGAACCCCCGACCTTCCGGCCTGAAGTACCTTGCCCCAACCACTAGGCCACTCCTCCACTCCAACCACTAGGATGCCGCTTCTGCCCTAGTGGAATGAGCCCGCAGCCCTTCCGGTACTATGCGACCACGGAGAATGTACGCCGATGCGATCGCTTCCTTGATCCAATGAGCAATGGAACCTTTCGAGGCCGCCTCCCCTCGTCTAGGCCCCGCGAACAGAACGAACAGCCTGTCCGACTTACGGAAGGGCTCTGTTCTAGCCACATACTTCTTCAATGCCCGGCGAATATCCAAAGTATGAAGTCGATCCGCCACCTGAGTCTTACCCTTAACGCAAAACACGGGCAACGACACCACTTGGTTCAAATGAAACACCGAAACTACCTTAGGCAAGAACGACGGAACCGGTCTCAACACCACCTTAGAATCGTAGAAAGAGAGAAATGGCTTCCTGCATGACAGCACTTGTAACTCCGAAACTTGCCTAGCTGAGGCAATGGCCACCAAAAACACTACCTTCAGTGTAAGATCTTTCAAAGAAGCCTTCCCCAAAGGCTCAAAAGGCGCTCCACCTAAGGCCTCCAAGACGAAGGGTAGATCCCAAGCCAGAACCATACGCGTACGCAGCGGCCGGAGAAGCGCCACCGCCTTCAAAAACCGCTTAACATCCGGATGACTACCCAGCGAGCTGCCTTGTACCTTCCCTCTATAACAGGCTAAAGTCACCAAGTGCACCTTCAGGGAAGATGCTGCTAGGCCCTTCTGAAACCCATCCTGCAAGAAAGATAGAATCTGCGGGACCGACGCCTTCAAAGGAACACAGCTCCTATCTGCACACCAAGCCTCAAAGATGCGCCACACTCTGACATACGCCAAGGAAGTAGATTTCCGCCTCGACTTCAGCAAGGTAGTAATGACTGCCGCCGAATAACCTTGCGCTTTCAACCTTGCCCTCTCAAGAGCCAGGCCATAAGCGAGAATCGATCTATCTGGGGCATGCAGAGAGGTCCCTGGGTGAGAAGGTCCTTGTGAACAGGAAGCTTCCAGGGCTGCCCCTCCAACAGTCTGACCAAGTCCGCGTACCAAGGTCGTCGCGGCCAATCCGGAGCAATTAGAACCACTCGACCCTTGTGCCGCTCTATGCGCTGTAGAACCCGCCCGATCAACACCCACGGCAGAAAAACATACAGCAGCTGCCCCTCTGGCCACTTCTGAATGAGAGCATCTAGGCCCTCCGCCATCCGCTCCTTTCTTCTGCTGAAAAACCGATCGACCTTTACGGACTGAAAAGTCGCCATGAGATCCATTACTGGCGTCCCCCAGTGCTGAACCAACATCACAAACACTTCGGGGTGCAGGACCCACTCCCCCGGGTCCACCCTTACTCGACTCAGAAAATCGGCCTCCACATTGTCTACTCCTGCGACATGCGCTGCCGACAAGGCCACCAGGTTCCTCTCGGCCCACTCGAACAAAACGTCCGCTTCGTCCTCCAGCGCTACACTGCTGGTGCCTCCTTGACGATTTATGTATGCTACCACCGTCGCGTTGTGCGAGAACACCCGAACGGCTGCTCCCTGTAGAAAAGGGCACAACCGCTGAAGAGCCAACGTCACTGCCCGCAATTCCAGTCTGTTGATGGACCACCGCTTCTCCAAGTCGGACCACTGACCTTGCACCAGGTGCCCCTGACAATGAGCTCCCCAGCCGTGCAGGCTGGAATCCGTCGTTAGCGACACCCAAGCTGGAGCCTCCAACGACACCCCCTTCTCTAGCCATCCCGGTCTCAACCACCAACGCAGCACCCGCCGCGTTTGCGGAGGGCAAGCCAACCGCTGGGACAGGGAGTCCTCTTGATGTGACCATCGTCTCAACAGAGCCCGCTGCAATGGCCTCATGTGGGCCCGCGCCCACGGCACCAACTCTAGCATCGCCACCATCGTCCCTAACACCTGTAGATACTCCCAGGCTGTAGGACAGCTGAGACCGAGAAACCGACTCACCAATCGCCTGAGGGGTAGCATTCGCTGCTGAGGCAGAAACACTCGACCCACGCTCGTATCGAAACGTGCTCCGAGGTATTCCAGGTTTTGAGATGGCTCCAACTTGCTCTTCGCAGTGTTGACCACCCAACCGAGGCTTTGCAAAAGAGCTATCACCCTGGCCGTAGCCGAGAGACTTTTCTCCCTGGACTTCGCTATGATCAGCCAATCGTCCAGATAGGGATGCACCAACACTCCTTCCTTCCGCAACGCCGCCGCCACTACCACCATCACCTTGGTGAAAGTTTGCGGTGCCATCGCCAGGCCAAACGGAAGCGCTTGAAACTGATAATGCCCCATTGGCACCGCAAACCTGAGGAATTTCTGATGCTCCCGGTGGATTGGAATATGAAGATACGCCTCCGATAAGTCCAGGGAGGTCAGAAACTCCCCATGCCGTACCGCCACAATGACTGATCGGAGAGTCTCCATCCGAAAATGCGACACGCGCAGACATCGATTCACCCTTTTTAAATCTAGAATGGGCCGCCACGTCCCATCCTTCTTCAGCACAACGAAGTAAATGGAGTATCGACCGCAACCTAACTGGCTGATAGGAACTGGGACAATGGCCTTGAGCAACAACAGCCTCTGCACCATCTCCTGTACTGCCTTGCGCTTCGCGGGAGCGTTGCACAGGGAGAGAACGAAAGCATCGGATACCGGCCACTACAGCTCTAGCGCATAACCTTCGCGAATCATCTCCAACACCCACTGATCGGACGTGAGTCAGGCCCAGGCAGGGTAAAAATCCCATAGCCGACCCCCTACGGGAACCAACCCTCCCTGGAGCCCCCTGACTTCATTGTGACTTTTTGAAGGTGGAGGACGAGGACGTAGCCGCAAAACCCCTGTTCGCGCCTCGAAACCCCCGAAACCCCTGGGATCTACCAGGGAAGCGACCTCTCTGGGCCTGGGCCCCCCTCAGGGAAATGAACCGTCAACTCCCGCTGCGGCCCCCGAGACCCGGGCCCCGCGCGGCTCTTTTGTTTATCCTCTGGCAAATGACCGCCTTTCAACTCCCCTAAATCCTTCACCAACTTCTCCAAATCTTCTCCAAATAGCAGCTTCCCCCTAAAAGGGAGCTTACTCAACCTCGCCTTTGAAGAACCATCCGCTGCCCAATTTCGCAGCCACAGACACCGTCTGCCGGCGACTACAGAGGCCATACTCTTCGCTAAACCGCGGATCAAATCATAGTGAATGTCGGCGAGATACGCCGCCCCAGACTCCAATCTTGCCGCTTCCTCGGACACTTCCACCGACTGGTCACCTTGCACTCACTGTGCCCACCGCAAGCAGGCCCGCGCTACCCAGGCTCCACAAATAGACGCCTGTAAAGACAATGCATTGGCCTCAAAAATCTGCTTCAACAACATTTCCAACTTGCGGTCTTGCGCATCCTTAAGAGCCGCTGCACCTTCCACTGGGATGGTAGTTTTCTTGGTTACTGCCGATACGGCTGCATCCACCTTGGGAGCCTTAAACAACTCCCTGTCCTGATCCGAGAGAGTATACAATCGTGCCATCACTCGAGAGCCCTTAAGAGCAGCCTCCGGCATATCCCATTCTTCCTCTATCATCTCCTTAAACACCCTATGCACCGGGAAAGCCTTCTGATTTTTCCGTACTGCCTGTAGCAGCGGATCCTCCAGGGTAGAGTCTGCTACCGGTCCCGCGTCCAGCATATTAAGCATTTTAAGAGACTCTGAAATGAGCGCCGGTAACTCCTCTCTACGAAATACCCGAACTACCCGCGCCTGATCCTCTTGTTCCCTAATCTCACCTTCCTCTAGATCCTCCAAATCTCTATCCATGTCCGCGTCCTCTGAACGCACCTCCTCTGACACGACGGAGGACGCTAGGTGATCTCTCCCTGGCCTGGTCCTCTTGGCACTAATGCCCGAAGCTGCCACTGACAACGGAGACCGCGGTCGCTTCAGGCCCAGCTCCGCTCCTGAAGTACTAGCTGCAGGCGCTCCCTGCGAGCCCGCCAAAGTCTTCTGGAGCAGTGCAATGAAATCCGATGAGAAAATTGCCCCTAGACTACCTGCTAGAGGCTGCTGAGAGAGCGGGGGTACTGTGGCAGCCGACGCACTGACCCCCGGCTCAGGGGACGGTAGGGATGGAAGGCTGGGGTCAATCATATCCTCCAAAACCTCAGGCCCCCTAGCCTCTGAATCGGGAACCCCCTCTCTGGCCCCCAACTCGGGAGCGCAGCCCCTACAGACACCCTCCTGGGAGACTGAACTGCGCTTAGCTCCACACAAAAGGCAGAGCTGCTTGGAAGGCATGCCGACCTGATCCACACAGGGCGCAACCACCCCTCAAAGGAAACAAAAATTTTTTTTTTCTTTTTTTACTTCTGCCCCCTTCAGGGAGACTCCCCCACCGGAGTCCCAAAGAAATAAACGTAAAACGAAGCTTCTAGGCCAAGCTAGGAAGCGCCAAAGCCCCACACTGGAAACCGGCGATCTTCCCGCCCTCAGGCCACGCGGTCTGGTCTGATCGCTACACACTGCTGTTTTCCGCCGACAAACGGCCTGCGGCTCTGCGCAACTGCTGCCGGATCGACTGTCACACTCCGTGCCCCATACCGGCGAAGGTAATAGGCCCCGTTACCTTTAGATGCCTCAGAGGAAAGAAAAACTGGGACTGCTCCTAGGGCTGTCAGCAGTGGCAAGCAAACACTTCTGCACTCGCCACGCCCCGCAAAACAAGCCGGTTCCAGTCCCCTGCAGCCAGGATGGTAACCAGCTGACGATCCTCTCTCCGCCGTCGACCGGACCCCACTGCCGGGCTCCTGACTGTCCCCTGGCTGAGGTAAAGGGGCGGGTAATGGAGCAGAGGATCCCCGGGCAACGGACAAACCGCTGCCCTCCCAGACTAGAGGCAGAGCCAAAACAAAGGCGTCTGATGTAATTATCCCCTTATCTTTTCTGTTTTTTTTTTTTATAAACTCCTCTAACTTTACTTATCGTTCCTCTAGTGAGCCCTGGGATCCCTGGGCTCACCACCTCTCTAGCTGCTTTGGAGACTGAAAACTGATGTGAGGAGGTGGTGCCAGCCCTTATATACTGGGGACATCACAGCACTGAAGTTTCTCAGTCTCCAAAGCTTCTGGATGAGGTTGACAACCCCAGAGATTCCGGGACTAGACTGGAGGGACGATCAGGAATTGTGATTACAGAACTGTTCAGATCTGCATGTCCTTGAGGACGGAATGTCCAAGTCTAGGCGTCCAATATGGGCATGTTTGGGGGCCTTCTGGGGCATGGCCAGGGCAGGGCAAGGATGCAGACATCCAAGGTGTGTTTTGCAAAGCAGCCCAGATGTGCTGGGTGCTGCAACCAGATGTCCCGGCCTAGACTTGTGTAAACATGAACAGGTAGGGGACTTTACTGCCCATGCTCACCATGAATGTGATTGTGATAGGAGCAGCGTGAAGTTGTGAAGTTAAGAAATAAAGAGAGAGAGAGAAAAGTCTGCATGTCATCCCTGCCTGCTGTGTATTGCTTTTTGCGACACTCTGTGTCCTAAATGTGCCCCCATGTGTCCGTCACAGCTGACCCACCTCTGCTAGGCACCCCCACCAACCCCCATTCCCCTTCCTGACCGCAGGCCTCACCTTACCCCCACCATCTTCTGCTACTGCTTTCCCTGGACCTTTGCTCCCTGTGTGACCCCCCTCCTCTTACATACCCTTGTCTATGGTCCAGGTGTGGAAGTGGGAGTATGTGTGGGTCTGTGTTTGTAGGAGTGAAAAAACTGAGGGTGCGTAACTGCATGAGTGCAGGTCCCAGTGTCTATGTGGTTGCAAGCGAGTGCCCATATCTGTTTGCGTTTCACACAGCAGAAAGCACTGCATATTGGTGGTGGTAGCACAAGAGTGCTGGAGGTGTTTATGGTGAACCCTATGGGTACAGGTGGAGGGTAGAAGCAATGCAGCAGGGAAATTGCTGATTTGCCACTGTTCTTGAGGAGGAGTTGGACATGGAGTGCAGAAGGGCATGCAGAGGGCACGCCTACCAGAGCGTATACTGGCCGAGAGCTCTGATGACCAATGCCTGACAGGATGCCAATTTACCAGGCTACCATATATGAGCTATGACAGGAGCTACAGCAAGACCTCAGCACCACCAGAAAGAGAGGCTATCCCATCCCTGTACATCTTAAGATCACAACAGCCCTCGCATTTCTGGTGACCAGCAATTTCCAGACCTTGCTGGCAGCCATGGCAGGCATCAGCCAATTGGCAGTGTCACTGTGTCTTACACAGTTCCTCACAGCATTCCTTCCCTAGATGGTGCACTACATCAGAACAGGACAGAGCGCCAGCAGACCATACTGAATTTCCATCAGATTACAGGCTTCCCTGCAGCGTTGGATGTAATAGACTGCACACATGTGGCCCTACACCCTCCAAGGATGCAGGAAGACACATATAGGAATAGGAAGGCATATGCAGATGAATATGCAGATGGTTGCAATGCAAAAAAACCTGGTTTGCCCCCATTTTCCAGCATCATGGCACAATGCTTACATATTGGCGCAATCAGGCATTCACGAGCACTTCAACAGTGGGAAAATCATGGGAGGCTGTCTTCTCGATAAGCGACAACCACCTCTTCATTCCTCTGTGCACCACCAAATCAAACTATACTGCTGCCAGAGAGTGGTGAATGCACTGAGCACCCAATACTGACAGCAAACCAGGAAATGGTACCAGAAATGACAGTGTGGGATTATGTGCAAACAAACTGATATATGAAGCTCAGAATGCAAATCACACACACACAAACACACACACACACACACAGACCAGCTCCAGTTAGGATGCAAGGTAGACCTCTGCAGCCACTAGGAGCAAGTAGCTTAAATGGGATGGCCAGCAGTGCAATGTCCCAATATAATGAATGGAGGGAGCTCCATAAAAGGCATGTCACACAAAGAGGCTAGGGATGTGAGTGTGCATGGTAGGAGCCACAGCCCTGAACCCTGGGAGGCTCTGGGAGTCGCAGGGAGACTGAAGGCCCTGTGCCTATGGAGGCAAGAGAACAGAGGATGTAGGAAATGGTAGAGCATTCTCCATGGAGGGGCAGGGTAGAACAGTCTGTACCCTGGCTGCTGCGTCCTGAGTATGAGGGCACAATGGAATGAAATGGCAAATCTCAGCAGGCCAACATCTATAGATTGAAGGAGAGAGGTATGGGAATATCTGAGAAATGTAGCAGTGACCATGATAGCATAGTTAGTGACATAGCCTACTCAAAAGGTCCCCCATCCCTCATCTATCCTGTCCTGTAGGAAACCTTGGTTAGACTTGGAGAAACTGGCTCATGACCCCCATCATTGTCCCCCACAATGAGGCAGAGGAGTGCCACAACTGGGCTCATAGGAACACTTGTTTGGTAGAAGAACAGTTGGCCAGCTGAAAACATACTTTCATTGTCTGGACAGGTCAGGGGCAAGCTACAGTACAACCCAGAAAAGGGCTCGCAAATCTTCATGGCATGCCGTATGCTGCACAATCTGGCAAAAAGAAGGCACCTGCCCCTGTCCCTGGAGAATGCAACAGAGGAGGCTAACAGAGGAGGGCACAGACAGTGCTGTAGATGCCACCAACCAGCCCTACTAGCAGGGAGAGGGAGCAAGAAACAGATTAATCCAGAACCACTTCATGTAAAGTATGTCTTTATTTGCAAGCATATACAATGAAGACATACCCCGCCTGCCTGCCCGCCCATTCACCTGCTCATCCACCCCCATATAGAGAACCCCCCCACACCCTAATGCTATGAACCACCCACCACCATACTGTGCCCTCCCACTGAGATGCCATAGCCATCTCCTACTGGCCCTGTTGAACACGGATGCAACATCACATAGCCCCTGTGGGAACCCTGCATACAGGCCCCCATTTTCCCCATTCCCCACCTCCTCAGCATTCCCCCCTTTTCCAACAAAACCCCAGGGACACCCCAAAACATAAAACAGAAAGCAACATCCAGCATCCAAAAAACATTGCACTAATCACCAGATCTATCTCTGCACATTACAGCAGTTACCCTTACATTACTCGCCACCCCCTGCCTTTACCCCATCCCCTTGTCCCACGTTCCCTGCCCCCTTGCTATCCTGTTCCAGAGGAACGGGTTGGGACTGTGTATTTATAGCTGAGACTTCATCATCACTCTCCGCTGACACCGACAAGCTATCCTCATCCTCCCCCATCTTTTCACCACCCTGTCTCTATCATGAAAGCGTGGGAAACATGAGGGATGCCACTGCCCCACGGTGGAACATCCAGTATATTGGTTAGGCTTGTCTACCAGAGCTCATGTTGCCTGACCTTAGCACCCCTGCCATCCCTACTGATAGCTGCAGGGCCCGAGACAGCAGGGGCAGAGGACAGGTTAATCAGCTGTCTCCTTTCTCTCCCTCACTTGGTGGATGCGTGGCAATGTCGGAGGCTGTTAGCATGTATACATGCATCTCCTGTGGGTCTGGTAACAGCTCTTCCCTATCTCCCTTATCTAGGTCCTGCAGCATCACTGCATCTGCTGACAGCTGTGCCATGCTTCTTTGCCCTTCGGCTGGCCTGCAGATTCATCTTAAAGTGTCTTGAGGCTGTCCCTGTCCGTATTTCAGGGTCTATCATCCATGGAAGCTTGTAGACCGTCAGTGACAGCGCCATCATCTACAAGTGAGTGAAGAGTATTCAGTTTGATGTGCATATGTTGCTACAACAGGTGTCATTCAGATTAAGTAAACTGGTGCTCCCTGCGTATTACTCTGGTGAGACTGGAGAAGGCATATAGGGCAAGCAAGAAACATCATGGGTGAAGGGCAGGATGTGCACACGTGGGAAGGAAACTGGGGGTGCATGGGGCACTGTGTGGTGGTGGGAAAGGGGGAAGCTTCACTCTTCATCATCCGCCACCTCAACCTTGTCCTGTCTCCTCCAACCTCTATAGAAATTTTCATGCCATTGACCCTTTGGTTCTCTCCTCCACTGTTTCATCATCTCTTTCCTCCACTATGTCATCTGAGTCTGTTGATGAGGCAGTAGCTTCCTATAACGTTGCACTCTCCTCTGCTCTGGATGCTCTCGCTCTGCCCATGCCACGTCCTATGAGGCGTATTGTGCCCCAGCCCTGGCTTTCATCCACTACCCGCTATCTACATTCCTGTGCCCATTCAGCTGAGCTTGCTTGGCTCAAATCCCGATCCCTTGCAGACTTTCTACACTTCAAATTCATGCTTGTCTCTTTCCAGTCAGCCATAGCACTTGCCAAACAAAACTATTTTGTCCATCTGACTAACTCTCTTGTTTCTGACCCTTGCCATCTCTTTACTACTCTCAGCTCTCTCCTGAAGGTGCCTCCGCCCCCTCCCTCGCCATATCTTTACTACTCTCAGCTCTCTCCTCAAGGTGCCTCCGCCCCCTCCCTCCCTTTCTGCCCAAACCCTGGCTATTTCCATTACAAAATCCACAAGATCACCCTCCAATTCCCCACAATGTCAGCTCCTTCCCCCCCTCCTCACACCCAACTTTCCCCCTCTACCTCTGCTACCCTTTCTTCCTTTTCTGTGATCTCTGAAGAGTAAACTGCACACCTTCTTTTTACCTCCAAACTCACTACCTGCTCCTCTGACCCTATCCTGACCCATCTCCTAAGCCCCAACTCCTCCGCTGTCATCCCTTCCATCTCTCACATTCTCAACCTATCACTCTCCACTGCAACTGTCCTTACAGCCTTCAAGCCTGCTGTAGTTACACCTCTCTTCAAGAAATCTTCACTTGATCCTACCTGTCCTTCTATCGACCCATCTCCCTCCTCCCCTTTGTTTCTATACAACTTGAACGTGTGGTTCACTGCCATTGCCTTGACTTTCTCTCCTCTCAAGCCCTCCTGGATCCTTTACAATCTGGTGTTTGTCCTTTACACTCTACTGAAATGGCTCTTGCCAAAGTCTCCAGTGACTCGTTCCTGGCAAAATCTAAGGACCTTTACTCTTTCCTCATCCTTCTTGATCTCTTTGCTGCTTTTGACACTGTTGACCACAACCTTCTCCTTGATACCCTGTCCTTGCTTGGTTTTAAGGGCTCTGTACTATCCTGGTTCTCCTCTTATCTCTCCCATCACTCTTTCAGTGTTTGTTCTAGTGGATAATCCTCTGCTGCTATTCCACTCTCAGTTGGTGTACCTCAAGGATCTGTCTTGGGTCTGCTCCTTTTCTCTCTCTATTCCCAGTCCCTTGGTGCACCCATCTCTTCCCAAGGCTTGCAGTACCATCTTTATGCTGATGACTCCCAGATCTACCTCTCTACACCTGAAATCTCTCTGGCAATCCAGACCCTGTCCTCTGCCTGCCTTTCTGACATTGTTGCTTGGATGTCTCACTTCCGCTTGAAATTGAACATGGCTAAAATGAAGCTTCTTATTTTTCCCCCTAAAACCTCCTCTCCTCTTCCTCCTTTCTCAGTCTCTACTCCTCCCTGTTTCCTCGGCTCACAACCTTGGGGTTGTCTTTGACTCCTTTCTCTCCTTCTCCACACACATCCATCTGATAGCTAAGACCTGCCGTTTCTTTCTCTATAACATCAACAAAATCTACTCATTCCTTTCCGAACACACTACTAAGATACTCATCCACTCCTTAATCACCTCCCGTCTTATCTATTGTTACCTACTCCTTGCTGGGCTCCCTTTGAATCATCTCTCTCCCCTTGAATCTGTTCAAAACTCTGCTGCACGGCTAATCTTCTGCCAGCCTCATCATGCTCATATTACCTCTCTTCTCAAGTCACTTCATTGGTTCCTTATCCATTTCTGCATCCAATTCAAACTTCTCCTGCTGACCTATAAGTGTATTCACTCTGCAGCTCATCACTACCTTTCCTCTCTTATCTCTCCCTACACCCCCTCTTGTGAACTCTGCTCTTCTGGCAAATTGCTTCTATCTGTGCCCTTCTCTTTTACTGCCAACTCCAGACTTCGCTCCTTTCATCTTGCTGCACCTTATGCCTGGAACAAACTACCAGATGTCAGGCACCTTCTCTGACTCTTTTCAAATCCAGGCTGAAAACGCACCTCTTCGCTATCACTTTCAGACCCTGACTCCCCTGATCTCCTTGTGTTTCCCTTGTGTTGTCTGTCTTGACTAGATTGTAAGCTCTGATGAGCAGGGACTATCTCTTACATGTCTGTGCAGTGCTGCGTACATCTTGTAGCGCTATACAAATGCTCAGTAATAGTAGTAGTAGTAGAATCATGGGATATAGATCAAGAGATCTAGGATGAATCATGGGATGTAGATCAAGGGATCAAGAGCAGCACCTTTAAAAGAAAAGCGCCATCGGGCGCGCAGCACACCGCCAGCCAGCCCTCCGGCTAAGCTCTCCCAGGAGGGATCGAGCTTCCTCCGGAGCCAGAGCCTGCCGCAGCCGCCCAAGCAACGTGCTCTGCCCAATCGGAGCAGAGCAGCACCTTTAAAAGAAAAGTGCCATCGGGCACGCAGCACACCACCAGCCAGCCCTCTGGCTCAGCTCTCCCAGGAGGGATCGAGCTTCCTCTGGAGCCGGAGCCCGCCACAGCTGCCCCAGCAATGTGCTCTGCCCAATCGGAGCAGAGCAGCACCTTTAAAAGAAAAGCGCCATCGGGCGCACTTGCACCTGGCGGACCTGCGCCTGAGGGCCTCGCCAGAGGGCCCTTTGGTGTGGCCCTTAGGCAGAGGCCAAAACTGGAGGCCACATACCACCAAGCAGACAAAGAACGACCAGAAATGGAGCTGTAAAACCTGCCAAGACAGAACGCAAGTAAAACATAACCCACCACTCTGTCCAAAGAGCCTATAACACTATTATACAACTATTTAGACTTGACCCTAGGGGAACAAACAGTATTGATACACTGTCATACCAGATAGTCTGTACTGATACCAGATAGTGTGCTGTCCAATACACTACAAGCTGCCTGTTTTAAGTTTACTGCCTGTGATACTTGCTTTGCAGAGCTTGTTCTGCCGTTGTAACCTCACACCTTTTACCTGAATGCTACAAGCTTGCCTGATTTACATTCATGCCTGTGATGCTTGATTTTTCCTGTGATGCTTGGTTTGCCTGTTTTAAAAGCACACCTATATACCTGTATGCCCACCAGGCCGTGGTGACTGCATAACTGGGTACCGGCCTGGGACAACACAATCTTACTGCCCTACCTGGCACAGCCGTGTCGCCCAACCCTCCTGCCCATTCACCGGCCAACCCAGTCAAGGCCTTGACCACTCACAACAGGGTAGGCACCTAGAATGGCCCTTTCAAGCATCTCCATAGTTGCTCTCTATCTCCTCTCCGGATGGCTAGGTAGTGTTACAGCCTTATCTCCTAACCAAAATCACATACCAATTCTTCAGAACCATAGGAGGAGATGGTCAAGTGCTCCCTACCACAAATCAGAGGAAACTTTTCGCACGCTCCACCCCCACCTATTACAGATCGCACTACAACACAATAAGAAAGCAAGGCAAGAAGAAAACTCCCACCCCCAGAATCTAAGATGCGCTCTCATAAACGCCCGCTCAATACGCAAGAAATGGCCTGTTATCCCCGACATGATATCACTCCATGACCTTGACATACTCTTGATCACAGAGACATGGCTTTCCAGTGATAATAATGTCCTCCTTAACCAGCTCTTACCTACCAATTTCGCATTACACACATGCTATAGAAACGACAAAAGAGGGGGAGGAGTACTCGCCCTCACCAAGACGGACCTTCATTTTAACCTGAGCAACGCAACCAGCACAACACACCTCGACACAATCACTATAGCCAACAAGCACTGCTCTAACAACCTCTTATACAGGGCCCCATCAACCGACACAGAGGTCCTCTCATCAATTATTGACCTTGCCTCCAATACCCAGAGCTCATGCACACCAAGCTGGGTTCTAGGAGATTTCAATCTGCCTTCCCTGCAAGATACTCATGCGTCAACTTTCCTCGAAGCCCTCAAGGAATTAGGATATAGGCAACTGGTCAAGGAACCCACCCATATGAAAGGAGGCATATTGGACCTGGTATTCGCTACACAGACAATGTTCAATTCAACCAAAATCCCCAAGTTGTCTATCACCGCAGTCCCCTGGTTTGACCACAAGCTGATTGTATTCCAAATGCCCCTGCCCAGCAACACTCAGAAGGAAACCGGTAGGCTGAGCAGCACCACCAAATCACCATCACGAAGGTTTCAGGCCTTCGACAAGGACTGGATTCTAAGTAAAACCTGCCCACTCCTCACCTCGACATCACACAATCCTGAGGATCTGGTTTCTGACTGGAATAAAAGTCTTAGTTCTATTGCTGTACGTCCACTATCCAACAAGCCTCCAGGGAAACGAGCCAACGCAGCCTGGTACTCCACTGAGCTGAGATCCTCACTCACCCTCCTAAGGAAGCTGGAAAGACGCTGGCGCCGATCGCACTCTGCAGACGACCAAATGGCATATAACTCTCACCTGGTAAGGCACCGCGAAGCAGTAACAGAGAATTTGAAATGATTCCATACAGACACACTAAAACGATCAATGAACAAACCGCACAACTTGTTCACTCTCGTCAAGAACCTAATAAAGGAACCAGCCCCCGAACAACCGAGTGAGATCCAACCCCAAGAATTTGCGGATTACTTACAATCAAAGCTTTGCCAGACCAATAAGCCCCCAGCACCCACCGTCGCACTCGAGCCAAGCTATCAAACACCACTGACCATCTTCTCCATGCCACCCAAGAAGCACATTGACACTATTGCTGCGATCAACACTACCACTGCAAAAACTGACCCCTGCCCTGCCTTCTGGATAAAAGAGCTACTGTCCAACTTTAGCCCTTTTATAGCCAGGCTCATGGACCGATCCTTCGCAACAAGCACATTCCCCTATCCCTCAAACGCACGTCCATCAGACTGCTGCTAAAAAACAGCAAGCTCGACCCCCAGAAGGTAGACTCGTACAGACCAATATCGAGCATACCACTACTGGCCAAAATAATTGAAAAAGAAGTCCGAAGACAAATTCAAGAACACATCGAAGCCTCTGCTCCACTAGACCCCTGCCAACATGGCTTTAGAGAGTCTCATGGTGTTGAAACACTCCTTACCACACTCTTCAGTAACATAATTGCTGGAATTGATAACATCCATCAAGGGTTTGTTCTCATTTTCCTGGACATAGCAGCCGCATTTGACTCAGTAAGCCACATACTCCTCCTGGGGCGTCTCAAGGAGAAGGGGATCTGTGATACAGCACTAGATTGGTGCAAGTCATACCTCTTGGACAGATGACAGCACGTACGATCAGGGGCTTCAGCATCGGAACCATTCCACCAGAAGAAAGGCGTCCCACAAGGATCCTGCCTCTCCGCCCTGATGTTCAACATATACATGCAGCCCATCTGTAACCTCATCCGGTCTTTCAATGTTAACTGCTTGATATATGCTGATGATGTACTACTTTACATGCCATTCTCGACTGAGAACCCAGACCTATCCCCACTGACAGACTGCTTTAATGCAGTATCCAACTGGCTCCAAACCCAAAACCTCCGAATTCAGCACAAGAAAACAGAGGTCCTATTCATCACGAGGAACCAAAACTTCATCACGCTGCCCTATCTAAAGGTCAAGGAAGCAGAACTTCATACCAAACCCACGATCCGATACCTCGGAGTCACCTTAGACCAGCGCTTGGACATGAAGGTGCACATAAACAACACAGCGAGAGCGGTATATCATAAGATCTGATCTCTCAGGCACCAACGCATCCTGCTGGAACCGGACGACTTCCGGACAATCTATCAAGCATTGATCATACCACACTTTGACTATGCAAATTCAATACTGCATGGACTCCCTCAATCCACTCTGAACCCACTACAGCTAGCAATGAACTCTGCAGCAAGAGTTCTACATGGAGCCTCCAGGAAAGACCACATGATGCCCATCCTGAAACATCTCCACTGGCTCCCTATACATGGCAGACTCGAATTCAAAACCTTACTGCTGACTTTCGATGCCATCAATGGGCTCTCCTCCACATCACTAGCAGAGCTTATACAGACCACCCTCCCCCCCCCAACAGGTCCAGAAGATCAATAGCGGCCAACACACTGATAGTCCCGAAAGAAATAACCCAATGCACCCAGGCAACAGCAAACAGGGATTTAAATTCTGTGCGCCCAGATGCTGGAACACCCTTCCACCCAGCATACGGTGCGACGTCCTTGCTACCTGGGCCCAAGAGCTTACAGGTAGGGACGGCCTTTTAAGTGTCCTTTAGGAGTGAAGCTCTAACACTTGGCCCCAGGAGTTCTGGGATATGTAGTTGCTTGGCCTCCTGTGGGACTGAGTTGTAGTTGTAGCTCGAGTAGAAAAAGGCATGCAAGAATATTTATTTTTAAGAGGGTTTATTCCAGCGCATCAAGATTCAGTATCTCAGACGCAAAAGAATGCCAATTCCAACATAAGGGTTGAAAATAAACACACACAAAAGATGCAACAAAAACGACTCAGCTCTACTTGGCTGTTTCACAGTTCCTTTAGTCTCAGGCTAGGCAATCATGTGATCCTTCAGCAAATTGAAACAGGTGCTCTTCCTTATGGCACAGCTTCTCAATTTACCATGTGATTAAGCTTATTAAACAACTCATAAG
Source organism: Ichthyophis bannanicus (assembly GCA_033557465.1). Lineage (NCBI taxonomy): Eukaryota > Metazoa > Chordata > Amphibia > Gymnophiona > Ichthyophiidae > Ichthyophis > Ichthyophis bannanicus. The sequence goes on along the minus strand of CM066040.1, from coordinate 276,885,534 downwards.
GTTTTCTCACAATGACCGCAGGTATGGCAAACTTTATACTATATTACTTCATATAGCTTTCAGTGCTCATTAACCTGGTTATTCTCAATTACACAAGTAGAACAATCCATAGGTGAGTCAAACTCTACTGAAGGCAGACAAACGTCCAGTTGCATAGCTTCCTCAGAGTTACTGGAATTCTGGTCAGGGTTATTATTCTGCTCTGCCCTTTTCTCCAGAAATTCCTTAAACTGACTTAGAAGTAATTCAGCTTGCTTGTGCACGTTTTCAGGCTGATAGCCTTCCTTCTTCTCTAACCAACATTTACTTAGGACTCCCAGCTCAGGGTAATCAGCTATCCTGCCTTTGTCAAAGGAACAGTTCTCAGTAAGGGTAAATCCCTTCCCCCACTTATCATTAGCTGAATATGCTGGGTTTGTTCTCAGGAGGTTAACACATGCAGGAGACTTCTTAAACAAGGGGTTATAACAAGAAATGTCAGCTTTACCTTTTCTAAGGTCTTTTAGATAAGCATTGGCACCTTTTCTCCTGTTAATTCTCAGGCTTTGTACTTCAGCTTTCTTATCCTTACTTCCAGTGCCTTGCAGGTAAATGTCAGGCTGAACAGTTTCCTCGTAGTTTTCTCTGAAACTGTCTTGGCTTTTACAGCTGTGAGTCCAGCTGCCCTTATTCCAGGTATCTGACCTGCTGGCTCCCTTAACCAAAGGCTCTACCTTGCAGTGAGACTTCCTCCAGGGTGAATCCTTGCACCACTGTTCAGTGCTCCCAGGTTCTGCTCGGGTCTCAGATTCTAGCTGACTTCTCCTCCAAGCAGTTCTCTCAGCTGTTCCAACGTTTTCCCTTCTGCTGCTCCTGACCTCATGCTTGCACTCGCTCCTCCTCCTCTCTCTCTCTCTCTCTCCTCATTGCTTGAGTATTTAACAAGCCTTCACTTCCTTGCACTCCCTGACTCTCCCTTGGGTGTGCCCAATCAGTGAACAGACCTGTCTCTTCCCCTGAGGTGAGGTGTGGCTTTAGATTATCAACTGGCTGTGTTTTTATTCCTGAGGTGAAAATCCTGTTTGTCAGTACAGTATTGTTTACCTCATCAGGATTTTCTCCTATTTCCATCTCTTCTTGAGGGGCTTCCTCATCACAATGGGCAATCCCTGATCTAGTCCAGTTTAGGAAGGCACTGAAGCACCACCTCTTCCTCTTGTACTACCCGGCAGACAGTGCTACAATAGCCTCTTCCACTATCTAGCCCGTGCAGTACAACAGAATCTTACCAAACAAGACACCCATGACTACCACTAGCGAGATCCGATTTGTCTTGTAGTCTAGATGTAAATAGTTACCCAGGTTATCCAAGTTTTAATACCTGTTCTTTGTAAACACAGATCAGCCAATGAAAGTGTAAGTTTTATGTTCCATGTAAACCATGCTGATGTTGAATAACGCGGTATAAAAGAGACTGTAAATAAATAAATAAATAAATGTAGCTGTGTTACTCTGTCATCTACTCTGTGCCATCCCAGTGCCCTCGGTGGATAGCTGCCATCAGCCCTCCCACACTGTATTGGACAACTGTGTCCATGGTACATTTATTAATGCCTGCTACCACACAGGCATTCCATAACATTGTTGTGGCTGACAAAGCGGCAATACTGACATGGTGGCTGTGGCTGGCCACACATATTTAAGGTCACTGGATGAGCATCATGCAGATGGGGGTCAGGGCAACAGATGAACCCACAGAGCTGTGCCGTGGGTGTCTTGGACCCTCCTCATGGTAGAGGAGGCAGAAATGCATGCACCACGCAGAAAGGTGTCATGGATGGCCAGGGGATTCTCTCACATGACCATGTCAGCCAGTGCAGATGCCACAGGAGCAATCATACCTTACCACACATATTACATTGCAGGATAATGCTACCAACCTCACTCAATGCCTCCTCATCCATGGTACCCGGGACCCATTCCTCTAGTTCGATCAGCACTGGTAACCTCCCATCTAGACCCCATTTGGCTGCTTTAGCCTTCATCCTGCATTTCATTGACTTCTGCTTATGTTTGACATCGCTCCACACCTCGGTTGTGATGGTAGATGGCATTCAGCTCCGTACAGATGGCATGCCAGAGCTGCTCTTTCTAGTGGGTGCTATAGTTACTATCTGCATTGCCAAAGAGGATGTGGTGTTTCCCAAGGACCTCACAGATCAGCAGCTCCACCTCACTAGGACAGATGCTCTCCTTCTTGCTGAGTGCCTTGCCCTTAGGTGCCATGGTGAACAAATTAAGACATGGACTTAAGGCTTGCATTGCAAAATCATCCATTCGCATGTACACTGCCACTTTTATGCACGTCCCAAAAATGTATGCCCCACATCCAAAATCAACTGTCTGCAGGATGTTCCCAGATGGATGTTCCTAGGACTGCTTCTAGAATCACCTGTATGGACACCTGTGGAAATGCTTTGGATTACAAGGTGGCTATGGCACTATAGTATTGGTTTGGACTATCAGCTACTGTACTCCTTTGTAGGATAGTTTATAGTTTATTATATTTGATATATCGCTCTTTGTTTGGATGCACTTTGGGGAGGATACATGCTATTTGACCATCACTTATGGGCACTCGTGGCACATGTCTTTTTGGTGGCTACCAGAGCATGTTGGTGATTGGGGACTACAGTACAGTGCTTGCATCCACATTTTCCTGGGATGGGGGGAGAGGACAGTTGTCGCTGCTGCAGATTGTGACACATGGCCTAGATTGTGATTATCGGGGACATGCTCTACTGCAGGGTATGTCTGTGCATGAACTGCATGGGCCCGTTGAGTGGACTTGGACCACAGCACTTCCAAATGTTGCTACAGCTATGCAACTGCTTCATTGTGGCATGCACTGCCCTGGCATAGCACTGTTGCTGTCTAGTGATGTTCACTTTATGGGATATATTGGGGGCGAGGGCACTTTTACCCAACCAAGAGCAAAGGGACCAGGTCATGCCACCATTTTTGGATGGAGACCCAGGATGGTGCCTGAGGGTCCTACATATATTTATCCCTGATCCCTGACAATGCAGTTCTAGTGAGGGTTCCATATGCAAGGGTACTATAGGGCATTCACCCTTGGGTTACATTTGCTATCACCTTTGGCCTCCTTTGGTGCTTATTTCTGGGCTATCTCTGATAGTGGCGGTTTACGTGTGTGTGCAATGATCTGTGAGGCAACAGCAAATGGGGGATTGTGGCTACATGAGCCAGCTCCATATCTGTACATGTAGGGGGCGATAATCAGGTTATGGGGTTCTGCACCTGCCACCAGAGTGATTCACACAACTGTCGGGATGTTCATATTGAACCCTTCTGCAACCTGCATGCTCCTGGATCCTATGCTGGGCCCATTTATGCCTTGATCTCCTGCCATCACAGCCAATGGCTGCATGGGAACTGTAGGCCTCTCTCACAAGTACATTGGTGCTCAGGGAACTCGTACAGTCAATTCCTCGCAGCAGGCAGCACTCAGATCACCAGCCTTTCCTTTTGAGATTGATCTTCGGGACTCAGATTGTTGTGGACATATGCAGGGTGACCAGGCACAGATGGTACAGATGACCAGGCACAAATGTCCAAAATATGGTATACCTCCCAACTAAGAAGCTTAAAACTAAAACTTAGAAAACTTGAAAACAAATGGAGACGCACAAGTTCTGATTACAACAAGCTATACATGAAAACACTCAAAGCTATAAATAATAGAAAAAAGGAATATCACACCACACTGCTTACTAGAGCCCTTAATAGGCCAAGAGAGTTATTTAATATAGTCAAATCTCTAAGAAAAATGCCCAATCTTGACGCAAAACAATCCCTAATCAATCCACAAACATTAGTCAATCACTATATAGAAAAAGTAAAACTTGATAGCAATGATGAAACAACCCCTAAACCGGTCAGTCCATACTCAAAGGACTCCAGTCTTCATAACTGTGAACTGTGGACTACATTTTATACTATAGACATGAAGCACCTTAAAAATATAATCACTAATATCAATACAACCACATCTTCCTCTGATCCCTGCCTGGTCAATTAGCTTAAAGCTGCAAAAGATGAGCTCTCCTCAACTATCTTGAACATAGTAAACCAATCCTTAAAACAAGGCCATATGCCACATGAGTTAAAACAAGCCATCCAATTCTAAAGTCCAACTCCAATGATAAAAACCATCCCAGCTCTTACAAACCAATCTCTAGTCTGCCCTTCCTAGCCAAGGTCATCAAAAACGTATCACAGCTTCAACTGCAAGATTTCATTGAGCTAAATGCACCACTTGACAAACAACAGCACGGTTTCAGATCTTATCATAGTGTGGAGACACTCATGCTTACATCTATGGATAGGCTCATATGAGGCTTGAATAACAGCAAACAAGCCTTCATTCTAATATTTCTAGACATAGCCTCAGTGTTTGACAGCATAAACCACAGCATGCTCATATCAAGATTACAACAGATTGGATTACATGGTACGGCAATACAATGGTTCATTTCATACTAGTTAAATATCTGGGAATCATACTAGATCAGTCTCTAAACATGGTCTCTCATATAAAAGCCATCACAAAAAACATATACTTCAAACTACGAATGGTGCAACACCTCAGGCCCTTACTAGACAGTTTCAATTTCAGAACGGTCTTACAGGATCTCATTATGCACCACTTAGATTACTGCAATAGCATCCTACAAGGTCTGCCCAAGATAACCATCAAACAACTGCAGGTAGCACAAAATCTAGCAGCTCGCATAATTCATAAGGCACACTACTTCAACCTCTTCTTCACAACTTGCACTGGTTGCCAATTACATCCAGAATAAAATGTAAATTCATAATGAAAGTGTTCAAATTACACAATAAAATATCTCCATCACACCTAAATTCCCTCATCAGCTTATCTGAAAATATGAGAACCAGAAGAAACCACTTACAAAATATATACACTATACCTACCCACATTTGAAACACCAATCACACCACCAGCAATAGAGCCTTTACATACATTGCTCCAACACTCTGGAATGAACTCCCAGAAAATTTAAGAGCACTAAAGAACTTACAATCATTCCGAAAGGAAAGCAAAACCAATCTATTCATCAAATATTATGGTGCCTCCTCCAGTGGCGTAGCGTGAGTTGTCAGCACCCGGGGCAAGGCAAGTAATTTGCGCCCCCTAACCCGTGGATTTTAGCCGCCGGGGAGCTTCTTTGCGCGGGGGAGCCGACCGTGATCCTACCCCGGGAGGGAGCGATCGTCAGCACTGACCTCGCTGAGCCGGAGTCCAGGGAAACGAACAGCACAGCAGCAAGAGCCCGACAAGCATGGTTAAACGCCCAACAGCAGGGAAGAGGAGGAGATCCGGAACCAGAAACTCGCGATGCCGCCCTGCAGCTCCGCCTTCTCGAGCGCACAGGGCGATCCGACCCCAACCCCAGCTTTACATTGAGATCGAGGGGCGACGACACGATAAACAGTCCCCCTCCCACCCCGCCCCGGCAGCTTGTGTGAAATAGCTACCTAGAGGGGGTCAATCGCATCGCCTGCGCTTTGTTGCCGAGGGTTTGCCAAGAACAATGCGACTCCCAGGACTGCGGGCTCGAGGGCTATAGTGCAAACCTCTTTGCAGTGCCATCACCAGATGGCGTACGCGCCAACATGTAACATAGGGACCTGCCTTTCCCCCTCATCGGCAACAGAGAGCTGCGAGTGCGAGCGCCCCCCCCCCCATGTTGCACCCGGTGCGGCCGGCCCCCCCTGCACCCCCCACGCTACGCCTCTGGCCTCCTCTGGCCTCCTCTGATAGTCAACAACACCATATAACCTAAATAACTATTCCTATCTATGTTAACTGTAGACAAGCAAGACCCCTTTCCTTCCTGTCCCTCCCCAACCCCCCTAACTCACCCAAATTGTACATAGTTAATGTGTTATAGTTAAGTTATAAACTTTGTTAGTTATTATGTAAGTTGATCATTGTTCAATGTAAAGTTCATTGTTATGTGTAAACAGAAACTGATCTCTGGAAGAGGCGGTATATAAAGGCTTTTAAATAAATAAATACAATAAATGGCCCCTAGGTGGAGGCATGCATAAGCCTGCAGGCTGCAGGGACACAGGCCATTCAGAAATAGGAGGAGATGATGGAAGACACAGACACAGCATTTGGAAAGAACATTATCCCACATTTATTAATATGACATGACAGAATTTATCCTCAACACACAATTATCCCTCTTCCACTAACTGGGTCCCTCCACCCTGGGTGCAGGTGGCAGAGATGCAGCCCTGTAGGCCCAACACTGCCTGGGTTAGGGCTTACATCTCTGTCCTGAGGCCCTCCAGATGGCCCACCATAAGGTCCTGGGCCCTGGCGACAGCAGCAAAGACCTGCTGCACTTCATGCCAGAGAGCTTGCAGGTGCAGCAGGTCGTTGGGATCACCGGGGCCCAGGGAAGCCTCATGATAGGGTATCTGGGGGCTGGCTAATGGGAGCCACGCTGTGCCACAGCCCTAGGCAGCTGAGGCATAGCAGAGCTGTCAGTGACAGTCACTCCTACACCCCCAACCCTCCTACAACTATACCCTCCCCGTCACCTGCCCTGTCCCATTCATCCCAGCTGCCAGACCCCTCCACCCCCTCCCATGCATTCCAGAGATCCTTGGCTGTCTCAGTGAGGGCTGCAAGGCCTGCCGTCAATATATCAGAGGCACATCATTAGTGGCGTGGTAGTGGCCTCAGGCAGCTCTTCTCCATAAATCTCAGAGGAGGTGTCAATGACAAGTCTGCTGCTGCCACTGCTCGGGGTGCTGCCAGCCATTTCACCCTCAGCCATTGGGACCGGACCCAAATCTGCGCCTGCAGGCCTGCTGCTCATCCTCTGCCTGCTCTATGGGTCCTTCCTCTGTGGCATCTGCAGCTACAAGATTGAAGGGGATGCACATTACAATCATTCCTTGCTCTGTCACCTGCATGTCCTATCCCTACAGCTGTCACTGCTGTCTGTCACTATGCCATCCACCTATGTCACTGCCATGACATGCCATAGATGGACATGCAGTGGGGACATGGCCGCCTGTAATCAAGCATCATGTCCTTATCTTGCCATTTGGTGAACTCCCGCCACAGTTCCAGTAGCCATGGCCTCTTCCTCTGGGTGATCCTGTAGTGACCATGCAGGGCCTCTGTGTTGGGGTGGATCCTATAGCATCTGTGGATGGATGTGCTACAGTTAGTACTTCCCTATCCTTTTTGCTTGCCATCTGGCCCTCACACACACTGGTTCTATACAACTGTCCCTACCTTCACCTTTCCGCTACTCGGATGGCCCCGTGCCATTAGGCATAACTCTACTCTGACCTTGCCACCCTGGCTACTCGTTCTCCAGACGGATATGCTGGATCCCTCCATCACATGGTCCCTGGCTGTTACTGTGCATCTTGTACATTCATCACTTTTCTGCCTTCTCTCTGTTCTGCACAGGCATGTCACTGTCCACCTGCACAACCCTTGTCTTCTTGCCTACTTGGCTCCTTCCTTTTACCCCCCCCCATCACTGCAGGGATGCCCTCTGTTGCTAGTGCTAGGTTTATGGGGGACAGTGTTTCCATTATGTTCAGGGCATCTGCACCTTCTCAATGCCCCCTTTCGTCATCTCTGGCCCTGTAGTCCTATGTCTACTGCCTGCTCATATGCACCCTCATTTCCTCAGCTGCTTTCCTGCACCTGTTGTTGCCCACACTGTGTCCTCTGTTGCACTTTACTGATGGAGGGTCTAGTAGACCATTCACCAGATAATATGGACCTCTCAAAACTGGTTCTTTGCCCACATGGTGGGAACAGAGGCCCCTCACTGGCAAGAAATAGATCAAAACAGGTGACCATACAGTGCTGGTAATAAAGAGCTTTATTCAAAAATCCTGATTAAAAAACCCCAATGCATTTCGATTTGACACCTTCTTCAGGGGGTATTAACCTTGAAAAACAATCATGAAAAGGAGAAATTATAAAATAATTCAACAAGTACAGTACAACTAAATATAAAAACAAAAATCTAATTGTAAAACAGAGAACACAGACACATAAATAATGATAAAATCACATCAATCGAAATCATAAAAATAAAACGACATAATCATATATATAAAAACATATAAGTGATAATGCATACATAATTTTAAAGCAAGAAAATAATAATACCATAGGTGCCTAATCTTAAAACAATAAGAAACCAATAACAGTTGTTAAAATGGTTGTGGACCAAGACAATTATAAACAAATGGGCAAAGAAAAGAAACAGGCAAATGTACCATGAGTAGTAAAAACACATAGCATGGATGAGAGGCAAGGAGGACAACAATTGCTGTGGATATCAGAGAAATACCACGGATTAAAAAGACTCTAAAAATATCAAAATATAAACCCAATGTGCCTGTAGTAAATATTATTAAAAGAGACAGAGCCACCATGTCACATATGTTACAATTCATAAACTCACTGCAATTCTGCTTCCAAAGGGAGTAGTTAAATAAAAGCACTTCAAATATGCTCTAAGATGATAAAGAGTCAAAGTTATAATGTAACAGCTATCATCAATATCAATAACATCTCCCAAGAAGAGAGAAATAAATAGTAACTTGCCTTTTAAATCGGACACGATGCATTCAGCAACGCCAAATCGTTACTGATGGAGGGTCTAGTGGATCATTCCAGATGACATGGACCTCCCACTGCTGGCTCTTTGCCCACATGGTAAGAACAGATGCCCCTCACTGCAATGACCAGGTAGCAGAGGCTCTTGGTCTCCTCTCGGGAGAAATTGGGCATCCTGGTTGACATTGTCCCAGCTTCTCACAGAGTCCTCGTGCTCGTCCCCTATATGCCCATATGTTTTTGCATATTGTAGCTCACGCCTGGATGTCCATGGGCATGTGTTGGTGAATGGCACCCTGTGTGTCTCTATCTCTATATTCTGCAAGGGATGGATGTGCAGCTGCCTTGTTTGGCATGTGCGTCCATGTTCCTGCACATCCTGCTTGGTATTCTGCTCACCTGCTGGACGTCCCCAGGCTCAGTTCCAAAATCACCTGGATTTGCTGGATGCCCCTGTTTGAATGTTTATCACGTGCCCAGTACATTCTAGGTAAAATTCCCCTTTATAGAAACATAGAAACATGATGACAGAAAAAGACCACAAGGCCCATCTAGTCTGTCCTTCCATAACAACAACTACAACAGTCCACTTTTTACCTTTAGAGATACTCTGTGTTGGTCCCATGCTTTTTTGAATTCAGTTACTGTCCTCATCTCTACCACCTCCACTGGGAGACTATTCCACGGATCCACTACTCTTTCCGTAAAGAAATATTTCCGCATATCACTCCTGAATCTATCTCCCTTCACCCTCATCCCATGTCCCCTCGTCGCAGAACTTGCTTTCAATTGAAAGAGGCTCTCTCCCTGAACATTTATGCCACGGAGGTATTTAAACATCTCAATCATATCACCTCTATCCCGCCTTTCCTCTAAGGTGTACATATTAAGATCCTTAAGTCTGTCCTCATATGCTTTATAATGAAGACTACTAATCATCTTAGTAGCAACCCTCTGCACCGACTCCATCCTGTTCACATCCTTTTGAAGGTGCGGTCTCCAGAATTGCACACCATACTCCAAATGAGGTCGCACCAAAGACTTATACAGAGGCATTATCACCTCCTTTTTTCTGCTAGCCATTCCTCTCCGTATGCACCCAAGCATCCTTCTAGCTTTTGCCGTCGCCTTTTCTACCTGTTTAGCTACTTTAAGATCATCGGACACAACTACGCCTAGGTCCCGCTCTTCTTTAGTGGACAAAAGTACTTCACCTCCTATGCTGTATTGCTCCCTTGGATTGCTGCAGCCCAAATGCATGACCTTACATTTTTTAACATTAAATCCCAGCTGCCAAATTCTAGACCATTCTTCAAGCTTAGCTAGATCCCTCCTCATGTTATCTACACCTTCCTGGGTGTCTACTTTATTGCAGATTTTGGTATCATCTGCAAAGAGGCAAACCTTACCCGACAGCCCTTCCGCTATATCACTAACAAAGATGTTAAAAAGAATCGGACCAAGGACAGATCCCTGGGGCACACAACTGGTAACATCCTTCTCCTCAGAGTGAGCTCCATTTACTTGTACTCTTTGTCGCCTCCCACCCAACCAATTTCTAACCCAAGCAGTAACTTTAGGGTCCATCCCTAGGGTGCTCAGTTTGTTTATAAGTCGCCTGTGAGGAACAGTGTCAAAGGCTTTACTGAAATCTAAATACACCACATCTAGAGCTCTCCCTCGGTCCAACTCCCTGGTCACCCAGTCAAAGAAATCAATCAGATTTGTCTGACAAGACCTGCCTCTGGTGAATCCATGCTGCCTCGGATCCTGTAATCCGCTGGACTCCAGAAACCTCACTATTTTCTCTTTCAACAGCGTTTCCATTAATTTACTCACCACTGAAGTTAAACTAACCGGCCTGTAGTTTTCAACCACATCCTTACTTCCGCTTTTGTGTAAATGTTTTTGATTCCAATTTTATAGAATATTTAAAAAGCAATTATTACACTCTTTACTAGATATGTATAACGGGCCCGATTTTCATCTAGGCAGGCTATGTGCCGCGTCGGCGCATAGCCTGCCTGCTGACCCCTTGACCCGGATTTTTACTTCCTCGGTGACGGAAGTGAAAATCTGGGTTTGGCTGGACGTGCGAGAAGCTGCCGAGGCCAAACTGGTAGCAGCGATTTTCGATGTTACTCACTTAGCAGTTATCCGTGTAATTGCCTTCAAAAATGCCGCCCAACATGTCTAGATCCAGAGCCGGGTTTTTTTGCATTATGAAAACTGGGCTGAAACTGTAAGGATAAATATAAAGGATAGAGATTCTTATTCTCCTGCCTCCTATAGGCAATCTCTTTAATTAACCAGGATTTCAAGACGCTAGCCAAAGTATTTGCAATAAGGCTAGGCAGGGCAATGATATTTTTTGTTCAAGATAAACAGAAAGACTTTGTATGTGGAAAATGTTAAGTTATGAACACACACAATCTTTAGGCTTCAGTCCAAGTGATAGATATTGGGGGCTGGGGGGAGGGGGGGAATAGAGCTATTGCGGCATGATTTTATAATAAGTTCACCTATGATGGAAATTCTAACACCTCTTTTCTAAAGGAAACATATGTGTCACAAGTGCACACAATTGCCAAGGCAAGTATAAATATGCGTGTGTTTACTCTACATATCTACTCAAATATTTTATAAAATACATGCATGTATCACAAGTCTGTCCCTGCTCCACCCAAACTATACCGCCAGAAATGCCTATGCATGGCGCACATATAAGTGCAACGCACATATATAAGTATGCGCCATCTTGTTGGCAAACACATTTATATGGCCACATACTACCAAACAATTTTATAAAAGGTTTTATCCATGTGTGAAAAAGTCTTTTTACACACGGAAAAACATTTATAAAATTACCTCCATAATATGGAAGATTTTAAAAAGAATCTCTTGGCACTAAAGCAGTTAATTTTATAAAGAATTTTTTGCACAAATATATGTGCATAAAAAGCATTTTATAAAATAATCTCACATAGGTGCAGTTAGGCCGATAGCTTGTATGCAACTTTAGATCAGACATGTTCAGGGGAGGAATTTGAGTGGAGCACGGATACAGTTGCAATTTACATACATTGAGGGTCATTTTATAAGCTCTGTTTATGATATGCGCATCTGAAAATGCCCAATCAGACATGCCAATCATATGCACACCCCAAACACCATTTTATAAAGGAGCGAATTTACATGTGTCCAGCATGATCATGTCTATGGCACATGTCCAGGGTGCAATAAAAAGATTCATGTATATCTCCGAATTCAAAATGCCACTATACATTGAAAACTGCTCCTTGGCACAAACAGGAATTTGAAATGCGCTTATTTCAACACTACAGATAATACTGGTCAACATTGAAATCGTTACTGACTTTAAAAGGCCCTAATCTGTAGTATCTTGGTGAGCTGAACACGAATATAACATTAAAAAAATTTATTGGCTCTCGTTATGAAGATATTGCATGTAGTTCATTTTTGACGTTTCACCATGTAAATTTATCCAGTAGGACATCAACAACATCCCAAATAAGCCTTGAATGATGTAATATTGCATCAGATTGCATAATACCAGCATGCACACATCATCCAGAGTTGATTGCATCATTTTCTGATGCAATGCAATACTACTGCCAGACGGCTGCTGAAGCCATCTGACGTCAGCAGTGTACTATATGCAGTCGGAAAGGTTGAACATTTAAAATATTTCAGACTGTGTGCGAGACAGTTTAAGCTACTGTTACATGTAACATTTATTAATCATATAATTTTAGCCATTTAGGTACAATACAGAACAGTAATGCCGCGCAAATGCGTTAATACCATTGACAATTTCTGCTACATTTGTGGGGAAGTGACACTTGCCAATCAGAAGAAAAGTATCAATTCTCAACTGAAGAAGGCATATCATCTTTACTTAGGATGCAAGATTGGTGAGCTAGACAAGCCTTGGGCCCCACATATATGCTGCGCTACATGTACAACACAGCTTTCACAGGGGTTGAATTGCAAAAGACCATCAATGCCGTTTGCAGTCCCCATGGTGTGAAGAGAGCCAAGCAACCATATAAATGACTGCTACTTCTGCTTGGTTCCTCCTCTTTCCAGCTGAATAACGAAGCAAAAAAAGTCGAGCATAGTCTACCCAAACATTCCATCTACATTGAGACCAGTTCCACATGGTGAGGGACTTCCTATTCCAGAACCTCCATCAGAATATTCTCTTGATTCATCTGATGAGTACAAGGGTGAGCCGACCTGTTCTTCTCCTGGTCCGTTAGCATGCAGTGACCCAGATTTTCACTGGGATGCATATCAACTCCACACAGAATAACACAGGAAGAACTAAAGGACCTGGTTCATGATTTGGACTTATCCAAGAACAAGGCAGAATTGCTAGGATCAAGACTCCAACAATGGAATCTTCTAGAAGAAGATGTCAACATTACTTCATATCGAAAGCACCACCAGCAGTTGGAGCCTTTCTTCAGAAAGGAAAGTAATCTGGTATTCTGTTCCGATATTGAAAGCCTCATGAATGCCTTAAAAATCACTCATGACCCACAACTAAAATCGCTCATAGGAGAGGTCATACAAATAAGATAATGACTCCGAAAGACTTCACAAAAGCCAAAAAGACAACTAACAATAAGGCATTTTCCCATGCAGCTCCCATCCTCTGGAAGTCCCTCCCTGAGGAAATCAGAACTGTAATTGAAATTAAGGAACTCCGAAAGAAACTAAAACCCCATCTTTTTATTACACACTATGGCCCAATGACAAACTCCCTCTCCCATAATGAAAATGGATAATAGAAGACAATCTAGATTTCAAACCAAGAATGACATATAAAAATATTTGCAACTAAAAATTATCTCATGCTCCTTTATTCTGGTAACAATTATTCTAATATATTATAGTTAGCCAACTACACTGCAATGTACATAGTATAGACACAATGGTACAAATATTTTGTATATAGTTGCAATACATCACACAATGTTGTTTTGTATTTAGTTCTTAGTTCAATGAATTTATGTATGTTCTGTGTATTAATGCACAAGCCTATTGTAAATAGTTTGCTGATGTTTCATGTAAAAGAACAGGATTTATTGCTCTGTCCCTTTAATTTGTTTTTTGTAAACCGCACCTGATCCATGGGAAAGTGCGGTATATAAGTGTTTGTTAAATAAATAAAATAAAAGACTGGAGACTATTTATAGACTCTTCAAAACTGTCTGAAGGCTGTGCTTTTGAACAATGGAAACCATCTTCCATCTATTCCAGTAGCGCATGCCGTCCACATGAAAGAGACATACAATAACTTAAAGCATCTACTGACTTCCATTAACTATAACAAGTACAGCTGGCACCTCTGTGGTGACTTGAAGGTAGTTGCCCTTTTTTTTTTCAAAATTTTATTTATAAACCATCAAACAGGAACGGCAAATACACAACTGGTAACAGTCGCTCCCTGGGGTGGACTCTGATCCCCAGGGGGCGGAACACATAGATGGTTACATGATTTTTGAACAATGTCCCCATCCCCCCTCCCCCACCCAACCTCCCCCTGGTTAACCCCCCCACCCTCCCAAGCATTACCAAATAGGACCAGTATAAACCTCCGTGTGGATCATCCAGAATCTCCCCCTGCTAATCGGGGCATCAATAGCCTAGTTGCAGGATGACATTGCGGGTCCGAGGACTGAGATTTTGAATATAGGGCTCCCACAATAGCCAGAAGGCGGACCATCGCTTAACATGGCCTCGAGCAGCCCTACACTCCAGGAGCATAAGTTGGTGGAAGGAGTTCCGCCACTCCCAAAAGGAGGGAGGGAGGCTGTCCCTCCACCCACGCAGTATTGGCCCTTTACCCACCAGACATGCCTTCCGCACCAGCCAACGACTCCATTTCCCCTTCGGAGAGGTGAGGCCCATGTGGTCCAAAACGATCAGGGCAGCGTCCCAGTAAACAGGTTGTCCAAGTAGGTCGGCCATAAATGAGGCAATTCTCTGCCAGTATGGGCGTATCCGTCGGCACCCCCACCACATATGATATAATGTCGCCAGAGGCTCCGCACATCGTGGGCAGCGACCATCCGCAGTCAAGTGGCATCGAAGGGCCCGCCGTGGGGAGAGGTGAACCCTAGTCAAACACTTAAGCTGTATTTCCCGCCAGCGGGCACCATCCGCCAGGCTCGCCACTCTCCGAAGGGCCTCCAGAATCGTGCCAGGGGGAATCTCCTGCCCCAGTTCCACCCCCCAGGCCCGTTCTACATCTCTATAGTCCGGCTGCGGTCGAGACTGCTCCAACCTAAGGTGAAAAGTCCGAATAGATGGCCGTTCAACTTCGCCAAAACCAAAGAATGCTATTATCTGGGCCGAACGATCGCTACACAGTTCCGTCCGCGGAAGGGAAGCCACATAGTGGGCCACTTGCATATATGCGAAAAACTGCCGAGGCCCCAACTCATACTCACGGGATAATGCAGGGAAGGGCTTGGGTTGGCCCGCCAAGTCCACCACATGGCCCAAAGTATGCATACCTCTCTCTCCCCACAGACGGAACGCAGCGGTTTCAGTGCCCGGGGTAAAGTTGGCATTGCCCTGAATGGGTAACCAGCTCGACACCTGCCAGCGGCGACCCCAGTAGGCATTTAAATACCTCCACGTCTTACAAACCGGTGCCAATAACACACTGTCCGCCAAGTGTGTAGGCCACCTACGTACCTCCAAATGCAAAAGGGCTTTGAGGGAGTGGGGTGCCACGTAGGCCTCCTCAAAGGCCCGGGGAGTATAAAGATCAGTGTCACCCAGCCAGTCCCCTAGGTGGCGGGACTGGCAAGCCAGTGCATAGGCCCCAAGATCCGGGAGCCCCCACCCCCCACAGCGCACCCTCCCCACCAGACGACGATAGGAGATACGTGCTCTCGACCCCCCCCAAAGGAGGCCCCGAAACTCCGCCTCGAAACGCCGAATGTCCCGTCGGAGGATCCATACAGGGAGGGTCTGTAACCAGTATAAAATGCGCGGCAGGATGACCAGTTTAATCGCCGCGATTCTCCCCATTAGAGACAGGGGGAGAGGCCGCCATGCTTGCAGCTGAGTTCTTACCTTATTCAACTGCCGTCGCAAGTTACTCTCATACAGTTGACCTGGCTGACGGGACAGTACAATCCCCAAGTATATGAACTGACGCTCAGCCCATCGAAGGGGGAACTCGCCCACCCAGCCGCCCCGAAGTCGGCCTGAGACATCCAGGGCTTCGGATTTATCCCTGTTAATACTAAACCCTGCGAACTGCCCAAAGGCTCGAAGCTCTTGCATAAGAAGAGGCAGGGATTCCCCAGGGGAAAGCAAGTGCACCAATAAATCGTCAGCAAAGGCTGAAATCTTAAATTCCTGTTTGCCAACACCCACTCCCTGAATTGTCCGCATACCCGCCACTTGCCGCAGGAGCGGATCCAACGAGAGAACGAAGAGAAGAGGAGATAGGGGCAGCCCTGGCGAGTCCCCCTTTGCAGCGGGAAGTTGTCTGATACTACCCCGTTACAGAGTATCGCAGCGGTCGGATTGGCATACAAACTCGCGACCATATTACAAAACAACGGCCCTATACCATATTGTGGGAGGATAAATTTCAAATATTGCCAGTCCACCCGGTCAAAAGCTTTTTCCGCATCGAAGCTGACCAACAGAGAGGACAGATGTCTATGCTGGACCCACTCTAGGGACGCGATGATCTTGCGTAAGTTACGGACCGCATATCGCCCCTTAACGAAACCGACCTGTGACTCATGCACTAGTTGCCCCAAAAACTCCGCCAGTCGGTCTGCCAAGATCTTAGCCATTAATTTAAGATCGAAATTAAGTAAAGAGATGGGACGATACGAGGCCGCCGAAAGAGGGTCCTTTGCCGGCTTGGGGATAAGAACGATGTGAGCATGATTGGCCCCCCACCGAAAGTAACCTTGCTGTGCTCTCCGATTATGTACGGCGACCAACACTGGGGAAATCTGTTCATTAAGAATCTTGTAGAGTTCGGCACCCAGGCCATCCGATCCAGGAGTTTTATAACAACTAGCTTTTGAAATAGCCCCTTGCAGCTCAGCTACCGTAATCGGCCGGTCCAACTGTGCTCTTTGCTCCAACGATAGGCAAGGCAAGTCCAGTCGCTGCACATAATCTGCCATCTGCGTGAGGGAGGTCGCCTCCGCGGCATAAAGGTTCTGAAAAAAGGATCGGAAAATACGCACTATGGCCGGGTTCTCCCTATGTAAAGTCCCCGATTCATCTCGCAAGGCTGGCACCAGTTTCGAGCCCCTGGGTCCCCGAAGGCACCGGGCCAATAACTTCCCGGGCTTGTCCCCGTATCGATACAATTGGTAGCGATAATATAACACTGACTTCTTAGCCCTCTGGTGTAGGAGTTCATTTAGTTCCGTTTGGGAGTCCCACAGCTGCTTTCTAAGCCCGGCGGTGGGAGTATGGGCCCATCGGCGTCTTAGCTTGGTCACCAATCTCTCGAGTTCAATGATACGTTCGGCCCTCAATCTTCTTTTCCTGGCCAGGAACCCGATTATATCTCCCCGCAATACGACCTTCGCCGTTTCCCAGAGCAACTCTGGGTCATCCTGGTGACCCTTATGATCAGCTTCAAATTCCTGCCACCGCCTCTGAATAAAGGAACGAAATTGCGCGTCTCTATATAATTCCAGGGGAAAACGCCATTGAAAGGCTCGAGGAGTACACCCACTCCAACGGACCTCCAGCCAAACATAAGCATGATCAGAGATCTCCACAGGCCCTATCTGGGCATCCCCAACGGTGGCAAACAGCCCGGTGGACAGCAACAAGTAATCAATACGTGCGCTCGTGCCATGAGCCCGGGACTGATGCGTGTAATCCCGCTCGACCGGATGTAATAAGCGCCATGGGTCCACCAGCCCCAACCTAGAGCAGAGTCGTCGTAATGCCCGAACCGTCGCCATCCTGTCTCTTTGCTCTCCCCCTTTTGAGGTATCGAGGTCGACATCCATGACCCCGTTGAAATCACCCCCCAGGATAACGGGGATCTCCGGTAACGTCTCAATTTTAGAGGCAAGGCGCGCATAAAGGGACAAGTCAAGCACATTGGGACAATACACGTTACCGAGAATTACCGGCCTCCCCTCAAGGACTCCCTGCACCAGTACAAATCTGCCCGACGGATCGACCAAGTCCTTCACCACCTCCATCCGGACACGTTTGTGTATCAAAAGTGCTACCCCCCCTTTCTTACCAAGGGCCGGGGCCCCCCAGACCTGTCCCACCCACTCCCGGCATAGCTTACGGTGCTCTTCGGCGGTCTGGTGGGTTTTCCTGGAGCATAGCGATGTCCGCCCCCTGCCTTGCCAGGGCCTGCAAAATTTTTGCCCGTTTAATCGGGCTGCCCAGACCACACACATTCCAAGAAATGATCTTAAGCGGCATGCAGTACTAGACTAGGCTCAATAGTATCTGTTATATACCATACAGAATGTAGGGAAGACACCCCCCCAGCCTGGGGTCCTCCCCCATTTCCCTCCCAAAATGGTCCTCGCACCATCCCCTCCTCTACTGGTCCCCTAAGATACAGCTCTCCTTCTCCTCCCCTTCCCTCTCCCCCCCCCCCCTCCCTCTCTCTACTCCCCTATCCCTTCCCTCCCCCCCTCCTATCCCTTCTCCACCCCCTCTCCTCCCCACTCCAATTCTTTATTTCTACTACCATCCTCCTCGCCTCCTCAGTGAATTCCTAGATGCGTAAGGTACCCCCCCACCCCGCCATTATACCGGCTCAGCTAGGCCATCCGGGGTCCCCCCCGAGACTCTCCCCCCTCCAGGTTCTGTCCCCCTCCCCGCTTCCCCCCCCCCTCCAGCAGACACCCCCAGCTACTCGGGCCGTCCCCTGCCCACCCCCACACCCAAAGAAAACAACCAACACTTGAGGGTAATGTAAACAAACCCCTTAGCTCCCCCCTCCCCCGTCCCGGTTACCATCACCATCTCTTCTACAGTCCAAAGTGAAGGCTCCCGGCTTGTTCTTCAGAGAAATAGTCTCCACTTCTAGTCCTCAGGACTCGACCGCCACTGCGGCCCTCCGCCGTATCTCCTCCACGTAGGGCGTTGCTGCTGTCGCGGAGTCAAAAGACCGGCGGGTCCCGCCATGGGTGAAAATCAGCCGTGCGGGGTATTGCACCATAAATTTGATATTATTGTCTATCAGGATCTGGCACAGGGGTCCATACTCTCGTCGTCGCTGTCCCAGGGCCGCTGAGTAATCCTGGACGATGCGTATCCGGACATTGTCCTTTTGGATGGTCCCTTTCTTTCGCGCAGCACGCAGGACCGCTTCCTTCTGTGGGAATCTCAGGAACCGTGCCAGGACCACTCTAGGTCGGCCGTCACTGGTTCTCCTAGGCCCGACCCGGTGCGCCCTCTCTATTTGTACTAGAGTGCCTTCGGGATCATTCACCAGAATGTGTTTCACCAGGTCTTCTACGTACGGTTGTAAATCCCGATCCTCTATGGCATCCGGGACCCCTAGAAATCTCAAGTTATTACGGCGGGACCTATTTTCGAGGTCGTCGAGCTTAGCCTCCTGCCCCTGGAGTAATTTTTTCATCCGGGCCATCTCCTGCTGTAGCTCCAGCACGTGCTCCTCCGACCTCTCTATCCGGTGCTCCGCCTCTTGCAGTCGGTTGCCCAGGGCCTCCACGGAGGATTGGATTAGGTCCATGCGGCTCCGCAGGTCGTCAAACTGCGCCGACAGCGCCCCTGCCACAGCCACGGAGATTTCGTCTACCATCCCCGCCGGGACTTTAGCCTCTCCTTTCGACGGCGAGGATTGCTCCCCCCCCCTTGGCTGC
Source organism: Ichthyophis bannanicus (assembly GCA_033557465.1). NCBI lineage: Eukaryota > Metazoa > Chordata > Amphibia > Gymnophiona > Ichthyophiidae > Ichthyophis > Ichthyophis bannanicus. The sequence continues at coordinate 276,865,950 of CM066040.1, read as the reverse complement.
AGGGGGGTCTTCTCCTTCTCCATTCGTCGGCCTCCCTTCGCCGCCATCGCCAGGGCCGCTGTTGTGGTCTGCACGGGAGGGGGGTCCCCAACCCCCTTCCCCTCACCTCACCGCCGGGCGACGAAGGCTTTAGTTGCCCTCCTCCAAGGTGCGCTGTACAGGCCCCGTCCCAAGACTCAGGCGCCACCGACTCCTCTCAGGCTCCCGGGCGCTGGAAGCAGGGTGCGAGTCTCAGGCTGCTGTGCACTAAAGATAGAGCACGTGTCTCAGGCGTCTGTGCTCTTATGCGCCGGCAGCAAGGGCAGGGCTCAGACCTCCGAGAGCCAAGGATAGGGCACCGGGCCCCGGTTCTTGGACGTTGAAGGGAAGGTGCGGGTTGCAGCTCCAATGCGCTTAACACAGAGCACAGGTCTCAGACTCCGTTGCGCCGAAGACTGGGCGTCGGGTACAGGTCACAGGCTTTTGTGTGCTGGTGGCAGGGCGTCATTCGGAGGCTCCGGCGTGGCAGAGGCAGGGGGTACAGCTCCCATGTGTTTAAGGTAGGTTACAGGCTCTCACATGCCAAGGGCAAGGCACTGGTCTCCGTCCTCCGTGTGCTGGAGATATTCGGCCCTCAAGGATCCCGTGGGGGGGGGGGGGGGCGGTCAAACAGGCAGCGGCCCCGATCAAGGCCCCTCGACAACTCTCTGCCTCCCCTCGCAGCCGCCACTGCAGCCCCTCTCTCAGATCCGGCACTGCTGTCACGCGGGGGGCGGGAAAGGGCAAAGTGCACCGCCCGATGAGCTGCCGCAGCTGCGGGACCCCGCTCCACCCGCCGCCGAAGTCTTCAGCGAGTCTACTCACCCCGCAGCGCAGCCTCTCCTACCATGCGGCGTCTGCTGTCCGGGTCCAGGCCGCTTCCTCGGAACGTCGTGTGAGGGTGAGCTGGGAGTATCGGGGCACCATCCCCTGCCACGATCCAGTTGGGGGAGCTCCGGGGGGGGCGAGAGACCCCAAACTTAACCCCCGGTGTCACATTTATCGGTGCCGGAGGGGCGAGGGGGCCCGGAGCTCAAGCAGCGTGCGTCTGCTCCTGCTCACCGCATCACCGGAAGTGGTAGTTGCCCTTTTAATGGGACTGCAGCAGGGATATATAAAATACATGTGTTTCTTATGTGAGTGGGATAGCCGAGCAAGGGATTGGCACTACTTGCAGAAGGAATGGAATCGCAGACAAAATGTAACAATAATTGAGCTTGCCTGCATGTCGTCCTCCTCACGCTCCCCAACTTGGTTGGTAGGCGATTTCAACCTCCCATCTCTTCATGATAGCCACTCAACAGCATTCCTAGACGCCTTAGAGGATCTAGGCTACAAACAACATGTCGACTCCCCCACACACTCTAAGGGAGGTAAACTGGACCTCATCTTTGCCCCCCATTTCAACGACTCAACAGCCCAAGACCTTGCACTGTATATATCACTTGTGCCTTAGTCAGATCACAACCTCCTTAGATTCATTATACCCTTTAATACATCCTACAAGAGCCAAATGTCATCAAACATTTCTGATACCCATACTGCCCGCTTCCGTCCATTCAACCGGAGCGTAATCCTGGAAAATCTTCTGCCACTTATGACCAACACGTCTCTAAACTTAGATGATCTCATCTCCAAATGGGACGAGAACCTTCGAGCTGCCTCCTGTCCATCCCACACTGAAAAGAGAACAAGGAAACGGGAACACGCACCATGGTTCTCTTCTGACCTTCGCTCATCTCTCCACCACCTGCGCAAACTTGAGAGACGGTGGCGACGATCACACTCCTCAGAATCACTTGATACATACAACTCTTACCTAATAACCCACCGTCGAAAGATAACACAGAGCAGGAAACTCTACCACACAGATTTATTGAAACGTTCCATCAATAAACCACACGCCCTATTCAGACTAGTAAAATCCATAACAGGCGAACCGGTCTCCGCCCAACCCTCAATGCCCCAACCACAGGACTTTGCAAACTACTTGCAATCAAAGATGATTAAGACCAACATAAACATGTGTAGCAGTACCTCACCCATACCGTCTAAGACACCCCTAGCAACTCCACTATGTAATTTCACTGTGGTCTCTAATAGAGAGATGGAGAACATTGTCGCCTCTATCAATCCCAGCACAGCACCCAACGACCCCTGTCCAGCCAGTTGGATCAAAGAGCTGCGTCATGACCTAAGCCAAATCCTGTGCAATATATTGAACCAGTCTTTTCTAACAGGCTCGTTCCCACAGCGCCTGAAAAACACCTCCATCAAGCCTCTACTAAAAAATAGCAGACTTGACCCGTCCAAAGTCGAATCTTTTAGGCCAATCTCGAGCATCCCCCAGCTTGCAAAAATCATAGAAAAAGCTGCTCAACAACAACTCCAGCACCATATTGACACTGAAGCTCCACTGGACCCGTCACAACACGGCTTCAGGGAAGCGCATGGCGTCGACACAGTCCTCACAACCCTATTCAACGAATTGGTCACTGGAATGGACAGGATTTGTCCTCATCTTCCTGGACATCTCCGCCGCCTTTGACTCTGTGAATCATGACATACTTCTACAACGCCTGAAGGAAAAGGGGATTCAAGAAACAGCACTTGAATGGTGTAAGTCCTACCTATCCAACAGGTGGCAACAAGTAAAAACAGGTCATACATCCTCGGAACCATTCCTGCAGTCTCAGGGGGTACCTCAAGGATCGTCCTTATCGGCATTAATGTTCAATATATATATGCAGCCGATATGTGATTTGATCCGATCTTTCAACGTACGATGCCTGGCTTACGCAGACGACATCCTCCTCTACATGCCGTTCAAAATTGACCAACCGATGTTCTCCCCAATAATCAATTGTTTCGGAGCGGTAGCTGATTGGCTGCTGACACAAAACCTTCGGATCAATCATAGTAAAACTGATGTCCTTTTTGTTACAAAGAACCGTAAATTCACACCCCCCCCCCCTCGCTACTTGTCAACAATGTAGAATTGAAGTCCAAACCTACAATCAGATATCTTGGCATCACATTGGACCAGCACCTAGATATGACCACACATGTGAAGAACGTTACAAAGTCTATATATCACAAGATCAAAACGTTACGTCACCTCCGCCCCCTACTGGAATCCAATGACTACCGGACAACCTTTCAAGCATTAGTCCTCCCACACCTGGACTTTGCGAACATCGTCCTGCACGGCCTGCCTCAATCAACTTTATGTTTAAATCTTTTTATTCAGGTTGAATAATCATACAAAACAATAACGGTGCAAACAACCTATGAAGCGAAACAGTACAAAATAACGTGCACAGTAGCTCAGTTTATAGAACGAGTCAATTGCAGTATCGTAATTAGCAACTGGTGATTGAAACAAGAACCCATCCAATCCGGCAGTCCACCGTCGGGTGCAACCCGCTCCCCCCATGGAAGACACCAACCACTGAGCCAGAATGCCCAAGAGATAAAGTAAAAGCACCGAGAGGTCACTAAAATGGGGATAAATAGTTAAGATTAGAAAGGTAAAGTACAGATATCCCAGATAGGTACAGAACCAAAGAGGTACAAAACCCAAGGGTCCGGGTTTCGGTCCACACTCCTCCAATCCACAACCCATCCCCCCGGGAACCTTCCCCCCCCCCGAAGAGCTACCCCCCCTGTATCCCCTCTCCCCCCCCCCCAACCCCGTCATTGCCAACCAGGAGAGTTCACCCCCGCCCAGTCAACCCCAGGCCAGCCAAAGGGGCAACACCGGCAGACCAAGAGGTGGCTCTTCCCCCTGGCCTACCCATCCCGCCCCGAGGCAGCTGGGCCGGGGCACCTTGCCTAGACAACAATCCTACCCCCCCACCCCCCCCGGAAGTACAGTGTAAAAGGAAACAAAAAGAAACAGGGGATGTAGCCAAAGGCAGCCAATCACCTAACCAAGGTTCCAGCTAGACACACACCACCCACAACTCTATCGCCAGTCTCCATACCAGTCCTATGAGGAAAGGTCCCCCAAAATACGCCGCCGTGCTCCTGCAGGCAACAGTTGCACATGAGGTCCCCACATCTGCAAAAAACGGGCCCATCGCTTCGCTACCCCAGCAGCATGCAGCCGGTCCAGAAGCAGAGCTTTATGCAGTCGAAGCCTCCAGAGCCCATAGATCGGCCCCCTTCCATCCAACCAGTGATGCAATACCGTCAAACGCCCCATCATCAACCCCAGACGCAACCATCGCAGTCCCACGGTCCCCAGCCCGTCCCCCCCTCCATCATCCCAAACATCCAGCACCACATGCCTTGCACTAAGAGGCTCCAAACGCGACAGGCACCGACGAAGATGACCCCACACCCGACCCCAAAAGGCCTGAACCGTGGGGCAGCTCCAGAACATATGGCCCAGAGTCGCCCGGTCAGTGCCACATCTAGGACAACGGTGACTCGCCCCCATTCCTGCCCGCCAAGCTCTCACAGGGGCAAAATATAAACGGCGCGTGATCCTGTATTGGGTGTCACGATGAAGAACTTGTACGCTTAGTGTCGGGATAGCCGCCAGCCCCCCCAGAAGCTGCTCCGCACTGACCTCTCCCAACTCCACGGACCAGGCGGTCGCCAAGGCTTCAACCTCTAGAGACGACACACCCTCCCACAACATTCTATGAAGGCCAGACACCCGAACCCCCACGTCTCCCCCCAGTAGTGCTAGCTCAATCTCCGAACAGACCACGCCACGCAAAGCTACCCGAGGAAGCGTACGGATATAGCTCCGAAGCTGATTATAGCGGAAGACATCCCAGTCCCCCAACATGTAAGTGTGACGCAGCTCGGCGAAGGACATCAGGGCTCCTTCAGAGGTGAGCACATGCTCCAAATTCGCCATTCCGAGTGCTTCCCAAGACTGAAAAGGAGACCGCCCCAAGCCCGGCAAGAAGTCTGCGTTGCCCTGAATAGGAAGATATGGGGTGCAAAACGCAGAGATCTGACGTCCAGCACAAAAGGATCGCCACGCCTGCCGAATTGGCTTAAGAATGAACTCCCGAAAATCTTTGGGGACAGTCCGAGTCGTCTTGGCGTGTAACAGATATCGCATATGAAGAGGCGCCAGTACGGCCTCCCACAGCCCCAATGGAGTGCAATCGTCCGAGTCCCACAGCCAGTCACGGACATACCGCAACAGACATGCCACATTGTAGCGCCGTATATCCGGGAAGCCCATCCCACCCAGCCCCCAGGGTTGCTGCAAGATTGCCAGACGAACCCTAGGCTTTCGCCCCCGCCAAAGAAGCCGGTTAAACAGTCGCTCCAAGAGACGAAGATCGGTGCGCCGCAAGAACAGCGGGAGAATCTGGAGCGGATAGAGTATTTTAGGAAAAATCGCCATCTTACTAAGGGCTACTCTGCCCCCCAGAGACAGCGGCAAATCACGCCACCTATCTACACACGCCGTCACCTCCCCCAATATCTTAGTCACATTAAGATGATAAAGATCCTCCAGCCGCGCCGGCAAGTAGATGCCCAAGTACTTAAAATGCCCCTTCGCCCACTGCAGAGGAAAAGGGCCTTGCCACCCCTGATGCCCTTCAGGAGCTATAAACATCGCTTCTGATTTATCTAGATTAAGGCGAAGGCCCGAGGGTTCCCCGTATTCCTGAATAAGCTTTAACAGACATGGCAATCCTGCCACTGGATCCCCCAGATGAACCAATAAGTCATCTGCAAAGGCAGCAAGACGAAACTCCTCGCACCCCATCCGAATCCCCCGAAATTGGGAAGAGGCCCTGATAAGAGACAGGAGAGGCTCCAGCGATAATACAAAGAGAAGAGGCGAGAGAGGGCATCCCTGCCGAGTGCCCTTCTGTATTTCAAAATCAGCCGTCATATTCCCATTGACTATAATCACCCCAATGGGATGCGCGTATAGTAAGCGGACCACATCCACAAAAAATCCAGCAATCCCCATAGTGTCCAAGACCTGGTACATAAAACCCCAATTGACCCGGTCAAAAGCCTTTTCAGCGTCAAAACTAAGTAGTAAAGAAGGGTCTCCCGTTAACCGCCCCGCTCCGAGCGACAATAAAATCCGCTGCAAGCTGTACGCCACCTGACGTCCTCGCACAAACCCCACCTGATCCCTATGGATCAACAACGGAAGGTAGTTCGCCAACCGATCCGCCATTATTTTAGCAAGAAGTTTAACATCTACGTTGAGTAAAGAGATGGGACGATATGAGCTCGGTAAGAGGGGATCCTTCCCCGGCTTGGGTAAAATAGTAATCAAGGCTTTATTAGCTTCAAACGGAAAATTACCGCGTGCTACCATATCCTCAAAGTACCCCACCAGGGGTTGCACCACTACATCACCCAGGGCTTTGTAGAACTCGCTGCGGTATCCATCGGCCCCCGGAGCCTTCCCGTTTTTCAGATTACGAATTGCGGCTTGGACCTCTTGTCCAGTAAGGGGTTGATTAAGAGACTCCAGATGCTCCGCTGCAAGGCGCGGAAGCCCACACCGCTCAAGAAAGAGGCGCCCCTCCAAATCCTTATCTCCATCACTGGCATAAAGACGCTGGAAGAAAGCAGTGAATACCTTCTCTATGGCGGCCGAGTCACGGGTGATGGTGCCATCAGCCTGCCTCATCGCCCCGATCTGCCGGGAGCCCCCTGCTGGCCGCAGCAACGAGGACATCAACTTACCAGCTTTATTCCCAAACCGAGATAGCCGATATCGATAAAACAGCATCGACTTCTGGGCCCGCTGATGGAGTAACATCTCCAGTTCGGCTTGTACCTCCCGGAGCCTACGCTGATTAGCCGCGGTCTTGGAGCCAGCTACCACCCTATGCGCTTTACCTAAGTCCCGTTCCAACTTAAGAATCTGCTGGTTCAGCCGCTTGCGCCGCTGACTGTGATAGCTAATTATATCCCCCCGAAGCACCGCCTTCCCAGCTTCCCAAAAAAGAGCCGGAGACACGTCCGGTGCCGCATTCAGGGACTCATACTCTTTCCATCTCTGTCGCAAATACGTTTCAAAAGGGACATCGCCACACAGCTCCAAGGGGTATCGCCACAGGCGGCCTGAGGATGGGCTACTCCCCCTCAGCTCCAGGATCACCATCGCATGGTCAGATATAACGAGAGAACCAATGTCTGCCCGCAAGGTCCAACTAAATAGCGAATCCGCAACTAGAAAATAGTCAATACGCGACCAAGTCCCATGTGCTCTGGACAGATGGGTATAGTCTCGGTCGCCAGGATGCAGCACCCTCCAGATGTCTATTAAGCCATAGGCTTCACACAGCCCCCACAGACGTTGCCTCGCCCGACGGTTCCCACTCCCCGATGCGCCTGACCGGTCAGCACCGGCATCCAGAACTGCATTAAAGTCTCCACCCATGATGACCTGGTACCCTCCCGCGTCCGCCAACAACTGGGAAATCCTCTGGAAAAAACACGCTTCATAGACATTTGGTCCATAAACCGAGCACAACATCACTTTCCTCCCAGCAAGTCTCCCCCATACACTGACATACCTGCCTTCCACATCAGACACCACCTTTTCTTCAATCCAACTAACCGATTTAGCAACGAGGATGGCCACTCCTCGTGTCTTCCCCACCGCGGGTGCACCATATACATGAGCAATAGGACCGGAGCCTAACTTTTTATGTTCCGCATCCGACTGATGAGTCTCCTGCAACATAATCACGTCTGCCCTCTGGCGCCGCAAATGCTGCAAGATTTTATAGCGCTTTACCGGGGATCCCAACCCGCAAACATTCCAAGAGACTATTCGCAAACGCCTATCCACCACACATTACAAAACCGTGGTACCACTTACTAGGATCCCATTGCATACCGGAGCGACGACCCCCCCAGCCAAGGGCCCCCCTCCATAACATTCGGATCATGACCATCCAAAAGAACCAGGCAACCAGCTCATTCAAATTAATCCCACGCACACTATCAAAGACACACTCATCCCCTACACTTAAGCGTACTTCCAGTTCCCCCCCCTCCCCTAGACCAACTAACCCCCCTGCCCTTCCGTCCCCCCCCTCCCTCCCCGCTTCACCCTCACTCAAACCCTCCACAGATCCACGGCCAGCCATCCTGACCCCACCGGTCCTTCCTGAGCATGCAGCCCCACCTGCCTCCCCCCCTCTCCGACATCACTCCATCCCCTCTCCAACCCTCCGCCCCCAGTCGGCACTCAAAGTTGAGTAAAACCCCCCCCAGTACATTACAGTGAGAGAGTTAAGGAAGAAAGAAGGGAGAAAAAAGGGAGCCCACCCTTCCAGACCAGTCCAACGAGACGGTTAAGCCACCACTCAAGGGGCCCACCAGCCCTAGCCACCCTCCTCATTGCCGTGACCAACTAATTACCACCCCCCCGAAGCCACCCACCTAAACTGTACAGCCGCACCAAGCGCTCCTCAGGTGGACAACCCCCCGATGGGAGGAGGAGCGCTCCCCACCCGTGAGAGGGGAAGCCCAAACCCATGGGGCCCCCGGCTTCGAGGGCAACAGTAGCTCCCAATCCCAGCTCCCATCCGACCCCCCCAACCCACGCCCCCCAACTCACCGTGAGCCCATAGTCAAGCAGGGGGACAGAGAGCCACCTACCGCAAGGTTCCGGGAGGGCCACGAAGCACCCCGTGCCCCCCTCCAGAGCAGCTATCGAGAAGGGTCCCCCCCTCCCACGTGGACCAAGACGATTCACTAGGTCTCCACAACCCCGCCTCAGGCCCCGCCCCCAGGCCCATCGAGTCTCTAATTGTAGAAGGGAGGGGGAACGAACAAGAAACGTTGAGAAAATGTAAAGAGTAAAATAACAGAATGAATAGGAAATGGAAAATGAAGATTAAATAAAATGGAAAAGGGAAAATAAATAAATAAAATGAGAAATACATAAGGTAGATAAAAGTGGGGAGGCCCCCCCGGGGGGCCAACCCGGGCACCCAAAGGCCAGGCCAACAGCCACAGTAAAACTCAGACATAGTGATCAGGCCAGAGAGAAATATGCAGGCCAGAGAGAAAAAGAGAAATATTCCGGCGGGTAACTCAGCGAGAGAGGGCCCCCCGGACCATGATAATCAACCCAGGGACATCATGTGAGACCGAGATAGACACAAACTAGGAAATCGGGGATGCAGAGAACCAGAAGAGTCTGAGAGTACAGAGATTCAGGAATTATGTAACCAGGAGACTCGGAGAGTGAGTAGTTTCAGAGAGATAAGAGAGTTCGGGAGATGGGATGAGAGATTGTGAAAGGAGACAAAAACCAGAGACCAGAGAGTCCGTCCCTCCCCGAGGCCCAGGCACAGAGGGCCAGCACGCATCCACCTCCCCTCCGCCATGTAGGTCCCAGTTTCATAGTGCCCACTTCTCTCAGAGAAGGAGGGACGGACCCCCATCTGCACAGGCGAGCCCGTGACCCATCAGGGAGTTACCAAAAAGAACAGAGAGAAATAAATAAATGAGAAGCATGTACATAAGTGCAATCGACAGGAACAGGCATTAAATTCGCTCTCAAAAAACAGAGTATTTATAACTAAGGAACCTTTTCAAGCAAAAAGAACTGGCATCAATAAACAGCTATACAGTCCTTCTTCACTTCACGTGCCCATAATAGAGGCAGTCCATCGGCCACTATGCGAGGTCTCGGCAAGACGCCTTCCACCCCGAAGGGGAAGAAAACCAATAGGTCCAGACCGCCACTGCCGTAACGTGGTCCCTTAGCCCTAGGGTACCCCACGCTGCAAGCCGCCGCTCCGCTCCGCCGCTCCGCGGGTCGTCATCATCCAAGGCTGTTGCAATATTCCTTCGCTTCTTCAGGGGAAGAGAACACTTGATTCCCCCCTTCACCGTAGACCCGCAGGAGCGCGGGATATGCCAGAGTGAAGCGGACATCCCGCTCAATCAGCTTCTTGCAAACATCCTGGAAAGCTTTACGCTTCTGGGATACCCCAGCTGAATAGTCCTGGAAGACCAGGACTTTGCACGTGGAGGCTCCAGAGCTTCTCAGTTGCCTCGAGGCCCTCAGCACTGCTTCTTTCTGAGCGGCGTTAAGAAAGCGGGCAATTACTGCCCTGGGTCTTTGCTCACCCGAACGGTAGGGTCCCAGCCGGTGCGCCCGTTCCACCACCACAGCCCCCACGTCTGCTGGCAGTGACAAGTGAGTAGGCAACCACTTCTCCAAATGCCGCCGTAGGTCTTTGTCTGGCACCGACTCCTCGATGCCGATGAAGCGTAGATTATTCCGCCGACTGCGGTTCTCCAGGTCCTCCAGCTTATCCTGGTGCTTCCGTAGGGCTTCCTCTAATTTCTCAATGCGGACCACATCTCGCGCCCTCAGGTCTTCCAGGGAGCCGATGCGATTCTCCGCGTGCTCAACCCGCCGGGTAAATTCCGCTACCGCTTGGACCACCTCTTGCATCTGCGTGGATAAACCCCCGAGCCGGCTCTCCAAGGCCACCACCACTGCCTTGGAGACCTCCGTCACCATCATCGAGGCCTCCGAGGGTCCCGGGGTCTCCTGTGTGCCTTCCGCCATCTTTATCTCGCCACCTCGTGCGCGGTCTCGGCGAGGAATTCTTGTGGCCATTCAACCTTGCCCCCGAGGATAGGGTCCCAAAAAGGAGCAGCAAGTAAATATTCTATCCTCCCCACTGTGCAGCGATATACAGCAAATATTGATTATTGTCGGTGGGGAGGGAGAGCAGGCTCCGGAGCTAAGAAGCACACGTCCTCTCAGCTCACCATGCCACCGGAAGTCATCCCTCAATCAACTTTAAATCCGCTCCGCCTGGCTATGAATGCCGCCGCAAGAGTTCTCTCTGGATCATCAAGAACTGACCACATAACACCAATCATGAAAAATCTGCATTGGCTGCCGTTACACGCCAGACTCCAATATAAGTCTCTAGTCCTTACTTTCAAAGCCCTGAATAACTACCCACCTACACCGATTAGCAAACTAATCCACAGCACCCTGGAAAACAGAGACAGGAGATCCACTTCAATGAACACCTTAATAGTCCCCAAGATGATGACATCATGTACTAAGACCACTTCCAACAGGGCTTTCTCTATATTCGCTCCCCTAAATTGGAATGCCCTTCCACATGAAATCCGTGGCATCAAAAGCTTAATCCTATTCCGTAAAGCTCTGAAACACCACCTATTCACAATATACTACCCTGACACCAACCCTGACACCCACACATCGGGTAAACTTCCCTCATGTCTCAGCTACCATAGCACCTTATTACAACCAGAAAATGGTTAGCTTATACTACTGCCCACCCACCACTTTTACGCCTGTCCCTCCCACACAAAATGAAGATGATACCAAATTGGCTTAGAGTATTGGTGACAATACTAATTTAACCTGTAAATAGTTACCCTGTAAATAGTTACCCCGGTTATCCTATGGTTTTTTTTCCCTGTTCTATGTAAAACTCAATGTTGCTTGTATGCATTGTAGTATGCTTTGTTCGATGTACACCGCGCTGATTGTAATAGCGCGGTATAGAAGAAATGTTAAATAAAATAAATAAATAAATAAATAACAGTTGGAGAGAAGAATATCCAGCACCCAGCTCTGGTTGAGGCTCACAAAATCCTGTTACCACCCCTTCACATCAAACTAGGTTTGATGAAAAACTTCGTGAAAGCCATGGACCGCACTTTGCTGGCTTTCCGATACCTGCATGAAAAATTCCCTCGACTCAGCGAAGCAAAGATTAAAGAGGGAGTTTTTGTGGGTCTTCAGATTCGAGAGCTCATCAAAGATGACCGGTTCAACAACTTGCTGCAGGGTGATGCGAAACAAGCATGGAATGCTTTTCGCCTAGTGTCAACAAACTTTCTCGGGAATGTTAGGGCAGGCGAAAAAATCTAATAAGTAGTCTATGACTTGGTTTTTACAGGTATTAACTGAAGGCCTATTATATTTACTATTGACATGCATTTCGTGATGTAAACATTAATTCTTGTAGATTACAAAAAAACTAGAGCCAACTTTGCAATTTCACTGTCATATTCGTATTCATCATATAAAAATTGATAAGAAATGGCTATTTTTATTTCAGTAAAATGACTTTTGTAAAAATTTGTTGACCAGTGTAATAGGAGCATTCCCTCATATCATCACAATAATTTTTCCCCCTCATAGAAAGATAGTAGGTGCAAATGAAGACCTCTTTGCATATTGCCACAGCACTGCACCTCCCCATTTTTAAAAGGACAAGCTGAGACATCTGTATGGTAACATATACAAGTGCATATTCTGGGATGCCATCACAGACATGATTATGTTGTTGATCCTCGTAATATCAATATTTTGCATGCCCATGTTTCAAAAATCGGCAGTCTCCCTTACCCGTTTCTGGGTTATCTTTATATGTTTGCAGAGAAGTTTATTTTTTGGGGTGGAGATGAGTTGATTTTAGAACATATTTACATGTGTCCATCTTCTTTGCTACCCTTCCCATGGAATTTCGGACATTTTGACTTGGACGCTCCAGGGGGGACATAAACAGTCTTTATAAAATAACAGCAGCTATGGGTGCCAATCTATCAAAAATGAACCACCTGACTGACTACTGAACACAGTTTAGGTCAACTATCCAGAGGGTCACCATGAGTTGACACTGACTCGACGGTACTTAACAACAACGTAAAATGTGTTTTCACGTTTATAAAATAAGTGCATATACATGTACTTTATCTGCCACACTCTATAGCAACCCCCAATTGACATCACACAAGAGAGCTGGCAGCAGGACTCCTCCCCGCTCCCTTGCACAAGAGACAAGACCAATCAGGGGCCTAAGGGGATCTTTAAATTCCTGCTCCTGCAGGCACTGCAACAAAGGGAACTCTGGAGCCACCACACTCTACAGCAACCCCGATCGGCATCCCACAAGGGAGCAGGAGGCAGGACTCCTCCCTGCTCCCCTGCACAAGGCCAATCAGGGGCATCGGGGCATCTTTAAACTCCTGCTCCTGCAGATGCGCCCACACCTGGCGGGCCCATGCCTGACGGGACACAGAAAAGAAGAAGGTTATTCAACCATTAAGGAACCTAAAAGGCCTTTTCACCATCCATCAAGTGACAACAGATTGAGCCAGAAGTGTCACAGCAGCATCAGCATAACCTTGGAGGAAGTACGACAAAATTCGCTGTAAGGTATGAAATACAGACTCTCTACCAGTTACTGAACATGATCACAGGAATCTCTTAACACGTGTATAGTGGAAATATAATGTATAAAGAGCGTTGCATGATCCATTATATTGCTAAAGGTTAAACATTATACCTATTTAGTAAAATTATCAATTATCTCACTCAATACCTTTTCTAAGAACTAGTCTCTCTTAGTTCTCACAATCAGGCAACTGTAATTACTCTAAAATAGTACCGATTTTCATAAAGGTCTCTGTAAAGGGAGCGTCCCTGGAATTCTAGCTCTAGCACAGTCCTCCTAGTGCTTAACAAAGTTTCAGAAAAAGTTTCCTAAAATGCATTTCCTGGGTTCAATATTGGCCCTAGGCTTTATAGGAAATTGGCTTTATCATCCATGTCACTTGCCCTCTCTCCCTCCAACCACCCAATCCCAGTCATTCACACATACCAACGATACAGAACAGAAATGAGAAATTATAATCCATGGCCCAATAATTCAGAACGTAAACAACGTCTTATACAGATTAACATAATTGAGAGGGGCAAGGCAAAGTCAACACTAAAAAAGATACACCCATCCTCAAATGCTTGCTAATCAATCCACGTTCAATAAGAAATAAGATACCAGTAATAAACGATCACATTATAGACAATAACCTAGACGTCTTATTCATAACTGAATCATGGCTCAAGACTAATGACACTGTTCTAATAAACCAACTAAAGCCAGAAGGTTACGAGATTTTCAACCATAAAAGGACTAATGAGAGGGAAAGAGGAGTAACCATAATAGCCAAAAAGGATTTACAACTATCAAAAGAATCAAGCAAAGTTTCTCAGGACATGGACATATTATTGTTAGAAAACAAGAACCTGCACTTTTGCTTAATCTACAGACCTCCATCATCAGACGGAAAGGAGCTTTCTACCATTACAGATTATATATGCTACAATAATACATCCAACAAAAACATAATAGTACCAGGTGATCTCAGTCTATCATCAACCACTTCACATCACACACAAGAGTTCGTGGACACTATGGATGCTCTGAGTTTTTGGCAAATAGTGCAAGAGCCCATGCATATAAAAGGAAATACATTGGATCTCATTTTCCTTCCTTCAAAACTGAAAAATTGCGACGTAGATCTGATTGTGCAGATCCAACAAGTTCCCTCACTTGATCACCACACTATGGGGCATGTTTACTAAACCGTCTTAATGTGCGCTCTGCGACGCTATCGCGCAATAAGGTACCTTATCGCACAATAATGGCGCTTTATCAGGTGCACATGTATCTTAGCACGCGATAACGCATGCAGCGGCGCAAACGAGCGCTGAAGGCGGGGAAAGGCTCCCGGAGGGCGGAGGAAGGCTCCCCAGGGGTGGAGAGAGAGGGTCAATAGGCAGAGAGTGGGAGGGGAGAGGCTCCCCGCTGTGACATCCGAGGCTCAAAACTAACGGAAGTGAAACCCTGGCGTTAGAGCCGATTTAAAGGGAAAAGAAACCATTTCCGTCAGCAATGTACAGCAAAACCAGGGAAACCTACCAAACGTGATAAGTGTGATACATGTGCACGGAACAAAAGGGCAAATAAACATTAAAAAGGACCCCAACAAAATGTAAAAAAAACATAACCAAGCTGGGCAATAGTGATATCAATGGGAAACATAAAAAAACACTTCCAAGAAAGCTCCAAAAAAAAGATATGAATTCGGGAAGGGTCTATGCTCCGACCCCATACAAGGTGAATGAGCCCACAGAGAAATTGCGCTGAGCAGGATTTCCGACTCCATTGGCCAGGTTTCCTATGGTGTGCACATGTTCACAACAGCAGGGCAGGCATGTCGGAACGGGCAACTGGACAGATGCTGGAAAAGGGGACACAGAGGGCTGCAGGCGGCACATGCTGTGGTGCAGCTGGGCCACAGTGCGGACTAGGGTGATGCCTAGCTGGCCCATAGGAATGCTGAAACAGTAGAGCAGCCAGACAGCAACTGCTGAGGGCTCAACATGGGCACGAGTGTGCTCCCCACAGTGTCACAGGGGATAGTACCCAGCAGGTACCTCCAAGGGCACGGAACATTGGCATGCGGTGCTGGGGGGAAGCGTGGACAGCTATGCAGGCACCCCTACCCCAGAACCCGCACCATAGGCAGCTGTCTACCCGCACACTGGATGGCCTGAGACTGCGCTCCACCAGCACCACCAGCAGAAGGGCATGTCAGCATGGTGGCAGAGGGATATTGGTGGTGGAGGGGGCAGTGGCAGCTGCCCAGAGCAGACCGTGGCCTAGCCCTGTGTAGGAGGGTGCAATGCACTGAGACAGACAGGCCCTGTCTGACGAACAGTCATGGTATCACCAGGGAATGCACTGTCTCTGTGGCAACACAGTGGTGCAGTGCACACAACCAGTGTGTTCATAAGCAGAAGGTCATAGATTCAAGTCCCAGCTGTGGTTCCTGTCAACCCAGTCCCCATATTTTACCCACTACTAAAACGTGCTAATACAGACTGAACCTTTATTGCAGATGACGTAAACATGGCCAAAACACCTACATTTTACCCTACAGAGCACAGACACCATAAACATGCGCATTACCTAGAGCAGAGTCTTCCAAATGCAGTCTTGGAGGGCCAAACACGATTCAGGTTCCATGCTGTCTCTAAGAAAGATACCTGTGCTGCAGTTCTATGCGCCACCCCCATGGTATGCAGATGTATCTCATGCATATTCATGAGGGACAGCATGAAAACCCGAACAGTGTCTGGCCCACCAGGACTGGAGTCGGGAACCTCTGCCCTAAAGCAGCTGCCAACAGAGGCAGACACACCCGCACCCACAGGCTCCAATATCCAATGCCTCCTGGAGAGGCAGGATGTTGGGCCCTGCGTGCATCTCCCAATACTAGCACTTGCATACCTTAGCAATGCCATCCTAAACCTGGGAATACGGTACACAGCTATCAAAAGGTTGTTATGATTACTGGCAGATAGCAATTCCGAAGTTAGGTACTATTTTCTGAGTGAGCTGCATCATAGCAACCTTTCTGATGTCTGTGGAGTGTGCTACAGGTCTTGTGTCTGACAGTGTTTACCACCCTGGGGAGTGATCCCCAACAGTACTGCGTACCATAGCCATGCCTGCACTATGCCCAGGACTGGTGCGGTGGCCAGGGCTGCCAAACACCTCTATAGTTGCACAATGCTGGCATAGGTGTGGGGAGTGTGAGTCTGTCTATCCAGTGTGTGGTGGCTGCAAACACCCTCCACAGCCCACACTGCTAGCACTGTTGCCAGTATTGGCCTGCCAATGTGCATAATGAGAAGAGAGGTACCGTGGGAATAGCCTGGATAGGGTGGCCTGGCCTGGATTCATCTGTACAGAACATAGGGCAATGGCTCGGACATTGTAGTGCCCTGCCACCACCTGCATGGACAGGGTGGCCACAGCATGTCCTGCTGGGAGGTCACTCTCACCCTGACTGAGCAGTGTCCACAGCATGGCTAGTTTCCCCCATAGTGCTATATAATATTTCTCTCATGTGATATTTATGGGTTCTCTTTTGGGGCCCAATCACTGACTTATCTTCTTGGTGTGTATGCTGACATCCCAGTTCTGGGTACACGCATCTCCTCCAGGAACATGGACTGGCTAGCAGACTGTCTGCAGCTAGTATGTGTCTTGCTGGAACACCTTGCAGGGTGCAGTGGCTGGAGGCTTGCTGCTGGAGAATGTCAGATAGTGGTGGGGGGCAGCTGAGCATTTCCAGGCCTACTGGCTGTCTGCTATTGCTTTATGGATGTTTACAGCTCTGCATTGTCTGCCCTGTAAGGTGTCTGTTCCCCAGCAGGACTGGGGTTGATGTTCCCCTCTACTGCCACCATTGCAGGGAGGTAGAATGTGGATCTGTTGGTGGGCGATCCTGTTTCCCACCCTGAGCCCCAGAGGGTGGGTTGTGTGGTGGTACATAATCCGCCTATGGGTCCAAACACCCCCCCCTTCACCTACATCATGTAACCATGGCACCAACACAGGATATGCACTATTCTGGGTTCATCATAGCCCATAAGGGCTAGACATGACTGAGAAATACAGAAGGACACAGATGTATCCTAGGTGTGTCTGCAGGGACTACCTATCACACACAGTAGCACTGATGGGGACCTGCAGCATGTCATATTTCAGTCATGAAAGGTGCTGTGGACCTGGTGCTCGGCGCTCCACCTCACCCTCAGGGTGAGCACAGTACCCGCACAATGTGATGGTCTGTAGCTACTCTGTGCCAGTACCACACACGGTCAGTTCCCCCTATCAGGCCGAGGTGCTGTGGGGGTGCATACCCCATCTTGTGCCCATCTGTAGACTGCTGATTTGCATGTGCAGTGCATCATGGGTACGGGTGGGTTAACCCTATCCTGGTAACCACAGCAGACAGTTTGTGTGGTGACGTGCAGTCCTTCTGCAGCCAGCCAGGGGTTTATTAGCAGCTATAGAGCTGTAGCCTACTGGTTACGTCACTGGCTGTGGAGCCAGGGGTCATGGGTTCAAACCCATGGTGGGGTTATTTGATAAGGCTGTCTGAGGCATTGTCTATTTTTAATGTATATTAGTGCTGCCAGCAAAAACACCCTCTGTGTATTGTAACCATAAGGCGCCCCATAAGGCACCTTATAAGGCGCCCTATAAAGTGCCTTATAGGGCATCCTATAAAGCACCCTATAGGGGACATTATAGGGTGCCTTGGCGGACAGTGCACTTTATAATGTGCCCTATGGAGTGCCTTATAGCGTGCCTTCTGCGGCACCTTAGGTTACGGCACGTGAGGGTGTGTTTGCTGGCAGCACTAATTAAACTACAAATAAAATGCCTCAGAAATCAATACTTACACATAAAAGCTAATGCCTCAGCCAGCCTTATGGATTAGGCACACTGGGGGATCAAACTCATGACCCCTGCACCATCAGTCAGTGTATTAACCATTGTGCTACACCTCTGTTTCTGTGTTTGCATGTCTGCGCGCCTACTTAAGATTACCGCGCATTAACGTGCTTAGCGGTGTTTCGCCCAATAATGTGCGCAGCGCACGTTATTGTGCGATAATCCCGTTTTGATACTTTAAGACCAAAACGCCCACTCCTTTTATGGCATCCTGCACACTAACGCCGGGCGCACGTTAAGACAGTTTAGTAAACATGCCCCTATATGTTTCATCATACCAAACACAGCTAGAGGAGACAATAGAAAACAGTCTATACGAACTCCAGGAAATTCCGTAAATTTGACAAGGAAGAGTTCTTAGAATAAATCTTACTAAAGGTAAAAAGTGGACTGTTGTAGTTGTTGTTATGGAAGGACAGACTAGATAGGCCATGTGGTCTTTTTCTGTCATCATGTTTCTATGTTTCTTACTGCAGCTCCATATGGATATTACAGACATAGATGCTCTCATAAGCAACTGGAACTTAGTGATAAATCAGGCGGCATCTGCCACCAAAGGAACCACTCCTCCCCAGAACGAGGAAGGAAGAGTGCAGTGTACACAAAAGATATCTGCGACAACTAAGAAGACTAGAAAGGAGATAGAGAAGATGAAAAAGTGATGTCGTAAAAATATCTTACACTAATAAGCTGGTAGAAAACAGAACAAACATTAATAACAACAAAAGAGGTTACGGTACCACACCAAACTCATAATGTCAGCTCTGAATAAGCCAAGAGAGATGTTCGACATTGACTTCAAACCCAAAGGAAGACATATCAATTCCCTCTCCAAAAGTGCCAGCAATGGCCAAATGTTACATGGAAAAAGTAGACAAATACTCCTTGAAAGAACCCCTGCCCAAATCAGTGAACTCACTCACAAACAACGTCTGGAATAAATTCACTTTAATTTCCGAAAGACAATTGGATAACACCATTAAATTACTAAACACTTCAACTTCACCACTAGACCCATGTCCAGCATCAATCTGATCAATTCATCATTAGAGCAAGGGTACATACTCAAATAATTAAAAATCGCCTCTATCCGCCCACTCTTTAAAGGCAAAAATCTGGAAAAAGCTGACCCAAACTCTTATAGACCAATCTCGAGTTTACCTTTTATGGTAAAAATCTTAGAAAAAACTACAGCTCCAATTACAGGACCACATTGATAGCTTCGCTCCCTTTGACCCACAACAACATGGGTTTAGAGTAGGACAGAGCATGGAAACTCTTCTCCTAACATTAACAGACAGTCAAAAGGAATGGAAAAACAGAGTTCAGGATTCATCCTAATATTCTTAGATATAAGAGCAGCCTATGACTTCATATTCACGAGCACCTCCTAATCAGACAGCAAGAAATAAGCCTTACAGATAGAACGTTAATGTGGTTCAATTCTTACTTATCCAATCAAACTCAACAAGTGAAAATGGGTAACAGCACATCTACGCCATTCAATCAAAAGCTAGGCATCCGTTAAGGCTCATCATTATCAGCCTATTATTTAATTTATATATTCAACCTATATGAAAAATAATCCAGGGATATAACATAAATTATCACTTGTATGTGGATGACATCATGTTGTATACGCAAATCAATACTAAAGAGCCATGCCTCACAAAAATAGAAGAATGCTTCATCAACATTTGTCGCGTCCTCCCACCCTGGCCGGTGGCCGATGAGCAAGAGGGCTCGCCTTAATTGCCCTTCTGAATACTGTCCCCAATATGGCTGCCAGCATGGACTGCTGGGATATGTAGTTTCAGCTATTCTTTTGAGCAAGCAGTGTGACCACACGGTTTGTTTGGCAAAAACAGAGAAATTTATTTTTTCAGGGTTTCCCCCTCGTTGCACTAAACACAGGTAAGGATAATTTCTCCCAAAGGCAAAGGATAAATAAACTCCCAACAGGCTTAACTCAAACAGACAGGAATTCCTTTCTTCACAGTGTCAACTCTTAGCTCCTTTTGGTAACTACCTTCTAAAGCTAAGGCTGTTGACCATATCAAAGTAACTTAAACTTTCAACAAGTTTCTTTTCCCTTCTCAGTTCATAGAAACTAGCTTATAATTGCTTTAGACAAACCCTTCCTTCACATGGGCTTGAGCTTAGCACATGTTCAGTTCGTTTGCCTTGCAATAAGAACATTGCATTTCTTCAGTATCACTTTCAGATGGGCTTTCACACAATTCTATTTCCATTTCATGAGTAGACTCACTAGAACTATCTTCCTGTGGACGGGTATCATAGGATTTATGATTTACACCCCGTAGCAGCTCATCCAGCTTTAGCAGCAAGTGTTCTCTCTGCTCCGTAGCAACAGGCTTTAAAGACGGAGTTTCTCTCTCCCTTATCAGCCTTTCAATATCTCTCACTGCTGAGTCACGGCAGTCACTGGCACACTTCTTATTTCTGTCTGAAGCTTGCTTTACAGCCCTCTGGCTAACACAGCGTTTGGCACTTTTTCTTAGCTCTCTAACCACTTCTTCAGAAAGAGCTTTGCTAGGAACTTTAGGCAACTTATTCTCTCTACCTCCAGGGCTCAACTGGCTCCCCGAGCTGTTTCCCCACCTGGAAATTGACTCCTCCAGCTTCCTTTCTCTGAGGTACCTTGAGACACGTTTCTGCCTTGATTCCAGGGCTCTCTGCTGCTCAGCTCCCAGCTGTTTCAGACTCTCTTGCTGCGTGCTTTCCTGCAAGTTCTGCCGTGTCTGCTGCTGCCTGCTTTGCTTCTCGCCTTCCTCTTCTCCCTCTTTCTCAAACACTGAAGCAGTTTTAAACTGGTGCTTCTTAGGCACCACGCCTTCCTCCCTGCACACGTGAGAGCTGTTAGGGCTCAACCTAGCTCTAACGTCATTAAGTGGGTGGGGCTTAGTACTAGCTGTAGTCTGCCTCGGAGGCTTGTGGTTACTATGGGAACTCTGTTGATCTCTACTTTTACAGGCACGGGTCTCACTTTCTTCCCATTCCATCCCTTCTATACAGCTCTCCTTACCACACATTGCCACATGGCTATCCAACCATAACCTACAGATTGACTACAAGAAGATGGAAGTCATCTTTATTACAAAAGACAACTCCTTCACACCACCGGAAACTATAAAATAAACAGGTAAAGAAAGAAGTGAGATACCTGGGTGTCACTCTAGATCAGCATCTCAACTTCTCTAAACACATAAGCAACACAACTAGAGCCATATACTCAAAACTAAAGATGCTGCAACATTTAAGATCCCTCCTATCAGCAAGTGACTTCAGAACAGTCCAAGCAATGATCTTCCCACACTTAGATTTCTGTAACGGTATACTAATGGGTCTAACTAAACAAGCCATTGACCATCTTCAGCTGGCCCAAAACATAGCAGCTGGAGTAATTTCACAAGTACCAATTAGGGAACACATTACTTTGATATTAAAACAGCTGCATTGGTTACCAATAGATAGCAGAATAAAGTTCAAAGCAATATATACAATCTTCAAAACTCTACAAAATGATTCAACGTCAAGCTTGAGATCGAACATACAAACCATCCCAGAGACCAGACTATGAAGAAGTGGTGGTAAAAACGTATTGGCAGTTCCTTCGAACTTCAGAAAGAGTAACACATTAACATCCAACAGAACATTCTCCCTATACGCGCCAACTTTGTGGAACTCGCTCCCCGGCATCATAAGAGAAATTAAGGAACCAAATGCTTTCCACAAACTCCCAAAATCCTGTCTGTTTAGAAATCATTTTGGAGAGCTAGTTATTTGACACAAATTATATAAGGTCACTCATCATTTTGCAGTGTTTCACTGTGAACGTAAAGCATAGGTCAATATCAATATGTAAATAGTTTACAAACCTAATCTCAAGCTGAAGGTTAATGTAATAAGGTCATAATGTAACTGTGTTCATACAGATATGATACATGTATATAGGTTTATGAAATCTTTCTTAAACTTTTTGTTAAAGTTATTATAGTCATTTAACACTCTGACACACCTTGTTAGCACAGTTCCATGTAATGTTTTTGTTAGATGTAATACTGTTACTGTCATTGAGTTCATTGTAAACCGCTTTGATTCTGGAAAGGTGGTATATAAGTGCACATCAATAAATAAATAAAATAAATCTGCAAACATTTATGCCTATTCCTGAGCAGGAGTAAATGTCGATGGCTTCAATCTAGTCGCTATTTCTGCTGGTGTACTCCTAATATGTTATAAAGGCACATAGGGGTATGGTTACTAAAGGGCGTTAAGGAAGCAAGTGTGCCATTAATGCCTGTTATCAGCACCCTTGCACCCTTAACGCTGTGAAAAAGCTGCATTAACGAACGTTAAAGGCTCCTGCAGCATTAAGGGAACAGTAGCCGGAGAGTGGGCATTAACGGGGCAGAGAGTGGCGTTGACAGTGAGTGCTCCCTTAACACCTGTTGCGTAAGTGTATGTTATTTATTTTATTTATTTATTTAAAAGGTTTTCTATACCGCCTTCTCGTTACTTCAGAGCCCTTTAACGCCAGTAACCCTAATGGCAAGTAAAACATCACGGAAAGCAGGTATTTTGAGGGGAAAGAGCCTATTTCAATGTGTTCAATGTGATGCACAGACAGGGGAGCCCAAGATGGTGATAGTAGTACTCCATTAGCAGCAACAGCATAGTGCCCAAGTATGAAAGGGCACCAAGTTGATGGTGCAAATGAGGCAGAGGAGGTGGCACACCGATCGTGCAGTGGGAGTTGCTGGTGCGCAAGGCCAACCAGGCAGCAACCCAGGTAAAACATCTGTGATGTCAGTCATGATCCCACATCGATAGAGGCAGAACACAGACATGCTACTGCTATGGAAAGGTGATGTTCCAGGTGGGGTGGTCCAAGGGTTTCCGGCAGCCTAGGCAGAGACCCCGGCCAGCCCCCACCACTGCTGCTGAAGTCAGCTCCGGAGGAAGAGGCTGATAGTGCCAGCAGCTGTAGCGCTACAGGGAGTTGCAAAATGCAGGTACCAGGGGAAATACCACACCTGCAGCTGACTGCCTCCCCCCCCCCCCTGAGATATATCGGTGGCAGGTGGGGATGGTGTCCTGGCAGCGGCAGTTAGTTGAGGGGGGGATGTGGCCATCAATGTGTGCCTCTGCCCCCCCATCCAGACCTGGCACCCTAGGCGTCCACCAAAGCCGCATGAGGATGGGCTGGGACTGCGCATCACTCTTACTGACAGTATGTTGACATGTCAGCATGGTGTGTGGGTGTTGGTGGCGGGTGCAGCAGCACCCGCCTGCAGCAGACAAAACCCATGTTCTGGGCTTGTGTGCCATTCGCATCGCAACATCTGCCAAGGTCTGTCTGATGGGCAACATGTCAGCCCTAGGGACTGTTGCATCTGTATAGCAGCTCTGTGGTTCAACAAACAAAACCAGTGTGTATATGAGCAGAGGATCACAGGTTCAAGACCTGGCTGCAGATCATGTCTTGCATGTCCTTCTGGGTAAACCTTAGCCTACAGTGCAGGTACAGCACCAGCTTGTGCAACTACCAATGAAACGGCCAGCAAGGGTACAAACACCCATCAACCATACAAACAGGCACCACTATCCACAGCTGGATGGAAAGGCAGGCTGATAGCACCAGCACACTGAAACATAGAAACATAACAACAGAAAAAGACCACATGGCCTATCTAGTCTGTCCTTCCATATCAACCACTACAACAGTACCCTTTATATCTTTAGAGATCTTCTGTGTTTGTCCCATGCTTCTTTGAATTCAGATACTGTTCTCATCTCTACTATCTCCAATGGGAGACTTTTCCATGGATCCACCACTCTTTCCGTAAAGAAATATTTCCGCATATCACTCCTGAATCTATCCCATTTCGCCCTCATCCCATGTCCCCTCATATTAGAGCTTGCTTTCAATTGAAAGAGGCTCTCCTCCTGTGCATTTATGCCACGGAGGTATTTAAATGTCTCAATCATATCACCTCTATCCAGCCTTTCCTCTAAAGTATACATATTAAGATCCTTAAGTATGTCCTCATATGCTTTATAATGAACACCATTAACCATTTTAGTAGCCACCCTCTGTACTGACACCAGCCTGTTTATATCCTTTTAAAGGTGCGGTCTCCAAAATTGCACACAATACTCCAAATGAGGTCGCACCAAAGACTTGTACAGAGGCACTATCACCTCCTTTCTTCTGTTGGCCATTACTCTCCCTATGCACTCAAGCATCCTTTTGCTGTCACCTTTTCTACCTGTTTAGCTACTTTAAGATCATCAGACGCAATCACGCCTAGGTCCTGCTCTTCTTTAGTGGACAAAAGTACTTCACCTCCTGTACTATATCGCTCCCTCGGATTGCTGCAGCCCAAATGCATGACCTTGCATTTTTTAACATTAAGGGGTATGTTTACTAAACTGCAGTAACGTTACATACCGCGCGTTATGTAACGTTAACGATCGTTAGGTAACGTTAACGCGCAGTATGCAACGTTAACGCGTGTTAATGTTACTTAACGATCGTTAACGTCCCCAGCCGTGGTAAACACCGCAGAAGGTGGAGAGAGGGCGGAGAGAAGGGGTCAATGGGCGGAGAGTGGGCGGGGAGAGGCCCCTTTCACACTAACACACTGAACTGAAGGGCTGAATCCTACCGCGAATGAAAACCTGCCGTTAGATGCACATTTGCAGGAGAGAGAAACCATTTAAGTGTCAGCAATGTACAGCCTAGGCAGGGAGCCCAAGAAATGTGATAGCAACACCATAGTGCCAAAGTATGAATGGCCACTATGGCGATGGTGCAAATGGAGCATAGGGAGCCGCAGGCGGGACATGTAGCATGGGCAGCTGGGGCACAGGGTGGACCAGGCGGGCGACTAGGTGGCACATAGGAACATAGAAACTGGAAATCAGCAAGACAGCAGCTGACCAAGGCCAAACACAATCCACCTATATCTACCTGGTTCACCCTAGCCAATAGTTGCTAGGGCACTGACCTGTCATCCCCCCAGCCATCCTGCCCCCATGTGGAAGGGACATAATATTGGTAGGCATTGATGGGGAGGGGGATGTGAGGATGTCCATGTATGCCCCCCCACCCCGGGATCCGCTCCCTAGGTGGGCACCTAACTACACAGTGGATGGCCTGGGACTGCATACTACCAGCACCGACAGCAAATGGCCATGTCAGCTTGGCAGGGGGGTGTGTGTGCCCATGCTGGTGGGGGCAGTGCCACCTCCCTGCAGTGGACCTAGGCCATGCCCTGCATCAGTACGTGGTGTGCAGTGCAACATACAAAGTCTGGCTGAGGAAAAGTACAGGTAGCCCCAGGGACTATTGTGAATCTGTGGCAACAGTGTGGTGCAGTACACCCAGCCAGTGTGTCCAGAAGCAGAGGGTCACAGGTTCAAGCCCCAGCTGTGGTTCCTGCAGAGCATGTCCCTATGTTTTACCTTACAATGCAGATACAACAGCAACACATGCAAAGCCCAAAGTAGCGGCGAACAGAGATACAAACACCCACCCACACAGGCTCCACAATCCAAAGATGCATGGAGAGTCAGGCTGTTGGCCCCAGCATTGAGATGAAGTTATCACCAGAGCACTACTACTACCCCCTGCACAGTTTAGCAATGTCGGCACTGTGATCAGGACCAGTGTGGCGGGCAGGGTTATCAACCACCCCTATCTTTGTACAATGCTGCAATAGGAGTGAACGTGTGTGTATGTCTATCCATTGTTCTGTGGCTGCCCACCATTCACTGGGCCCAAAATGTCCCACTGTTACCAGTGTTAGCCTGAATAGGTGCATAATGAGGAGCAAGGTATTTTGGGTATGGCCCGGACAGGGCAGATTGGCCAGGATGCATCTTCACAGGGTGTGAGGCAATGGCTGGGACACTGTAGTGTCTGACCACCACCTGCATCGACAGGGTGGCCACAGCATGGCATGCTAGGAGGGCACTCACTCTGACCGAGCAGTGACCATGGCAGGTCTAGGTTCCCATATAGCGCTCTACACTAGCTGCCTCCAATGATATATTTGTGTTCCCCAATGCTGGGGTCCCAATCACTGAGATGTCTGCTTGCTGCACATAGTTCCTCTGTGAGCATGCACTATGGACTGGCTGGTGGACTGTCTGCAGTTAGACTGTGCATGGTCAGAACACCTATAAGGTACAGTCTGACTGTGCTGTCTGCTGGTGACTGGAAGACAGTGGGGGGAGGCAGTTGTGGTTTTCCAGACCTAACCCGAGCATTGCTACTGGTCTGCCACTGCACCAGTCATAGGTATGGCTCTGGCCCACCAACCCTGGAGGGCTGTCTCATACAAACAGGATGGAGGTTGCTTTCCTGGGGTGGGGGCACCTGTTCTTTACCTACAAAAAGGGTGATGTGGGCCCTTTGGGGTATGTAGTGTATACCACTGTGAACTATAAAGGCACTGCTACACACACCTCATGCAATTCTAGGAACCCCTCTGCCCTGATAACAGCCACCCATGTCAGCCAGACCCTAACACGGGGTACAAACCAATCTGGCTGGTGTCTGGTCCCACAGGGCCACATGTGACTGCAGGATACAGATGTACACCAAATTATCTTCGGCTGCACTGCAAGGAACACCTGTCACACACTGGTAGTGATGGGGATGTACAGCAGGACCTATCTCCAGCTCCACATGTACTGCAGACCTAGTGCTGGGCACCCATTCTATCCCTCAGGGTGAACACACAACCTGCACAATGGCATGGTCTGTAGCTACTCTGTGCCAGTATCACGCACTGTCAGTTCGTCTTTCCAAGCTGAGGTACCGGAGAGGTGCAGACCCCATTTGGTGATCAGCTGTAGGCTGCTATTCAGCATGCGCATTGGATCATGGATACTGGTGGGGTTACCCTATC